>CM065735.1:2896527-2904027 GCA_033310375.1 Conus canariensis
TGATACATTATCAAACCAAGGGAAGGACTGTGATGTGAATGATACATTATGATTGTGATATGGATGATACATTATGATTGTGATGTGAATGATACATTATCAAAGAAGGCAGGATTGTGATGTGAATGATACATTATGATTGTGATGTGAATGATACATTATGATTGTGATGTGAATGATACATTATGATTGTGATGTGAATGATACATTATGATTGTAATGTGAATGATACATTAGCAAAGAAGAGAAGGATTGTGATGTGATTGATACATTATGATTGTGATGTGAATGATACATTATGATTGTGATGTGAATGATACATTATGATTGTAATGTGAATGATACATTAGCAAAGAAGAGAAGGATTGTGATGTGAATGATACATTATGATTGTGATGTGAATGATACATTATGATTGTGATGTGAATGATATATTATGATTGTGATGTGAATGATGTATTATCAAACCCAGAAATCAGGGAATGTGGATCGGCACGGTCAGTCCGCTGCTATGTCTTATGTATGGTTCGCTCCTTGACGTTGATGGCGTAAAGGTCTTGTTGTGTCATCATCATCGAGACTATGGTGATTTAAAAGCAGGCTATATGGGAGAGACAATTTGCCTATTCAGACTCACGTGTGATGGCTACGCACCAGAAGAAGATCAAAGGCAAGAAGGGGGGGGGGGGGGGACCAGGAGGGGAGGAAGGCACGCAAGTATTGATTCTTTGATAACGATCCAATGCATTACGTGACAGCTACGATGCATAGCCTCTGAGAGAGAATTGAAGATCGTGTACAGTGTGGAATGTTCTTTGGCGAGGGGGAGAGGGAAGGGGCCAAGCGAGAGGTCGGGGAGAAAAGGGTTGCAGGTCTGGCGATTGTGTAGGGTTGATACAGACAGTGTAGGCGAGGGGGGGGGGAGGGGCGGGAGGGCTATTGTGGTGTACATTGAATGTTCCTGGGCTGAAAAGAGCAGGTGTGAGGCCAGTGAACTACATTTGGCAGATTCATTTCCATACATCAGAGCCACAATCATGTAATTCTGACCTACACATTCAGAGATACACGGTTGTAGCTCTGACACATCGACTTTGTTTGTCCTCAGTGCCCCATCTTAGTTATCAATGGGTGCATCTTAGATTTGGCTTCTTTCATAACGTAAGTCTTCAGTCGTTAAATGCTGACGAAACTTCACATCACCTCTTCGTGTTACAGTAAGACTTCTTCAGTCTTATTCTACTTGATGGTCCATCTGTAAGTTTCCTGCAGTCTGTAGCTCTTTTCTTTTCTTTTCTTTCTTTCTTTCTTTCTTTCGTGTGTGTTTTTTTGTTTGTTTGTTTGTTTTGTTTTTAATCGCCTTTGTTTTGTGAAGGTCTGTCATTCCTTAAAATAACTTAATGGTTTTATTTGCAGCCTTAATGCATCTTTACTTGTTTGAGTCAGCACCAACAATAAACTCTTTTAGTTTTTAGTCAGCACCAACAATAAACTCTTTTAGTTTTTAGTCAGCACCAACAATAAACTCTTTTAGTTTTTAGTCAGCACCAACAATAAACTCTTTTAGTTTTTAGTCAGCATCAACAATAAACTCTTTTAATTTTTAGTCAGCACCAACAATAAACTCTTTTAGTTTTTAGTCAGCATCAACAATAAACTCTTTTAGTTTTTAGTCAGCACCAACAATAAACTCTTTTAGTTTTTAGTCAGCATCAACAATAAACTCTTTTAGTTTTTAGTCAGCACCAACAATAAACTCTTTTAGTTTTTAGTCAGCACCAACAATAAACTCTTTTAGTTTTTAGTCAGCATCAACAATAAACTCTTTTAGTTTTACTTAATTGTACTTGGCAAGATCTATTTACGTGCGGCTTATCTTAGTTACATAATCTATAAATATGTACAACTCAGCTTGGCTGTTGTCGCATAAAATGATCTGATCTTCATAGAATATAACTTAACAATTCTTACAATATCCATATGCAATGTATTCAAAAATACCATTCCTTAACGTATAAAGAAGAGCTCGCAACTGGTAATGATCTATAAGAAAATGTCAATGTCGTAGTATTGAAAACATTGCTGAACACGTCCATTGCAGATTCACGTTTTTCCAATTTGGTGACACATTTATGCAGGGGATGGCTGTACTGCTCTTATCACTATCTATCATTCTGACATGTTTGATTGTGCTTAGGCTTGCTATCGCCAGAAATTTTTTTAAACACTTTAAAGTTTACCATACATACACGCACGCACGCGTACTCACAAACACACACACACACACACACACACACACACACACACACACACACACACACACACACAGAGAGAGAGAGAGAGGGGAGAGGAGAGAGAGAGAGAGAAACAGACAGACAGACAGAGGCAGAGAGAAAGAGAGACAGAGAGAGACAGAGACACAGAGAGAGACACACACACACGCACACAGACAGAGAGACAGACAGACAGACAGACAGACAGACAGACAGACAGACAGACAGACAGACAGAGAGGGGGGGTTGTTGAAGAGGCCTTATCAATATTTATCGTTCAGCAAAGTTTGGCTATGCTAGAGTAGTGATTGATGAGAAAAACGCCAACGCTGGAGTTTATCACACACACACACACACACACACACACACACACACACACACACACACACACACACACACACACACACATACACACACACAAACACACAAACACACAAACAGACACACACACACAGGCAGACAGGCAGACAGACAGACAGACAGAGAGTAAACAGAAACAGGATTATCACGTACACTCCCCTTGTTTATACATGTAGTCAAACGGTGAAGGAGAAAGTGAGAGGCAGGTAGAGAAGTGGGCGGGTGGAGAATGCACAGACAGGGAATGAAGGAGGTGGGGGTGGGGAGGGAGTAACAAGAACCAGCTACTGCATTTCAGAAAAATACGATGAAAATGAATCCGATAATTTTCTCCAACATAAGAGACACCAAAAGCACCCATTTTACACATCCACCTACCACCACCACCACAATCACCACACACCCCCCCCCCCCCCCCCCCCTCCTCAAGAAAAAAAGAGCAAAGACAGAGGTTACAGAGCAAACAACAACAGAGCAAGGACAGAGAATACAGGGCAAACAACAACAACAGAGAAAGGACAGAGAATACAGGGCAAACAACAACAACAAAGCAAGGGCAGAGAATACAGGCAAACAACAACAGAGAAAGGACAGAGAATACAGGGCAAACAACAACAGAGAAAGGATAGAGAATACAGGGAAAACAACAACAACAACAAAGCAAGGACAGAGAATACAGGCAAACAACAACAACACAGCAAGGACAGAGAATACAGGGCAAACAACAACAACAGAGAAAGGACAGAGAATACAGGGCAAACAACAACAACAACAGAGCAAGGACAGAGAATACAGGGCAAACAACAACAACAACAAGCAAGGGCAGAGAATACAGGGCAAACAACAACAACAGAGAAAGGACAGAGAATACAGGGCAAACAACAACAACAGAGAAAGGACAGAGAATACAGGGCAAACAACAACAACAACAAGCAAGGACGAGTAAGGGAAACACACGGGCAAACAAAATAACAAACAACAACAGAGCAAGGACAGAGAATACAGGGCAAACAACAACAGAGAAAGGACAGAGAATACAGGGCAAACAACAACAACAGAGAAAGGACAGAGAATACAGGGCAAACAACAACAGAGAAAGGACAGAGAATACAGGGCAAACAACAACGAAGACAGAGAAAAGAAACAAAAGACAGAGAGACAAGATACAGGCAACAACAACAAGCAGAGAATCAAAAACAACAGAGCAAGGACTGAGGATACAGAGCAAACAACAACAGAGCAAGGACAGAGAATACAGGGCAAACAGCAACAACAAGCAAAGGGCAAGGATCAGAGCAAACAAACAACAAAGCAAGGACAGAGGATACAGGCAAACAGCAACAATCAGAGCAAGGACAGGATA
Source organism: Conus canariensis (assembly GCA_033310375.1). Lineage (NCBI taxonomy): Eukaryota > Metazoa > Mollusca > Gastropoda > Neogastropoda > Conidae > Conus > Conus canariensis. Next base: position 2,900,524 of record CM065735.1, read on the forward strand.
CAGGGCAAACAACAACAACAGAGCAAGGACAGAGGATACAGGCAAACAACAACAACAGAGCAAGGACAGAGAATACAGGGCAAACAACAACAACAGAGCAAGGACAGAGAATACAGGGCAAACAACAACAACAACAGAGCAAGGACAGAGAATACAGGGCAAACAACAACCAACAGAGAAGGACAGAGAATACAGGGCAAACAACAACAACAACAGAGCAGGACAGAGAATACAGGGCAAACAACAACAACAACAGAGCAAGGACAGAGAATACAGAGCAAACAACAACAACAAAGCAAGGACAGAGAATACAGGGCAAACAACAACAACAACAGAGCAAGGACAGAGAATACAGAGCAAACAACAACACAACAGAGCAAGGACAGAGAATACAGGAGCAAACAACAACAACAGAGCAAGGACAGAGAATACAGGGCAAACAACAACAACAGAGCAAGGACAGAGAATACAGGCAAACAACAACAACAAGAGCAAGGACAGAGAATACAGAGCAAACAACAACAACAAGAGCAAGGACAGAGAATACAGGGAAAACAACAACAACAGAGCAAGGACAGAGAATACAGAGCAAACAACAACACGAGCAAGGACAGAGAATCAGGACAAACAAACAACAAGAGCAAAGGACAGAGAATACAGGGCAAACAACAACAACAACAGAGCAAGGACAGAGAATACAGGGCAAACAACAACAGAGCAAGGACAGAGAATACAGGGCAAACAACAACAACAGAGCAAGGACAGAGAATACAGGGCAAACAACAACAGAGCAAGGACAGAGAATACAGGGCAAACAACAACAACAGAGCAAGGACAGAGAATACAGGGCAAACAACAACAGAGCAAGGACAGAGAATACAGGGCAAACAACAACAACAACAGAGCAAGGACAGAGAATACAGGGCAAACAACAACAACAGAGCAAGGACAGAGGATACAGGGCAAACAACAACAACAGAGCAAGGACAGAGAAATACAGGGGCAAACAACAACAGAGCAAGGACAGAGAATACAGGGCAAACAGCAACAGAGCAAGGACAGAGAATACAGGGCAAACACAACAACAGAGCAAGGACAGAGAATACAGGGCAAACAACAACAGAGCAAGGACAGATAATACAGGGCAAACAACAACAGAGCAAGGACAGAGAATACAGGGCAAACAACAACAGAGCAAGGACAGAGAATACAGGGCAAACAACAACAACAACAGAGCAAGGACAGAGAATACAGGGCAAACAACAACAGAGCAAGGACAGAGAATACAGGGCAAACAACAACAACAACAGAGCAAGAAGAAGAAGAAGAGAAGGAGGAAGATAACAGACAGACGGACAGACGTACAGACAGACAGACAGACAGACAGACAGACAGAGTTTCCCCCCATTCAGTTCTCAGCGTCAAACGCAAACACCAACACAGCACCAGTACCAAGGAGTCCAATGGACACACACAATTCCCTGCCGACTAATTCCCAGCAGACTCCCTGACAATCAAACGATCAATCTTGCTGCCAGACAGCCGCAGCCCTCGTGTTTGTTCCCAGCCGGGCCAACCACAGGGGGCAGGCTCGTGCTGACTGGGGGGTCAAGGTCTGCTCAGACTGGGAATCATGACAAAGTAACCACACCATACCACTTGAACACACACACACACACACACAACACGCACACACACACACACACACACACACACACACACACACACACACACACACACACACACACCACACACACACACACACACACACACACACACACACACACACACACACACTCACTCACTCACTCACTCTCTCTCTCTCTCTCTCTCTCTCTCTCTCTCTCTTCTCTCTCTCTCTCTCCTGCATCAAGCAGATTCTCCCAGAGTCCCCCTACAGCAGCAATCTGTGCTCTGTAAACATACAATAACATCTCCCCCACCACAAAGATCTTATCTACGTAAGTTGTCTGGCATAAACAGCCCAGAGACCAGGAACCACAAATGGTACGGAGGATAATGGTTTCTCCGGCACTGCAATAAACTGAGGACGACAAGACAAGACAAGACCAGACAAGACAAGACAAGACAAGACCAGACAAGACAAGACAAGACAAGACAAGACAAGACAAGTGAGACAAGACAAGACAAGACCAGACAAGACAAGACAAGACAAGACAAGACAAGTGAGACAAGACAAGGAAGACAAGACAAGACAAGACAAGACAAGACAAGTGAGACAAGACAAGACAAGTGAGACACAAGACAAGACAAGTGAAGACAAAACAAGACAAGTGAAGACACGACAAGACACGACAAGACAAGACAAGACAAGATAAACTAGACATCACAGTAACCCAGGGTGAAGGCAGAGGGCTGCAGAAGTGAAGACCGTACACACCCCGAAGCTGTGCTGCTGCTGAACGGCATTTGGAGGAGGCTGGGTCCCTCGGGGTCCTGTACAAATAGAACCTCACGACCGGTGTTCATGTATGTGTGTATGAATGTATGTATGTATGTATGTATGTATGTATGTATGTATGTATGTATGTATGTATGTATGTATGTATGTGACTAAAGCACTGACAGACAAAAAATTGGAGCTAGCCAGAGAGAGAAAGAAGGACGTGGGGACAGAGAGAGAAAGAGGGGAAGAGAGGAGAGAGAGAGAGGAGAGAGAGAGAGAGAGAGAGAGAGGAGAGAGAGAGAAGGAGAGAGAGAGAGAGAGAGAGAGAGAGAGAGAGAGAGAGAGAGAGAGAGAGAGTATGTGAAAGATAGCTTTCATCGATGCGCCTGCAATCTGGACTACTGTGCATAGTTGTTGATTTGACAAGTTAATGCATTAAAGTAATTGATATGTATGTAGATGTATGTATGTATGTATGTATGTATGTATGTATGTATGTATGTATGTATGTATGTATGTATGTTATTCATTTTTTTCATTCATTTATGTATGTGTTTATTTATTATCTGTTTCTTCATTTATTTACTCATTCATTTCATCATTTATTCATTTTCTATCTGTTTATTATCTATTTATTCACTCATTTATTATTCATGTATTTATTTGTTTGTTTGTTTGTAATGCCTTCTCAGTTTTCATGCCTCCTGGGTGTTACACTTGCACGGCGCTCATCCCCGCAACCACATATCATCGCATTCCCAGCATCTCAGTTACATGGGATCCTCAGGTCGTCCTGAGGTCACCCACCCGAGGAGACACCGCAATGCTGCCCAGTCCCTGTGAAGGGTTAAGTGCTGCCTGTTCTGATCCTACACAGGCAGGACAACTCAATTCCCCTACCGACGTCGCACTGTGAGTGGCTGCGTGGCTGAGGTCCCCAGGGGACGGTGCACCATGTCCGTCCACCGACAGTCCCATGACCTCGTTGATACTGACCATTTCAACGACACCAAGTCTACTCTCGTAGATACTGACCATTCCAACCACACCAAGTCTCCTCGTAGATACTGACCATTTCAACGACACCAAGTCTTGGA
>CM065735.1:2911527-2916527 GCA_033310375.1 Conus canariensis
ATGAAGACAAACAGCGGACCATTTGCTTCTAACTGATTATCACTAATAATGATAACTGATGAAGACAAACAGCGGACCATTTGCTTCTAATTGATTATCACTAATAATGATAACTGATGAAGACAAACAGCGGACCATTTGCTTCTAACTGATTATCACTAATAATGATAACTGATGAAGACAAACAGCGGACCATTTGCTTCTAACTGATTATCACTAATAATGATAACTGATGAAGACAAACAGCGGACCATTTGCTTCTAACTGATTATCACTAATAATGATAACTGATGAAGACAAACAGCGGACCATTTGCTTCTAACTGATTATCACTAATAATGATAACTGATGAAGACAAACAGCGGACCATTTGCTTCTAACTGATTATCACTAATAATGATAACTGATGAAGACAAACAGCGGACCATTTGCTTCTAACTGATTATCACTAATAATGATAACTGATGAAGACAAACAGCGATCATTTGCTTCAACTGTTATCACTATATGATAACTGATGAGACAAACAGCGACCATTTGCTTCTAACTGATTATCACTAATAATGATAACTGATGAAGACAAACAGGACCATTTGCTTCTAACTGATTATCACTATAATGATAACTGATGAAGACAAACAGCGGATCATTTGCTTCTAACTGATTATCACTAATAATGATAACTGATGAAGAAAACAGCGGACATTGCTTCTAATGATTATCACTAATAATGATAACTGAGAAGACAAACAGCGGTAACTCGTTTAGGGGAAAAGAGGGTGGGAGGGAAAGTGCGGTATATATAATGTTCACTGCTATTAACACAAATTATATATAATGTTCACTGCTATTAACACAAATTATATATAATGTTCACTGCTATTAACACAAATTCAATCCATATAAATTAGATAATCACATCTAATGATCACATCTGATTCTGTGGAAGCCAGCAATTCGTCCAGCAAAGCCATTACCATGATGTCAGAGTAAGCAGGTGAGCTGAATTAACACGCCCGAAGCAAGGGGGGTAACTCGGATCTTGTTCACGCGCAAGCCTACGTAGACTGGACGCATTTCAGTATCAAATCTCTGGTTTCGCGACTGGGTCTTGCTCATCCACTGAAGAAGAGCACTTTCATATGCGCTAAGCGTGAACGAATCTCCCCCAAAATCTGACAGATTCCATTTCCCATGCCAAACGTGTCTTCCAAAAGACCAACATTGGCATTCAGTTTAAGAAAAATTGTAAAAAATAAAAAAAAAGAAAGAAAACGAAAAAAAAAAAGAAAAAAGAAAAGAAAAGAAAAAGAAAGAAAGAAAGAAACCGTATACCAACTGACCAAGATTAGTCCTCAACCCATGAAACTGAAATGTGCATTGCTATTCTTCGCCAGCACTTCCCAGTCGTTCCGATCTTTGTCAAATGGCCTATCAAGACAAATCTACCAGAAGGCGAATTCCTCTTCTGGCACAGTCCTCTGGGACATCACATTTCCTTCAGAGGCGGATGGCTCGCTAGAATAAATTTTCGGGCTTCAAACATGAAGCTGGGGGGTGATTTCAGGTTCTGGTTTTGCGTTCTTCCAGTCTTTTGCGCCTTAGAAACTGTTCGCCGCTCCAGTACAAACGATATCGATCAAGTGATGTCAAATTTCGTAATTCAAATGTAAAAACGTGTGTTTGTTTTTGCTTGTTAGCTGTTTAATTTCTTACAGTTCAAGTTCTGTTTTGTGTTTTATTCTCTTCTTAATGAACAGAGTTTGTTTGTGTATGTGGTTGCTTTTAGCTCATGCGAAGAATGTTTTCGTGTATGTAAACAACTTGTTTGTTTCTTCGCTATGTTGTTTCTAGCTCACGTGAAGAACGTTTTCGTGTGTGTAAACAGCTTGTTTGTTTCTTCGCTATGTTGTTTCTAGCTCACGTGAAGAACGTTTTCGTGTGTGTAAACAGCTTGTTTGTTTCTTCGCTTCCTTCTTTGTCTGATTTTCTTGTACATAGCAGTTTGCGCTGTTCATATTCCCATTATGAGGATGAGACTGGGTTTGGTAACTGCACTATCTGCAGCTGCCTGGATTGATGACTGGACTATCTGCAGCTGCCTGGATTGATGACTGGACTATCTGCAGCAGAGTGGATTGTTGACTGGACTATCTGCAGCTGAGTGGATTGATGACTGGGCTATCTGTAGCTGAGTAGTTTGGTGACTGGACTGTCTGAAGCAGAGTGGATTGATGACTGGACTGTCTGCAGCAGAGTGGATTGATGACTGGACTATCTGCAGCAGAGTGGATTGATGACTGGACTATCTGCAGCAGAGTGGATTGATGACTGGACTATCTGCAGCAGAGTGGATTGATGACTGGACTATCTGCAGCAGAGTGGATTGATGACTGGACTATCTGCAGCAGAGTGGATTGATGACTGGACTATCTGAAACAGAGGGGATTCATGACTGGACTATCTGCAACAGAGTGGATTGATGACTGGACTATCTGAAGCAGAGGGGATTGATGACTGGACTATCTGCAGCTGCCTGGATTGATGACTGGACTATCTGTACCTGAGTGGATTGATAACTGGACTATCTGCAGCTGAGTGGATTGTTGACTGGACTGTCTGCAGCTGAGTGGATTGATGACTGGACTATCTGCAGCGGAGTGGATTGATGACTGGACTATCTGCAGCGGAGTGGATTGATGACTGGACTATCTGCAGCTGAATGGATTGATGACTGGACTATCTGCAGCGGAGTGGATTGATGACTGGACTATCTGCAGCTGAGTGGATTGTTGACTGGACTATCTGCAACGGAGTGGATTGATGACTGCACTATCTGCAGCAGAGTGGATTGATGACTGGACTATCTGCAGCTGCCTGGATTGATGACTGGACTATCTGCAGCTGCCTCGATTGATGACTGGACTATCTGCAACGGAGTGTATTGATGACTGGACTATTTGCAGCTGAGTGGATTGATGACTGGACTATCTGCAGCTGCCTGGATTGATGACTGGACTATATGCAGCTGAATGGATTGATGACTGGACTATCTGCAGCTGCCTGGATTGATGACTGGACTATCTGTAGCTGAGTGGATTGATGACTGGACTATCTGCAGCTGCCTGGATTGATGACTGGACTATCTGCAGCTGCCTGGATTGATGACTGGACTATCTGCAGCTGCCTGGATTGATGACTGGACTATCTGCAGCGGAGTGGATTGTTGACTGGACTATCTGCAGCTGAGTGGATTGTTGACTGGACTGTCTGCAGCGGAGTGGATTGATGACTGGACTATCTGCAGCAGAGTTGATTGTTGACTGGACTATCTGCAGCGAACTGGATTGTTGACTGGACTATCTGCAGCGGAGTGGATTGTTGACTGGACTATCTGCAGCTGAGTGGATTGTTGACTGGACTGTCCGCAGCGGAGTGGATTGATGACTGGACTATCTGCAGCGGAGTGGATTGATGACTGGACCATCTGCAGCGGAGTGGATTGTTGACTGGACTATCTGCAGCTGAATGGATTGATGACTGGACGATCTGCAGCGGAGTGGATTGATGACTGGACTATCTGCAGCTGAGTGGATTGATGACTGGACTATCTGCAGCTGCCTGGATTGATGACTGGACTATCTGCAGCTGAGTGGATTGATGACTGGACTATCTTCAGCTGCCTGGATTGATGACTACACTATCTGCAGCGGAGTGGATTGATGACTGGATTATCTGCAGCTGAGTGGATTGATGACTGGACTATCTGCAGCTGAGTGGATTGATGACTACACTATCTGCAGCTGAGTGGATTGATGACTTGATTATCTGCAGCTGAGTGGATTGTCTGCAGAATTATCGGATCGGGTAGAATCAAGAAGGAGGGGATCACGGCCCTTAATGAGAAAGCACTTCAGGGGGAGGGGAATGTCTGTAAGACATTAAATGATGCCAGCTGAGAGAGAGAAGAGAGAGAGAGAGAGAAGAAGAGAGAGAGAGAGAGAAAGAGAGAGCACAGACAAACAGATCACGTGGGCACAAAAATCGCACAGAAACAGAGATAGAAACAGACTCAAGGATAACCGCAAAAGAAAAGGGCAGAGAAAGGAGTGGTACCTTTAACGAATTAGAAACCCTCTTCCAACCCCGCCAGCCTCCTCTCTCTCTCTCTCTCTCTCTCTCTCCCCTCTCTCCTCTCTCTCTCTCTCTCTCTCTGCCTCCCTCTCTCTCTCTCTCTTTCTCTCTCTCTCTCTCTCTCTCTCTCTCTCTCTCTCTCTCTCCTCTCTCTCTCTCTCTCCTCTCTCTCTCTCCTTTTTTTCCCCAGCTAATCCTCCTGCCCTATCCGCCTTCACCAACAAATCCCATCCGCCACAACACACCACACACACACACACACACACACAACATACACGCGCGCGCGCACGCACGCACGCACACACACACACACACACACACACACACACACACACACACACACACACGCACGCACGCACGCACGCACGCACGCACGCACACGCACACACACACACACACACACACACACACACACGTGCACGCGCGCACACACACACACACACACACACACACACACACACACACACACGCATGTACACCACACACACACACACACACACACACACACACACACACGCATGTACACACACACACACACACACACACACACACACACACACACACACACAACGCATGTACACACACACACACACACACACACACACACACACACACACACACTCCTCGTCCATTCACCAGGCCCTTCCTTTTCCCCACTCTATCCCCATCCCCACCATCCCCATCCCCATCCCCACCATCCACCATCCCCACCATCCCCCATCCCCACCCCATCCCCATCCCCATCCCACCATCACCCCATCCCCACCATCCTCCCCATCCCACCCATCCCCACCATCCCCATCCTCCCCATCCCCACCATCCCCACCATCCCCCATCCCCACCACCATCCCCACCATCCCCCCCAC
>CM065735.1:2921527-2964027 GCA_033310375.1 Conus canariensis
CACACACACACACAAGAATCAAAACAGTTTCAAAGTGAGGAAATTGAAAGCAGGTGGAGATTTCAACAAATTTTGGAGAAATGATGATTATTCCGCAGGACAAAAGGGACGAACAAATTACAAGACAAGCCACGACGTCTTTCGACCTCACTGGCCTTCTTCGGGCAAGATCAACAACATTCAGGACAACGAAACAAGCCACGACGTCTTTCGACCTCATTGGCCTTCTTCGGGCAAGATCAACAACATTCAGGACAACGAAACCGAAGAACGAGCAATCACTTATCTTCTCAAATTGGGCGCAAAATGGACGTTGAATGAAAACTTCTGCGCCCAGTTTGAGACAATAAGTGAGACAATAAGTGATTGCTCATTGGAACAGGAAGAAAGAAACAGAATTGTTGAAAAGGAAAGATACAGAAAATGTTGGTCCTCTGTGGAAACAAAAGGCAGACTGTAAACCTTACTACAAAATGTTGGTCCTCTGTGGAAACAAAAGGCAGACTGTAAACCTTACTACAAAATGTTGGTCCTCTGTGGAAACAAAAGGCAGACTGTAAACCTTACTACAAAATGTTGGTCCTCTGTGGAAACAAAAGCAGACGTAAACCTTACACAAATGTGGTCCTCTGTGAAACAAAAGGCAACTGTAAACCTTACTAAAATGTTGGTCCTCTGTGGAAACAAAAGGCAGACTGTAAACCTTACTACAGTATAACAGGCATGAGGAAAAAGAAAAGAAGAAAAGAAACATAAAACGAAAGACAGATGTGTTTGAAGAGATAGAAAAGAACGAAAAACGACAGGAAAAGAGAAGGAACAAACGAACAAACAAGAAAATGAAGGAAAGGATGGTAAAATGGACAAAAGGAAACAAAAGCGAGAAGAAAAACAAGTAGCAGAAAGAAAACCCAGGAAGGAAAAACGTGTGAACAAAACAAAACAAAGAGAAAACATTCAGAAAAAAAAAGCAAACGGAACAACAGAAGCCATAAGACATGACATCCAGACAACGGATGGCAGGGGGCCAGTGAATATGGATAAGCATGAAGAGCCAAGAGACCCGTCAACATGGATAATTATGAGCAACGTCAATCGTTTGTTTCTTGTTGGTGGTAGTGGTGGTGTGTGTTGTTTGTTTTGTTGTTTGTTTTGCTTGTTCGTTTTGTTTTGTTTTGTTTTGTTTGTTTGCGTTTGTTGCGTTGGTGTTGTTGTTCTCTTTTGTTTGTTTGCTTGTTTGGTTGGTTTTGATTGTTTTTGTTTGTTTGTGTTTGTTGCTGTTGGTGCTGTCTTTGTTTTTTGTTTGTTTGGTTTGGTTTGGTTTGTTAGTTTGTTTTAGCGTTGCAATATCTCTGGATAGCGTGCAAGCAGCCAGTGTCTCTCCCTCCACATAGAGATGATGACAGAAGGCGGTGAAGACAAAGGCCACAAGCACACCCTGGAGTCTGTTCTGCACCAGCCATGACAGTGGGGTGGCTGTTGGCACAGCCATTGAACAGGTCAGGTGTTGTGGGGTCTGTTCTGGCACCAGCCATGATAGTGGGGTGGCTGTTGGCACAGCCAGTGAACACGCCAGGTGTTGTGGGGTCTGTTCTGGCACCAGCCACGACAGTGGGGTGGCTGTTGGCACAGCCAGTCAACACGCCAGGTGTTGTGGGGTCTGTTCTGGCACCAGCCATGATAGTGGGGTGGCTGTTGGCACAGCCAGTCAACACGCCAGGTGTTGTGGGGTCTGTTCTGGCACCAGCCATGAAAGTGGGGTGGCTGTTGGCACAGTGAACACGCCAGGTGTTGTGGGGTCTGTTCTGGCACCAGCCACGACAGTGGGGTGGCTGTTGGCACAGCCAGTCAACACGCCAGGTGTTGTGGGGTCTGTTCTGGCACCAGCCAGACAGTGGGGTGGCTGTTGGCACAGTGAACAGGCCAGGTGTTGTGGAGTCTGCTCTGGCACCAGCCACGACAGTGGGGTGGCTGTTGGCACAGCCATTGAACAGGCCAGGTGTTGTGGGGTCTGTTCTGGCACCAGCCACGACAGTGGGGTGGCTGTTGGCACAGCCAGTCAACACGCCAGGTGTTGTGGGGTCTGTTCTGGCACCAGCCATGATAGTGGGGTGGCTGTTGGCACAGTGAACAGGCCAGGTGTTGTGGAGTCTGTTCTGGCGCCAGCCATGATAGTGGGGTGGCTGTTGGCACAGCCATGAACAGGCCAGGTGTTGTGGGGTCTGTTCTGGCACCAGCCATGATAGTGGGGTGGCTGTTGGCACAGCCACTGAACAGGCCAGGTGTTGTGGGGTCTGCTCTGGCACCAGCCATGAAAGTGGGGTGGCTGTTGGCACAGCCAGTGAACAGGCCAGGTGTTGTGGAGTCTGTTCTGGCACCAGTCATCATAGTGGGGTGGCTGTTGGCACAGCCAGTCAACACGGCAGGTGTTGTGGGGACTGTTCTGGCACCAGCCAGGACAGTGGGGCAGCGCTGTTAGGCACAGCCAGTGAACACGCCAGGTCTTGCTGGCCTGTGTGGATGCAGGCAGGTGATGGACTGCCAGGTAAAGGGACGGAGGTGAAACACTTATCATTTACGCAGGTGCGTGTTTGCATGCACTCGCACACACAAATAAATCCACACATGCACACACGCACCTGCAGATGCACGCATGCACGCACGCACGTACACGCGCACGCACGCACCACACACACACACACACACACACACACACACACACACACACACACACACACACACACACACAACACACAAAAGGGATTATAGTGGCATAGAAAGTGAAAGAGAGGGAAGAGAGGACTGAAACAGAATACAGCTGTCTGTTTCAATCATATTTGTAACGAAATTCAAATGGTCAATGGTCATTTGAAAGGTAACAAAAAAACTGTTGAATACAGCTGTCTGTTTCAATCACATTCGTGACGAAATTCAAATGGGCAATGGTCATTTGACACGTGACAAAAAGTGTAGAATACAGCTGTTTGTTTCAATCATATTTGTAACGCAATTCAAATGGTCAATGGTCATTTGACACGCAACAAAATATTGTTGGTGGTGAAAGGACAATACAAACTTTAAATCGCAAAAGATTGTCTGCACAGAGAGAGAGAGAGAGAGAGAGAGAGAGAGAGAGAGAGAGAGAGAGAGAGAGAGAGAGAGAGAAAGACAGGACAGACAGAAGACAGAGAAGAGAAGAGAGACAGACACGACACTCACACACACAAAACACACACACACACACACACACACACACACACACACACACACACACACACACAACACAGTGGCAACATTCACATGGACTGAATAATAATGCTCTTTGCTTCCAAATCCCTCCGCTTGCCTACCCCTCCCCCTCCCCGCCCCCCCCCCCCCCCCCCCGCCAGCCCCCTTCATCTCCCCTCCTCCTCCAACCCAATAAAAGGACCCCTCAGGCGTTCCCTCCGAATGATGCAGGGAGGAAAGGACAAGGACATGCAAAACATGGGAATATTATGAGAGAGAGAGAGAGAGAGAGAGAGAGAGAGAGAGAGAGAGAGAGAGAGAGAGAGAGACGGACAGACATACAGACAGACAGACTGACGCACAGACAGTTCATCGGTATTCTTCGGACACGGATAAGAAATCGCATGGGCCATAAGACTCTCTCAGACAAAGCCCTCATTTCAGTCTCCATGGACTGAACAGAGGAGATCCCCAGCAGAATGTTTGGCGGTACCACTTCACAGCGGGCATTCTGCGGCTAAGTATGGGATGTCATTGATGTCAAAAGCTCTAATTAACCATTATCTTTGCAAAACCAGCAGTTCTATTTTTTTTTAATGATAAAGATGCATTTTAAGTGAAAAGTCATGATCATTGATGTTGTTAAAAAATTGATAACACTTGACTGACAGAAGAACTATATAATTTGAAGATTGGTGGTAAAGACCGAAACAAAAGGGGGGTCAAAAGGAAATAAAAACAATACACAACGTTTCGACTCTTAGAGTCTTTTTCAAGTGATGTGTGTTGCTTCATAATTACTCTTTTCTTCGCTTTTTGCTCTGGGATGGCATTCAAACGTGATTTCTGCGAAAACACCTAATTATGGCTCATGAAAACTTGACTGTAATTATGACAAATTAAGCACATTTGATCTCATGAAAACTGGTAGCTATGATACATGTGCCGTGTATACAGGTGTACTTGGTATCATGTGATAAAAATATTCCGAAACAGAACTCGCGGACAAGATGCACAGTTCGATAGACGCTAAAGTAACTGTAAATTTAAAACTTTTCTCTTCCCACGGCTTATCAGAGTCATAGGATTATTTCATTTCTTTTTCCGAATTATCTGATGTCTTACCAGCGTCACTACAAGCGAAAGTCACTCTTGTAAATGATTATGTTCACGTTTCTTTACCGTTTTGTAACACCGATAATTACTGCTTTCAGTCGAAAACAGTACTAATCCCCTTTTTCTCGGTGAGAAAGGATTAGAAATGTTTGAAGTTTATAGGTTTCTATAGACAAAATACCAGTGAACACAAATAAATAGGAAATATGAACATTTCGGTTTGAACTGCACATTGAACTTGGGTTGTGATGTATATGATGTGGGAGATTGCTGATGGTACTGAATGATGGCAGTTCTTATGTATATGATGTGGGAGATTGCTCATGGTACTGAATGATGGCAGTTCTGATGTGTATGATGTCGGAGATTGCTCATGGTACTGAATGATGGCAGTTCTGATGTATATGATGTGGGAGATGGCTCATGGTACTGAATGATGGCAGTTCTGATGTATATGATGTGGGAGATTGCTGATGGTACTGAATGATGGCAGTTCTGATGTCTATGATGTGGGAGATGGCTCATGGTACTGAATGATGGCAGAGAGGGACACTCACGTTCCATGACAGGGTCCTGCTCTGCTGAATGAACAAGAAACTTGAAGTCAGATGCAGCATTGTGGGTGACAGGGATGATCATCTTCTTCTTCTTCATCATCTCATCATCATCATTATCATTAGCATGATCATCATCATCAACATCAATGTCATCATCATCATCATCATCAACATCAACATCAACATCACCATCATCATCATCATCATCTTCATCATCATCATCATCATCATCATCATCATCATCATCACATCATCATCATCATCATCATCTTCATCATCATCATCAGCAGCAGCAGCAGCAGCAGCAGCAGCAGCATGGTGAGGATGTTTATGACGATTATGAGAGAGATTTAACATACTTTGCTGCATCTTATACATTTGAATTCAAGAGTATTCATTGCCCTTTGGAGTAGTGAGTATGTGCGAAATTGCACGCGCGCGCATGTGTTTTGTGTGTGTGTGTGCGTGTGCGTGTGTATGTGTGCGCGCGCGCATGCGTGCGTGCGTGCGTGCTTGCGTACGTACGTGCGTTTGTGTGTGTGTGTGTGTGTGTGTGTGTGTGTGTGTGTGTGCGCGCGCGTGTGTGCGCGCGTGCGTGCATGTGTGTGTGTGTGTGTGTGTGTCTACGAATATATGCATATACTTTTGCGCGTGAACGTCAGTATATTCATGAGTACATGACGGCATGCATGCACATGGCGTGTGCATGTGTATGACTGCTGAACATATGTGCTTCATCTCTCAACTGAGACCTCCTTCACCTCCACCCCCACCTTCCTCCCTCCCTTCTTGGGCCTTTCCGAACAGCACCCCTCCCCTCCCAGCCTCTGACGAGTCCAGCGCCGTGGGTCTGGCTTTCCTCCAGCACCTCCCCTTCTCCCAGCAGGCCTGGGGCCAGGGAATATGGATAAGCAGGAGAAGGATTGCTCTGTCTCCTGTTACCTCCGCCCCAACAAGGTTAGGCTTTCCTCGTTGTCTGTTGCTTCGTTTCTTTGTCTGTCTGGCTGGCTGGCTGGCTGGCTGGCTGGCTGACTGGCTGTTTGTTGGCAAGAGGAAACAAAAATTCTGAAACGCATTTTAACCGACCTTGATGGAAATGTGGAATGAAGGCAAAACAAAAACATTGCACTTTGGTGCTGATCCGTGCTCGGATCTGATTTCAATGGCGGATCCAGAATGTGTTTATTTAGAGAATTAGATTTTTTAACTGTTTCATCTTCTGCCGCTGCTGCAGAGGAATGATCCCTTGTCGCTCCCCATTGACAGACACACTCTGAATTGTCCTGCTACAGCCCCGAAACCCACAATCCACAGGAAGGGTCAATGTCTTCCTGAGGCAACCCACCAGAGGGGACACAACATGCTGCCAAGTCACTCCGGTGGATGTCCAGAGGTGCCTGTTCTAAACCAGCACACACAAGGACACCACCTATTCCGTCCACTACTCAGTTTCAGTTTTATCAAGGAGGCGTCACTGCGTGCGGACTAGTCCATATACGCCACACCACATCCGCTAAGTTTTGAGATCACACAACGCCACTTGCTTAGTCGTGGAGCCAGCATTGGTGAACGTCCTCCTCCAGATGGCAGCACCACGTCTGCCCAACGACAGTCTCCACGTCTGCCCAACGACAGTCTCCATCAACTTAACGGCATCAGCGACCTCCACACGAACCCACCAAGGACAGAGAACTGGAGAGGAAACTGAAACTAGGATCACCATGTACTCAGAGTATGGAGATCCACAGAATCTGAGACTTTTTCATGCTGATCGATGATGATGATGATGAAGATGAGGAAGATGATGCTACGGAGTCCCATTTCAGTCTGAGCATGCAGTGACAGGGCTGTGCGCTTTGTTTACTTTCATAACATAACCCGGCGCCGGCCAGGGCCGAGAGTGACTGACACTTGCAGTGTTGGTCAGGAAATTTGAGCAACGCTCTCAGAGACACATCTGTCTAGTGGATCAAATTCAACTGTGTGGTCCCAGTCTTCCCGACTGAGTCCATAACAGACTCGACTCCAGACAGGAGCAGATCATGTGATGAATTATGCGAAAAGATGGAATGTGACCAAAGACGGACCCCTTAGGCGTGGATCCGTCGAGCGGATCCGTCTGAAGAGGTGGATCCAGGATATGTTGCTTAAGATTACTGTAAATTTGTCATAGAACATGATTGCTATGCAGTAACTGTCATGGATTGATAGTTTCACACAACATGACTACTATGCAGTTAATGTCATGGATTGATAGTTTCACACAACATGACTACTATGCAGTTACTGTCATGGACTGAGAGTTTCAAAGTGAGTTGACTGCAGGCAGAAATGGACGCAAATTTCACAGAAAATCATTATCCCACCGGACAAAAGGGAACACACACAAAAAACGAGACCTGTACAAACAAGACCTGTACAAACGAGAACTGTACAAAACAAGACTTGTACACAAACAAGGACAAATTAAAGTCTTGTCATTTGTTTGTCGTTTTGTCCCATGGACTGATGATCATCTACAAAGTCGTATATGTCCATGGAATATCAATGCTTTCCACTGAAGGAAATAAAAAAAATTATCAACATTCCGCATTTTCGGTATCATGTTTACAGAACGTACATGGGAAGCAACTCTTTCAGTCTACACCAACTTTTACTTCCCTTGGCGAGGGAAACAATTCATTTCCACTCATGGAATGAATCAGAGTCAAATGAAATGGAAACAGGCGGACAGACGGAAGGAGGGAGGGAGAGAGAGAGAGAGAGAGAGAGAGAGAGAGAGAGAGAGAGAGAGAGAGAGAGAGAGAGAAACAGACAGACAGACAGACATGACAGGTAGACAGACAGGTAGACAGACAGACAGATGAACTGACTGACAGAGGAAGTAATAGAAGACCTATTCTCGTTGAACGAATGAAGCACATTCGCCATAGCAAAAAAACATGGCGAGCAGGGAGGCAAGACCAAAGGGCGGGGAGGAGTGTGTGTGTGTGGGGGGGGGGGGGGGGGAGGTGGGTCCTCGCAATGTCCATATCTGCTGACCATGTGTTTATCTTAAATTGGAGTGCTGCGTGAGGTCTGACCCGGCCAGGGGAATGGGAAGGCGAGGGATGGAGGGTTTTTCCCCCCATGACTCCATTCTTTAACACGCTTCCAGATGAATAAAACAAACAGCCCGGAATTAGACCCGAGGGGAGAGGAGAAAGGAGAGGAGCACGGGGGAATTCCGGAACCCCAGAGTCTCCCATCCCCCACCCCCACCCTCTTTGACCCCCCCCCCTCCCGTTTCCTTCCCTCACCCCCCCCCTCCTTACCCCCGTCCTGGCCCCTTGAATGATGCAGTGCTGTGTTGGAATCACCTTCCGCCATGAGAAGTTCCCCCGCGGGAAACAAAACATGCCCGCCATATACATGCCGCTTCACTGAGAATCCGCCACTGTGGAATCAGCCGACAGTGACATAGTACCCGGTGGAGGTCGGTGCATTTATAATATTCTAGTTATGTCCAGCACGCTGGGCAATGTCAACAGCAACAACAACAACAACAACAGCAACAGCCGCCGCAGCAGCAGCACAAAAAGGCTGGCAAACTTCTTCTTCTTCTTCTTCTTCTTCTTCAGCGTTCCAGTATCTGGTAGCGTATGAACTCGTTTGACCCTGTTGGGATACTCACACTGTACTCGAGAGTATAGTCAGTTCACTCCGACTTCGTTGAGTGCAGAAATTTGCTGGGAAGAGGTTGTGGAAAAAGATAGATAAAAGATATGGTAGACAGAAAGGACAGTAGACGACAGTACAGCAAAGGAGGAGACAGTTACTGAGAGCGAAAGGAAAAGGGGATGTTCCTAGCACAGAATGTCCAGAAGGAGGGGGAACTATCTATACAAAAGACCCCCGGTATCCCCACGGGGAAGCTGGCAAGCAAGAAGTTGCTTGGAGGAGTTTGCTTACTTAAGTAAGATGACGAGCAGAAGGCACGATAAGGAAGGGTATTTTCGTTCTTGAAGGACAGACACTGAACGACAGACAGACAGGCAGACACACAGACAGACAGACAGACAGACAGACAGACAGACAGACAGACATAGAGACCGAGAGACACAGATGGAGTCTGAGACAAAAAGACCAGACAAAGACAAAGAGAGAAGAAAGAGAAACCCATACATGCGCTCTCTCTCTCTCTCTCTCTCTCTCTCTCTCTCTCTCTCTCTCTCTCTCTCTCCTCTCCACACACACACACACACACGCACACACACACACACACGCACGCACACACACACACCACACACACACACACACACACACACACGCACGCACGCACACGCGCGCACGCACACACACACACACACACACACACACACACACACACACACACACACACACACACCACACACAAGGCAGAGAACTGCAGGCCGGATGGCAATGAATAGAGATAAGCAGGGAAGGAACTGCCCCCCAGTGCATGGTGGGAAGGTGCAGTGAGTTCCGATGGCCTGACGTGGACTTATCTGCATGGCGTTCTGGCACGGGAGTGCAGCATGGGTCTTGATTCTTCTTCCTTTCCGCTGGATGTGACTGGTCAGATAGGGTCAATTACATCTTCGCTGAACACTCACATAGTGGTGAGTGACATCTTCGCTGAACACTCACATAGTGTGAGTGACATCTTCGCTGAACAGTCACATAGTGTGAGTGACATCTTCGCTGAACACTCACATAGTGTGAGTGACATCTTCGCTGAACACTCACATAGTGTGAGTGACATCTTCGCTGAACAGTCACATAGTGTGAGTGACATCTTCGCTGAACAGTCACATAGTGTGAATGACATCTTCGCTGAACAGTCACATAGTGTGAGTGACATCTTCGCTGAACAGTCACATAGTGTGAGTGACATCTTCGCTGAACACTCATATAGTGTGAGTGACATCTTCGCTGAACAGTCACATAGTGTGAGTGACGTCTTCGCTGAACACTCACATAGTGTGAGTGACATCTTCGCTGAACACTCACATAGTGTGAGTGACATCTTCGCTGAACAGTCACATAGTGTGAGTGACATCTTCGCTTGATAACTCTGCTTAGAAGTTCCGTTCAGTGTGACCACATCATGAAGATCACACAAAGGGTTAAAAAAGAGAGGGGAGGGGAGAGGGGTGGAGGAAGAAGGGAGAAAATATGAAACTGAATACAGACAGACAGACAGACAGACAGACAGACAGACAGACCAACAGACAGACTGAGATAGTGATAGACTGGTAGATTGACAGACAGACAAACAGACTGACTGACTGAAAATAAACACGCCTTTAAGGTGACTTCCCCCAGCCCCTCTCCCCTCCGTCTCACACGTATTCCCCCAGCACCTCCCCCACCACCTCCATCACCTCCACTGACCCAAATAGACCATTGGTCTGCTGGTTGTGTCAGGGGAGGGGGTGGGAAAGGAAGAATGAATAACACTCCATTCTCCCAGTAGCTACTGAAGAGGCACTGCACTCATTCCATGTTCCAGCCATCTAACGGCAAATACTTGTTCTACGATGGTGTCTACGATGGTGTCAGGTGCTGTGACTGGACTTAACACGTCAAGGGTCAGGAAATATGCATCAATATAAAAACAATCACTCACTCAATTCTTGCTCATCTGCATGGAACAGTCAGCTGTTTGGGGACTTTACATGTGGTGATGCGCTACCTCAAAGTTTTCTAAATACACACTGCTGCCTTCCAGAACGACAGCCATTATGACAGGGCTTCAGCGTTTGGGACGTGGAACTGGATCTGATATGACATGCCGTTCTTTGGGGTACACCGAGCAAGCACTGTTCAGAGATTCCCAGTGTGCATGCAGACAGGAGTTGTTTACACATTTTTTTCAGATATGATGTTGTACAGGTGCTGTTGGCATCTTCTCAGTCTGTATGACATCTTTCTCAGTCTGTATGACATCTTCTCAGTATGTATGATGGAGAACCTTCTTCATCAGGTGCTCTGAGTATGTGTGTTGGAAACTGCACGGTAGAGATTCTCCACGAAGCTAAAGGTCTGTTCTGTGATGTTTGTAGGGCAGGTCAACCCCTTCTGACCATGGAGATCATGCTGTAGATCATGCTGTAGATCATGCTGCAGATCATGCTGGAGATCATGCTGCAGATCATGCTGGAGATCATGCTGGAGATCATGCTGCAGATCATGCTGGAGATCATGCTGGAGATCATGCTGCAGATCATGCTGGAGATCATGCTGCAGATCATGCTGCAGATCATGCTGTAGGTCATGCTGTAGATCAAGCTGCATTGTCATTGGGGCTGCCCCACAGACTCAGGGTCTGGTGTCCCCAGGGTGAAGTTCTATGAACATAGGGTGCCGCCTTCTGCAATGGACCGTGAAGCTGCACCTGTAGGCCCGGAACTGGAGGAAAGACAGACGCTCTCCAATAGGCTGTGGTAAGGAAAAAGGTGAGATATTCTCCTCTGCTACGAATGGAATTTCAAGATTGTTTCCGAGGTTCAGCTTCTTGAGCGTGACTGTCAAATTGGTCAGTAGACGTGGAAAGTACGTGTGTGCAGAAATAATACCACGTGTCACATTACAACAAAATACCTGTGTGTCTAGGAATGGGGTCAGATTATTTTCATGTATAGCACCAGATTTCACCCTGAAAAAATTAATGTTTGCCGCAACAGTAATTCACAAAAGAACACAACAAAAACAAGCGTATACACATGCAATGGAATTTGATAATGTTCACCAACATACACAGATTGTATCCTTTCAAAAAGATGTTGACCATCACATTCGTCTAGAAACAACACCAAAAGATACAGACAAACAAAGGCAGCGTCAGACAAGGAACCTGATTGGTTAAGAGTGCCTCAGAGGCATTGTTTTTACCATGTTTTTGTGTGTGTCGCGTCTGAAGGAAGGGACAAAACCAAGAAATGAATGACAAAAAAAGAGGAACAGACTTTTTTCCACGTGATCTGTCTGAAGTAAACATGGTGCCATGGAATATGGTTTGACGGTGCCCTGGAACGCTGAAACAGCGTCTGGAGTTTACAGGCCAATCTTTAGGAGATATGGATCAGCAGGAAATGCCATACAGTTGGAAGAAAACTTTTGTTTCAGATGTGCATTGTCAAGACTTGTTTCTCCCTTCAATCAAATGATGGTGAAGCATAGGCGAGGCAATGGGGCCAGCATTCTCATTTGTGCTCCCCTGGTAAATTACGCTATAGGCCTGGATCAATGGCTGAACACATGAAAGAAAGTAGTACGGACACAATTTCTACAATGCCTCTGTGTACCTTTAATACCAACAGTCCATGATGTTTGTACGAACGGATGCCATAGGTAACCATTGTTAATCAGTATACTTATGTTCGCAACAAAACAAACAGAAGAAGAAACAAATACACAGAGAAAAATGGAACAGAATCTGCTACCAGATGCCATTCTCACATCAAGTGCATGCACCACTTGGAAAGTGACAGATTTCAATATATTTTGAAAATGTTTGGCACGGAAGAAAAATGCCAAAACATGAGAAAATGATACAGGCAAAAAGACGAGAAAAAAAGAAGAAAGTAAAACAGAAAATTTTCTGCGTGGGACAATATGCTTTAAAACTGACAACAAAAAAGGCTTTTCAGTCTTACATAATGCGACTTGAATGGCAGGGAAAGAGCAACGGAAAGTGACAGAAAAAAACATACACAGCAAAAACAATAAAGAAAAAAAGGAAAGAAAAAAGAAAGAAAAAAAAACAACTCTTGATTGTAATCTGGCAAAACACAGCATCAACTGCTCTTGTTTTAGAATTCAGCGGCTACACCGACCCCTTCTTCCTCTCCTCCCCCTCCACCCACCTCTCCTTGTGCCGATAACATCGCAGGGACCAGTGCTATTGATGGAGTGAGATAGTAAACAGTGTCAGGCACTGACGCCAGACAGGCCAGGGAAAATGGATGGACAAGCACGACGATGATTGCGCAATCGCATGGCGCAGGGTTGGGGGGGGGGGGGGGAGGGGTCTGAATGGCATGGAGTGAAGAGCTATTTGCTCACGTGCATAAAGTGACAGTGGGATGCTGCACACACAGAGGGGATATTCTCGTGTTCTGCTCTGGGTTTGGACAGAATGGTGAGACTGGTGCAGTGGTGTGCTGGGTTAATTGGGTGGGTCTGGACAGAATGGTGAGACTGGTTCAGTGGTGTGCTGGGTTAATTGGGTGGGTTTGGACAGAATGGTGAGACAGGTTCAGTGGTGTGCTGGGTTAATTGGGTGGGTCTGGACAGAATGGTGAGACTGGTTCAGTGGTGTGCTGGGTTAATTGGGTGGCAAACAGAAAGTGTCTGGGGACAGGTGGTACACTTGTAGACCAGTGAATGTTGCATATATCTTCATAATTGTGTGTGTTTCTACAGCCCATCTCATATAATATGCTATTGACACACTGCTTAGGAACAGAAATCTACTGTATGCATTCAGAGAAATAGATTGACAACAGAGACACACAAAGAGAGAAAGACAGCCAGACAGACAGGTAGACAGAAAACAGACCAAAACAGACACACACAGAAGAGAGAGAGAGAGAGAGAGAGAGAGAGAGAGAGAGAGGAGAGAGAGAGAGAGAGAGAGAGTTCAACAGAGTTTGCAATTCAAAGCTTTTGCTCATCAAAGACATGCGTTTGCATGAAAAATGAAATATATTCAATACGTTCAAAGACAAACCGCTAAAACTGGAAGAAATTATATAAAGACAAAAATATAATAAAAAAGACCACAACAATGAGATGGCAAAATCAAAGAAAATAAATCAAAGGCAGAGTGTTGGGAAAGGCAACAATCTCCTTTCATGTGAGCTGTGTGTGATGAGTAAGGGGAGGAGAAAGGCAGGAGAGAATTAAAAAAAAACAGCAATAACGAACCATACATCTTTTCAATCAATCCTGAACACTGTTCTTTCTAACGCCACCACACACTCCGTTGCTGACACATGTTTCATGATAACGTGCAATGCCAAAGTGCCAGGCGCTCTCCATGCCAGAATTATGGACATGCACAAAGAGGACCCCGAAGGTACGATCTGCTGTGGCTTCTGATTTGCTTGTGGTCACGAGCTGTTGGCTCATTTGCATGACACCAGGGAGAAATTCGCTGGAGAGAATGAGGTCGATCAGTCCTAGTGCTACTGTGCAGAATAAAACAGTGAGATAGTTACAGACGATTATCTCATTCTGAGTGACGATTATCTCATTCTGAGTGACGATTATCTCATTCTGAGTGATGGGCACACTCAGCGGCCAGCCAACAAACGTTGGTCCAGGGATAGGATGGTGATAACACACAAAGGCCAGCGTGGTTTGATGTGGTGTTTATATGTATGCAGGTTACCTCCTACAGGGAACTACATTTTGGTTAAAACATTCATTTCAGGGGGTGGGGGTGGGGGGGTGGGGGCAGGGGAGAAGTCCATCAGAGAAAGGTATACACACACAGAGATGAGGAATGCCCATGGTCTCTCTCTCCGTCACACACACACACACACACACACACACACACACACACACACACACACACACACACACGCACACACACACACACACACACACACACACACACACACACACGCACACACACACACACACACACACACACACGCACACACACACACACACACACACACACGCACACACACACACACACACACACACACACACACATACACACACACATACATACACACAAACAGTGCGTGTGCGTGCACACACACACACACACACACACACACACACACACACACACACACACACACACACACACACACACGTACGCACGCACGCACTCACGCACGCACACACACACACACACACACACACACACACACACACACACACACACACACACACACACACACACAGTTTGTGATTATGATCAAGTAGGGCATTAGCCTCCTTCCAGCATGCACGTATATCACTGCTGATCGTCATTTTGCGATGGAGGGAGATGCTTCAGTGTCTGGTATGTACATGCCCAGCTCTGGAGAGCATGGGTGGGCGGAAAGATGACCCCTCTGCAGCACTCTGCTGCAGTCTCAGATGTGTCATGGGGAGTAGTCATTTGCATGAAATGAAAGAGAACACGTGCTGCATAAACAAAACAACAACAGTACGGTATCAATCTATCTATAGAGCAGACAAGTGAATTCTTCTGTAGGCCATCCACTAAACATTCATGAGAAAAGATAATTTGTTTCATTGATGTGGGGCATGTGCATACGTCCATTATAATGGACGTTGTTATATCCAAGAGTGTAGCTTCATGTACTTTAACGTAAATTCACTGGCTTCGAGCTATGGAAACACTTTTTGTTATGTATGTAGACGACAACATGCACCTCGTTCTTCCTTTTCGTGCCTCCATTTTCTTTCTGCTTTATCTGTTTCCTTGCCTTGCTCCTTCATTTCCTTTGCTTTCTCTTCTTCCTGGATTTTCTTCTTTGTTTTTTACTTTGTTTTGTTTTGTTTTTGGGGGGATGAAGGCTGGATGCTCGTTGAATGAAAGTTGGGGGGTCATTCAGGGAAACAAATTGTAAAAATAATTCTTAGTGAGTCCAAAAAACAAAGACAAACAAGTTACGAGACAAACAACTAAATGCGTTTCGACCTCTTAGGTCTTCTTCAGGCCACATAAACGACATTCAGGACAATCAAAACGAAGAACGAGCAATCACTTAACATCAATCATTCAACGTCCATCTTGATCCAAATGTGAGAAGATAAGTGATTGCTCACTGTTCGTTTTCATTGTCCTGAACGTTGTTTATCTTGCCTGAAGAAAACCTATGAGGTCGAAACGCATTGTTTTGTCTTACTAAGCAAAAATGAATACACTTGAATAAAGTGTAGGTACTTATTGAATGAAGAATGGACACTTGCTGGGTGATGGATGGACATACATAGAGTGAAGGATGGGTGTTTGTTGAGTGAAGAGTGAACAATCGTTGAGGGAAGGGTGCACGTTAATTTAGTGAGGAACGGGCACTCACTGAATGATAGTTGGTTGAACGTAGAGTGAAGAGTGGATACTTGTTCAGTGACAGGTGCTTACCCATCACGTGAAAGATCCGTACTTGTTGAGTAAAGTGTACATACCTGATGTGAAGAGAGGATGCCTCCTGAGTGAAGAGTGGGTACTTGGTGAAAGAAGGATGTACTTATTGAGTGAAAAGTGGGTACTTGGTGAAAGAAGGGTGTACTTATTGAGTGAAGAGTGGGTACATGGTGAAATAAGGGTGTACTTATTGAGTGAAAAGTGAGTACTTGGTGAAAGAAGGGTGTACTTATTGAGTGAAAAGTGGGTACTTGGTGAAAGAAGGGTGTACTTATTGAGTGAAGAATGGGTACTTGGTGAAAGAAGGATATACTTATTGAGTGAAAAGGGGGTACTTTGTGAATGAAGGGTGACTTATTGAGTGAAAAGTGGGACTTGGTGAAAGAAGGGTGTACTTATTGAGTGAAAAGTGAGCACTTGGTGAAAGAAGGGTGTACTTATTGAGTGAAGAGTGGGTACTTGGTGAAAGAAGGATGTACTTTTTGAGTGAAGAGTGGGTGTCTCTTGAGGGGAAAAATTTTTTTTAGTGAAGAGAAGGTACTTATTGAATGAAGAAGGAGGGGGGGGGGGTCTTGAGAGCAATTTTTTTTTCGTGAAGATAATGTACTATTGAGTGAAAACAGGGCATCTCTTAAGTGAAAAGAAGGTACCTACAAAGTCAAGGCCGGTGTCTCTTGGGGGAAAAGCAGTATTTATTTAGTGCAAAGAAGGCAATTATTGAGTGAAGGTGAGAATTTGTTCAATGAAATGTGGGAGCCTGTGGAATGACACGTGGGTACTTGCTGAGTTCATGATAGGCAGAAAGGCTAAAACGTAATGAGAGAAGGGTGTGGATATTTGTTGAAAGAAGGGTAGGTTCCCACTTCTTTTCTTCTTCTTCTTCTTCTCCTGATTCATGATTATACTTTTATCATTATTATTTTCATTGCAATTACCGTCCTCATCATCACCATGTTGTTATAATTATTACTATCAATGTTGATGCTGTTACCGTTTGTATAAAGGGTAGGAAGGAGGTAGAAGGGTTGGTAGCTGTTTGTGGAGTTTCGTTTTGTTTTGTCCATCCATCTCTTCTCTCTCTCTCTCTCTCTCTCTCCTCTCTCTCTCTCTCTCTCTCTCTCTCACACACACACACACACACACACACACACACACACACACACACACACGCGCGCGCGCACGCACCACACGCACGCACGCACGCACGCACGCACGCACGCACGCACGCACGCACTCACTCACCACTACACACACACACACACACACACACACACACACACACACACACACACACACACAACAGAAGGGGGGGGGCTTTGTGGGTCAGTTTGTCATCCTGGGTGATGGAAGAGGCGGCTGTGCTACAGACCAGTCACAACGATCACAGGGACAGCACCCCCAGGACATGGGATGATGTCTTCAGTGTGGACTGTGGTCAGTCTGAACGATCACAGGGACAGCACCCCCATGCAGTGTGGACTGTGGTCAGTGTAAACGATCACAGGGACAGCACCCCCAGGACATGGGATGATGTCTTCAGTGTGGACTGTGGTCAGTCTGAACGATCACAGGGACAGCACCCCCATGCATGGGACTGTGGTTCAGTGAACGATTACAGGGACAGCACCCCCAATGCAGTGTGGACTGTGGTCAGTGTAAACGATTACAGGGACAGCACCCCCACATGCTAGTGTGGACTGTGGTCAGTCTGAACGATCACAGGGACAGCACCCCCATGCAGTGTGGACTGTGGTCAATCTGAACGATCACAGGACAGCACCCCCATGCAGTGTGGACTGTGGTCAGTGTAAACGATCACAGGGACTGCACCCCCAGGACATGGGATAATGTCTTCAGTGTGGACTGTGGTCAATGTACAGTGCCTACGTCTGTAATGACTGGCTGTCTGCTATACCATCATCACATGGTTTTCTTTGGACAGAAGGTAAACATGCAGATGGTTGTACCTTGGAAAGACTGTGAACCAGCTCCTCTTGTACAGAATGGAACTGCCACACTGTGTCAGAGTCAGAAGTTCTGTTCCTTGCGTGGAACCTGTTGATTTGATGGCATACACTGAATGTGCACACATACAGAATTATGCTACATGACAGCTAGATACTGACATATCTTTAAAAATGCAAATTACTTTAATTCATATCATGCAGATTTCATCCACAAGCGAATGACTGATGCTCATCTCCTTCGTTTAGAAGCATGGAAAAAAATCAAAAAGTCCATGCACACCTGCAAAGACAGGAACAAATAAGAACGAAGTCTGTTGTAAATCCTCTAGGAGACAATGTCTCAGTCACAAGTTTCTGTAGTGCAAACTGCATCTGAACGAAGGAGCAGGACCAGGAAAAGAATAAAAGCAAAATATAAATGGGGACAACATTTGTTTTGCACAGGATCTGTCTGAAGCAGGATCTGTCTGAAGCAGGATTCTGTCTGAAGCAGGTACACCTGGCGCTACTTCCTCTTCACACCAGGCACCATTATCGACATTACTTTTACGCTGCCATGGAACGCTAAACAGCGTATGGGGAAATATGGATAATCAAGACCAAGAAACGGTTACAAACGTTTTTTTTAAATATTTGTTTATGATTTGCTGATAGTCAAGAATCGCCCGTTCCTTTGTCCTCAGATGATGGTGAAACGATGAACAGGTGATGCAGCTGGCATCACTTTCTAATCTCTTGCTAAATTAAACTACAAGCCTTGCTCAGGGAATGAACTTGTCTGCAGACGCGATACTAGAAAATCAATAAATGTCTGGCTACACCTTTAATGCTAACAGGCCATGACGTTTGTATGAGCTGATGACATCCATAGGCAATCACAGTTAATTAGCACGCGCATTTTCAAATGCAACACAAACAGAAGAGTGAAAAACAGACCAGAATGCGCTACATGTATATTAAGTGCATGATTGTTCCAAAAGTGACAGGTTTTAATACTTCTTGAAAATGTATGGCAAGAAAGGAGATAAAAAAAATTTTCTTCAATGATTTGAACTAAATCGAGGGGAAGAACAACCAAAGGACGCTAGCAAGTGTGTGGACAGCAAACTAATTCTCTTGATCATCATCTGGCAAAACACAGCATCCTCTGCTCTTGCTTCAGCACTGGGCACCTACACCCTTCTCCTTTCACCACTCCTCTCCATCCACCCACCATCCCACGTGCCGATAACATCGCAGGGACCAGTGCTATCGATGGAGTGAGATAGTAAACAGTGTCAGGCACTGACGCCAGACAGGCCAGGGAAAATGGATGGACAAGCACGACGATGATTGCGCAATCGCATGGCGCGGGGGGGGGGGGGGGGGGAGGGGTCTGAATGGCATGGAGTGAAGAGCTATTTGCTCACGTGCATAAAGTGACAGTGGGATGCTGCACACACAGAGGGGATATTATCGTGTTCTGCTCTGGGTTTGGACAGAATGGTGAGACTGGTGCAGTGGTGTGCTGGGTTAATTGGGTGGCAAACAGAAAGTGTCTGTGGACAGGCGTTACACTTGTAGACCAGTGAATGTCTGCATATATCTTTTCATTGTTGCATGTGAACTTGTTTGCTACTATATTAAATATTATAAAACATGTTGTTCAGACACTGTCTTGGAACAAAACTCTACTACATACAGTTGGAGAAATCGACAACAGAGACACACAGAGACAGACAGACAGACACAGACAGACAGACAGACAGAGAGAGTTCAACAGGGTTTTCAATCCAAAGGTTTCGCACATCAAAGGCAAAGGTTTGCATGAAAAATGGAAGATATTCAATACGTTCAAAGACAAACCGCTAAAACTGGAAGACATCATGAAGACAAAAACAGAACTAAAAAAGCACAACAACAGAGAAGGTCACATCAAAGAAAATAAATGACAGAAAGAGTGTTGGGAAAGGCAACATGCTCCTTCCTTTCATGTGAGTTGGGAAAGGCAACATGCTCCTTCCTTTTGTGATTGGAAGGCAACATGTCTTCTTCGAGTTGGGAAAGGCAACATGCTCCTCTTCAGATGGAGCAACATTCTTCTTATGTGAGTTGGAAGGCAACAGGCTCTTCTTCATGTTGGAAGCAATGCTCCTTCCTTTCATGTGAGTTGGGAAAGGCAACATGCTCCTTCCTTTCATGTGAGTTGGAAGCAACATGTCTTCCTTCAGTGACTGTGTGTGATGAGTAAGGGGAGGAGAAAAGCAAGAAAGGAAAAAAAAACAGCAATAACACACAGTACAATCAATCCTGAACACTTCAGCGCTGTTCTTTCTAACGCCATCACATACACCATTGCTGACACATGTTCCATGATAACGTGCAATACCAAAGTGCCAGGCGCTCTCCATGCCAGAATTATGGACGTGCAACAAGAGGACCCAAAGGTACAATCTGCTGTGGCTTCTGATTTGCATGGGGTCCAGAGCTGTTTGCTTCTTTGCATGACATGAGAAGAAAATGCACTGATATAGATGGTGTTGATGTTCATGACATGAAGGAAATGCACTGATATAGATGTGTTGATGATGCATGACATGAGAAGGAAATGCACTGATATAGATGGTGTGTGATGATGAATGAGAGAATGCATGATATAGATGAGACATGCATGAGAAGGAAATGCACTGATATAGATGGTGTTGATGATTCATGACATGAGAAGGAAATGCACTGATATAGATGGTGTTGATGTTTCATGACATGAGAAGGAAATGCACTGATATAGATGGTGTTGATGATCTGACATGAGAAGGAAATGCACGATAGGTTTATGATCATGACATGAAGGAAATGCACTGATAGATGGTGTTGATGTCATGAATGAGAGGGAAATGCCTGATATAGATGTGTGATGATGCTGACATGAGAAGGAAATGCACTGATAAGATGGTGTTGATGATTCATGACATGAGAAGGAAATGCACTGATATAGATGGTGCTGATGATTTCATGCACTGCCTTGCTGCAGAATAAAGCAGTGAGATAGTTCCAGGGGATCCGTGGCAAACCAGGAAATGTTTGTCTAGGATACGATTATATTAAAACGAATAAATGTCACTGCGCTTATATATATATTTATATATATATATATATATATATATATATATGTGTGTGTGTGTGTGTGTGTGTGTGTGTGTGTGTGTGTGTGTGTGTGTGTGTGTGTGTGTGTTGCCTTGATATTACAGTTCTATGTGTATTGGGTACGAGTCACAGGCCATTTAATGTTAATCAACACATCCTTTCAAGGGGTGGGTGGAGGGAAGATCAATCACAAACAGACACAGAGAGAGGTGAAGACTGGAATTGGCTGTGCAGAGTCATCCACGTTAAACACTGGACCTGCCATGACAGTGAAACACGTTTACCAAAATACAATCTTATGGCTGGAAACTGGCAAACACCTGCATCTTATGGCTGGAAACTGGCAAACACCTGCAGATACTTACTGAGGAAGAAAGAAAAGGATTCAAAAGAAAGGCACACAATAATGTATAAACAAAAATGTGAAAGAAACAACGAGAAAGAAAGACTGAATGAAATTTAACCCCCCCCCCCCTCCTTCCACCCCCCCCCCCCCAAAAAAAAAAAAAAAATTAAAAAGCATTTCTTTCATTCAATTTGACTGTTTCCTAGTGCAATTCGTTTCTAAAGAGATTATGGAGCTAGGAATATCTAACACCACCTTCATTCCTCTCCCTGCTGCCCTCTCCACCCACCCCTGCCTCCCTCCATCCCCGCCACTCCCCCCCCCCCTTCCCGCAGCCTCTCCAGTGCCATATTTTCTCCCCACCCTCACCCTCCAGTACCCCCCCCCCCCCCCCCCCAGGCATATTTTCTAGTGGTTGTAGTGATCAAGTAGGGCATTAGCCTCCTTCCAGCCTGCACGTGTATCACTGCTGATCGTCATTTTACGATGGAGGGAGATGCTCCAGTGTCTGGAATTTACATGCCCAGCTCTGGAGAGCATGGGTGGGCAGAAAGATGATAGCTCTGCAGCACTCTGCTGATAGTCTCAGACAGGCATGGCGTCAGGAGTGCTTTGCTCATTGGGATGTCACGACAGAAAACATGTGCTGCACGTGCGCGCGCGCGCGCGCGCGCGCACACACACACACACACACACACACACACACACACACACACACACACACACACACAAACACACACACATACACGCCCGCACGCACACACACACACACACACACACACACACACACACACACACACACACACACACACACAAACAAACCCACACACACACACACACACACACACACACACCAGACATCGATTTTGCCCAGGTGCCTTCTATACTCTTTGGTTCATTTGACATCGATTTTGCCCAGGTGCCTTCTATACTCTTTGGTTGATTTGATATCGATTTTGCCCAGGTGCCTTCTATACTCTTTGGTTCATTTGATACCGATTTTGCCCAGGTGCCGTCTGAGCCTGCCACAGTTTAAGCAGTGATTTATCTAGTGTTCCCTCTCACCATTTTATTTAAGCCATACCTAGTGCTATACACTGCAACATGCCTATGACTTTAGACACATGGCCATCCAAACATGGACTTCGTGTAGGGTACCTTAACATCAATAACGCAACAAACAAAAAAGATGACATTGCAACTATACTTCGCAGTGATGGAAACAGTTTTCATGTATTTTGTTTTTCTGAATCCCGGTTATCTTCTCATATATCAGATCGCAGAAATGGGCATGCCAGGATACCAGATAATGCGACTAACCCCTATAAACCAAAATCCACTGGCTTACTTATATATTATGCTTCCTCGTTAATGTAAGGCTAGTTAATTTTGAAAATTATGGTGTTGAATCTGTTTGGATTGAAATAAGTATGAAAAATAGTCAACCACTTGCAATAGGCTTTGTCTATCAGAAACCCATCAGAAACCACTGATTGGCAGGACAGATTTAATGCAATAATGGATGAAGTAACCATTCTAAGTTATGAGACAATGATTTTAGGAGATTTTGACATTGATCTGTTAAAAACAAAATCGAAGTGGTATCAAAACTATATATCACATAATTTAGAACAACTAATCGATAGACCAACACGCATAACTGAAAATTCCGCTACTCTAATAGATCATATTTACACAAATGCAAAACAGTCCATTATCGAACTTTGTTCCCCTCCCTATGGCTGTAGTGATCACAACCCAATTTGCCTTACTTGGTTCAAAAACCGTGTAAAAATTCCAAAAGTAGGTCATAAAGTTATTTACTACATGAGCTTTAGAAACTTTAAAGAAGAAGATTTCCTTACTGACCTTTCTGAAGCACAATTTGACCTCATCTATCAAATCAGAGATCCAAATAAAGCAGCTGAATTTTGGATTGATACGTTTACCTCTGTGTATGATAAACACGCCCCTTTTATAAAGAAAAGGATTAAACAGGAAACAAAACCTCCATGGATAACTAAAGAAATTGACAGAGAAATTAATAAAAGAAATCATTTGAGTAATTTCGGAACAAATGAAGAATTCAGAAAACAAAGAAATAAAGTGACGTCATTAAAACGAAAATCGAAACGTACTTACTTCAGAAAACTGTTAACTTCTACCAAAGATACCAGGCAAATTTGGAAAGCAATTAACATATTAACTAATAAACATATGTCAAAAAGTCAACAAATGAGCTCAGACATATCTGCAGATCAACTAAATAATCATTTTGCAACCATAGCAGATAGAATCATATTAAATGATAAATCTAGTGAAAATGATCTGTTATTTAGAACAATACATCCATTCTAAAGATATTTGTGTTCCATTTAGTCTGAAACCCATGACCGTTTTAGATGTTAGTAAAGCCTTGTCTACTTCAACCCAATCAAATACTCGTGATTTAGAGGTATCGAGACAAAAATACTTAAGTTGTCATGTCCTATTATCACAGATACTTTGACATACTTATACAATTTATGCATAGATAAACAAACTTTTCCTCTAAAATTTAAGGAAGCTAAAGTTATTCCTCTGTATAAAACCGGGGATTCTTCAAACCCATCAAATTACAGACCGATATCCATTTTATCAGCCATAGCAAAACCGATCGAAAAACACATGCATAGGTTTCTGTATTCTTATTTTGCTGATAACAAACTTCTCCATGAAAGTCAGTCGGGCTTTCGAAAACATCATTCTTGCCACACAGCCCTCATACAGCTTATGGACAGTCTTCTTTGCAGCATAAACGAAAATAAATTTGCAGGTATTCTCTTCATAGACTTTGAAAAAGCATTGATGCCATTAACCATTCTTTGTTGTGCCGTAAACTTGAACTTTACAAACTGACTCCAGAATTCATGTGTTATTTCATCTTTTTTATGTGACCGAAAACAATTAGTAGCTGTAGCTGACAAATTGTCAACATTTATGCCTGTCAAATATGGTGTTCCACAAGGCTCTGTGTTAGGACCTCTTTTGTTTACTATTTACGTTAATGATTTGCCTTGTTTTGTTAAATGTAAATGCGAAATGTTTGCAGATGATACATCTCTTCATGAAAACGACTCTGATGTCTATGAATTAACAATTAAGCTTCAAGCAGATACGATAAACTTACTGAATGGACACAACTAAACCATATGTCCTTAAATGCTATTAAAACAAAGTGCATGTACGTGTCTACAAGACAAAAACGACAAAAAATGAAATCAAATTTTCAGCCTTTACTCATATGCAACAACAAAGTTGAGGAAGTCAGTTCACACAAAACACTAGGTGTCATTATTGACAAAGATTTATCTTGGACTGAAATATAACATTCTTGGCAAAACGCCTTTCAAAAAAAATATTTCAGTTGTCTCGGATAAAAAATTTTCTCGATGGCCACTCTCGAAAACTTTTTTTCTGTGCACATATTTTATCATTAATTGATTATGCATCAACCCTTTGGGACAACTGTAGTGAACATAATTTAAAATTAATTCATCGTCTGTACAAACGAGCTTTGAAATTAGTATTGTTAAAATCGAGCTCCCTAACTGATGAAGATTACAAACAACTCAAAATATTAACCTTCCCAAACAGACTCTTTTTCAATAAAGCCCTTTGTATGCATAACGTTATTAATGGAACAGATCCCCAAAAGATTACAGAAACATTTAGAGTCAATTGCCATAGACATAATCATTTATGGTCCATTCCTAGACCACGCAACAATTTATACAAATCCAGTTTTGTATATTCAGGTGGAAATCTGTGGAATAAACTCACAAAACCCTTAAAAAATATAAGAAACAAAAACACATTTAAGAAAAAATTGAAAGATTATCTCATGAATCGTTTACCACATATGATACTGAAAAAATGTCCATCCTGTGCAGAAAAGAAATACATTGGTAAAGATATACACTTCGTGAATGTAACCATAGGGGCGGCAATGAGCATTGATACCTTTTACGTGAATGGAAGTGAGTGGGTAAAGGGGAGGAGATGGGAGGGGGTAAGGCGGTATGTTTACTTTTCTTTTGATGAAAGGCATTGTACACGATTTGATTTTTGTTGTTGTTGTTGTTGTTGTTGTTGTTGTTGTTGTTTTTTCATAGATGGCTTGATGTAAAAAAAAGCAGATATGCTGCTTATTCAATGTTTCCATCTATAAATAAAATTTTGACTTTGACTTTGACTTTGACCAGAACAAAAACACTGTACTATTACACGTATAAGAAATGAGAGGACAATTCTGTCTGTACTCTTTCAAGCAAGCGTGAGAAATAACAAAAAAACCTGAATGGTGTCACTTTTTGTTTTACTGATAAGTACTAAGAGGTTATAATCCGAGTGGTAAATGTAGTATGTGTAAACATGTTGTTTTACTGATAAGTACTAAGAGGTTATAATCCGAGTGGTAAATGTAGTATGTGTAAACATGTTGATTTACTGATAAGTACTATGAGGTTATAATCCGAGTGGTAAATGTAGTATGTGTAAACATGTTGTTTTACTGATAAGTACTATGAGGTTATAATCCGAGTGGTAAATGTAGTATGTGTAAACATGTTGATTTACTGATAAGTACTATGAGGTTATAATCCGAGTGGTAAATGTAGTATGTGTAAACATGTTGTTTTACTGATAAGTACCAAGAGGTTATAATCCGAGTGGTAAATGTAGTATGTGTAAACATGTTGTTTTACTGATAAGTACCAAGAGGTTATAATCCGAGTGGTAAATGTAGTATGTGTAAACATGTGTCCAGAAGTGCCACTGCAAGTAGTTCACAGTACTGCCTTACCTCCCATTCACATGTGCGTGTTTGTCTATGTGGGAGCACATGTGCAGTGTGTGTGCGTGTTTGTCTGAGTGTGTATTGAATGAGTGGACGGGGGGCGGGGAGGGGGGGGGGGGCTGATGTGTCGTCTTGTTTGTTTATCTCGTCACTTTCAGTTGCCAGTGAATTCTGATGATTTCTCATGAGTCATGTATATCAATGGCTATGTTACTTCGTGCTTCCTTTTAAAAAAAAATTGAAAACAAGCAAATAAAAGAAATAAACAAATAGTGTCGAAGTTTTCAAGCTTTCTTCTGTTACTGAGCAAAGCGATGAGAGGTTTCAGTGGTGAAGTCCCCTTGGTGCGACTGGCTAATTTGTGACATTCTTTCCAACAACAAAAAAATAAACGTGAAGTGACAATTCTGGCACTTTGGTATTCTGATATGCTGTAGTTTATATCCTCTTTCCAACGTTGCAAACCACTGCCACAGCAGACATACAGTGCCAGAGTTCGTTTTCCGAAAAAGGCAACCACTCCACCAATTGCTATGAAACGACCGTGCAATGTTCCAATGTTCTCGAAGAGACGTTCCGTCAGAAATGTAAAACACGAAGAGAAACACAAAGAAGAAGAAAAAAGACAGGAGTTTTCAATACAATTGAAGACAGGAGTTTTCAATACAATTGAAGACAGGAGTTTTCAATACAATTGAAGACAGGAGTTTTCAATACAATTGAAGACAGGAGTTTTCAATACAATTGCAAACCATCTGACTCTTTTTCAAACTGCCTCAATTACAAAGAAAATATCATGAGGTAATTACTTCGTCTAATTCTACTTTCTGCTCCAGCACAAACTAAACCATCTGAATTTCAGCATGGAGGACCATGAAATCTAGAGGCAGAAAAAAACAGGCTTCAGACAGGCTGTCAAAAAAGATGGCAACAGACAGATTATTTTTCCTTCTTTTTACTAACCTCCTCCCTCCCCCAACCCCCCTCCGCCCCTTCTTTTCTTGTGTTAGTTTGTTTACCTGTTTGTTCTCTTTTTCTTTTCTTTTTTTAACTTGTCAGCGTCGTATTTCTGCACGCAGCAGCCGTTATGAAACCATCGCCATTTAACTCTGCGGACTTCCGGTTTGACCCTAGCTGCATCCTCTTCGTCTGACCTCGGAAGCCCACGTGGAATGGCATTAGAAGAGAAAGCACAGCTAGGCTAGGACTGTTTATGTAGATAGCGAGGCAGGGTTTCCCAAGTGGAATGGCATTAGAAGAGAAAGCACAGCTAGGCTAACACTGTGTGTGCAGATAGCGAGGCAGTTTCCCATGTGAAATAAAAGCAGCGAGAATTTGTTCATGGATATTGGACATTGTGCGCAAAAGGCCTGCTTGGTGTCAAACCATACGAGAAAATGGATTCAGACAAGTACTTGAAATGTATCATGACAAGGTTTGGCTGTTGTATTTCTGAGACTGGCGTGTCATCGCCATTACAAGAGACACACTGAATGGATTCTGTTTGCCTTTGATTGGAAAAAGGGAGAGAAGATAACACACATTTTATGTTGTGGTGCCCTGTGTTAAGTGATTATAAACATATGGAATGTGCCACTAAATTATTACAATAATGCCAACCAGTTTCCATTAAATATGCTATCTGGCTTCCCAGAAAAGGAAGAGTTGTTACACCCTTGTTAATTTACTTATGTCAGGCTTTTTAATTACATTCTGCATCATGTTCGCCGTAACTTCTTTGTGATCAGTAATCTTGAAACTAACACTGCTTATTGCATTTTGTATATTGTATCCCTTTCCTGAGGGTTAGTAGCCTTAATGACTAAATTATCATAATCTCTCTCTCTCTCTCTCTCTCTCTCTCTCTCTCTCTCTCTCTCTCTCTCTCTCTCTCTCTCTCTGAGGACTTGGGTTATGAATGTTCGTCATTGTTGAAATTCTTATGGATTTTCGTTTGTCTGGAACAACCAGGGCGCCCTAAATATATTAGGGGTTTTTTTAGCATCTTTTAGGCAAAGAATTATTGATAGTAGATGGCAGGACTGGCATGATCACATAATACTAGTGACAGATTTGCACAGTACAGGTTGTTTAAAACTACTCATTTGAGAGAACTGTATATTGAGCTGAAACTGAATAGATATATAAAAAGTGAATTGACCAAGTTAAGTTTCGATTTGGTGTGTCTAGTATTGCATGCCATTGCTTTAGATACAACGTCAAAAATGAAAATATGCTTACTTGCCGTCTATGCAACATTGGAAAAGAAGATGAATTACATTTTTTACTTTGCTGCCCTGCCCTGAATGATCTTAGAAAAAATTCATACAACCGAAATTCGAATACCACAAGGTTCCACGCAATTTCAGGTTAACTTTGCTTATGTCGTCAAGGCATGAGACTACAATGAAAAATTTAGCAATGTATATTCATCTGGCGCTAAATATGTTGAAAATGGTTACTTCATAGAATGTTAGCTTTCAGTGTATACAATGAAGAATCTTATTTGGTTTATTAACTGTTTGTGTTGTATATGTCACTGGCTTTTCTCTCGCTTAGTTGTGTGAACATCCCCCTTCAGTAAGGGGCCTAGGCCTTTATCTGAATATTATTTTTTGAGTCTTTTGAGTCTTTGAGTTTCTCTCTCTCTCTCTCTCTCTCTCTCTCTCTCTCTCTCTCTCTCTCTCTCTCTCTCTGTATGTGTGTGTGTGTGTGTGAGTGGTGTGTGTGTGTGTTTTGTGTGTGTGTGTGTGTGTGTGTGTGTGTGTGTGTGTGTGTGTGTGTGTGTGTGTGTGTGTGTGCGAGCGCGCGCGCGCGAGCAGGAAGTATAACTTTTTAATTCAACAGGCCTACTCACGAAGGTAATTGACAGCAAATCACTCGAGTTTCTCTTTTTCGAGGGCATCATCGGACAAAACAATATCCAAAACATACCCCATAATCATACATCTGTGTGATCATAGCCCTGCCTGTCCCTCTATCTCTCCGTACACACCCGCACCCGTTCCCCTCTCCGGTCCCAGCGGCAAAAGAAGCTTTGATGAGCAGCCAGAGATTCCTCAACGTACAATGACTCCAGCTCTCTGTGTGGGAGCCAGGGGGAGACAGGACTGAACAAGCTAGTGGCGGCTGCAGCGGCGGGGAGCGGAAATCGTTTTGTATTCATTAGGGGATGTCAAGCATACAAGGGGCGGGGCAGCAAGCGGCATCATCCGACATGACCCTCATTCCAGCCTCCTCAGAGAACCAGAAGCGTCTGTCTGGGCACCGCTGGAACCACACACACACACACACACACACACACACACACACACACACACACACACACACACACACACAGCGATCTGTGTGATATCTACAGCCCTAACACTGGGTACCAACGCGCAGTTATGTGGCTGTGGAATATATTGGGCTATCTGGCATTGCATTACATCGCATAGCATCACTATGGGCTATCTGGCATTGCATTACATCGCATAACATCACTATGGGCTATCTGGCATTGCATTACATGCATAACATCACTATGGGCTATCTGGCATTGCATTACATCGCATAACATCACTATGGGCTATCTGGCATTGCATTACGTCGCATAACATCACTATGGGCTATCTGGCATTGCATTACGTGGCATAACATCACTATGGGCTATCTGGCATTGCATTACATCGCATAACATCACTATGGGCTATCTGGCATTGCATTACGTGCATAGCATCACTATGGGCTATCTGGCATTGCATTACATGCATAACATCACTATGCACTGCATCATGTCGCTTCCTATGGCTTTGCGCATTACCATGGCATCTACTTCACTGCCTGTCTTCCATGATGCCTTCCGTGCTTGTCATCCGTCTCCAAATGCTTCGTGTTGCATCACTTCTACAACCAAACGTCATCTTCGTATTGCATCATTTTCAACCAAACGTCATCTCTAATTGCATCACTCTGCAACCAAACGTCATCTCTAATTGCATCACTCTGCAACCAAACGTCATCTCTAATTGCATCACTCTGCAACCAAACGTCATCTCTAATTGCATCACTCTGCAACCAAACGTCATCTCTAATTGCATCACTCTGCAACCAAACGTCATCTCTAATTGCATCACTCTGCAACCAAACGTCATCTCTAATTGCATCATTCTGCATCCAAACGTCATCTCTTATTGCATCATTCTGCAACCAAACGTCATCTCTAATTGCATCATTCTGCATCCAAACGTCATCTCTTATTGCATCATTCTGCAACCAAACGTCATCTCTTATTGCATCACTCTGCAACCAAACGTCATCTCTAATTGCATCACTCTGCAACCAAACGTCATCTCTTATTGCACTGGGCTGTGTTCCCTAACTCTACTCTGTAATGACGTCGTGTATTGCGTTGCTTCGCTTTATGTTGCGTAATGCTACTCTTCAATCTCCTTTCGCATTGCATTGCTTTGTGTTGCATTACGTTAATCTTCAATCTCCTTTCGCATTGCATTGCTTTGTGTTGTATAATGCTACTCTTCAATCTCCTTTCGCATTGCATTGCTTTCTATTGCATAATGCTACTCTTCAGTGTCGTTTTGCATTGCATTGCTTTGTGTTGTATAATGCTACTCTTCAATGTTGTTTCGCATTGCATTGCTTTGTGTTGTATAATGCTACTCTTCAATCTCCTTTCAAACTGCATTGCTTTGTGTTGTGTAATGCTACTCTTCAATTTGTTTTGCATTGCATTGCTTTGTGTTGTATAATGCTACTCTTCAATGTTGTTTTGCATTGCATTGCTTTGTGTTGTATAATGCTACTCTTCAATCTCCTTTCGCATTGCCTTGCTTCGTACTACATTACTCTGCTCTTAAATATCCTCTTGCATTGCATTGCTTTTAGTTGTATTGTTCTCGTCTTAAATGTCCTTTCACATTGCATTGCTTCGTACTGCATTACTCCGCTCTTAAACTCCGTCTTGCATTATACTGCTCTGTATCGCATTTGCCCTGGACTTGAATATATACCAGTGAACATACAAGAACACACAGAGGAATGGACTTTTTTTTTTTACAAAGACACAGTGTGTGGTTATTCCTATGGCTCCACGTCAGAACAGACGTTGACTTGTACAGCTGATCCAGCGCAATGACATACAATACGACTGATCTATATGTACAAACGTTCGTACTAAAATACAAACCAAAACACGCATGTGTACATCTTAAACATCACCAAGCTCAAAACCACATGCAGATTAGATCAGATGCCTGTGAGAAACACACCACACACACACACACACACACACACACACACACACACACACACACACACAGTTCTCACAGCACAACCACTGAAGTCTCTGTACCAATTCTTTCGTCACTGGAGGTCAGGTAAAGTGCAAGGTCCTTTTCACGGTCGCACAGTGAGGCTCTCTGATTGGCTGAGGTTACAATCGATGTTGCTGATTGGCCTCTCTGTCACAGGGGTGTGGACTATTCTTCTTTTTTTCTTTCTGTGTACGCAGACTGATACTCCTGCGGACACTGCCTGATTAGACAGGCAGTGGAGTTTTGTGTGTATGACCGTTTTTTATCCCGCCATTAAGGCAGCCATACTCCATCTTCGGGGAAGGTGCGTGCTATGTGTAACATGTCATCCATACTAACGGCCAAACTGGCCTTCTCTTCCGAAAGTTGGTGATGGGATTTGACGTGTGTGCAAGATGTTGTGCGTGCGTTCACACACGGAACCTCGGTTTATAGTCTCATTCGAAGGACTGTATGGGGAATGGAGTCAGAACCAATGTTAACTCCGAGGGAAAAATCCCCCTGTACCGAAATTCGAACCCGCAACCCCAGGATCACGAGTCCGGTGCTCTACCAACAGAGCTATTCCGGGCCCCCAGGTGTGGACTATGAATAATATTCTGACTCCTTTTAGGAACTGGTTCGACCAGTTTCACTCATTCATTGCACTGTGACTAGGCTGATAACGGCTTGAGGCTTCAGACTAATTAATTTTATTTACATATTCAACTGACATTCTCTCTCTCTCCTCTCTCTCTCCTCTCTCTCTCTCTCTCTCTCTCTCTCTCTCTCTCTCTCTCATCCCCAAACAAAAACGTTAGGTGGCCAGTCTGTAGACGTTGGCTTGTTTTAAGGGCATACGGCAACAGCACAAGTAAAGATCTCACCGCATACATTCCCCTAGATCACAATATCCATCCCTCCCCCCCCCCCCACCCCCCTCCAAATTCCCCCAATTCTACCTCTCCATTTCTCTGTACACGCCTCACCCTTTCCCCCTTCCTTTCCCAGAGGAAAAAGTAGCTTTTGATGAGCACGTTCCCCTTGGGGGATCCCCGGAGTTCAGTGACACGAGCTGACTCACGGGGAAGACTGGGGGAAGGGGGGGAGGGGGAAGGGGAGAGGAGGAGGGGGAGAGGGGGAGGGGGAGGACGGAACGTGATGGAGGTTGTGGTAAGGCGTCAGCCATGGAAATGGACTTGTGTTTTCAGTATGTGATACCAACCATCACAGGAGACGACACAGCGGCAGCATCCCATACAGCCTTTGTCCCAGCCTCCACACACCACCACAACGCTCTGTCTAGACACTGGCGGGGGAAAACATAGACTTTGTGCTCATAGCCCTAACACTGGAGACACAAAGTCGACAACATCATCATACCCCGGGGACAAAGTACGCCTACCGTCTCTACAACCTTGACATTGGCACACTGGAGGTTTCTGACCGACTAGTCCGTGGTGACAAGAACGAAGAGATTTCAACAGTTGTACTGAAGTATATTTTCTTTGTGTTGTCTTGCGTTGCGTTGCTTTGTATTGCATTTCTCTGCACTTAAATAACGTCTTGCATTGCATTGCTTTGTTTTGCATTCCTCAGCACTTGAATAACGTCTTGCATTGCTTTGCATTGCATTTCTTTTTATTTGAATAACGTCTTGCATTGCTTTGCATTGCATTTCTTTTAACTTGAATAACGTCTTGCATTGCTTTGCATTGCATTTCTTTTTATTTGAATAACGTCTTGCATTGCTTTGCATTGCATTTCTTTTAACTTGAATAACGTCTTGCATTGCATTGCTTTGTTTTGCAAATCCTCTGCACTTGAATGACGTCTTGCATTGTATTGCTTTGTATTGAATTTCTCTGCACTTGAATAACGTCTTGCATTGCATTGCTTTGTTTTGCATTCCTCTGCACTTGAATAACGTCTTGCATTGCTTTGCATTGCATTTCGTTTTACTTGAATAACGTCTTGCATTGCTTTGCATTGCATTTCCTTTAATTTGAATAACGTCTTGCATTGCATTGCTTTGTTTTGCAAATCCTCTGCACTTGAATGACGTCTTGCATTGCATTGCGTTGTATTGCATTTCTCTGCACTTGAATAACGTCTTCCATTGCTTTGTATTGCATTTCTCTGCACTTGAATAACGTCTTCCATTGCTTTGTATTGCATTTCTCTGCACTTGAATAACGTCTTCCATTGCTTTGTATTGCATTTCTCTGCACTTGAATGACGTCTTGCATTGCACTGATTTGTATTTCATTGATCTGCACTTGAATAACGTCTTTTTATCATTGCATCGATTACTATTTCATTGATCTGCGTGTAAATGCTGCCTTGTATTGCATTGCTTTACATTGCATTAATCCGCATGCAAATGTTGTCTTGCATGACAATGATCTGTATTACAATATTCTGCATGTAAATCTCTTGCATGGCAATGCTTTGTACTGTAATGCTCTGCATGTAAATGTCGTCTTGCATAGCAATGCTGTGCATTGCATTACTCTGTAAGCAAATGCTGTCTTTCATTGCATTGTTTTGCATTATTCTGCCAGTGAAAATCATCGTGCATCGTACTACTTTCTCTTGCATCATTATGCATGTAAAGTTTGTCTCGCATTGCGCTGCTTGGTACTATATTGCATTACTCCGCACACAAAATGTCGTCTTGCTTTCCACTGCTTTGTACTATATTGCATTACTCTGCAATAGATGTCGTCTTGCATTGCACTGCTTTGTACTATATTGCATTACTCTGCAAATAGATGTGGTCTTGCATTGCACTGCTTTGTACTATATTGCATTACTTCGTGTATAGATGTCGTGTTGCATTGCACTGCTTTGTACTATTTTGCATCAATCTGCATATAAATGTCGTCTTGCATTGCACTGTTTTGTACTATATTGCATTA
The DNA here is from genome assembly GCA_033310375.1 of Conus canariensis. Classification (NCBI taxonomy): domain Eukaryota; kingdom Metazoa; phylum Mollusca; class Gastropoda; order Neogastropoda; family Conidae; genus Conus; species Conus canariensis. The sequence continues at coordinate 2,956,036 of CM065735.1, forward strand.
CTCCGCACATAAATATCGTCTTGCATTGCACTGCTTTGTACTATATTGCATTACTCCGCACATAAATATCATCTTGCATTGCACTGCTTTGTACTATATTGCATTACTCTACATATAAATGTCATCTTGCATTGTACTGCTTTGTACTATATTGCATTACTCTACATATAAATGTCGTCTTGCATTGTACTGCTTTGTACTATATTGCATTTTTCCGCACATAAATGTCGTCTTGCATTGCACTGCTTTGTAGTATATTGCATTACTCAGTGTATAGATGTCGTCTTGCATTGTACTGCTTTGTACTATATTGCATTACTCTGCAAATAGATGTCGTCTTGCATTGCACTGCTTTGTACTATATTGCATTACTCTGCATATAGATGTCGTCTTGCATTGCACTGCTTGGTACTATTATTGCATTACTCTGCACACAGATGTCGTCTTGCATTGCACTGCTTGGTACTATTATTGTATTACTCTGCATATAGATGTCGTCTTGCATTGCACTGCTTGGTACTATTATTGTATTACTCTGCATATAGATGTCGTTTTGCATTGCACTGCTTTGTACTATATTGCATTACTCAGTGTATAGATGTCGCCTTGCATTGCACTGCTTTGTACTATATTGCATTACTCAGTGTATAGATGTCGTCTTGCATTGCACTGCTTTGCACTATATTGCATTACTCATTTTATAGATGTCGTCTTGCATTGCACTGCTTTGTACTATATTGCATTACTCTGCAAATAGATGTCGTCTTGCATTGCAGTGCTTTGTACTATATTGCATTACTCAGTGTATAGATGTCGTCTTGCATTGCACTGCTTTGTACTATATTGCTTTACTCAGTGTATAGGTGTCGTCTTGCATTGCACTGCTTTGTACTATATTGCATTACTCAGTGTATAGATGTCGTTTTGCATTGCACTGCTTTGTACTATATTGCTTTACTCAGTGTATAGATGTCGTCTTGCATTGCACTGCTTTGTACTATATTGCATTACTCTGCAAATAGATGTCGTCTTGCATTGCAGTGCTTTGTACTATATTGCATTACTCAGTGTATAGATGTCGCCTTGCACTGCACTGCTTGGTACTATATTGCATTACTCTGCATCTAGATGTCGTCTTGCGTTGCACTACTTTGTATTACACAGCACTGTACTTGAAACTCGTCTTGCACAGCATTCATTAGTATTGCATGGCTCATTAATTAGCATTGCATGGCTCTGACGTTTGTGTACACCAATGGCGAAGAAAATACCAGAGCATGGAGTTTGAGCACTGAGAGATATGAAAGGTGCGAGTTTTCCTGTGGATAGGAATGGACTACTGTACAGCTGAACGAGCACAGCGACAGACAAGACGATGGGCCTCTGCATAAAACGTCCATATTAACAAATCAAATGATACATGCATGTGCATGTTAACTAACATTACAAGACCAAAAGTCTTGAAAGAGAAAACAAAATACACACAGACTAGTATAGAAGCTTGTCTTGGCGAACACACGTCTGTCTGTCTGTCTGTCTGCCTGTCTGTCTGTCTGTCTGTTCTTCCTCTCTCTCTCTCTCTCTCTCTCTCACACACACACACACACACACACACACACCACACACTCCTCTCTCTCTCTCTCTCCTCTCTCCCCCTCCCTCTCTCTCCCTCTCTCTTCCTTTCTCTCTCTCTCTCTTCTCTCTCTCGCTCTCTCTGTATCCCTCTCTCCCCTCCTCCTTCTCTCTCCTCCCTCTCTCCTCTCTCTCTCTCTCTCTCTCCTCCCCTCTCCTCTCTCTCTGCCCCCCTCTCCTCTCTCTCTCTCTCTCTCTCTCTCTCTCCTCTCTCTCTCTCTCTCTCCTCTCTCTCTCCCTGTACAAGCTCTTGCAATGCAATCATTTCATTCTCTGTATCAATCTTTCGGCACCGGAGGTTAAGAAACACGCACGTCCTCCGTCTTCCTGCCCTAACCTGGTACCCTGAGAGAAGCGCTGTGATTGGATGAAGTTAAACTGGTACCCTGAGAGAAGCGCTGTGATTGGATGAAGTCACAGCTGAAGCATTCTGATTGGACTGCCCGTTACTGCCGCTAGTAGATGGTCAGTGACCTTCCGCCCCCTTGAGGAAACGCTTCCATCAGCTTCACCCTTACGGACATCACAGGGGGAGACACAAGACCGGACACTGGTCAACTCTGTATGTGGCATTCCGTTAATGGCATGCCCTGGTGGATGAAGGGGTGGAGAAGGGACGGAGGTATGGCTTGAGGCGAAACAATATGGGTGTCAATAGACAAACATTATCATCATCATCATCATCATCGTCATCGTCATCGTCATCATCATCATTATCATCATCATCACCATCGCTCTCTCTCTCTCTCTCTCTCTCTCTCTCTCTCTCTCTCTCTCTCTCTCTCTCTCTGCGCGTGCGTTTGTGTGTGTTGTGTGTGTGTGTGTGTGTGTGTGGTGTGTGTGTGAGAGAGAGAGAGAGAGAGAGAGAGAGAGAGAGAGAAGAGAGAGAACTTATGTGCAAGTTTGTGCGCACAACAGTTTTCACAGAGACAGAGGGAGGGGGAGGGAGGGAGGGGCAGAGAGAGGGAGGGAGGGAGGGAATTTGATTCTTTGCCTCATAAGAATAACAAGTGAGTGTATATAACCACGCAGCTTCGGTAGAGCGTGTACGTGCGCGTTTGCGTGTGTGTGTGTGTGTGTGTGTGTGTGTGTGTGTGTGTGTGTGGTGTGTGACTGTGTGTATGACTGTGTCTGTGTGCGGGATTGGGGAGGGGTGGGGAGGGTGAGCATTGAGGTGTGTGAATTTGTGTGCGTTTTGTGTGGGGTGTGTGTGTGTGTGTGTGTGTGTGTGTGTGTGTGTGTGTGTGTGTGAAACATTTAACATTTGCCTATCTCTGCAAGAACGAGCACTCTTGGCAAACACATTAGCAGAATGATACACCTAGTGAAGACGTTCGCAGTCATCTCACGCGTGAAGATAGGACCGAGTCGGAACGACCACACATCAATAATTAACATTTCAGCCATAAAATCCCTATTACACAAAACATCCTTGCATAATAATTGTTTTATATTCTGAGTTTATGTTAAACGATATCATCCGCCAACATTGTTACAAGAATTTACTCACAGTCTGTCAAAACAGACCATCTGATGCCTTTTCTACCAAGTAGACAAACAGAAAACCGTACTACTGTGTAAAGAACTAAGAGAGAACAGCGTATACACAGTGAAACGTCAAGCATGTCACAACAAAATAATACCTCATGTTGACGATGAACATCTTCGATTCGTAGGCGGACTATTGCTAAGGAACCGAGTAGACACTGTCGGATGGAGCTATAGCTTTGGAACGATTTTTTCACCCAGAACTACACCAATGGTCGTTGCCAAAAGTGGCCACAAGACAGCAGCAATCAAGGTCAGGACTTCTGAGACTGCTGCTGATGCTGCAAAAGACTGCGAGAGAGTCAAAGTGAGGGGGTGGGCTGGTGGGGAGGGGGGGGGATGGGACTGGCAGTGGGGAAAATGGAGTTAGACGAGGCACGGGAGGCAGAAGGTATGTAAATGAGTACGGTTGGGAGGGGAGGGGAGGGGATGGTGGCGGTGAGCGACTGGAGAACTAACCAGTCAACGCACAATTATGCAGAAGTGAGAAACTGACCAAGTCGTCTGCTACTACTGCTAGCACTGACTGCCACGCACGATGTCTGTGTTTTGAGTCAGCTGTCGTTGCTGGAATTGTGTTCAGACTCACTTCTTTCCTCTTCCTCCTCCTGCGTCTTTCCTCCGGCTGTTGCGTGTCTTCATCGTACGAGAGTCAAATAGGAAAATTGCCACTCTTGTTTTGAGTAGAACAGCGTCATTTCCCTAGAGACGTCATCATGAAAAGTGAACTGTAGCAGATGACGCATATTCCAGTCATTTGTTACATTGTCCACTTTCTGAAGATTGCGCAAATATTTAACAAGCTGTAAATCTCTCTCTCTCTCTCTCTCTCTCTCTCTCTCTCTCTCTCTCTCTGCAAAAATATATGTGTGTGTGCGTAGGCGCGCGCGCGTGTATGAGTGTGTGTGTGTGTGTGTGTGTGTGTGTGTGTGTGTGTGTGTGTGTGTGCGTGCGTGGTGTGTGGTGTGTGTGTGTGTGTGTGTGTGTGTGTGGGAGAGAGAGAGAGAGTGTGTGTGTTGTGTGTGTTGTGTGTGTGTGTGTCTGTCTGCTGTCTGTGTCTGTGTCTGTGTGCGTCTGTGTGTGTGATGTGTTATGTTGTGTGCGTGTGTGTGTGTGTGTGCATGCGTGAGTGCGTGCACGCATGCGTGTGCGCGCGCATGTGTGTGTGTGCGCGCGCGCGTGCGCGTGTGTGAGTGCGTGCGTGTGCGTATGTATGCGAGCGTGTGTGTTGTGTGCATGTGCGAGTGTGCACGCGTGCGTGTACGCTTAAGAGCTAAGATAAGACCCTGCTTTCACTGTTCACTCATAAGACGCTACTTCTGAATCTTTTCAGCTAAAACTGGCCTCTACCAGGAAGCTGTTTGTAACAAGAATGAAAGAAACACGGCTGGGAAACCGCTGCAACAGAACCTCATCAAAGACATGGCAATGCCGACATTCCGTGAAAAGAATCCAAGTAACAGCATTCCGTTGTCAGGAGCGGATGAAGCGAGCAAAAGAGGATAAGGGCTTACGCAGAGAAAGGAAAAATTACAGAGAGAGAGAGAGAGAGAGAGAGAGAGAGAGAGAGAGAGAGAGAGAGAGAGAGAGAGAGAGACAGACAGACAGACAGACAGACAGACAGACAGACAGAGAGAGGGAGGGAGGGAGAGGAGGGGTGACTGACGCATTTCATTAGGGCTAAAGTGAAGGGAAGGAGCGGTGACGAGAGAAGGAAAGAAAATGAAAGACACACATGCAAAAGCAAAGAGACAGACACAGACAGGCAGACAGACACAGACAGACACAGACAGGCAGACGGACAGAGACAGACAGTCGGGGTAAGAGGAGGTGACAGGCAGAGCACGCACGCGCGCGCGCACACACGCACCGAGAGAGACTGACAGACAGACACAGACAGAGACACAGAGACAGACAGACAGACAGACAGACAGAGAGAGAGAGAGAGAGAGAGAGAGAGAGAGAGAGATCCAATATTCTTCCTCCATGATATCCAAGCGTTTTGTAGTCGTGGACACATAACTCAGGAGATCCCAGAATGTTCCAGTGACCAGTGCTGATAGATAGTGAAGCGACAATAGGTGACCAGTGGCTGATAGACAGTGAAGCGACAATAAAATGACCAGTGGCTGATAGACAGTGAAGTGACAATAGATGACCAGTGGCTGATAGACAGTGAAGGGACAATAGATGACCAGTGGCTGATAGACAGTGAAGATAGACAGTGAAGCGACAATAGATGATGAAAGCGGAATCAATTTGTAGGCAGTCACTATATGAGGTCAGCCATTTCCACGTCAGACGGAGCGGCAAACGCGCAGTAAGCCCCTCGATCCAGCCTCCACGGATAACCAGGCGCCACCATCAAGCAGCGAAACACAAACAGATGCCAGTCTGCTCACACCCGTACCACACTGGCCCAGAAACGACGTCCTTGCTGCTGATGTGGGCCTGTCTACGGCCTTAACAGGCTCCAACAAGGAAACTTTCTAACATACCTATCCCCTACACAGATCTAAAACCGAAAGTTAATGATTACGCCAGAGACCTCTGGCAAGAAGACGGATACACAGACGGATAACAAACTTTTCCAGATCTTCCAAACCTAAAAGAGTTCCTCTCATCTACCTCTGGTGGTCGCAAAGAAGAAACGGTTTTATGCCGGCTGCACACTGGCTATTCGTTTTTAAACTCATTCATACCTTTTAAAGAGTGAAGAAGCTCCGTGGTGCATTCCATGTCATGTACCACTCACAATGAAACATTCCTTTAGAGTGTTGGGACTTGCATGACAGACAAAACATTTTACGGCAGACTCCATGAAAACCTTGTTCAGAGATGTTCCACCTGATCCGATCTTTGAATTTCTGAAAGAGATTAACATTTTTCATCTGATCTGAGATTTTAGAGTAGAAAGATTTTTAACAAAATGTCGGGTGTGTTTTTAGGTGTATTTTAAAGGGTTGCGTGACTGAATGACTTGTGAGTTGACTTCAACGCCGTGACAGCCCTGATGTGGCCCTTTGGGGTGGGCTGGGCAATAAGCAACATGACCTTACCTTACCTAACACAGGCCACACACCGTGAATGAATGACTTGTGAGTTGACTTCAACGCCGTGACAGCCCTGATGTGGCCCTTTGGGGTGGGCTGGGCAATAAGCAACATGACCTTACCTTACCTAACACAGGCCACACACCGTGAATGAATGACTTGTGAGTTGACTTCAACGCCGTGACAGCCCTGATGTGGCCCTTTGGGGTGGGCTGGGCAATAAGCAACATGACCTTACCTTACCTAACACAGGCCACACACCACAATCAGCAGTTTGCACTGAAACACTACATAGTCCATGTCAGCGTTTTGAGGACACACACCACAATAAGCAGTTTGCACTGAAACACTACATAGTCCATGTCAGCGTTTTAAGGCTACACACCACAATAAGCAGTTTGCACTGAAATACTACATAGTCCATGTCAGCGTTTTAAGGCCTACCGTAGATTTGAACAGTATTTCATGTTGAACTAGTAATTCATCAAAAGAAAACCTCCGCTCCAATCATTTCCATTGTTTTGGGGGATCTTCACCGATAAAATCATAAACGATCTTCAAATACATGACCTTCCCCTTAGGTGACACACATTTCAGGCCTTTGCACTCACCCGTGACCCTATCTTTGCGCCAGCTCAAAGTGCCCAACTAGTCCCATTTCTTTGATTTTAATCTTTCTCCTTCAACACCAGTTTACCTCCACACGAATTCCAAAGCCAAAGGTTGCAATGAAATACATGGACACACGCGCTTACAACGTGATCTGAAATGACACTGAACTAGCACATTGGTTCCTGAGGTCAGCGTGAATAATTCATGGGCTTCAAGTTCCGTGGAGAAATTCCACAACACGCCACTGAACTAGCACATAAGTTCCTGAGGTCAGCGTGAATAATTCATGGGCTTCAAGGTGCGTGGAGAAGTTTCACAACACTCAGAGTCAGGCCATTAACAGCTAATCGGTAACAGCGGTAAGATGACGGGATTCGGTTTTAAACAATTATTGATTGTTTGCGTGTTGTGGGTGATTGATTGAGTAGAAGTCTCTCTCTCTCTCTCTCTCTCTCTCTCTCTCTCTCTCTCTCTCCTCTCTCTCTCTCTCTCTCTCTCTCTCTCTCTCATAGAAACCTACTTTCATAAGCCGTCTACTTTCGTTAGAAATGCTTCAACGAAGTTTAGGTCTGGAGTGTTTGGTATCGCTGTTCATGACCAAACATGCAAGCATACAGCAGATACGCAAACCACATGTGCTTTTACGGGCAAAATCCACTGGATGCTTAAAAACTGATATATATATATATATATATATATATATATATATATATATATATATATATATATATATATATCCCTTCAATTACTGCAACAGACCATCGGAATGTTCCTGTAAAAAAAAAAAAAAGAGAAAGGAAAAAATCAGTGGAAAATCACGCTATCTTCCGTTGCCTGTTGTCACGTTGTGAATCAAACAAATAGATAGAGACTCACACATTTACTGATATAGGGACTCATATATTTACTTATATAGAGACTCACATGTTAACTGATATAGAGACTCACATATTTACTGATTTAGAGACTCACATATTTACAGATATAGAGACTCACATATTTACTGATATAGAGACTCACATATTTACAGATATAGAGACTCACATATTTACTTATATAGAGACTCACATATTCACTGATTTAGAGACTCACATATTCACAGATATAGAGACTCACATATTTACTGCGAAGCGCACGCCAGAATAAT
>CM065735.1:2974027-2979027 GCA_033310375.1 Conus canariensis
AACTAGGCCTACCGACAAAGAGAGAGAGGGAGGAGAGAGATAAACATAGGCCTACCGACAAAGAGAAGAGGGAGAGAGAGAGAAACATAGGCCTACCGACAAAGAGAGAGAGAGAGGGAGGGAGAGAGAAACATAGGCCTACCGACAAAGAGAAGAGAGAGAGAGAGAGAGGAGAGAGAAACATAGCCTACCGACAAAGAGAGAGAGGGAGAGAGAGAGAAACATAGGCCTACCGACAAAGAGAGAGAGGGGAGAGAGAGAGAAACATAGGCCTACCGACAAAGAGAGAGAGGGAGGGAGGGAGAGAGAAACATAGGCCTACCGACAAAGAGAGAGAGAGAGGGAGAGAGAGAAACATAGGCCTACGACAAAGAGAGAGAGAGAGGGAGGGAGAGAGAAAACATAGGCCTACCGACAAAGAGAGAGAGAGGGAGAGAGAGAAACATAGGCCTACCGACAAAGGAGAGAGAGAGAGAGAAACATAGGCCTACGACAAAGAGAGAGAGAGGAGGAAACATAGGCCTACCGACAAAGAGAGAGAAGAGGAGAGAGAACATAGGCCTACCGACAAAGAGAGAGAGAGAGAGAGAGAAACATAGGCCTACCGACAAAGAGAGAGAGAGAAACATAGGCCTACCGACAAAGAGAGAGAGAGAACAGACGACAAAGAGAGAGAAACTAGGCCTACCGACAAAGAGAGAGAGAGAGAAACATAGGCCTACCGACAAAGAGAGAGAGAGAAACATAGGCCTACCGACAAAGAGAGAGAGAACATAGGCCTACCGACAAAGAGGAGAGAGAAACATAGGCCTACCGACAAAGAGGAGAGAGAGAAACATAGGCCTACCGACAAAGAGAGAGAGAGAAACATAGGCCTACCGACAAAGAGAGAGAGAGAGAAACATAGGCCTACCGACAAAGAGAGAGAGAGAAACATAGGCCTACCGACAAAGAGAGAGAGAAATAAGAGAGGGAGAGAGACACAGAAGGTGGGAGGGAGGGGGAGGGGGGGGAAAGAGACTGAGCGAGAGAGAGAGAGAGAGTGAGATACATATATATAATAAACTAATAAATTCCAAGGACGGACGGACAGACAGACAGACAGAGACTGAGACAGAGACAGAGAGACAAACACAGACACAGAGAGACAGAGACAGATAGAAAGGATAGGACAAACAGAAAGAGGGAAGGGGGCGGGGGGGACAAGCTGTACACGCACCTGTCGTGGTAGTGTTCCTCCGTTCCTCCGTCTTATGGTTGTTGGACCCTTCCATCTCCATGCTGAGTTATGCCCCTTGGACCCCTCACCACGCCTGTTGTTTCTTTAACCCAGTGAGGGCCCCACAGAAACCAGTGTCAACAGTACAATCACCTCGTCACCTGTCCCACAGGCGCCAGAAATCAGTCCCAAGATGTATAACCACTTTCTGTCAGTGATAGTACAGCCACTTAGTGTCAGTGACAGTACAACCACTTAGCGTCAGTGACAGTACAACCACTCTCTGTCAGTGACAGTACAGCCACTTTCCGTCAGTGACAGTACAACCACTTTCTGTCAGTGACAGTACAACCACTTAGCGTCAGTGACAGTACAACCACTTTGTGACAGTGACAGTACAACCACTTTCCGTCAGTGACAGTACAACCACTTTCCGTCAGTGACAGTACTACCACTTAGTGTCAGTGATAGTACAACCACTTAGCGTCAGTGACAGTACAACCACTTTCTGTCAGTGACAGTACAACCACTTTCCGTCAGTGACAGTACAACCACTTTCCGTCAGTGACAGTACAACCACTTTCTGTCAGTGAATGGATCACATTAAATCTGCACCTCGCGGAATACCCAGTTTCACGTTATCGGTAAAGATTCAAGAAATCAGTGCTTCACTGTCCATACGCGGTGCTGAAATCAGCAGGAAAGCGCGCGCAAAGCAGTGCTCAAGAGTGCTGTTCCTGCAAATCAGTAAGGAAAGCAGTCATAAGCTGTACAAATCCTTTGTCCCCAAAACAATCCATACCCTAGCTGCTGAAGGTTTTGACAATCAGTGCAATGTCTTCAGTTCAACCATCGGTTTCAAGGCTGAAGTGTTGAGGTATGGTGTCGTTGTCGCTTTGCTGGGATATCTACTATCTATCTATCTATCTATCTATCTATCTTATCTATCTACCTATCTGTCTGTCTGTCTATCTGTCTATCTGTATATGTATCTATCTGTCTATCTATCGATCTGTCGATCTATCTATCTATCTATCTATCTATCTATCTATCTACTATATAATATATATATATATATATATATATATATATAAACTTACAAACAAAGCTTGCTCTTGTGTCTTAGACTGAAGAAATAGGGGGAGATAAGCATTCATATCTGCGGTGGTAGATAATTCCGCCTAACTAACAGCATGTGCTTGAGTGGGTGAATGGAGAATAATAAATGCTTCTCAAAATGAGCCTTCTGCAAGCTTATAGTCTCCAAGGGGGAGACAATCTCCAAAGGGGAGAAAACTCACTAACATATCATAACTTCTGGTCAGATACCGGTATTTCGAAACCTGATTGTTTCTCCTCAGTGACCTCGGAAAGTGCTAACATGACTCCTCTGCCTTTTCGGTTTTAAGCAGAATGCTATCCCAGAAAAGGCTGGTGTGCAATAGCATAGTACGTTGTTGTATATATAAAAACAAAGCATCAACATCATCTCGTTACTGATGAAGCAGCTCCACAGTAAAACTGACTTGTAACTGGTGGAGAAATTGTTATTTTATGAAGTAAAGATATGACGATACCATCACACATCAGTGAACTCTAAAATCACTCTGTACTGAAAGTGCAATCACCTGTCATCAGGGATAGCTCGCTGCACGCGTGACTTGCCTGACAAGCAATTCTTCATGAAGACTCACTAAATCAGCACCTTGTTAGACGATAACTGGCAAGTTGAGAAGACTCGATCAATCGAATGACACTAGTGATGGATCATTAATATACAATAACTTTAGACCAGCGAAGACTTTGATGTCAGTGTCGTTCAGTGAAATAACTTCACATCAGCGTGGACTCCCTAAAGCAGTACCTCACCGTATCATCAACATCCGACTACACTCAGTGAAGGCTCACTATATCAATGAATTCTTATCAAACCAGTGCTCTATCCTACGATCATTTGCAAATGTATCCGATGATGAGTCACTAAATCAGTACGTCACTGTACAAAACAATACAGTTCGTTACAATACAGCCTGATAGAAGGACCACTAAACAAGGTCATTAAAATGCAATCGTAGTAAAGGATCACTAAATCAGTACCATGCAGAACAACTTTAGAGAAGGTGCAATGAATAAGTTCCTGACACTGATGCCTCGGAGCAGAATCTCTAAATCAGCTCATTACAATACAACCGAGGAGTAGAATCCTTAAATCAGATCATTACTATAAAACCCTGAAGAAAACTCTCTAAATCAGCTCATTACAATACAACCGAGGAGTAGAATCCTTAAATCAGATCATTACTATAAAACCCTGAAGAAGACTCTCTAAATCAGCTCATTACAATACAACCGAGGAGTAGAATCCTTAAATCAGATCATTACTATAAAACCCTGAAGAAGACTCTCTAAATCAGCTCATTACAATACAACCGAGGAATAGAATCCTTAAATCAGATCATTACTATAAAACCCTGAAGAAAACTCTCTAAATCAGCTCATTACAATACAACCGAGGAGTAGAATCCTTAAATCAGATCATTACTATAAAACCCTGAAGAAGACTCTCTAAATCAGCTCATTACAATACAACCGAGGAGTAGAATCCTTAAATCAGATCATTACTATAAAACCCTGAAGAAGACTCTCTAAATCAGCTCATTACAATACAACCGAGGAGTAGAATCCTTAAATCAGATCATTACTATAAAACCCTGAAGAAGACTCTCTAAATCAGCTCATTACAATACAACCGAGGAGTAGAATCCTTAAATCAGATCATTACTATAAAACCCTGAAGAAGACTCTCTAAATCAGCTCATTACAATACAACCGAGGAGTAGAATCCTTAAATCAGATCATTACTATAAAACCCTGAAGAAGACTCTCTAAATCAGCTCATTACAATACAACCGAGGAGTAGAATCCTTAAATCAGATCATTACTATAAAACCCTGAAGAAGACTCTCTAAATCAGCTCATTACAATACAACCGAGGAGTAGAATCCTTAAATCAGATCATTACTATAAAACCCTGAAGAAGACTCTCTAAATCAGCTCATTACAATACAACCGAGGAGTAGAATCCTTAAATCAGATCATTACTATAAAACCCTGAAGAAGACTCTCTAAATCAGCTCATTACAATACAACCGAGGAGTAGAATCCTTAAATCAGATCATTACTATAAAACCCTGAAGAAGACTCTCTAAATCAGCTCATTACAATACAACCGAGGAGTAGAATCCTTAAATCAGATCATTACTATAAAACCCTGAAGAAAACTCTCTAAATCAGCTCATTACAATACAACCGAGGAGTAGAATCCTTAAATCAGATCATTACTATAAAACCCTGAAGAAGAATCTCTAAATCAGTTCTTTACACTGACGCCTAGGAGCAGAATCTCTAGGAGAATAATCTCCACATCAGCTCATTGCAATACAACATAGGAGAAAAATCTCTAAATTAGTTAATTACAATACAACCTAGGAGAAAAGTCTCTAAATCAGTTCATGACAATACAACATAGGAAAAGAATCTCTAAATCAGCTTATTACAATACCTCCCTGCTGAAGGATCGCCAGACCAGTGTCCTAGAGTACATAGCACACAGCCTTGGAGGAGTACCACTTAATGAGTTCAGTACAGAACATCTGTATAGAAGAACCAATACATCAGTATGTTTTTACCTTGGAGGAGTACTATTTAATGACTTTCTGACAGTACATCTGTACAGATGAATCAGTAAGTCAGTATGTTTTTGTACAACCTTAGCGAAGGA
>CM065735.1:2984027-2994027 GCA_033310375.1 Conus canariensis
ATGGAGATCACCCTGAAGATCAGCACATGACCAATACCTTCATGGAGATCACACTGAAGATCCTCCATAATGCAACACATGGCCAACACCTTCATGGAGATCACACTGAAGATCAGCACATGGCCAACACCTTCATGGAGATCACATTGAAGATCAGCACATGGCCAACACCTTCATGGAGATCACACTGAAGATCAGCACATGGCCAACACCTTCATGGAGATCACACTGAAGATCAGCACATGGCCAACACCTTCATGGAGATCAGACTGAACATCAGCACATGACCAACACCTTCATGGTGATCACACTGAAGATCCTCCATAATGCAACACATGGCCAACACCTTCATGGAGATCACTCTGAAGATCAGCACATGGCCAACACCTTCATGGAGATCACCCTGAAGATCAGCACATGGCCAACACTTTCATGGAGATCACACTGAAGATCAGCACATGACCAATACCTTCATGGAGATCACACTGAAGATCCTCCATAATGCAACACATGGCCAACACATTCATGGAGATCACCCTGAAGATCAGCACATGGCCAACACCTTCATGGAAATCACACTGAAGATCCCCCATAATGCAACACATGGCCAACACCTTCATGGAGATCACACTGAAGATCAGCACATGGCCAACACCTTCATGGAGATCACACTGAAGATCAGCACATGGCCGACACTTTTATGGAGATCACACTGAAGATCAGCACATAGCCAACACCTTCGTGGGGATCACACTGAAGATCCCATAATGCAACACATGACCAACATCTTCATGGAGATCACACTGAAGATCAGCACATGGCCAACACCTTCATGGAGATCACACTGAAGATCAGCACATGGCCAACACCTTCATGGAGATCACACTGAAGATCAGCACATGGCCAACACCTTCATGGAGATCACATTGAACACGGCCAACACCTTCATGGAGATCACCCTGAAGATCAGCACATGGCCAACACCTTCATGGAGATCACACTGAAGATCCTCCATAATGCAACACATGGCCAACACCTTCATGGAGATCACACTGAACATGGCCAACACCTTCATGGAGATCACACTGAAGATCATCAGCACATGGCCAACACTTTCATGGAGATCACACTGAACATGGCCAACACCTTCATGGAGATCACCCTGAAGATCATCAGCACATGGCCAACACCTTCATGGAGATCACATTGAACATGACCAACACCTTCATGGAGATCACCCTGAAGATCAGCACATGGCCAACACCTTCATGGAGATCACATTGAACATGACCAACACCTTCATGGAGATCACCCTGAAGATCAGCACATGGCCAACACCTTCATGGAGATCACACTGAAGATCAGCACATGGCCAACACCTTCATGGAGATCACACTGAAGAAGACCATAACAGGCACTCCCATCTATTATTCACTGTCAGGCAAAACAACTAACACAGACAACACGGCAGAATTAAACGGGAGAGAGAGAGGGGAGGGGGAGAGAGAAGGGGAGGGAGAGAGAGGGGGGGGACAGACAGACAGACAAACAAACAGACAGACAGACGGACACACCGACAGACAGTCGGAGTGCAAGGGGAGGAGGGGACATCGGGAAGGAAAAAAAGTCGCTGAGAGACAGTCGGAGACAATGAGGATAGACAGATCGAAAGAGAAGGAAAGAGAGAGAGGGAGGAAGAGAATAGGGTGTGACGTGGGATGGCTCGGGCTGGGAGGGGGGTGGGGGGTGGGGGCACAGGGGGCTAAAGGGAAGTAACCAGCACAGCCTGAGGGCCGGGAGTCTTCGCTTGGCTATGTGTAATCCTGACCATCATGTTTGTGTAATCTTGGCCTTCACGTTTGTGTAATCCTGGCCTTCATGTTTGTGTCATCCTGGCCTTCATGTTCGTGCAATCCTGGCCTTCATGTTTGTGTCATCTGGCCTTCAGGGTTGTGCATCCTGGCCTTCAGTTTGTGCATTTCTGGCCTTCATGTTTGTGTAATCTGGCCTTCATGTTTGTGCAGTCCTGGCCTACATGTTTGTGTATCCTGGCCTTTGTTTGTGTATCCAGCCTTCATGTTCATGCATCCTGGCCTTCATGTTTGTGTAATCTGGCCTTCATGTGTGTGCAATCCTGGCCTTCATGTTTGTGTCATTCTGGCCTTCATGTTTGTGTATCTGCGCCTTCATGTTTGTGTAATCCTGGCCTTCATGTTTGTGTCATCCTGGCCTTCATGTTTGTGATCGGGCCTTCATGTTGTGTCATTGCCTTCATGTTGTGTAATCTGGCCTTCATGTTTGTGTCATCTGGCCTTCATGTTTGTGTAATCTTGGCCTTCATGTTTGTGTCATCCTGGCCTTCATGTTTGTGTCATCCTGGCCTTCATGTTTGTGTCATCCTGGCCTTCATGTTTGTGTCAACCTGGCCTTCATGTTTGTGTCAACCTGGCCTTCATGTTGTGTAACCTGGCTTCAGTTTGTGTCATCCTGGCCTTCATGTTTGTGCATCCTGGCCTTCATGTTTGTCATCCTGGCCTTCATGTTTGTGTCATCCAGGCCTTCAATGTTTGTGTGAATCCTGGCCTTCAATGTTTGTGTAATCCTGGCCTTCATGTTTGTGTAATCCTGGCCTTCAGTTTGTGTATCCTGGCCTTCAAGTTTGTGTAATTCTGGCCTTCATGTTTGTGTAATCCTGGCCTTCATGTTTGTGTAATCCGGCCTTCACGTTTGCGTAATCCTGGCCTTCATGTTTGTGCATCCTGGCCTTCAGTTTGTGTCATCCTGGCCTTCATGTTTGTGTCATCCTGGCCTTCATGTTTGTGTCAACCTGGCCTTCATGTTTCTGCACCTGGCCTTCATGTTTGTGCATCCTGGCCTTCATGTTTGTGTATCCTGGCCTTCATGTTTCTGTCATCCTGGCCTTCATGTTTGTGTCATCCGGCCTTCAAGTTTGTGTAAATCTGGCCTTCATGTTTGTGTAATCCTGGCCTTCACGTTGTGTCATCCTGCCTTCATGTTTGTGTAATCCGGCCTTCATGTTTGTGTAATCCTGGCCTTCATGTTTGTGTAATCCTGGCCTTCAAGTTTGTGTAATCCTGGCCTTCATGTTTGTGTTCATCCTGGCCTTCATGTTTGTGTTAATCCCGGCCTTCAGTTTGTGTAATCCTGGCCTTCAGTTTGTGTAATCCTGCCTTCATGTTTGTGTAATCCTGGCCTTCATGTTTGTGTCATCCTGGCCTTCATGTTTGTGTAATCCGGCCTTCATGTTTGTGTAATCCTGGCCTTCAGTTTGTGTATCCTGGCCTTATGTTTGTGCAGTCCTGGCCTTCAGTTTGTGTAATCCCGGCCTTCATGTTTGTGTCATCCTGGCCTTCATGTTTGTGTCATTCTGGCCCTTCAGTTTGTGTCAATCCTGGCCTTCATGTTTGTGTCACCTGGCCTTCATGTTTGTGTCATCCTGGCCTTCATGTTTGTCATCCTGGCCTTCATGTTTGTGTCATCCTGGCCTTCATGTTTGTGTCAATCCTGGCCTTCATGTTGTTGTGCATCCGGCCTTCATGTTTGTGTATCCTGGCCTTCAGTTTGTGTCATCCTGGCCTTCATGTTTGTGTCATCCTGGCCTTCATGTTTGTGCAGTCCTGCCTTCATGTTTGTGTCACCTGGCCTTCATGTTTGTGTCATCCTGGCCTTCATGTTTGTGTCATCCTGGCCTTCATGTTTGTGTCATCCTGGCCTTCATGTTTGTGTCATCCTGGCCTTCATGTTTGTGTCATCCTGGCCTTCATGTTTGTGCAGTCCTGGCCTTCATGTTTGTGTCAATCCTGGCCTTCAGTTTGTGTATCCTGACCTTCATGTTTGTGTCATCTGGCCTTCAGTTGTGTTTCTGGCTTCATGTTGTGATCCTGGCCTTCAGTTTGTGATCCTGACCTCATGTTTGTGCAGCTGGCCTTCATTTGTGCAGTCCTGCTTCAGTTGTGTATCCTGGCCTTACGTTTGTGCATCCTGGCCTCATGTTTGCATCCTGCTCAGTTGTGCATCCTGGCCTTATTGTGAATCTGCCTTCATGTTGTGCATCCTGCTTCATGTTTGTGATCTGGCCTTCATGTGTGTGCAATCCTGGCCTTCATGTTTGTGTCATCCTGGCTTCATGTTTGTGTAATCCCGGCCTTCATGTGTGCAATCCTGCCTTCATGTTTGTGTATCTGGCCTTCATGTTTTGCATCTGGCCTTCAGTTTTGTATCTGGCCTTCATGTTTGTGTCATCCTGCCTTCATGTTTGTGCATCCTGGCCTTCAGTTTGTGCATCTGGCCTTCATGTTTGTGAATCCTGGCTTCATGTTTGTGTCATCCTGGCCTTCTGTTTGTCACCTGGCCTTCATGTTTGTGATCCTGGCTTCATGTTTGTGCATCCTGGCCTTCATGTTTGTC
Source organism: Conus canariensis (assembly GCA_033310375.1). NCBI lineage: Eukaryota > Metazoa > Mollusca > Gastropoda > Neogastropoda > Conidae > Conus > Conus canariensis. Next base: position 2,988,456 of record CM065735.1, read on the forward strand.
ATCCGGCCTTCATGTTGTGTCATCCTGCCTTCATGTTTGTGCATCCCTTCAGTTTGTGCAATCCTGGCCTTCATGTTTGTGTCATCCGGGCCTTCATTTGTGCAATCCTGGCCTCATGTTTGTCATCCTGGGCCTTCATGTTTGTGTAATCCGGCCTTCATGTTTGTGATCCTGCCTTCATGTTTGTGTATCCTGGCCTTCAGTTGTGCATCTGGCCTTCATGTTGTGTCATCTGGCCTTCATGTTTGTGCATCCTGGCCTTCATGTTTGTGTCACCTGGCCTCATGTTTGTCACCTGCTTCATGTTGTGTCATCTGGCCTTCAGTTTGTGTATCTGCCTTATGTTGTGTCATCCTGCCTTCATGTTTGTGTCATCGGCCTTCATGTTTGTGTAATCCTGCCTTCATGTTTTGTATCCTGGCCTTCATGTTTGTGTAATCCGGCCTTCATGTTTGTGCATCCTGGCCTCATGTTGTGTATCCTGCCTTAGTTTGTGTAATCCTGCTTCATGTTTGAATCTGCCTTCAGTTGTGTAATCTGGCCTTCAGTTTGTGAATCCGGCCTTCATGTTTGTGATCTGGCCTTCATGTTTGTGTATCTGGCCTTCATGTTTGTGTCATCCGGCCTTCATGTTTGTGTATCCGGCCTCATGTTTGTGATCCTGCCTTCATGTTTGTGCATCTGGCCTCAGTTTGTGTAATCCTGGCCTTCATGTTTGTGCATCTGGCCTTCAGTTTGTGATCCTGGCCTTCATGTTTGTGCATCGGCCTTCATGTTGTGTATCTGGCCTTCATGTTTGTGTCATCCGGCCTTCATGTTGGCAGTCCGGCCTTCATTGGTTGTATGTTCTTTGTCATCCTGGCCTTCATGTTTGTGTATCCTGGCCTTCATGTTGTGCAGTCCGGCCTTCATGTTTGTGCATCTGGCCTTCATTGTGTTGCTGTTGTTGTGTGGCTCATGTTTGTGTCATCTGGCCTTCATGTTTTGCATCCGGCCTTCAGTTGTGCATCCTGGCCTTCATGTTTGTGTAATCCTGGCCTTCATGTTTGTGCATCCTGGCCTTCAGTTTGTGATCTGGCCTTCATGTTGTGATCTGCCTCAGTTTGTGTTCTGGCCTCATGTTTGTGATCCTGCCTTCAGTTGTGTATCGGCCTCATGTTTGCATCTGGCTTAGTTTGTGATCCTGGCCTTCATGTTTGGCATCTGGCCTCATGTTTGTGCATCCTGGCCTTCAGTTTGTGCATCCTGGCCTTCAGTTTGTGCATCTGCCTTCATGTTGTGCATCCTGCCTTAGTTTGTGTCATCTGGCCTTCATGTTGGCATCCTGGCCTTCATGTTTGTGCATCTGGCCTCATGTTGCATCTGGCCTCAGTTTGTGACCTGGCCTTCATGTTGTGTAATCCGGCCTTCAGTTGTGCATCCTGCCTCATGTTTGTGACCTGCCTCTTTGATCCTGCCTTCATGTTTGCACCTGGCCTTCAGTTTGTGTATCCTGCCTCATGTGTGCATCCTGCCTTCGTTTGTGTCATCGGCCTTCATGTGTGTATCTGCCTTATGTGTGATCCGGCCTCTGTTGTGTCATCCTGCCTTCATGTTGTGTAGTCTGTGGCCGTCAGTGTGATGCTATTGCTGCTCAGTTGCCTTTTTTGCTCTTTGGATCCGCCTCATGTTCATCGCCTCAGTTTGACCTGGCTCATTTGATCGCCTCGTTGATTCAGTTATCCGCCTTCATTGCATCGCTCGTTGTGATCTGCCTTCAGTTGGACTGCTCTTTTGTGCATTGGCCTTCGTTGACGCCTCTTTGGCATCTGGCTGTTGTCGCTTCATTTTGCATCGCCTTCATTTGTGTACGCTCATGTTGGCATCTGCTAGTTGTTCGCTCTTGATCGCTTCATGGCCTTCAGTGATCCTGGCCTTCATTTTGAATCCGGCCTTCATGTGTGTATCCTGGCCTTCAGTTTGTGCATCCTGGCCTTCATGTTTGTGTATCCTGGCCTTCATGTTTGTGTCATCCTGGCCTTCAGTTTGTGTCATCCTGGCCTTCATGTTTGTGTCATCCTGGCCTTCATGTTTGTGCAGTCCTGGCCTTCATGTTTGTGTAATCCTGGCCTTTCTGTTGTGTGAATCCTGCCTTCATGTTGTCATGCCAATCATGGGCATCCGCTTCATGTTTGTGTAATCCTGGCCTTCATGTTTGTGCATCCTGGCCTTCTGTTTGTGTAATCCTGGCCTTCATGTTTGTGTCATCTGGCCTTCATGTTTGTGTAATCCTGGCCTTCATGTTTGTGTCATCCTGGCCTTCATGTTGTGTAATCTTGGCCTTCTGTTTGTGTCATTCTGGCCTTCATGTTTGTGTAATCTTGGCCTTCATGTTTGTGTCATTGGCCTTCATGTTTGTGCATCCTGGCCTTCGTGTTTGTGTCATTCTGGCCTTCATGTTTTGTATCCTGGCCTTCATGTTTGTGTCATCCTGGCCTTCATGTTTGTGTAATCCGGCCTTCATGTTTGTGTAATCCTGGCCTTCATGTTTGTGTAATCCTGGCCTTCATGTTTGTGTAATCCTGGCCTTCATGTTTGTGTAATTCCTGGCCTTCATGTTTGTGTCATCTGGCCTTCATGTTTGTGTAATCCTGGCCTTCAGTTTGTGTAATCCTGGCCTTCATGTTTGTGTCATTCTGGCCTTCATGTTTGTGTATCCTGGCCTTCATGTGTGTGTATCCGGCCTTCACGTTTGTGTAATCCTGGCCTTCATGTTTGTCGTTTTGAATCCTGGCCTTCAGTTTGTGTCAATCCTGGCCTTCATGTTTGTGTCATCCTGGCCTTCATCGTTTGTGTATTCTGGCCTTCATGCTTTGTGTCATCCTGGCCTTCATGTTTGTGCAGTCTGGCCTTCACGTTTGTGTCATCCTGGCCTTCATTTGTGTATTGGTTTTTGTGCATCCCGGCCTTCATGTTTGTTCATCCTGCCTTCATGTTTGTGGATCCTGGCCTTCATGTTTGTGTAAACTGGCCATTTGGCCGCCTTCATGTTTGTGTCATCCTGGCCTTCATGTTTGTGTCATCCCGGCCTTCATGTTTGTGTCATCCAGGCTTTCAATGTTTGTGTAATCCTGGCCTTCATGTTTGTGTCATCCTGGACCTTCATGTTTGTGCTAATCCCGGCCTTCACTTGGTATTGCTTCCGTTGTGTTCGGTGTGCAACCTGGCCTTCATGTTTGTGTAATCCGGCCTTCAGTTTGTGTAAATCCTGGCCTTCAGTTTGTGTCATCCTGGGGGTTCGGGTTTTTTTTGTAATTCTGGCCTTCAGTTTTGTGTCATCCCGGCCTTCATGTTTGTGTCATCCTGGCCTTCATGTTTGTGTCATCCTGGCCTTCATGTTTGTGTAATTCTGGCCTTCATGTTTGTGTAATCCGGCCTTTATGTTTGTGTAATCCCTGGCCTTCATGTTTGTGTCATCCTGGCCTTCATGTTTGTGTAATTCTGGCCTTCATGTTTGTGTAATTCCTGGCCTTCATGTTTGTGTAATCCTGGCCTTCATGTTTGTGTAATCCGGCCTTCATGTTTGTGTCATCCTGGCCTTCATGTTTGTGTCATTCCTGGCCTTCATGTTTGTGTCATCCTGGCCTTCATGTTTGTGTATCCTGGCCTTCATGTTTGTGTCATCCTGACCTTCATGTTTGTGCAGTCCCGGCCTTCATGTTTGTGTAATCCCGGCGGTTAAGCAAACCCACAAGGAGCGACACTAACTATCCGCAGGCCCTCCGCCGACCGTCAAGGCAGACAACTGGGAATCCAAATCATCCTGAAAGGGGGCGCTGCAGGCTGAAGGACAAAATGGATCTGTCCTGTCAGAACAGACCCCCGGTCCAAAACCTCTGGGGGACATTGAGTGGAATGAGCGTGTGAATTGTTTACTGCCTGCAAATCCCCTGACAATACATCAGAGAAAGAGAGAGAGGAGAAGGGGGGGGGGGGGGCGAGAGAGCGAGCGAGGAGGGAAAGGGTGTGTTGTGTGTGTGTGTGTGTGTGTGTGTGTGTGTGTGTGTGTGTGTGTGTGTGTGTGTGTGAAAGTGTGACGGAATGGAAGAGAGAGAAAGAGAGACGCAGAGGGACAGAGAGAAGGGGGGAGTGCGTGGGGGGGGGGGGGGGGAGGAGGAGGAGGTTAGGCAGAGACAGAGACAAACAGAAAGAGAGAGAGGAGCGGAGGAGAGAGATAGCAAGAAGATAGACAGAGAGACAACAGACAGACAGACAGAGACAGCAAAGGAGACAGAGTTAGACACAGGACACAGAGAAGAGAGAGAGAGAGAGAGAACGAGAGAGAAGGAGAGAGAGAGAGAGAGAGAGAGAGAGAGAGGAGAGAGAGGAGAGAGGAGACAGACGGGGGGAAGTAGGAAAGGTGGAGAGGGAAGGAAATGAGGGGGAAGAGGAGGAAGAGATAGGGGGATGGGGAAAGGCTGCGGAGAAAGAATACAGAGAGGGGGGGGGGGGGACAGAGACAATGGGAGACAAGCGTGAGGGACGCGAGAGTGAAGAGAGAGTTCCATAGGCAGACCAAGAGAGACAGAGAGAGGGGGGGGGGGGGGGTGGACACAGAGAGAGTGAGAACAGAGAGAGGGGGAAGAAGAGAGGAGAGAGAGAGAGAAGAGAAGAGAGAGACAGAGACAGAGGACAGAGACAGAGACAGAGAGAGAGTTTCAGTTTCGTCAAGGAGGTGTCACTGTGTGCAGACTAGTTCACATACGCAACATCACATCTGCTAAATTTCGTGACCACACTGCGCGTGATTAAAGTTGATGGATAAATGAATAAATGACTAAGATGACAGAATTTAAGAAGAGGGTCTCGCACGTACGCACGCACGCACGCGCGCCGCGCACACACACGGCCGCTTTTGCCTGAGAAGTAAACGAAGGATTTCAAAGAACGGAAGAAACACTGGCAGTCGTGACAAACCTGGAAGATGCGTACTACAAAGTCTGATCCCTCCTTCCTGCTTGCCCTTGACTATGGAGTCAGCAGGACACTATGGAGTTAGCAGGACACTCACACTATGGAGTCAGCAGGACACTATGGAGTCAGCAGGACACTATGGAGTATAGCAGGACACTCACACTATGGAGTCAGCAAGACACACTATGGAGTCAGGCAAAGGCAGGACACTATGGAGTTAGCAGAACACTCACACTATGGAGTCAGCAGGACACTATCACACACTATTGGAGTCAGCAAGACACTCACACTATGGAGTCAGCAAGGACACTCACACTATGGGTAAGTACAAGCCAAGGACACTCACACTATGGAGTCAGCAGAACACTCACACTATGGAGTCAGCAGCAGACACTCACACTATAGGAGTCAGCAGACACACTGCACACATATTGGAGTCAGCAGGACACCCCACACTCAACTATGGAGTCAGCAGACACTCACACTATGGAGTCAGCAGGACACTCACACTATGGAGTCAGCAGAAACACTCACACTAATGGAGTCAGCAGGACACTCACACTATGGAGTCAGCAGGACACTCACACTATGGAGTCAGCAAGACACACTATGCAGTCAG
>CM065735.1:3009027-3074027 GCA_033310375.1 Conus canariensis
TAGTCCCTACTCAGGGCGAGGACTGGATGTAAAAAAAAGCGCGTCAGTGCTTATCTATTATCCTCGTAAATAAAGAATTTTGTCTTATCTTGTCTCCCTCTCTCTCTCTCTCTCTCTCTCTCTCTCTCTCTCTCTCTCTCTGTCTGTCTTATATAGGTATGTCTGTATGTATGTATATGGGTGTATGTATGTACGTATGTATATATGTGTGTGTATGTATGTACATGTATCTATCTATATCTATTTATATTACATATAGAGTGTGTGTGTGTGTGTGTGTGTGTGTGTGTGTGTGTGTGTGCGTGCGTGCGTGTGTGTGTGTGTGTGTGTGTGTGTGTGTGTGTGTGTGTGTGTGTGTGTGTGTGCGCGTGTGTGTGTGCGCGCGTGTGTGTGTGTGCGCGTGTGTGTGTGTGCGCGCGCGCGCGCACGCGCGTGCGTACGTGCTTGCGCGCGCGAAAAGCGCGTATGTGTGTCTGTGTCTATATGTGTGTGAGACACGCCATCAACATCGTTCTCAATCCTGTGACCTGCATCCTGGCTGTTGGTCAGCTCACTTGGCCAGACATTATTGATGAAGCTTCAGCCGGCAGAGCAAATCACTCCGCTGGTGGATGATGGCTCCACCTGACGGTGAATTATTCAAATGACAGCGCCATCTCTGTCTCTAAACCTGCCTCCATTGACCTTGATGCCATCCAATGCTAGGGTACAGAGGCGCTCTCCCTAGCTCACAACGCTCTTGTCCACATGTTCCAGTCTTATCTACGTTGTTCCAGTCTTGTCTACGTGTTGCAGTCTTGTCTACATTGTTCCAGTCTTGTCTACATGTTCCAGTCTTGTCTACATGTTCCAGTCTTGTCCACATGATTCCAGTCTTGTCTACATTGTTCCAGTCTTGTCTACGTGTTCCAGTCTTGTCTACATTGTTCCAATCTTGTCTACATGTTCCAGTCTTGTCTACATGTTCCAGTCTTGTCTAGTGTTCCAGTCTTGTCCACATGATTCCAGTCTTGTCTACATGGAGCCGGAATAGCTCAGTTGGTAGAGCGCCTGACTCGTAATCTTGGTGATCCTGGGGTTGCGGGTTCGAATCTCCGCCGGGGCGTTTCGGTACAGGGGGATTTTTCCCTCGGAGTTAACATTAGTTCTGACTCCATTTCCCATACAGTCCTTCGAATGAGACTATAAACCGAGGTTCCGTGTGTGAACGCACGCATAATATCTTGCAAATCCCAAACGGACTATGAACATGGACCAAATGGAATATCCATGTGTCTGTGGAAAGCGTTTCGCTACCACCCGTGGCATGAAGATCCACAGAACAAAGATGGGATGTGTGAAGACTCATCTGAATGAGCAGCAGCGCACTGCATCAGCAGATAAGACGTCGAAAGACCAAGGCCAGGATTTAAACCACAGTGCCAAGGACATCCACGCTGTTGGTTCGGATGAGGAATTTGCACAGGCCCTCGATGCCAGGCGCCTGAAACTCAACCTGCCACGAGCAAACGAAACTGAAGATTGGGAGAAACTGGATGCAAAAATCGTCCAAAGACTCGATGCACTGATAGGGAAAAGCACCCTGGAACACAAACTAGCCACATATGGGGACATTGTGTATGCCACATGTAGAGACGCCTATGGAGCAAAACTACCCAAAGAGAAAACACCTCCAAAGAAATCCAGACGCCAAGAAAAGATGGACAAGATCAGGGTCCAAAAGAAAAACCTCAAGATGCAAATGAAGACCGCATTGCCAGCTGAAAAACAAGGCTTGGAAAAACTGTGGAAAGACCTGAAAGAAAAACACAGCGCCCTCAGCAAAGCAGAATCTGCGAGGAAGAGGAAGAGCAAAAAGAAGAAGACACAAGAGCGCTTCTTCAGAGACCCCTTCCAGTTTGCCAGAACACTGTTTGAGCAGCCAAAATCTGGGACCCTAAGTGTGGACAAAGGAGTTCTTGAGCAGCATCTGAGGAAAACATACTCTGACCCACAGAGCAAAGCACCACTCGACATTCAAGGTCTGGTGTGGCCAACCAACCCTGAGGAACAGTTCAATGGCAAGCCTCCAACGTTGGCGGAAATCAAGAAGGTGGTCGACAAAGCCAGAGCCAAATCATCACCAGGGCCAAACGGAATACCTTACCAGCTTTACAAGAAATGTCCCAAGGTGCTGGAGTGGCTCCACAGGCTGCTGCGATCGGCTTGGAGAAACCAGAAGATCAGCGGCCAGTGGATGACGGCAGATGGTGTGTACATCCCCAAAGAGCAAAACTCAAGTGACATCAGCCAGTTCAGGCCAATATCACTACTGAACGTCGAAGGGAAAATCTTCTTCTCTGTCATGGCAGCAAGGCTGACCAAGTACCTGATGGAAAACAAGTACTTGGATGTGTCAGTCCAGAAAGGTGGCATCCCAGGCGTGGCTGGCTGTGTAGAACACGCCACAATGATCTGGGACGCAATCCAAAAAGCAAAAACAGAAAAGAGAGACCTGGACGTAGTGTGGCTTGATCTGGCAAACGCATATGGATCTGTGCCCCATGAGATGATACAGTTGGCTCTTGAGATGTACCATGTGCCAAAGAACATCCGCGACATGCTCAAGAAGTACTTCAATGGCTTCTCAATGCGGTTCTCTACCAAGGAGTACACAACAGACTGGATCAACTTGGAAGTGGGCATTGCAATGGGCTGTGCAATTTCCCCAATACTGTTCGTGCTGGCAATGGAACTCATCTTGAAAGCAGCAACAAACAACGCGAGACAAACAGACCTTGGCGATGGATACAAGATGCCTCCTCTCAAGGCCTTCATGGATGATACTACAGTGATTTCATCCAGAGAAGACGAGACACGTCATGTGCTGGAGAGGCTGGACGACATAGTTGCCTCATCCAGAATGAAGTTCAAGCCAAAGAAATCACGGAGTCTCTCACTGAGGAAAGGAAAAGTGGCCGGATCTGTGGTCTTCAGTGTTGCCAACCAGGCCATTCCAACAGTCACAGAAGAACCAGTCAAGAGCCTTGGAAGATGGTATGATGATACGCTGAAAGACACACAAAGAGCAAAAGAAACCAAGCAGATGGCGGAGGAAGGCTTGGAGACCATTGACCAGTGTGGGCTCCCTGGCAAATACAAGGTCTGGTGTTTGCAGTTCATGCTGATACCAAAGCTCCTATGGCCTCTGATGATATACGACATCTGCACCAGCATGGTGGAGGCAATGGAAGCCAAAATCAACAAGTTCACAAGGAAATGGCTTGGTGTCCCACCCTGTCTGACTGACATAGCGCTGTACTGTCGCCAAGCAAAGCTGAAACTACCACTGAAATCCATCCTGGAGGAATACAAAGCAGGGAAGATCAGACTTCAAAGCATGCTGGAGGACTCAGGAGATAAGGTGGTAGAAGCAATCAAGCCCCAGCTGAAGACAGGCAGAAAATGGAAAGTTCAAGAGGCGATGGATTCTGCAAAAGAAAGTCTCAAGATCAGAGAAATAACAGGACACACACAGACCAACAGACAAGGACTGGGGGTGACCAAAACTGAATGGTGGTCAAAGGCCAAAGGAAAAGCCAAAAGAGACATGATGATTCAGGAGATGAGAAAAGAAGAAGACCAAAAAAGACTCCAAAAAGCAGTCCAGCAGAGCCAGCAAGGGCAATGGACAACGTGGGAGAATGCACTCCAAAGAAGTCTCACTTGGAATGACATTTGGCACATGGCCCCTCTCAGGATCAGCTTCATTCTCAGATCTGCATATGACCTTCTGCCCTCAAATGCAAACCTGGTGAAGTGGGGGAAAACAGACGATCCTGCATGCCCCCTCTGCCATGAAAAACAAACAGTGGAGCATGTCCTAAGCTCATGTAAAGTAGCCCTGGCTCAAGGAAGGTACACATGGAGGCACAACCAAGTGCTCAAAGAGATTGTACAAGTAGTCTGGGCTAGTACCAACACCATAAAAGGGAAAATCAGGACTCCAAAAGCACCCGCAACATTCTTCACGGCAGGAGGCAGCAAATCATGGCCAAGAACAACAGTGCCACTCGAAACATGCAGGCAGAGTCTGCTGGACGGGGCAGATGACTGGGAGTGCACTGCAGACCTCCCAGAATGGAAGAGTCACCCAGAGATCATCAGCAAGAGTGGCATGAGACCAGACATAGTAGTCCACTCTAAGTCAACCAAGCAGCTGATCATGATCGAGCTCACGGTGCCATATGAGAACAGAATGGAGGCAGCTCAAATCTACAAGACTGAAAAGTATGCTGATCTGGCAAACAGCCTGAGGAGAGAAGGCTATCAGGTCAAAATCCTCACTGCAGAAATTGGAGCTAGGGGGTTTGTAGGAACGTCTGCATACAGCCTCATGAAACAGCTCTCAGTTGCAGGGAAGGAAAAAACCAGAGCCCTGAAAGCAATGGCAGAAGCGGCAGAGAGGTGTTCAAGCTGGATCTGGTCAAGGAGGAACAAAAGTGAACTTCATAAGGCTTAATTTCCCTACAAATATCAGGTGTCCCTGTGGCTCAGTGGTTAAAGCGCGAGTCATTAAAGGGAAAATGAGCATGTCCAGAGGGTCATGGGTTCGAATCCCAGCCATGGCTCGTCCCAAGATGGAAAAAAAAGGGGCAGCAGAGGGACATCCGGAGTCATGAACCGGGTGTGGCCCAACCCCCCTAGAGTGTCAGGAGATAAGGGCCGAAACACTTGCTTGAAGGGGGCTTCTCTTCTGAGGACTCTCTGCTGCCACGCTCTCCACGAGTTTCTTTCTACTACATTGCACACACGTAAAATCCCATCACCAACTTTCGGAAGAGTAGGCCAGTTTGGCCGTTGGTATGGATGACACGTTACACACAGCATGCACCCTGCGTAAGAAATGGAAAGAATGATGGAAGTAAAGAAACTGAGTGAACGATATTGAACGATATTGACTGGATGACACGGGAAACGACTGAATGAAGCGCCAGCTGGCAGCTCTTCAGTCGGCACTACCCAGGTAGGCAGCCCGTTGTGTAAGCGAGTGTTGATTGTAAAGCGCTTAGAGCTTGGTCTCTAGCCGAGAATAGGCGCTATATAAGTATTCATTATTATTATTATTATGTTCCAGTCTTGTCTAGTGTTTCAGTCTTGTTCACATGATTCCAGTCTTGTCTACATGATTCCAGTCTTGTCTACGTGTTCCAGTCTTGTCTACATGATTCTACATGATTCCAGTCTTGTCTACATTGTTCCAGTCTTGTCTACATGATTCCAGTCTTGTCCACATTGTTCCAGTCTTGTTCACATGATTCCAGTCTTGTCTACATGATTCCAGTCTTGTCTAGTGTTCCAGTCTTGTCTACATGTTCCAGTCTTGTCTAGTGTTCCAGTCTTGTCTACATGTTCCAGTCTTGTCTAGTGTTCCAGTCTTGTCCACATGATTCCAACAAATCTTAAATAAATGTTAGCGAAACGCCCAGAGAACGTGGACAAACGAGTCACAAGACGAAACACAACGCGTTTCGACCTCTTAGGTCTTCATCAGGTGAGACATAAACGAATATTATGTCTCACCTGATGAAGACCTAAGAGGTCGAAACGCGTTGTGTTTCGTCTTGTGACTCGTTTGTCCACGTTCTCTGGGTGGTTCGCTAACATTTATTTAAGATTTGTTTAGATTTCCGCCAGCAGTCCTCTCGCTTTGCAACTAGATCACATGATTCCAGTCTTGTCTACATGTTCCAGTCTTGTCTAGTGTTCCAGTCTTAACCACATATTCCTGTCTTGTCTACATGGTTCCAGTCTTGTCTACATGATTCCAGTCTATCATTGTTCTGAAGAAACCTGTTTTTCCATTGTTCTGTGTTACAGGAGAGGATGGCATAACATCGGTCCTTGTCTGGGGTGTGATTCTCTCCACAGCGGCTGCTGGAGTCCAAGTCTGGCAACAGTACTTTAGACAACATGACTGCCAGGGTTTTTTTGATGGTGAAGGGAACTTCTCCAGGGGACAGCTGGCACCAGCCTCTCTCGCTGCCATGACATAACTCCTTTTGATGGGATTGTGTACTGTTTTATCGGACGAGGCAAGAGAGAGAGAGAGAGAGAGGAGAGAGAGAGAGAGAGAGAGAGTGGGGAGAGAGAGAGAGAGACAGAGAGAGAGACAGAGAGGGGAGAGAGAGAGGGACAGAGAGAGAGGGGGAGGAGAGAGACAGAGAGAGACAGAGAGGAGAGAGAGAGAGAGAGAGAGAGAGAGAGAGAGAGAGAGAGAGAGAGAGAGAGAGAGAAGAGAGAGAGAAGAGAGAGAGAGAGAGAGAGAAAAAAAAGAGAGAGAAGAGAGAGAGAGAGAGGGAGCGGGGGGGGGGGGGGGGGGGGGGCGAGGGAAAGAGTGAGGGAGAGGTTGAAAAAAAAACGGAGATAATATGCTGCATCTGGGTGTGAGCGTCTGCCAATTCACTTTCGTGAATGCTTGGAAGCATGTGTGTGTGTGTGTGTGTGTGTGTGTGTGTGTGTGTGTGTGTGTGTGTGTATGCGTGTGTGTGTGTGTGCGCGTGTGTTTGTGTGTTAGTGTGTGTGTGCGCGCGCGTGTGTGTGTGTGAGTGCATGCGTGCGTGCGTGCGTGTGTGCGCGTGTATGTGTGTGTGTGTGTTTGCGCGCGCAATCGAGAGATCCCGTGGGATCAGTCTCAGCCCAGGCTATCATGACCGTGCCAGCCATAGATCTCCACTGGAGGACGGCACAAAGTGTACACATGGGGGAGGGGGGGGGGGGGGGGGACTACATGAAGGAGGATCTTATTGGCCACCAGGGACTGAGGACCTCTCAAACATGGCTGGCAAATCCAGACATTTGACCTGTGAGGCAGCAGACTCTCCTGCCGCCTCCTTGGCCTCAGCCTCTGCCAAGGTTGATCAAACGACGACGACGACGAAGAACAGACAGAGGAAGAAGGGCTTGCCCTGTACTGCAGTGGAGATGAAGACAGACATGTGCATACACTGATGCTTTTCTTTCTTTCTTTTTTCTTTTCTTTTTTCTACTCTCAGTTCTAATAGAACAGGGAGTACTTTAGAATGGGAACGAAGAAATGCTGTCTGTGTGTGTGTGTGTCTGTCTGTCTATCCGTCCGTCCGTCCGTCCGTGGTCAAAATGTGTTCCACTCGCTCCAGACAAAACTACTGAGCCGATCTTTCTGAAAATTTGTAGGTATGTTCATTATAGGTGACGGATGATGTCCGATGTGTTATTTTACCGTTATGGCCGTTACTAACGGCCATAACGGTTTTCCTTCTTTATGGAATATCTCAGAAAGTATTTGGCCAATCTCTCTGAAAATTTGTAGGCATGTTCATTATGGGTCACGGATCATGCTCGATGTTTTCTTCGGTCCATAACAGTTTTCTTCTTTATGGAAAATCTCAGAAAGAATTTGGCCGATCTTTCTTAAAATTTGAAGGTATATTCATTATGGGGCACGGATGATGCCCGATGTTTACCAGAATAACCGTTACTAACAGCTATAACGGCCCAAAACGGTTTTTCCTCTTTATGGAATATCTCACGCGTATTCAAGATAAACTGGGAGTACGTTTATAGGCTTTGCATCTTGTTGTTTTAGTTCACAGGCACATCAGGACCACTGTACTGGGATGCTGCCCAGTGTTCCATCCAGCAGGACCCTGACTGTCCGCCTGCCAGTGGATCCATTCACCATCAGACGACGACGATGATGGTGATGATCAGGTTGAAGAACTCTGCTCTCTGCTCCAAACGGTCATCACTAAGGTCAACACGAGGACAGGAAGAATGTCTACGGCCCAAACTGTGAGATCATCCATGACAGGGGAGATCACCAATGACAGGGGACAACGGTTGCTGGACTGTACCAGTGATCATGCTTTGGTCCTCGCCATCACTGTCGGTCAGCATTACGGTACCCTGACTATGGACATGGCTCTCCCTAAGTGTCAGAACCACAGGCAGGTACACTACATTCATCTGAAGAACCGGAACAATAGACATGGCTCTCCCTGAACGTCAGTACCACAGCCAGGTACACTACATTCATCTGAAGAACCGGAACAATAGACATGGCTCTCCCTAAGTGTCAGAACCACAGGCAGGTATACTACGTTCACCTGAAGAACCGGAACAATAGACATGGCTCTCCCTGAACAGTCAGTATCACAGCCAGGTATACTACATTCATCTGAAGAACCGGAACAATAGACATGGCTCTCCCTGAACGTCAGTGCCACAGCCAGGTACACTACATTCATCTGAAGAACCGGAACAATAGACATGGCTCTCCCTGAACGTCAGTACCACAGCCAGGTACACTACATTCATCTGAAGAACCGGAACAATAGACATGACTCTCCCTGAACGTCAGTACCACAGCCAGGTACATTCACCTGAAGAACCGCAACATGTATAGCGTTAAAACAAGGACGTTTCAGGAAGCTGATCTTGCTACTGAACACGACACGATTTTGTCATGGCGAATTTTAATGCACAGTTGAAGCACCAGAAGAGAGTGAAAAAAACCAGCCATCCCAACTGTACACAAACTGGAAGATTCTGGCATCTGAACAGTTCCCAGCGGCCATAGGAAGAAAACGCCACAACTTCTACCGCTGCAACAAGATCCCGAGCACCTCACGACAAATTCCACCAGATGATGACTGACACAGAAAAAGAGGTCCTTGGAATAATCCGATGGAAATCCTAGCCAGGGACCAAAGCAATGTGTTGGAGATCAGCGACCTTAGGTAAAGCTCCAAATACCTCAAGAAGACTGAGGGGGAGAAACATGGCGATCGTGAACAGGAGAATCAGCGAGAAGATGAAGAATGCTAAGGAAAGCCGGACTGAACAAAGGAGAGAGGACATGGAGAAAAGGCCTGGACAACCACGACACAAAGAAAGCCTGGGACACTGTGAAAGACTTGGCCGAACAGAAACAATGCCAGTGTGTGAGAACATGGAGAAAAGGCCTGGACAACCACGACACAAAGAAAGCCTGGGACATTGTGAAAGCCTTGGCCGAACAGAAACAATGCCAGTGTGTGAGAACATTGAGAAAAGGCCTGGACAACCACGACACAAAGAAAGCCTGGGACATTGTGAAAGCCTTGGCCGAACAGAAACAAAGTTCATAGCATTGGTGACAGAGAAGGCAGCTGTCTGACACAGACAGGACATCAACCATGGCAAGGTGAACTGAATGTTGCTCTGCACTCCGCCACAAACACAGCAAAGGAGATCCAGGTGTGCTACCAGACCAGAATTTATTCATGAAGATGACTTTCCGATACTCAAGTCCGGTAAAATTGCTTAGATGTGTTTGTGTGTGACGAGAGAGAGAGACACACTCACACACACATACACACACACACACACACACACACACACATTCTCCCTCCCTCTCTCTCTCTCTCTCTCTCTACACACACACACACACACACACACACACACACACACACACAGCACAGAATAGCCATTCCACAAGAAAAAAAATCATTAGACTGAGTTTCTAAATGATCAAAAGGAGTTTATTCCAAATTTCAATGATCACAATTCACGTCCATTTGAAGGATGTAAACAAAAAATAATACAAAAATTAACAAATGAATAAATGAGGTATGGGTATGGGAGGAAAAATATCTAACATGAAAATCACACTTTCCATCACACTGTAAATTCACAAATGACAGAACTTACTGCATTGAACAAATGACACTGTGCAAATGTTAAACACTCTTATTCAAGTTATAGCACAGAAAGTTAAAAGCAGACATTCATTGATAAACTTCAGTCAGGAAAAAAAGATGCCCCTGACAATGTATAATAATACCAGGCCCATGTCAGAAAGAACAATGATACATAGAACTCAATGGGGAAAATTTGAAAGAGAGAGAGAGAGAGAGAGAGAGAGAGAGAGAGAGAGAGAGAGAGAGAGAGATGTGTTTTGTCGCAAAGGATTTATACAGTGATGGATGGATATATGGAGAGAAGAACAGAGTTCAGAGAGAAAATATAAAATTATGTTATTTATAGCCCACCTGACAAGACTGACTGTAACTGGCTGAACTACAAGCAAGTTAAAATCAGAACCATGTACTGCACAACTAAACGAAAAAAAAAAAATGATAAAAACAATTAAAAAAAAAAAGTAATATAAAATCTGCAACAATTACCCTAATTAAGTCCTTGAAGATCTGCTCTCTCTTTTTCCCTTTTATCTTTTTTTTTTTTTTTGGTTTTGGTTTTTAATGTATTCAGTGCATTTGAACCAAGGCATCTGACACAGGATATTGAAAGATGAAAGCAGGAAGGTGGACACTTCCTCCAGAGCTAAGTCACTGTGTAACTCATCAGTTCTGAAAATGTCCTTTCCTGACTGTCACTACCTTGGTGATTTTCTTTTTTTTTTTTTTCTCACTGACTACTACAAACAGGCATGCTGTCTATGGGGACAGTGAGGGGCACTACAAACAGGCATGCTGTCTATGGGGACAGTGAGGGGCACTACAAACAGGCATGCTGTCTATGGGGACAGTGAGGGGCACTACAAACAGGCATGCTGTCTATGGGCACAGTTAGGGGCACTACAAACAGGCATGCTGTCTATGGGCACAGTGAGGGGCACTACAAACAGGCATGCTGTCTATGGGCACAGTGAGGCGCACTACAAATAGGCATGCTGTCTATGGGGACACTGAGGGGCACTACAAACAGGCATGCTGTCTATGGGGACAGTGAGGGGCACTACAAATAGACATGCTGTCTATGGGGGAAGTCAGGGGCACTACAAATAGGCATGCTGTCTACGGGGACAGTGAGGGGAGATAACTGGCAGCACTAAATCATGTCAGACTTCCGCAGGATAAGGACAGAGGCCATCAAAGCAGAACACAATGAATTGCATGAAAAAAAAAAAAAAAGAGAAAAGGCAGTTGGCTAAACTCAAGTGTAAATGACAATACTGCAGCACAGTGTTGTAATCCACAAAGTGTAAATGACAATACTGCAGCACAGTGTTGTAATCCACCAAGTGTAAATGACAATACTGCAGCACAGTGTTGTAATCCACAAAGTGTAAATGACAACACTGCAGCACAGTGTTGTAATCCACCAAGTGTAAATGACAACACTGCAGCACAGTGTTGTAATCCACCAAGTGTAAATGACAATACTGCAGCACAGTGTTGTAATCCACAAAGTGTAAATGACAATACTGCAGCACAGTGTTGTAATCCACCCAGTGTGTAAAGATGCAAAGACCATGGGTTGGTAGGTACATGGAACTAGTAAAAGCAGCGGTTGAGACATCAGCTTCAAATCATTTAAAAAGAAACAAAAAGAAAGAAAGAAAACATGGACAACAAAACAAAATGCCGACTTATGTACTCCTACCTCTTGAAAGGAAGACACGTTCTTCTTCTTCCAGTAATGTCCACCTGCCGTCACGTTCTCTCACACAACCACAGTCTCCACACGTTCATTCAGCATCACTCTCAGTAAGATGATCTTACAGTAACAATCAAATACACACAGCCCACAGAAAAACAGGGGACTGACGCACTCATTCAGCATCACTCTCAGTAAGATGATCTTACAGTAACAATCAAACACACACAGCCCACAGAAAAACAGGGGACTGACGCACTCCATGATGCAACCGTATATCTTCTTTAAAAAATTTTTCTTAATCTTTAATCAGAAATGAAATGAGGCAGGGAACAGGTTTTCTTATGGGAGCAAAAAATACCCCACTTGTTTACTGTTAATCTTTAATCATCAAGTCACGACAACTTGAAGATTTCAAATCACCCGGCTGCAAACTATATACCTACAAAAGGAAATCTTGTATACCTATAAACTTACACATTCTATCTGACACTATTTTCCAATCAAAGTTTAAAAAATAAAGAAGAAGAAAAGCGAGCATGATTTGACTAAGAAATAACAAGTAACATCACCACAACTCCATTATCAAACATTGCCTGGGTAAAATTTGGTATTGATTTTAACATGTGTATTGCAATTTCCACATAACTGATTTTTTTTTCCTTCATGTGATTCAGGCTGGCGGGAAAAGGTGTTGTATGGCACTGTAATGCATTGGCTGTGTCTGTCAGCATGTAACAGCCAACTGTAATACATTGGCTGTCTGCCAGCATGTAACAGCCAACTGTAATGTATTGGCTGTGTCTGTCAGCATGTAACAGCCAACTGTAATGCATTGGCTGTGTCTGTCAGCATGTAACAGCCAACTGTAATGCATTGGCTGTGTCTGTCAGCATGTAACAGCCAACTGTAATACATTGGCTGTCTGCCAGCATGTAACAGCCAACTGTAATGCATCGGCTGTGTCTGCCAGCATATAACAGCCAACTGTAATGCATCGGCTGTGTCTGCCAGCATGTAACAGCCAACTGTAATACATCGGCTGTGTCTGCCAGCATGTAACAGCTAACTGTAATACATTGGCTGTGTCTGCCAGCATGTAACAGCTAACTGTAATGCATTGGCTGTGTCTGTCAGCATGTAACAGCTAACTGTAATGCATTGGCTGTGTCTGCCAGCATGTAACAGCCAACTGTAATGCATTGGCTGTGTCTGTCAGCATGTAACAGCTAACTGTTATGCATTGGCTGTGTCTGCCAGCATGTAACAGCCAACTGTAATGCATTGGCTGTGTCTGTCAGCATGTAACAGCTAACTGTTATGCATTGGCTGTGTCTGCCAGCATGTAACAGCCAATTGTAATACATTGGCTGTGTCTGCCAGCATGTAACAGCCAACCGTAATACATTGGCTGTGTCTGCCAGCATGTAACAGCCAACTATTCTGAGAGAACTCATACACTCTAATCACATTAATTACTGTCCGGCTTTTGTTCAAAGTGTGAATCACTGATATGAAAACAAACAAACAAACAAACAAAAAAACGCTCAACCTGATCCCTTGTGACTGAATGAGCAGGGCAGAGTAGGGTGACTCAGTTTAGGAAACCACTGCCCATGGCTTGATAACTCGCAACCACCCAAATAACAATGTTCATTCAATAAACAATGTGGGAAGGAGGCAAGAAGTACCAATAAACACAACAACAACATAAACAGGATTTGACATTAAAAATACCTTGGAAATGGACAAACTGTCATAAAATCACAATATTTATGCCAACACTGGTCAAAAACATTAAAAATACCTTGGAAATGGACAAACTGTCATAAAATCACAATATTTATGCCAACACTGGTCAAAAACAAGTTTTTCTTCCCCTCCCTTCTCTCCCCCCCCCCACCCCCTATCTGCTAATCATTATCACCACCACCAGATTCTCACAGCATTGACAACAACATTGTTCCATACCAGTACACTCTCAGTTCCACATCACAGTCTGTTAGACACGTCTGATTTCCATTTGGCTTTGTGCACACGCAGTGTTCCGCGACACACCTCTGTCCAAAGGGAAACAAGCCAGTATTCCTCACAGCAATACAATCTGTGAACAGCTAACTCTAACTATCAAGAGTTTTTCAAACACTTCATTTTCATGATACTGCAAACACCTGTCTTTTCCAAATTGTTGATCTTGAAAATTCAAACACCCAGGCATTCTCTTGGCCATTTCAAATACCATTATCCTCATATCAGGATCATTTACAAAAATGTCATTTTCAGATTTGGACTATTTCAAACACTTGTTAACTCCTGCCATATTTTAAACTTTTTTCCACCAGAACAGGAACTCTGGACTATTTCAAACACCCTTCAGTCTGAGATTGTGAGATGTGCATTTGCACTGTCGTCTCCAATCCAACAGACTAACTATACAGTACTGTTTGTTGAGCAGATCTCACCATCATCAGTTTGACTCTGTCCGGAACGCTCAGTCTCTCTGCATCCGTTTGTACTGATGACAAAAAAAAAGCTGCTGCCATTATTGTAGCCCCTGACTTTCTGCCTGCGACAGACACCCCCCCCCCCCTCCCCCCAGTAATCAGCACCTGACAGACAGGGTCCACAGTTCATAGCTTACCATCAGAATGATCTCCCTTCTTCCATGGGTCTTCTGCACACATTTCCCTGTCTGTCCCTCTCTTTCTTTATCCCAGGTCTGCTTCTTCCCCCCCCCCCCCCCCCCACCATCTCTCTCTCTCCATCCTTTCTGTTTCCCTCTGTCTCTCCCTCTCTCAACCTTCCATCCCCTCCCCTCCTCTCTCTACTCTCATTTTCTCTCTCTTCTCCTCCCTCCTCTCCTCCCTCTCTCTCTCTCTCTCTCTCCCTCTCTCTTTTCTTTGTATCTCTCTTTTCTACCATAAACCACATGTCCATGGACCACTAACATGCATTGTGTGGGGATGGCTTTGTGTGGGAATGGCATTGTGCATGAATAGCTTTGTGTGGGGGAGGGGGTGGGGACGAGAGAGAGTCAGAGGAAGGAGGAGGGGATTTAGGTATGTGGACATGCATGTGCATCGTTGTCTAGGTACCCATGGGCTCTCCTGGAACACAAAAGTCTGTCTATGCTCTTGAACATCCAAGGAGCAGCACCCATTCCCAGATCTGCCACATATTCTACTGCTCCAGTTTGATTGTCAAGACAACTCACATCTTCCTGAATCTCTTAAATGGCTGCTGAGCTCTGAAGAGGGCACAGGAAAGATGCACTCACCTTGTGATGGCCAATACACCGATATCTTCACTGATGTGTACAAACAAATCTTTCATGAATAAATATGGACTAATTTTCTTTTAAACAAAAACATTGCTGTAAACAAAAATTGTGATTTCCTGTTAACCGTCGATATCTACTTCCCATTAAAAGCCAATCATTTCTGTTTCCATAAATGGTGTTTCCATAAAAATTGTGTCAAACTGTTATCCTATGTGAGCTGTTGAAAAGAATAATCCCTTCCTGTAGTAAACAGGAGAAGTGTACAGATGATTACTTTCAGAGCTATAGCAGCTGTCAGTCTGCCTGCTGTTGCTGAAATGTCTGTGTTCAGAGCTATAGCAGCTGTCCCACTGAAATGTCTGTGTTCAGAGCTATAGCAGCTGTCCCAGTGAAATGTCTGTGTTCAGAGCTATAGCAGCTGTCCCAGTCTGCCTGCTGTTGCTGAAATGTCTGTAGATCATCGTGAGGACTCTGGCACCCCCCTCTCCCATGGAGCTGCTGAGAATGATGCTGGGATAGGGTAGGTTGGACAACACACTAAGGACAGGATCCACACCGCTAGCAACTGAAATTACCTACAACATACTGACGTTACAATCCTCTCTCTCTCTCTCTCTCTCTCTCTCTCTCTCACACACACACACACACACACACACACACACACACACACACGCACACACACACCACACACACACACACACACACACACACACACACACAAAATATTCATTTCTCTATGCAACAAGTCAACAATTGAAATTCAAAACAACATTCTGAGATTTGAGACAAGATTCCTCCATTTAGCAATAACTATGTATATACATGTTTCTATATATATATAACAAATATTGAGACACAATGAAAAGCACACATTTTGCTAATAACTTAGTTTTAAAACAAAAAAATAAAGACACCAGGAAAAAGTGAGGGGAACTGAGATCACGTCACGTTAACAAACATGTCAACCGATGTAAACGGTTCACGCCTGACCAGTGTACACAATCAGGGCTGACGACAGCGCTGGTGTTTTCCGATATACTGGCAACAAAACTGCTCATTCTTTGACAGCAAGACACATGAGCCTGTTTCTCAGAGGAACTGACCAAACATACCACCCCTCGTCCACCCTGGTTCCTCCTGTTGCCCCCTGTTCTTCCCCATCCCCTCCAAATCTAAGCAAACAATAACAACAAAGTCTTCAAGCCTCAACTTCCTGCTCCTCTGTCCAAAGGCTAGAGCTCTGAACAAATGATAAAAGTCATTGTTATGACTCCACCAAACAATGTGGACGAACGAATCACAAGACAAAACATGACGTGTTTCGACCTTTTAGGTCTTCTTCAGGCAAGATAACGAACACTCAGGACAACAAAAATGAAGAATGAGCAATCACTTATCTTTGTCGAATTTGGCGCAAGATGGGCGTTGAATCTTTTTGAATGGTTCTGTCTTGTGACTGGTTTGTCCACATTGTTTGGAGGAATCATGATAATTACTTATAACATTTGTATAGTTCTCTGCCTGCAGTGTGACTGGTTTGTCCAGGTTGTTTGGAGGAATCATGATAATTACTTTTAACAGTTGTATTGATCTCTGCCTGCAGTGTGATTGGTTTGTCCACATTGTTTGGAGGAATCATGATAATTACTTTTAACATTTGTAGAGATCTCTGCCTGCAGTCGCCTCACTTTCCAACCAGAGCTCTGAAGTTCACCAGGGGTGAGATGTTTGTGTGGGTGCCCACTGTTGATCATAAAAATGGCCACAGGGCGTCTTCCACAATGACGTCTGAACACACCACCAGTACACATGATGACCCATTCTGCTATGAAGGATATGACAGGATTACATGTGTGCCAGTTTTGTTGTTGTTTTTGTTTCTGAGTGACTACATTCACACAAGAGACTTCACTCCAACAACCTGATGGCCGCTGAGGTGTATGCTGGTCAGGGAGAGACTGTGGCGACCTTGCTATGGGATGGGGCACAGGGGTCAGGGACAGACTGTGACCTTGCTATGGGATGGGGCAGACAGATCAGGGACAGACTGTGGTGACCTTGCTATGGAATGGGGCACAAGGGTCAGGGACAGATTGTGACCTTGCTATGGGATAGGGCACAGGGGTCAGGGACAGACTGTGGTGACCTTGCTATGTGATGGGGCAGACAGGTCAGGGACAGACTGTGGTGACCTTGCTATGGGATAGGGCACAGGGGTCAGGGACAGACTGTGGTGACCTTGCTATATGATGGGGCAGACTGGTCAGGGACAGACTGTGGCGACCTTGCTATGGGATGGGGCACAGGGGTCAGGGACAGACTGTGGTGACCTTGCTATGGGATGGGGCACAGGGGTCAGGGACAGACTGTGGCGACCTTGCTATGGAATGGGGCACAGGGGTCAGGGACAGACTGTGGCGACCTTGCTATGGGATGGGGCAGACGGGTCAGGGACAGACTGTGGCGACCTTGCTATAGAATGGGGCAGAGAGGTCAACTGACGAAGTACCACAGCACGTTCGGTCTCCTTCACACGGGACAGCTTGTGTTTTATATCAGTGAAATACAGACACTTTGAAACTCTACTCCAAACACAGTTAGTATCCTTCACATTGGAACATAGCTCTCCACCTAAACTGAGTTCACAGGGATTTTGCCAGAACTGTCGATGTCAAAGCCTTGGGCCGACAGTCTGAAACAGCTTCAGAACATCTGCAGCAGTTTCTGGACTTGGTCTGGGACTCTTCTCCGAGTGTTCAGCGGTCAGTGGACAGGAAGGTGTTCACGCACAATTCAGAGTGACTGAACACCTTAGTTCTGCTGACAGGAAAGAGTTCACACACAATACAGAATTACTAACCACCTAGGTTCACAGATGTATCAAATAAATCATTCACTGTTGTGGCTTCTTGTCCTGTTTCCCTCCTATACAGAGAAAACAAATAAGATACATACAAGTGTGGGTTTGTCAAGTATTGGTGGTAGTCTCAAACTCCTGAGCAGAGCTGAGCAACAGGGCAGACCACAATGCAGCAGTAGGGCGCAGAAGGCAGAACATGGGCCAACAAACTTCAGGCCTGGTTCTTCTGTCAAGGGTTAAAGTCTCACTGGAAAGGCTTTGGAGGGGTTGGGGAGGAAGAGAGTGTGCGTGTGTGGGTGGGGGGGGGTCATGTCTGCCAAAATGTCAGCTCTAAAGAGAAACAATCTAACCTGGAACAGGGATTGAACCCAGGATCTTCAGCTGATGAGAGCAACACTGTCACCACCAGGCCTACCAGGACCCTCTGATTTTACAACCATTAACGTCGTTTTTGTTCTTATAAAACAAAAAACTACAAAAATTCTGTGCCTTTTTCATGGAAGGTCCCACCACAGATGGTGAAACATTCTAATGTGTCATAACAAAACAGAAACACACACTAACAAACAAAACAAAATGCAAAACAAGACCAAAATCAGTAAGTGTAGAATCCATAAAAACCCAAACATGAGTACATGACAACCAGCATTCAACAAGATGAAACACCGCTAAAAATGAGAAATGCAAGATGTGTGCACAAACAGTACAAGCACATGACTTTGGTCTCGCATCAAAGTCATGACTGTCAAATTCTTAGCATTGGACCACTTTGTTCTTATCACTTCGATAAATATCTTACGTTTCACCTTTCAAGGTTACACCTTAACTGTGTATTAATAGTTCTTTATTGTTCAAAACTAAATTTCTGCTCCTCAAGACCAGCCCCATATTGGTAAAAAAAAAAAAAAAAAAAAAACCTTTCCCTCTCTTTTTTTTTTTCTGCATACACAGGCTGAAACTCCTGTGGACACCCCCTGTATAGACAGACAAGGATTAATCCCATCTACCCAGCAAAGGGAGTGGAATTTGTGTGTATGACTTTTTTATCCTGCCATTAAGGCAGCCATACTCCAACTTCCGGGAGGTGCATGCTTTGTGTAACATGTCATCCATACCAACGGCCAAACTGGCCTTCTCTTCCGAAAGTTGGTGATGGGATTTGACGAGTGTGCAATAATAATAATAATAAAGAGTAGTTATATCATGTTCAAGACCAGTTGTTGTTTTTTTTTCATTCTTCAAGGCTACTTCTTGCCAGAACAGAGCAATATTAGTTAATGCCAGTTCTTCAGCCTTAACCTCATAACTGAATTGTTCAACCCTGTTGTTATGCTGTGCATGGCCAACTCCTCAATGAGAAGTAGCGCAATAATCTGCGAAAGAGGAATGCAAACCCTACATGATACCCCTTCAATGCCAATTTTCCCTTTGGCATTCTAATGCCCTTGCTCCCAGAGAGCTGAAGACCAGGTCACTATTGCCGAGACTGACCCTCACCCCAGCCCCTTCACATCCCCCCCTACCTGCCCATTCCCCAACACATGAAAACACGCCTCTCACTGAACACAAAACCCTACTGTTGAGCGCAAAGACATAAAAAAAAGGGGTTCATGACGCCTGCAAAGGGACACCACCCCCACGTCTACTTCTGAAAGCTCTTCATGAGCTCGATGGGCAGCGGGAAGATGATGGTGGAGTTCTTCTCCG
This sequence comes from Conus canariensis, assembly GCA_033310375.1. Taxonomy (NCBI): domain Eukaryota; kingdom Metazoa; phylum Mollusca; class Gastropoda; order Neogastropoda; family Conidae; genus Conus; species Conus canariensis. Next base: position 3,028,275 of record CM065735.1, read on the forward strand.
CAGAGATGGAGTTGAGCGTCTGCAGGTAGCGCAGCTGCAGGGCCGTGGGTGATTCGCTGATGATCTCCGACGCTTCCTTCAGCGCCAGTGACGCCTTCTGTTCTCCCTCTGCGGCAATGACCTGCACACAGGTTTCAGTTTCAGTTTCACAAAGTAGGTATCACTGCGTGTGGACAAGTCCACATATGCTACACCGCATCTGCTAAGTTTTGAGTTCACACTGCACATGACTTCAAGCTGATGGATAAATGAATTAATGACTGAGATGAGAAAATCTGAGAAGAGGGCCTTGTGGCTATGGCTTAGCAAATGTTTGACCTACGCATTAGCCCAACGCATGGGTCAGACCTTGAATGTCGCCTTGGCTTTAGGCTGTGTCAGACCAACTGACATAGGCTACAACACCAAGGCTACATAAACATGTTGTTATGCTCAGCATAGTTATGCAGGGGTTGTCTTCAGTCGTGACAAGCTCCTAGCATAACATTATCAGTCTCCAAAATCCCTTGAAGTCGTAGCGTTGCTGCCCACTTGGCGGGGTAATCAGAAACGGTCACACACGTAATGTTCTCATCCCTAGCTGATGCATTTGTACCATAGTGGTCAAGTACTTCAGCTGTTCAGATGATCCCTGGAGTCTTGGCCACGGAATGACAACAGAACTTGAGTGCCTACCTAACATTGGTTGTACAATTATTATCATTGTATATGTGCGTAGCAAGTGTACACATGTGTGTTACTGTGTATGGGTGTGTAGGCACGGGTCCGGGTGTGCATGTGTGCAAGCGCATGTGTGTGCTTTTTTTTTTTTAAGCTGAGAGGTGTTCTGCAAGACTGACACCATTTTCCACATTCCATCCTTGGAGAACTTGTCATCAGCACTGCACACTACCTAGCCCTTCACCCCACCAGCAAGAACCCCCTGCCACTCCCCCTGTCCCCCCACCTCCAGTCTGCTTTCAGCACTGCACACTACCTAACCCTTTACCCCACCAGCAAGAACCCCCTGCCCGTCCCCCTGTCCCCCCACCTCCACTCCCCCTGTCCCCCCACCTCCACTCCCCCTGTCCACCCACCTCCACTCCCCCTGTCCCCCCACCTCCAGTCTGCTTTCAGCACTGCACACTACCTAACCCTTCACCCCACCAGCAAGAACCCCCTGCCCGTCCCCCTGTCCCCCCACCTCCACTCCCCCTGTCCCCCCACCTCCACTCCCCCTGTCCCCCCACCTCCACTCCCCCTGTCCACCCACCTCCACTCCCCCTGTCCCCACCACTCACTCCCCCTGTCCCCCCACCTCCACTCCCCCTGTCCCCCCACCTCCAGTCTGCTTTCAGCACTGCACACTACCTAACCCTTCACCCCACCAGCAACAACCCCTGCCCGTCCCCCTGTCCCCCCACCTCCACTCCCCCTGTCCACCCACCTCCAGTCTGCCTTCAGCACTGCACACTACCTAACCCTTCACCCCACCAGCAACAACCCCCTGCCAGTGCCCCCTCTCCCCCCACCTCCAGTCTGCCTTCAGCACTGCACACTACCTAACCCTTCACCCCACCAGCAACAACCCCCTGCCAGTGCCCCCTCTCCCCCCACCTCCAGTCTGCCTTCAGCACTGCACACTACCTAACCCTTCACCCCACCAGCAAGAACCCCCTGCCACTCCCCCTGTCCCCCCACCTCCAGTCTGCTTTCAGCACTGCACACTACCTAACCCTTCACCCCACCAGCAACAACCCCCTGCCAGTGCCCCCTGTCCACCCACCTCCACTCCCCCTGTCCACCCACCTCCAGTCTGCCTTCAGCACTGCACACTACCTAACCCTTCACCCCACCAGCAACAACCCCCTGCCCGTCCCCCTGTCCACCCACCTCCAGTCTGCTTTCAGCACTGCACACTACCTAACTCTTCACCCCACCAGCAAGAACCCCCTGCCCGTCCCCCTGTCCCCCCACTCCACTCCCCCTGTCCACCCACCTCCACTCCCCCTGTCCACCCACCTCCAGTCTGCTTTCAGCACTGCACACTACCTAACCCTTCACCCCACCAGCAAGAACCCCCTGCCCGTCCCCCTGTCCCCCCACCTCCACTCCCCCTGTCCCCCCACCTCCAGTCTGCCTTCAGCACTGCACACTACCTAACTCTTCACCCCACCAGCAAGAACCCCCTGCCAGTGCCCCCTCTCCCCCCACCTCCACTCCCCCTGTCCCCCCACCTCCACTCCCCTGTCCACCCACCTCCAGTCTGCTTTCAGCACTGCACACTACCTAACCCTTCACCCCACCAGCAACAACCCCCTGCCCGTCCCCCTGTCCCCCCACCTCCACTCCCCCTGTCCCCCCACCTCCACTCCCCCTGTCCCCCCACCTCCACTCCCCCTGTCCCCCCACCTCCACTCCCCCTGTCCCCCCACCTCCACTCCCCTGTCCACCCACCTCCACTCCCCCTGTCCACCCACCTCCAGTCTGCTTTCAGCACTGCACACTACCTAACTCTTCACCCCACCAGCAAGAACCCCCTGCCCGTCCCCCTGTCCCCCCACCTCCACTCCCCCTGTCCCCCCACCTCCAGTCTGCTTTCAGCACTGCACACTACCTAACTCTTCACCCCACCAGCAAGAACCCCCTGCCCGTCCCCCTGTCCCCCCACCTCCACTCCCCCTGTCCACCCACCTCCAGTCTGCTTTCAGCACTGCACACTACCTAACTCTTCACCCCACCAGCAAGAACCCCCTGCCCGTCCCCCTGTCCCCCCACCTCCATCTCCCCCTGTCCCCCCACCTCCACTCCCCCTGTCCCCCCACCTCCACTCCCCCTGTCCACCCACCTCCACTCCCCTGTCCCCCCACCTCCACTCCCCCTGTCCCCCCACCTCCAGTCTGCTTTCAGCACTGCACACTACCTAACCCTTCACCCCACCAGCAACAACCCCCTGCCCGTCCCCCTGTCCCCCCACCTCCAGTCTGCCCCTTTTCAATGCATTATCAGCAAGCAGACGGGTCTTCTACCTGGTGCAAAGTCATCACCCATAGCGCAAGGCTTCACATCCCACACTGGAGCCAGGTTACCACCCATCTCAACCCCTCTCCTGTTCCAGTTCTCTACATCGCCGCCCCCCCCACCCCCCTCCCCCCCCACCCCCCCTACCCCCCCACCCACCCCCCCGCCCCCCTCCCCCCCCCCACCCAATCCCTCTGCCCCTACTTATTCAAACTGAAAGAGTTTATCACCAACCAATCTCCCGAACATCCTAACCTCCCCCTCCATCCCCCACCCCCCTGTCCCAGTTTAAGCCATGTTCAAACTATCAACATGACAATGGTGGAGTTCACATAAACGAAAGAAGTGCTTGCCATTTTCACAGTGATATCTCTGCTCACCGATCCACCAACCAGACCCCATTTGTTCCATCCACAATCAGTTCTTCTATGACACTGTCAGTCAGTGATGTACACAGCTCTCTCATTCACCCCTACTCACGACAAACCAATCGCATCAGGCAATCACACTCTGAGCTAATGTCACAGGGTCAACACACAGAGAACTGCTTGACATCCCAAGCCAGCCCCCTGTGCCAATGGCACATTGTGACCACCGTCTGCTGGCCTTTAATCATCATTCCATAGTCATGGAAAGTGGGGTTTGGCCTTGCTGGTTGGGTTACCTTTACTGAACACGGCTTTTAGTGGTTATCTATTACCATGTCAGCTGGCCAGAACCAGCCCCCCGACAGTCCGGACATGGAGTCAGAAAGGTCACACACACTGGAACTGGGCAGACACACAGTCACCAAGTGTACACATACAACACACACTGCAGACACACACACTAAACATGTGTAGACACACTGCACACACACACTCTGAACATGTGTAGACACATGACAGACACACAGTCACCAAGTGTACACACACTGCAGACACACACACTGAACATGTGTAGACACATGACAGACACACAGTCACCAAGTGTACACACACTGCAGACACACACACTGAACATGTGTAGACACATGACAGACACAGTCACCAAGTGTACACACACAACAGACACACACACTAAACATGTGTAGACACACAGTCACCATGTGTACACACACAACAGACACACACACTGAACATGTGTAGACATATGACACACACCAAGTCACCATGTATACACACTGCAGACACACATAATAAACATATAAACACACATTGCAGACACACATAGTAAACATATGTACACACACACTGCAGACACACACAGTAAACATATGTACACACACTACAGACACACACAGCAAACATATGTACACACAGCAAACATATGTACACACACAGTAAACATATGTACACACACAGTAAACATATGTACACACACAGTAAACATATGTACACACACACTGCAGACACACACAGTAAACATATGTACACACACTACAGACACACACAGCAAACATATGTACACACAGCAAACATATGTACACACACAGTAAACATATGTACACACACAGTAAACATATGTACACACACAGTAAACATATGTACACACACACTGCAGACACACACAGTAAACATATGTACACACACAGTAAACATATGTACACACACACTGCAGACACACACAGTAAACATATGTACACACACTACAGACACACACAGCAAACATATGTACACACAGTAAACATATGTAGACACACAGTAAACATATGTACACAGTAAACATATGTACACACACAGTAAACATATGTACGCACACAGTAAACATATGTACACACAGTAAACATATGTACACACACAGTAAACATATGTACACACACAGTAAACATATGTACACACACTGCAGACACCTAGTCACCACATCTACACAACAGACACACAAAGCATGGCGCATCACACCTTGGCTCTGGCCTCTCTGGAAGCCTCCGCCTCTGCAGCCATGGCCCTCTGGAGCTGAATGGGCAGCCGCACGTCCTTGCTGCACACAGCATTACACAGCAGTCAGCCAACACACTGCATACTGCCCTAACAGCAGTCAGCCAACACACTGCACACAGTATGACACAGCACTCAGCCAACACACTGCACACAACATGACACAGCAGTCAGCCAACACACTACATACTGCCCTCACACACAGCAGTTAGCCAACACACTGCATACTGCCCTCCCTAACAAACAGCAGTCAGCCAATACACTGCATACTGCCCTAACAAACAGCAGTCAGTCAACACACTGCATACTGCCCTCACAAACAGCAGTCAGCCAACACACTGCATACTGCCCTAACAAACAGCAGTCAGCCAACACACTGCATACTGCCCTCCCTAACAAACAGCAGTCAGCCAACACACTGCATACTGCCCTAACAAACAGCAGTCAGCCAACACACTGCATACTGCCCTAACAAACAACAGTCAGCCAACGCACTGCATACTGCCCTAACAAACAACAGTCAGCCAACACACTGCATACTGCCCTAACAGCAATCAGCCAACGCACTGCATACTGCCCTCACAAACAACAGTCAGCCAACACACTGCATACTGCCCTCACAAACAACAGTCAGCCAACGCACTGCATACTGCCCTCACAAACAACAGTCAGCCAACACACTGCATACTGCCCTCACAAACAGCAGTCAGCCAACACACTGCATACTGCCCTAACAAACAACAGTCAGCCAACGCACTGCATACTGCCCTCACAAACAACAGTCAGCCAACACACGCATACTGCTCTAACAGCAGTCAGCCAACACACTGCATACTGCCCTAACAGCAATCAGCAACACACTGCATACTGCCCTCACAAACAACAGTCAGCCAACACACTGCATACTGCCCTAACAAACAATAGTCAGCCAACACACTGCATACTGCCCTAACAAACAGCAGTCAGCCAACTCACTGCATACTGCCCTCACAAACAGCAGTCAGCTAACACACTGCATACTGCCCGCACAAACAGCAGTCAGCTAACACACTGCACACTTCCCTAACAAACAGCAGTCAGCCAACACACTGTGTACTGCCCTCACAAACAGCAGTCAGCTAACGCACTGCATACTGCCCTCCCTAACAAACATCAGTCAGCCAACACACTGCATACTGCCCTCACAAACAGCAGTCAACCAACGCACTGCATACTGCCCCCCCCCCCAAACAGCAGTCAGCCAACACACTGCATACTGCCCTCACAAACAGCAGTCAGCCAACACACTGCATACTGCCCTCACAAACAGCAGTCAGCCAACACACTGCATACTGCCCTCACAAACAGCAGTCAGCCAACACACTGCATACTGCCCTAACAAACAGCAGTCAGCCAACACACTGCATACTGCCCTCACAAACAGCACTCAGCCAACACACTGCATACTGCCCTCACAAACAGCAGTCAACCAACGCACTGCATACTGTCCTCACAAACAGCACTCAGCCAACACACTGCATACTGCCCTCACAAACAGCAATCAGCCAACACACTGCATACTGTTCTAACAGCAGTCAGCTAACACAATGCATATTGCCCTCACAAACAGCAGTCAGCCAACACACTGCATACTGCCCTCACAAACAGCAATCAGCCAACACACTGCACACTGCCCTCACAAACAGCAGTCAGTTTTCACACTGCACACTTCATCATAAGCCGCAACAACTTTTTCAACAGACTGGGGTCAGCCCATTACTGTCACCTTCACAGCTTCTATGTCTGAAGAAAACTGTAAGAGTCTGGCACTCTAAAACCCATCTCCAGTCACACAGGCATTCAATAAATTTTCAAAAACTGCAGGCATGTTAAAGACTGTCATATAGTCCCACTGCTGTCCAGTCATGCAGAATTCTAGCGGGCCAACATTCTGCTTCATGTGTCATAATCAGATGACACAAAAAAATGTGAACACAAAAAGGCATTGACAAGGAGTTTTCAGTGAAACCAATAGCAAAAAAAACCAAAAAAACAGACCCCAGGGACTGCCAGCAATGGCAAAGGGATAGAGCCTTCTCCCGTGCATCAGTCTTCACAATGTGGTCATCAGATGACTGCTGTGAACGCTGTCCTGTCTGCAGAGATGAAGCAGCAGCAGATGGTAAGATGTGAACACTAACACAGTGTTGTTTCTCTTGTGTGTCACGGAACGCCTAGGTGGAGGAAGGATACTAGGTGTGATGTCATACTATGGAAGGCCTAGGTCAAGGAAGGATACTAGGTGTGATGTCATACTATGGAAGGCCTAGGTGTGATGTCACACCATGGAAGGTCTAGGTGTCATGTCATACTATGGAAGGCCTAGGTGGAGGAAGGATACTAGGTGTGATGTCATACTATGGAAGGCCTAGGTGGAGGAAGGATACTAGGTGTCATGTCATACTATGGAAGGCCTAGGTGGAGGAAGGATACTAGGTGTCATGTCATACTATGGAAGGCCTAGGTGAAGGAAGGATACTAGGTGTCATGTCATACTATGGAAGGCCTAGGTGTGATGTCACACTATGGAAGGCCTAGGTGGAGGAAGGATACTAGGTGTGATATCATACTATGGAAGGCCTAGGTGTGATGTCACACCATGGAAGGTCTAGATGTCATGTCATACTATGGAAGGCCTAGGTGGAGGAAGGATACTAGGTGTGATGTCATACTATGGAAGGCCTAGGTGGAGGACGGATACTAGGTGTGATGTCATACTATGGAAGGCCTAGGTGCAGGAAGGATACTAGGTGTCATGTCATACGATGGAAGGCCTAGGTGGAGGACGGATACTAGGTTTGATGTCATACTATGGAAGGCCTAGGTGTGATGTCACACTATGGAAGGCCTAGGTGTGATGTCATACTATGGAAAGCCTAGTTGGAGGAAGGATACTAGGTGTGATGTCATACTCACATCTCCACTCGCTCCACTTTAATTCCCCAGCGATCCGTGGCTTCGTCCAGAGCCGTCTGGAAATGGATCAACATTACGCTATGTGGCTGTCTTTGAAGAACTGAATGATACAAAACAAACAAACATTACGTTATGCTGCTGTCTTTGAAGAACTGAACAATACAAAACAAACAAACATTACGTTATGCTGCTGTCTTTGAAGAACTGAATAATACAAAACAAACAAACATTACGTTATGCTGCTGTCTTTGAAGAAAGAACTGAACAATACAAAACAAACAAACATTACATTATGCTGCTGTCTTTGAAGAGAGAACTGACCAATACAAAACAAACATTACCTTATGTTGCTGTCTTTGAAGAACTGAATAATACAAAACAAACAAACATTACGTTATGCTGCTGCCTTTGAAGAAAGAACTGAACAATACAAAACAAACATTACATTATGCTGCTGTCTTTGAAGAAAGAACTGAACAATACAAAACAAACATTACATTATGCTGCTGTCTTTGAAGATAGAACTGAACAATACAAAACAAACATTACGTTTGCTGCTGTCTTTGAAGAAAGAACTGAACAATACAAAACAAACATTACGTTATGCTGCTGTCTTTGAAGAAAGAACTGAACAATACAAAACAAACATTACATTATGCTGCTGTCTTTGAAGAAAGAACTGAACAATACAAAACAAACATTACGTTATGCTGCTGTCTTTGAAGAACTGAATAATACAAAACAAACATTACGTTATGCTTTTGTCTTTGAAGAAAGAACTGAACAATACAAAACAAACATTACGTTATGCTGCTGTCTTTGAAGAACTGAATAATACAAAACCAACGTTACGTTATGCTGCTGTCTTTGAAGAAAGAACTGAACAATACAAAACAAACAAACATTACGTTATGCTGCTGTCTTTGAAGAAAGAACTGAATAATACAAAACAAACATTACGTTATGCTGCTGCCTTTGAAGAAAGAACTGAACAATACAAAACAAACAAACATTACGTTATGCTGCTGTCTTTGAAGAACTGAATAATACAAAACAAACATTACGTTATGCTGCTGTCTTTGAAGAAAGAACTGAACAATACAAAACAAACATTACCTTATGCTGCTGTCTTTGAAGAACTGAATAATACAAAACAAACATTATGTTATGCTGCTGTGTTTGTAGAAAGAACTGAACAATACAAAACAAACATTACATTATGCTGCTGTGTTTGTAGAAAGAACTGAACAATACAAAACAAACATTATGTTATGCTGCTGTCTTTGAAGAAAGAACTGACCAATACAAAACAAACATTACGTTATGCTGCTGACTTTGAAGAAAGAACTGAACAATACAAAACAAACCAACACACAATTAACAAACAAAAGTCTGTCCCACTAAAACACACGCACACACAGTATCACATCTAAACATGCAACATGAAACACACACACACACACACACACACACACACACACACACACAACACATATAAAGGCACATGGCACATGCACACAAACGTAACATCCACTCTTATATATATATATATGCCTCTCCTCTCTTCACAATCAACACACTCAGAAACAAAAAGTTTTCTATAAAATCAGACATACGCATTAACTGATCTGTCAATTCATTTCTGAAAGCAGTCTCACCTGTATAGATGGACTCACTGATCTGTCATTTCATTCCTGAAAGCAGTCTTACCTGTATAGATGGACTCACTGATCTGTCATTTCATTCCTGAAAGCAGTCTTACCTGTATAGATGGACTCACTGATCTGTCATTCATTCCTGAAAGTAGTCTTACCTGTATAGATGGACTCACTGATCTGTCAATTCATTCCTGAAAGCAGTCTTACCTGTATAGATGGACTCGCTGATCTGTCAATTCATTCCTGAAAGCAGTATTACCTGTATAGATAAATTCACTGATCTGTCAATTCATTCCTGAAAGCAGTATTACCTGTATAGATGGACTCACTGATCTGTCAGTTCATTCCTGAAAGCAGTCTTACCTGCAGGGATGGACTTACTGATCTGTCAAGTCATTCCTGAAAGCAGTCTTACCTGTATAGATGGACTCACTGATCTGTCAATTCATTCCTGAAAGCAGTCTTACCTGTATAGATGGACTCACTGATCTGTCAATTCATTCCTGAAAGCAGTCTTACCTGTATAGATGGACTCACTGACCTGTCAATTCATTCCTGAAAGCAGTATTACCTGCAGGGATGAACTCACTGATCTGTCAAGTCATTCCTGAAAGCAGTCTTACCTGTATAGATGGACTCACTGACCTAGTCAGTCCACCAGAATCTTGACCAGACTGTTGACAAAACAAGCGCCAAAGTGTTCCTCCGACTTGTGATGCCAGGCAAGGTCACTTCTTCCGCCAGGACAAAGGCACTCCCCTCAACCGCTCCTGACCAAGACAACACCCTCACCTGCATGGACTCGCTGATCTGGTCACGGTCAGAGAGGATCTCGCCCAGGTTCTTGGTGCCCAGCACGTTGCGCAGGGTGGTCTGGGCCAGCAGCTGGGTGGAGTGGGCCGCATTGGCCACGTTGGCCACAGAGATGGTGGGGTTGTAGATGCGGTAGTACACCACTGCATCCACAGACACCGTCACACTGTCCCTCGTCAACACCTGCAGATTGACCATGCTTTCTTTTTTTTTAAACTGTAAACAAAGTGCTGGGATTATGTAGAGCATATGTAAACATCTTTTGTATTCTAAATATATCAAATGAAGTGTTGGGGTTATGTGGAGTATTTGCACATATCTTTTATATCCTAAATATAAACAAAGCAGTGGGATTATGTGGGAAATTTGCATGTAGAGTTTATATCCTAAATGTCAACGAAGTGATGGGGTTATGCGGGACATATGAAAACGAAGTCCTGGGGTTGCATTGGTATATGACAATGAAGCGGTAGGTTTATGTAGACTGTCTGCAGTTATCTTTCCCATCCGTATGGTAACCAGTCTCCTCAAGAAGCCATCACTGCACATGGGCTTGTTCCTATGCAGTATACCACATGAGGCCAACGTGGAGAAGGCGAAGAACCATCATCGATAAGACCATGAAGTCATGTGATGTCAGCATAGTCTGATGCGCTGGTGGCAGTTAGGTTTCCAAACGACACAGAGGTGTGACTGCTATGTATTCAACTGTGCTGATGAGGCCATCCTTCAGGTTACTACAGTGTATCATATATCACACTGTGTTGATGAGGCCATCCTTCAGGTTACTGCAGTGTATCATATATCATACTGTGCTGATGAGGCCATCATTCAGGTCACTACAGTTTATCATATATCATACTGTGCTGATGAGGTCATCCTTCAGGTCACTACAGTTTATCATATATCATACTGTGCTGATGAGGTCATCCTTCAGGTTACTACAGTGTAGCACTATCATATATCATACTGTGCTGATGAGGTCATCTTTCAGGTCACTACAGTGTATCATATATCATACTGTGCTGATGAGGTCATCATTCAGGTCACTACAGTTTATCATATATCATACTGTGCTGATGAGGCCATCATTCAGGTCACTACAGTGTATCATATATCATACTGTGCTGATGAGGCCATCCTTCAGGTCACTACAGTGTACCACTAGCATATATCATACTGTGCTGATGAGGTCATCCTTCAGGTCACTACAGTGTAACACTATCATATATCATACTGTGCTGATGAGGCCATCATTCAGGTCACTACAGTGTACACTATCATATATCATACTGTGCTGATGAGGCCATCCTTCAGGTCACTACAGTGTACCACTAGCATATATCATACTGTGCTGATGAGGTCATCCTTCAGGTCACTACAGTGTATCATATATCATACTGTGCTGATGAGGCCATCCTTCAGGTCACTACAGTGTACCACTATCATATATCATACTGTGCTGATGAGGCCATCCTTCAGGTTACTACAGTGTATCATATATCACACTGTGCTGATGAGGCCATCCTTCAGGTTACTACAGTGTATCATATATCACACTGTGCTGATGAGGCCATCCTTCAGGTTACTACAGTGTATCATATATCACACTGTGCTGATGAGGCCATCCTTCAGGTTACTACAGTGTATCATATATCATACTGTGCTGATAAGGCCATCCTTCAGGTCACTACAGTGTATCATATATCATACTGTGCTGATGAGGCCATCCTTCAGGTTACTACAGTGTATCATATATCACACTGTGCTGATGAGGTCATCCTTCAGGTCACTACAGTGTATCATATATCATACTGTGCTGATGAGGCCATCCTTCAGGTTACTACAGTGTATCATATATCACACTGTGCTGATGAGGCCATCCTTCAGGTTACTACAGTGTATCATATATCATACTGTGCTGATGAGGCCATCCTTCAGGTTACTACAGTGTACCACTATCATATATCATACTGTGCTGATGAGGCCATCCTTCAGGTTACTACAGTGTAACACTATCATATATCATACTGTGCTGATGAGGCCATCCTTCAGGTCACTACAGTGTACCACTATCATATATCATACTGTGCTGATGAGGCCATCCTTCAGGTCACTACAGTGTAACACTATCATATATCATACTGTGCTGATGAGGCCATCCTTCAGGTTACTACAGTGTATCATATATCATACTGTGCTGATGAGGCCATCCTTCAGGTTACTACAGTGTATCATATAGCATACTGTGCTGATGAGGCCATCCTTCAGGTTACTACAGTGTATCATATAGCATACTGTGCTGATGAGGCCATCCTTCAGGTCACTACAGTGTAGCACTATCATACATCATACTGTGCTGATGAGGCCATCCTTCAGGTCACTACAGTGTATCATATATCATACTGTGCTGATGAGGCCATCCTTCAGGTCACTACAGTTTATCATATATCATACTGTGCTGATGAGGCCATCCTTCAGGTCACTACAGTGTATCATATATCACACTGTGCTGATGAGGCCATCCTTCAGGTTACTACAGTGTATCATATATCACACTGTGCTGATGAGGCCATCCTTCAGGTTACTACAGTGTATCATATATCATACTGTGCTGATGAGGCCATCCTTCAGGTCACTACAGTGTATCATATATCATACTGTGCTGATGAGGCCATCCTTCAGGTTACTACAGTGTATCATATATCACACTGTGCTGATGAGGTCATCCTTCAGGTCACTACAGTGTATCATATATCATACTGTGCTGATGAGGCCATCCTTCAGGTTACTACAGTGTATCATATATCACACTGTGCTGATGAGGCCATCCTTCAGGTTACTACAGTGTATCATATATCATACTGTGCTGATGAGGCCATCCTTCAGGTTACTACAGTGTACCACTATCATATATCATACTGTGCTGATGAGGCCATCCTTCAGGTTACTACAGTGTAACACTATCATATATCATACTGTGCTGATGAGGCCATCCTTCAGGTCACTACAGTGTACCACTATCATATATCATACTGTGCTGATGAGGCCATCATTCAGGTCACTACAGTGTACCACTATCATATATCATACTGTGCTGATGAGGCCATCCTTCAGGTTACTACAGTGTATCATATATCATACTGTGCTGATGAGGCCATCCTTCAGGTTACTACAGTGTATCATATATCATACTGTGCTGATGAGGCCATCCTTCAGGTTACTACAGTGTATCATATAGCATACTGTGCTGATGAGGCTATCCTTCAGGTCACTACAGTGTAGCACTATCATACATCATACTGTGCTGATGAGGCCATCCTTCAGGTTACTACAGTGTATCATATATCATACTGTGCTGATGAGGCCATCCTTCAGGTCACTACAGTTTATCATATATCATACTGTGCTGATGAGGCCATCCTTCAGGTCACTACAGTGTATCATATATCATACTGTGCTGATGAGGCCGTCCTTCACATTACAACAGTGTATCATATATCATACTGTACTGATGAGGTCATCCTTCAGGTTACTACGGTGTATCATATATCATACTCTGTTGATGAGGCCATCCTTCAGGTTACTACAGTGTATCATATATCATACTGTGCTGATGAGGTCATCCTTCAGGTTACTACAGTGTATCATATATCATACTGTGCTGATGAGGTCATCCTTCAGGTTACAACAGTGTAGCATATATCATACTGTGCTGATGAGGTCATCCTTCACATTACTACAGTGTATCATATATCATACTGTGCTGATGAGGCCATCCTTCAGGTTACTACAGTGTAACACTATCATATATCATACTGTGCTGATGAAGCCATCCTTCAGGTTACTACAGTGTATCATATATCATACTGTGCTGATGAGGCCATCCTTCAGGTTACTACAGTGTACCACTATCATATATCATACTGTGCTGATGAGGCCATCCTTCAGGTTACTACAGTGTAACACTATCATATATCATACTGTGCTGATGAGGCCATCCTTCAGGTCAGCACTATCATAATAATATCATATCTGTGCTGTGCCCTTCATATTCTTTTTCTTTCATTTCTTTTAAAGAATACCCACAGACATTTACAAGCAGCACTTTCACTATTTTAGCAACGTGCTGTGTGCAGGTGACGGCAAGACAGCTGTGCCTGTGGATTGTGCCCCAAGAAAGGGACGACATCTACACCACCCTCCGTCTTTCCTCCTACCACCCTGTGGATTGTGCCCCAAGAAAGGGACGACAGTCTACACACCATCCTCCCACTTTCCTACCATACCACCGTCTGTGGATTGTGCCCCAAGAAAGGGACGACAGTCTACACCATCCTCCCTCTTTCCTCCTACCACCCTGTGGATTGTGCCCCAAGAAGGACGACAGTCTACACCATCCTCCCGTCTTTCCTCCTACCAGGCTATGCAATGCAAACATGCTTCATGTTTCGTTTCAGGTGCTATCCTAAAGAAAATGCTTGTTTGTATTTTCTTCAAAATATTTTGATGCAGAAGCTCATGAATGACATTGTTTGTGTTCCAGGCAGTCAAATTTCATGTTTGTTCGAGGACAAACAAATTTGGTTTTCATGGTTTTCTACATCAAACAGATGTTTGGTGCAAATTCATGATTGCTAATCGACAACAACTTTTGGTGAAATTCATGGTTTTCTACATCACAACAAGAACTTTTTGATTGAAATTCATGTTCTATCCAAGACTTTTGTAATCATGATTTCTAAACAACAGACTTTTGATGAAATCATGATTTTCTAATCACAACAGACTTTTGATGAAATCCGTGATTTTCTAAATCACAACAGACTTTTGATGAAATCATGATTTTCTAAATCACAACAGACTTTTGATGAAATCCATGATTTTCTATATCACAACAGACTTTTGATGAAATCATGATTTTCTATATCACAACAGACTTTTGATGAAATCCGTGGTTTTCTAAATCCAACAGACTTTTGATGAAATCCGTGGTTTTCTAATCGCAACAGACTTTTGATGAAATCCATGATTTTCTATATCACAACAGACTTTTGATGAAATCCGTGGTTTTCTATAATCGCAACAGACTTTTGATGAAATCTGATTTTCTAATCACAACAGACTTTTGATGAAATTCATGATTTTCTATATCACAACAGACTTTTGATGAAATCCGTGGTTTTCTACATCACAAGACTTTTGATGAAACCCTTTTTTCTACATCACAACAGACTTTTGATGAAACCCCTTATTTTCTACATCACAACAGACTTTTGATGAAATTCATGGTTTTCTACATCACAACATGAGTTTGGGTGTAAATTATGTTTTCTACATCACAACAGAGTTTTGGTGTAAGGCTAAAAGGTATTCAAAACTACACTACATGACATGTTCTTACTTGACCCTTTCCATTAATACTTGATAACAGGCTTTGGGGTTTGTTTCATGACCCATAAAATAAAAACAATAATTCCTCCCTTGCCAAGGGAAATAATTAATTGCACCGCACACATCAGTAAAGAATCTTAATCATCCACACTTCATGGGGCAAAACAGCAAAAAAGAAACATACTGGAGCCTGTCTATACTAAGCTTAAAAATGTCATGACAATTCTGTCCAAGCACAGACAGGTCTTCACAGGAAGACAGATAGACCAGCTGTTCACAAACCATCAAAATGCTCACAACTTATCAAAATATAACAAGTCATTCTGATGTCCAACAGACCAATGGAAATCCAGTCTGACTATCCTTTACAAAGGTCAAATGTTACATAAAGAAAAGACCAAGTTTTTGTTAAAGTCTCATGTGATTTGAAAAAAAAAAAAGCAAAATGCCAAAGATACTGTCAGGTACGGGTGGGGGATCATTCAATAAACAGACTGATGTTGGTTATCCTTTATCAAGTCTGGCAAGGTCAAAAAAAGGTGTCCCAAAAAAGGGGATGGTCCCTGTACAGAGTTCTGAAAACACATCTCAAGGTTCACTGCCCTCCAAAAGGACAACCAATTTACAAACTTTAAACACACTTTTGAATACCTAAATGGATTGATTTTGAAACACAATATTAGGCCAAAGACTGCTTCTCAATCACATTTAAAGCAAACTGTAACATGTAACCTAACCTTAGTTTCTGAATAAGGGCTACTTGCATGATTCTACCATTGGTAGGGTCCAGTTTCATAAGTATCTCCGAACAGCTAAACAGTTCCCGTGTTTAGTCTCTGAATTCAGGCTGGAAACTGCATTCTCTTGCAACAACCAAGTTTCCCTTTTTCTGGGGGGGGGGGGGGGGGGGGGGGGGGGGGGATATCAAATCTAAAATCTTTGACAAACCCTGGTCAGTATTTCACAAACTTGTGAGGCCTTAAAAGGGTACCTCAGTCTCTGAAAACTCTTCCCAACCTCTGATTACTGTAGAAATCCTGTGAGAGGAATGATCCATCACAGTCTGTGATCGCTGTGAGGGGGTAGTCGTTGTAGACCGCAGTGGACGTTCCACAATACCTTACAATCATCCGCCATCAGAAAAAAACAGCGGCAATGTCAACATCAGAAATGCATCCTACATCCCTCCATCATGACCCCTGTTCACTGACCTCCTGGGCGGGATGTCAAAGGTCACTGTTCTCAGGTCAATCTTGGTGTAGTCCTCGATGCAGGGCAGGACAAAAAAGATCCCTGAAACACACCAGACAGACATGTTACGTCACACACTGGAGGTGAAAAGATCCCTGAAACACACCAGACAGACATGGTATGTCACACACTGAAGGTCAAAAGATCCCTGAAACACACCAGACAGACATGGTACGTCACACACTGGAGGTGAAAAGATCCCTGAAACACACCAGACAGACATGGTATGTCACACACTGAAGGTCAAAAGATCCCTGAAACACACCAGACAGACATGTTACGTCACACACTGAAGGTGAAAAGATCCCTGAAACACACCAGACAGACATGGTATGTCACACACTGGAGGTGAAAAGATCCCTGAAACACACCAGACAGACATGGTACGTCACACACTGGAGGTGAAAAGATCCCTGAAACACACCAGACAGACATGGTACGTCACACACTGGAGGTGAAAAGATCCCTGTAACACACCAGACAGACATGTCACGTCACACACTGGAGGTGAAAAGATCCCTGAAACACACCAGACAGACATGTCACGTCACACACTGGAGGTGAAAAGATCCCTGAAACACACCAGACAGACATGGTATGTCACACACTGAAGGTGAAAAGAACCTTGAAACACACCAGACAGACATGTATGTCACACTGAACCTAACACACAGTAGAGGGGTGTAAATGTTGTGGTTCTGTTGTTTGTTAACACACCAAGAGACAAGTTATGTCACACACTGGAGGTGAACACACAGAGTGGTGTGTTCGTTGTGGTTCTCTTGTTTGTTAACACACGAATGAGACAAGCTACGTCACACACTGAACCTGAATACGCACACAGCACAGAGTGTGATATTGATGTCGTGGTTCTGTTGTTTGTTACAGTCCCCTGAAAAATACCAGTCACCCAATGCTATGTCACATACTGAAGGTGACTACACAGCACAGAGTGGTTCATATTGATGTTGTGGTTCTGTTGTTTGTTACAGTCCCTGAAAAATACCAGTCACCCAGCTATGTCACATACTGAAGTGACACACAGCACAGAGTGTTGATATTGATGTCGTGGTTCTGTTGTTTGTTACAGTCCCCTGAAAAATACCAGTCAGACATGCTAGTCACATACTGAAGGTGAATGCACAGCACAGATGTTGATATTGATGTCGTGGTTCTGTTGTTTGTTACAGTCCCCTGAAAAATACCAGTCAGACATGCTACATCATACACTGAAGGTGAACACACAGTACAGAGTGGTGATGTTGATGCTGTGGTTCTGTTGTTGTTACTGTTTGCTGCTGTCCCTCTGCTACTGCTGCTCTTGCCATCTGTTCCTGGTTTATTAATCTGTTGTTTGTTACTGTTCTGCTGTCCCTCTGCTACTGCTGCTCTTGCCATCTGTTCCTGGTTTCTTTCAAGCTTCATTGTTTCAATAGCAGAGTATAACTCTCCATAATTCACATAAACATATGCTCATTGTTTCCAATAGCCAGAGTATAACTCTCCCATAATTAACATAAACATAGAAACTTTAATGATGATTGTCCACTGTGATGTCAACTGAACCACAGCATTCAATAATGATTGTTACTGTGATTGTAAACTGAACAACAGCAGTCAATAATGATTGTCACTGTGTTTGTCAAACTGAACCACAGCATTCAATAATGATTGTCTACTGTGATTGTAAACTGAACACAGCATTCAATAACGATTGTCTACTGTGATTGTAAAACTGAACACAGCATCAATAATGATTGTCACTGTGATGTCAAACTGAACCATAGCATTTACTAATGATTGTCCACTGTGATTGTCAAACTGAACCATAGCATTCAATAATGATTGTCCACTGTGATTGTCAAACTGAACCATAGCATTTACTAATGATTGTCCACTGTGATTGTCAAACTGAACCATAGCATTCAATAATGATTGTCCACTGTGATTGTCAAACTGAACCATAACATTTAAAAATGATTGTCCACTGTGATTGTCAAACTGAACCATAGCATTCAATAATGATGGTCCACTGTGATTGTCAAACTGAACATAGCATTATAATGATTGTCTACTGTGATTGTAAAACTGAACCATATCATTTAATAATGATTGTCTACTGTGATTGTCAACTTGAACCATAGCATTCAATAATGATTGTACACTGTGATTGTCAAACTGAACCATAGCATTCAATAATGATTGTCCACTGTGATTGTCAAATTGAACCATACCATTCAATAATGATTGTCCACTGTGATTGTCAAATTGAGCCATATCATTTAATAATGATTGTCCACTGTGATTGTCAAAATGAACTATAGCATTCAATAATGATTGTCCGCTGTGATTGTCAAACTGAACCATAGCATTCAATAATGATTGTACACTGTGATTGTAAAACTGAACCATAGCATTTAATAATGATTGTCCACTGTGATTGTAAAACTGAACCACAGCATTCAATAACGATTGTCCACTGTGATTGTAAAACTGAACCACAGCAGTCAATAATGATTGTCCACTGTGATTGTCAAACTGAACCATAGCATTCAATAATGATTGTACACTGTGATTGTCAAACAAGTCATGCAGAGTCTCAGTGAGTGTCCATTGTGGTTATGAAAAAACAATCACAGAAGCTCTTAATAATGATTGTCCTTTGTGACTGAAAGACAACCACAAATAAAAAAATGATTGTCTGCTGTAATGTGGTGAATTGCAGCAATAAGACAGCTGCAACCTCGAGTGGATGTCCCTGGGGAGTGGACGTCCCTGAGGCCAGTCAGTGTTTGGACAGGAAGTGGACTATGACCCTTCTGGCAGGGCCACAGGGGGTGGGGGTGGGGGGAGTCAGGCTATTTGTGTGTGTGCGTGTGTGTGTGTGTGTGTGTGTGTGTGTGTCTGCTGCATGTGTGTGTGTCTGTGTGTGTGTGTCTGTCTGAGTGTATGTGTGTGTGTCTGTGTGTATGTGTCTGTCTGTGTGCATGTGTCTGTGTCTGTGTGTATGTGTCTGTCTGTGTGCATGTGTCTGTCTGTGTGTATGCGTGCGTGCGTGCGTGCGTGCGTGTGTATGTGCCCAAAATGAAAGTGTTTCCAAGTAGCAATTTTTTTCCCCAGCATCCATCACTTTGTCCTACGAGCCTCCAGAAAGCCATTCTGATCTGCTTACAGCTAGTACATGTGTCCTTAGCTTTTGATTTTCCAAATGAAACATCAGGTTTGAACAATGTCGCCCAATCATCTCCCAACCCCCACACCCAAAGACCACTCTAGGAAGTCATGCCTTTTTTTTTTTTTTCTAGAGACATTTCCCTTTGTCATTCCTTTCTCATTTCCCTTTCTCATTCCTTCCTCATATTCTTGAATTCCATTTGCTCCACATCAAATCTCTGAAGCTGTGGCCATTCCGCTGATTCATGTTTACGACATTTCAATGTATAGCTACTGATTGCACAGCAAGGTATTAACATTCATACACAGCAAATAGCTCCACGTGGTTATTCAGAACATTCCTAGTGACTACACACCATCAAAACATCTATAAGACCTAACAGGAAGTTGACTCAAAGCCATACCAAACCAATTACAGTTCTCTACACTCATGCTTAAATCAGCGTAGGCTCCGCTTCTCTCAGAGGACAAAGTTTTCAGCCCCACACCCGTATAAAATATTGAAAGAATGATTAGGGAGAGACACTGACTCAAAGAAATGAACGATGCCCCCGCAATCAACCCATAGCAGAAACCATGCATAAACTACAGCCTGGGCCATTCCCAAAGGGACCGCCTGAACAGATGTCAAATCATGTTCGTGCCAACAGACCTGGGGTCTCTCGCCATGCACTGGTCATTAAAGAAACTGGCATTCAGCTGGTGCCGTTTGATCCCCACCCCCCTGACTCCCCACCCCACCCCCAGCCCCCATGAATCAGATCAATACATTTCCAATTGGTTCCTACCAACATGCCCTAACCACTCTCACACATGGTCCACAACAGGGGGAGGGGGGGACAGGGGACGGGGAGGTGGGGCAGATCAGTTCCTCAGCAAAAGGAGGTGATTGAGAGTAAGGGGATGGGGTAAGTTTCTTTACGGAGATGTGAATTGGAAGGTAGATTAAACAATGGTCAAGACCATTACGGAGATGTGAATTTGTGAAGGTAATTAAACAATGGGTCAAAGCCAGACCATTATGGAGATGTGAATTTGGGAAGGGTAGATTAAACAATGGGTCAAAGCCAGACCATTATGGAGATGTGAATTTGGGAAGGGTAGATTAAACAATGGTCAAAGCCAGACCATTATGGAGATGTGAATTTGGGAAGGGTAGATTAAACAATGGCAAAGCCAGACCATTATGGAGATGTGAATTTGGGAAGGGTAGATTAAACAATGGGTCAAAGCCAGACCATTATGGAGATGTGAATTTGGGAAGTGTAGACTAAACAATGGGTCAGAGACAGACCATTACAGATATGTGAATTTGGGAAGGGTAGATTAAACAATGAGTCAGACAGACCAATTCAGACATGTGAAACTGGGAAGGGCAGACTAAACAATGGGTCAGAGACAGACCGTTACAGACATGTGAATCTGGGAAGGGTAGACAAACAAGGTCAAGACAGACCATTACAGAGATGTGAATCTGGGAAGGGTAGATGAAACAATGAGTCAGACACACCGTTACAGAGATGTGAATCTGGGAAGGGTAGATGAAACAATGAGTCAGACAGACCATTACAGAGATGTGAATCTGGGAAGGGTAGATGAAACAATGTGTCAGACAGACCGTTAGAGATGTGAATCTGGGAAGGGTAGATAAAACAACGAGTCAGACAGACCGTTACAGAGATGTGAATCTGGGAAGGGTAGATGAAACAATGTGTCAGACAGACCGTTAGAGATGTGAATCTGGGAAGGGTAGATGAAAACAATGAGTCAGACAGACCATTACAGAGATGTGAATCTGGGAAGGGTAGATTAAACAATGGGTCAGAGACAGACCATTACAGAGATGTGAATTTGGGAAGGGTAGATTAAACAATGGGTCAGAGACAGACCATTACAGTGATGTGAATCTGGGAAGGGTAGACTAAGATGTGCATTTGGGAAGGGTAGATAAAACAATGGGTCAGAGACAGACCATTACAGAGATGTGAATCTGGGAAGGGCAGATTAAACAATGGTCAGAGACAGACCATTACAGAGATGTGAATTTGGGAAGGGTAGATTAAACAATGGGTCTGAGACAGGCCATTACAGCGATGTGAATTTAGGTGGGGGAGATTAAACAATGGGTCAGAGACAGACCATTACAGAGATGTGAATTTGTGAAGGGTAGATTAAACAATGGTCACAGACCATTATGGAGATGTGAATTTGGGAAGGGTAGATTGAACAATGGGTCATAGACAGATCATTATGAGATGTGAATTTGGGAAGGGTAGTTGAACAATGGGTCATAGACAGACCATTAGGAGATGTGAATTTGGGAAGGGTAGATTGAACAATGGGTCATAGACAGACCATTACGGAGATGTGAATTTGGGAACGGTAGATCGAACAATGGGTCATAGACAGACATTATGGAGATGTGAATCTGGAAGGGTAGATTGAACAATGGGTCACAGACAGCCAGCAAGGTGGGGAGTTAAAAAAAAGGGAATAGAAGGAGAGATATAGCATGCACCCTGCGTGAGAAATGGAAAGCATTAAGAAAGTAAGGAAACAGTGAACGATACTGACTGGATGACACGGAAACGACTGAATGAAGCGCCAGCTGGCAGCTCTTCAGTCGGAATACCCAGGTAGGCAGCCCCTTGTGTAAACTGGAGTGGACTGTAAAGCGCTTAGAGCTTGGTCTCAAGCCGAGAACAGGTGCTATTAAGTATTGAAATAATAATAATAAGCGCACAACACATGCGGGTTCATCACAGATCTTGAATAAATAAGTGACCTATGAATCAGGACAGAGCAGGGAAGAGTTGCCTGACTGGCTCCACTCAGCAGTGACCTGGCCTGTGCCTGAATCCAGCACACTGCTCAGTCCCTCAGAGAGTGACCTGGCCTGGGCCTGAATCCAGCACGCTGGTCAGTCCCTCAGAGAGTGACCTGGCCTGTGCCTGAATCCAGCATGCTGCTCAGTCCCTCAGAGAGTGACCTGGCCTGTGTGTGACTCCAGCATGCTGTCAGTCCCTCAGAGAGTGACCTGGCCTGGGCCTGAATCCAGCATGCTGCTCAGTCCCTCAGAGAGTGACCTGGCCTGTCTGAATCCTCCATGCTGGTCAGTCCCTCAGAGAGTGACCTGGCCTGGGCCTGAATCCAGCACACTGGTCAGTCCCTCAGAGAGTGACCTGGCCTGTGCCTGAATCCTCCACGCTGGTCAGTCCCTCAGAGAGTGACCTGGCCTGGGCCTGAATCCAGCATGCTGGTCAGTCCCTCAGAGACCATCCAAACAAGCACATCCAAGCAATAACCCCATTCCGTCATCTGGGATATTTCAGGCAAACACTCCACACTTTTATCTCTTGAGTGCATTCAGATCATCAGTGCCTCATCCCCCTCTCCTCCACCCCCCCCCCCCCCCCTCATTCCCCTCAGGATCAGTACACTGAAAGCACACATCCTGACCTACACTGGACAAACTGATGACAGGTGGAGTAATTGATCTCCGACACGCAATGGCAGTGCTGAGTTGTCATACCTGTGGCCACAATACAACAGGACAATGTAAAAAAAGCTGACAGACCCATGCTGACATACATCCTGACCTACAGCTAGGAATGTATAAAGTGCAAACTGCAGGCTGACAGACCCATGCTGACATGCATCCTGACCTACAGCTAGGAATGTATAAAGTGCAAACTGCAGGCTGACAGACCCATGCTGACATGCATCCTGACCTACAGCTAGGAATGTATAAAGTGCAAACTGCAGGCTGACAGACCCATGCTGACATGCATCCTGACATATGGCTAGAAATGTATAAAGTGCAAACTGCATGACACTGCTAATGTTCAGGCAGTACATAACAAAGCCCCACATTCATCACTTGACACTCTTCCCTTGGTATTGAAAAACATATGAACAAAACAACACGACACACACACACACACACACACACACACACACACAAACACACACACGTACCTATTGCCACCTGTTAAAAATTTAGAATTAAAACTGAATATATCATTAAAAAGTACAGTAGGGTACTACTTCTTTGTTTTGACAATGCAACATTTAGTTCTGTAACCTTTGGTTTTCTGTTTTATTAAAAATTGTATAACATTTAGTTTTCTGTTTTTAACAATGTTACATATTTAGTTGTCTGTTTTTACAATGCAACATTTTAGTTTTCTGTTTTTACAATGTAACATTTAGTTTTCTGTTTTTACAATGCAACATTTAGTTTCTGTTTTTACAATGCAACATTTAGTTTTCTGTTTTTACAATGTAACATTTAGTTTTCTGTTTTTACAATGCAACATTTAGTTTTCTGTTTTTACAATGTAACATTTAGTTTTCTTGTCAAAAATTTGCCAATCCAGGGAGATTCTCATGTCTATGCACATTCTTCCATCATAACTGCATGTGCAGATGCTTGTATGCCTGCATGTGTGCGCATGTGCATGCGCACACATATTCAAAAGTGCACATCCAACATGCACACGCACCTGCACACATGCGCATGCACACACACACAATGCGACTTTATTTTTTTTTAATAAAACCCAGTCCTCATACAGAGATCTACAATAAAAACTGACAAACTCAAAAAAAAGGGCCATGCAACTTGTATATGTAATGAGATGCAATCTCATGTAGTGTCAATGGAGACAGACAGACAGACAGCAGACAGACAGAGACTGTGTGAAAACAGCTGAAGGGAGTAACAGAGGGTGGAACATAAACTAAGGATGACTAAAAAAACAATCAACACAAGGATGACTAAAAAAAAAAAATCAACACAAGGATGACTAAAAAAAATCAACACAAGGATGACTATTAAAAAAAAAAAATAAAAAATCAACACAAGGATGACTAAAAAAAAAACACACAAGGATGACTAAAAAAAAACCATCAACACAATGACTAAAAAAAAACAATCAACACAAGGATGAACAAAAAAAAAACAATCAACACAAGGATGACAAAAAAACAATCAACACAAGGATGACTAAAAAAAAAATCAACACAAGGATGACTTAAAAAAAAACAATCAACACAAGGATACAAAAAACAATCAACACAAGGATGACTAAAAAAAAATCAACACAAGGATGACTAAAAAACAATCAACACAAGGATGATTAAAAAAAACAATCAACACAAGGATGACTCAAAAAAAAAAAAAGCAATCAACAAAAGGATGACTCAAAAAACAATCAACACAAGGATGACTAAAAAAAAACAATCAACACAAGGATGACTTAAAAAAAGACAGACAGACAGACAGACAGACAGACAGACAGAGAGAGACTGTGTGAAAACAGCTGAAGGGAGTAACAGAGGGTGGAACATAAACATAAGGATGACTAAAAAACAATCAACACAAGGATGACTAAAAAACAATCAACACAAGGATGATTTTTAAAAAATCAACACAAGGATGACTAAAAAAAAACAATCAACACAAGGATGACTAAAAAAAAATCAACACAAGGATGACTAAAAAACAATCAACACAAGGATGATTTTAAAAAATCAACACAAGGATGACTAAAAAAAATCAACACAAGGATGATTGGAAGAAAAAAAAACAATCAACACAATGACAAAAAAAAAGAAAATCAACACAAGGATGACTAAAAAAATAACCCAATAAACACAAGGATGACTAAAAAAAATCAACACAAGGATGACTAAAAAATCAACACAAGGATGACTAAAAACAAAAATCAACACAAGGATGACAAAAAAAAACAATCAACACAAGGATGACTAGAAAACAATCAACACAAGGATGACTAAAAACATCAACACAGGATGACTAAAAAAACAACTCAACAAGCGTTCAGTAAGCAAAAGTCATCATTCAATTGTGAGACTGTACATTATGCTCAGCACAGCAGATGTGTTTCCTCGCTAAGGTCAAAAGGTCTTCATACACACTCTCAATCTGTGTCACCAAATGTACAGACTCAGTGGTGTACAGTGTGCATGTGCTCAGCATAAGGATGTGTTTCCTCGCTAAGGTCAAAAGGTCTTCATACACACTCTCAATCTGTGTCACCAATGTACAGACTCAGTGGTGTACAGTGTGCATGTGCTCAGCATAGGAGTGTGTTTCCTAAGGTCAAAAGGTCTTCATACACACTCTCAATCTGTGTCACCAATGTACAACTCAGTGGTGTACAGTGTGCATGTGCTCAGCATAGGAGGTGTGTTTCCTAAGGTCAAAAGGTCTTCATACACACTCTCAATCTGTGTCACCAATGTACAGACTCAGTGGTGTACAGTGTGCATGTGCTCAGTACAGCAGGTGTGTTTCCTGTAAGGTCAAAAGGTCTTCATACACACTCTCAATCTGTGTCACCAATGTACAGACTCAGTGGTGTACAGTGTGCATGTGCTCAGTACAGCAGGTGTGTTTCTCGCTAAGGTCAAAAGGTCTTCATACACACTCTCAATCTGTGTCACCAATGTACAGACTCAGTGGTGTACAGTGTGCATGTGCTCAGCATAGGAGGTGTGTTTCCTAAGGTCAAAAGGTCTTCATACACACTCTCAATCTGTGTCACCAATGTACAGACTCAGTGGTGTACAGTGTGCATGTGCTCAGCATAGGAGGTGTGTTTCCTCGCTAAGGTCAAAAGGTCTTCATACACACTCTCAATCGTATCACCAATTACAGCACTCAGTGGTGTACAGTGTGCATGGCTCAGCATAGGAGGTGTGTTTCCCTAAGGTCAAAAGGTCTTCATACACACTCTCAATCTGTGTCACCAATGTACAGACTCAGTGGTGTACAGTGTGCATGTGCTCAGCATAGGAGGTGTGTTTCCTAAGGTCAAAAGGTCTTCATACACACTCTCAATCTGCGTCACCAATGTACAGACTCAGTGGTGTACAGTGTGCATGTGCTCAGCACAGGAGGTGTGTTTCCTAAGATCAAAAGGTCTTCATACACACTCTCAATCTGCGATCACCAAAGTGCAGACTTTGTGGTGTACAGTGTGATGTGCTCAGAACAGCAGATAGGTTTCCTCGCTAAGGTCAAAAGGTCTCTATACACACCCTCAATCTAACTCACCAATATGCTGCAGGCTTTGAGGGGTTTAGTGTGCTCAGAACAGGAGATGCTGGGCACTCTTCTGAAGCATCTTCTCTGCACTGCTTGGATCTTTCTATGCACTTAGGCAGCCACAGTTCACAACTTGCATGCTCGCAGAATGGTTGACGGCATGGTCACATGCAGAAACTTCAGCCCGAATCTAAGAGTCATGCCCTTGGTTCTCCTCACTGCTTTAAGCTTTGCCAGTGCTGCTTATCATATAGCCTCCCCACCCCCCTCCCCCCCCCCCCCCCCCCCCCCCCCCCCCCCACACACACACACACACACCTCACCAAATCAAACTCAGGCCTCAATCTTCATCACAGAGAAATGAATGGCAAAGAAAAACCTATGACTGGAACACCTTTTCCATTTCTGATACATTTCGTTGGAACCTCAGCAGTTTGGGGGACTAGTTTCTGAATTCCATACAAATCTTCTTCACTTCTAGAAGTGCACGCTGAAAAGGAATGAGAATACGAGGCTTTCATTTATTTCAGAACCAATTCCAGACAGGAATGAAACGAGAGTGAAGGATTGTGAATGACGCTGCCTCATGACATGACCAGACAGCATAAATGCCTGTAAAGTGACAAGTGTCTCTCTGCATCGTGGCATCTTCATGTACCCCCCCACCTCTCACACAACACGACTCACACACACCCCACCGACGGCAGAACAGCCAGCTGCACACACACAGCAGCCGGGAGGGCAGAAAGGGTTGACACTAGGGGAGGGCGCCCAACCCACAAGCTCCCAGAGAGGAGGTAAGGGGACACACACAACGCCCAGGTGCAGTGCTGTGGACACAACACAGGGAAGGCGGAAAGTGGGAGGCTCTGTGACACACACGAGGGGAAGTGGGGGTGGACACACACAGAGGAGGCTGGGACACACACAGAGGGGAAGGGTGTGTGGACACACACAGAGAGCGGAGTTGTGTGGACACACACAGGGGGAAGGGAGTGTGGACACACACAGAGGGGAAAGGGTGTGTGGACACACACAGAGGGGAAGGGTGTGTTGACACACACAGGGGAGGAGGAAGGGATGTGTGGACCACACAGGGAAGGTGACACAACAGAGGGGAAAGGGTGTGGACACACCAGAGGGGAGGGTGTGTGGACACACACAGAGGGGAGGGTGTGTGGACACACACAAGAGGGAAGGGTGTGGGACACACACAGAGGGGGACAAGGGGTGTGGACACACACAGAGGGGGAAGGGTGTGTGGACACACACAGAGGGGGAAGGGTGTGTGGACACACACAGAGGGGGAAGGGTGTGTGGACACACACAGAGGGGGAAGGGTGTGTGGACACACACAGAGGGGGAAGGGTGTGTGGACACACACAGAGGGGGGAGGGTGTGTGGACACACACAGAGGGGGAAGGGTGTGTGGACACACACAGAGGGGGAGGGTGTTGGACACACACAGAGGGGGAGGGTGTGTGGACACACACAGAGGGGGGAGGGTGTGTGGACACACACAGAGGGGGAGAGGGTGTGTGGACACACACAGGGGGGAGAGGGTATGGACACACACAGAGGGGAAGGGTGTGTGACACACACAGAGGGGGAGGGTATGGGACACACACAGAGGGGGAGGGTGTGTGGACACACACAGAGGGGGAGGGTGTGTGGACACACACAGAGGGGGGAGGGTGTGTGGACACACACAGAGGGGAGAGGGTGTGTGGACACACACAGAGGGGGGAGGGTGTGGACACACACAGAGGGGGAAGGGTGTGTGGACACACACAGAGGGGGAGGGTGTGTGGACACACACAGAGGGGGAGGGTGTGTGGACACACACAGAGGGGGAAAGGGTGGTGTGGACACACACAGAGGGGGAAGGGTGTGTGGACACACACAAGGGGGAGGGTGTGTGGACACACACAGAGGGGGAAGGGTGTGTGGACACACACAGAGGGGGAAGGGTGTGTGGACACACACAGAGGGGGAAGGGTGTGTGGACACACACAGAGGGGGAAGGGTGTGTGGACACACACAGAGGGGGAAGGGTGGTGGACACACACAGAGGGGGAAGGGTGTGTGGACACACACAGAGGGGGAAGGTGTGTGGACACACACAGAGGGGGAAAGGGTGTGTGGACACACACAGAGGGGGAAAGGGTGTGTGACACACAAGGGGGAAGGGTGTGTGACACAGAGGGGGAAAGGGTGTGGACACAGAGGGGGAAAGGGTGTGAGACACAAGAAGGGGGGAGGGAAGGGTGTGGACACACACAGAGGGGGGAAGGGTGTGTGGACACACACAGAGGGGAGAGGGTGTGTGGACACACACAGAGGGGGAGAGGTGTGTGGACACACACAGAGGGGAAGGGTGTGTGGACACACACAGAGGGGAGAGGGTGTGTGACACACACAGAGGGGAAGAGGGGTGTGACGACACAGAGGGGAGAGGGTGTGGACACACACAGAGGGGAGAAGGGTGTTGGACACACAGAGGGGAAGGGGTGTGACACACAGAGGGGAGAGGGTGTGTGAACACAGAGGGGAAAGGTGTGTGACACACATGGAGGGGAAAGGGTGTGTGACACACATGGGGGAGAGGGTGTGTGACACACATGAGGGGAGAGGGTGTGTGACACACAGGAGGGGAGAGGGTGTGTGACACACATGGAGGGGAGAAGGTGTGTGGACACACATGGGGGAGAGGGTGTGTGACACACATGGAGGGGAGAGGTGTGTGACAACATGGAGGGGAGAAGGGTGTGACACACATGGAGGGGAGAGGGTGTGTGACACACATGGAGGGGAGAGGGTGTGTGACACACATGGAGGGGAGAGGGTGTGTGACACACATGGAGGGGGTGATGGAGTGGAACCAGCAGAGGGGGGAGGGTGTGTGGACACACAGAGGGGAAAGGGTGTGTGGACACACACAGAGGGGGAAGGGTGTGTGGACACACACAGAGGGGAGAGGGTGTGTGACACACACAGAGGGGAGAGGGTGTGTGACACACACAGAGGGGGAAAGGGTGTGTGGACACACACAGAGGGGAGAGGGTGTGACACACACAGAGGGGGAAGGGTGTGTGGACACACACAGAGGGGAGAGGGTGTGACACACACAGAGGGGGGGAGGGTGTGTGACACACACAGAGGGAGGAAGCATTGTGGGGAAAGAAAAAAAAAAATCAAAAAATGAACAGAGAACCATGCACTTTTTTTTTTTTTTTTTTACATTTTTATTCACAAGATGAACAGTAAACATTATATATACATTTCCAGAAAGAAAATTGAATAGTATCTACAGCAGGTTTCATACATCATACTTTTTTCAAATGTATTCATCAAGGTTTTTTAACATGAATGACAAAAACAAACAAACAAGCAAACAAAACTACACATGTAGCAAGTAGAGATAGAGATAGACAGACAGACAGACAAGATAAGACAAACAAAGATATGCAGGCAGCTAAATGTAGTGCAAACTTGAGATAAACTTAGGTTGTGCAGATACTTCAATCAAAAAGAGGGACATAGGCTACCCAAGAGAGCAGGAATTTTTCATAATTCAACTCAATTGTTGAAATATACTTTTCAATCTCATACCGTTTTTTGAGGTATCCACAAAAGACACGGACAGTTGGCACTACACTTGTCATCTTACAATGGTATATATACAGTTTTGCTAATAGAATAATCAAATCTAAAACATGGTCAGTTTTTCACATCCAAAAATAACCAGATGTTCGCTAAAGCGAAATGAGTGAGCCAAAGAACATTTTTGAGCAAGAGTGGTTTGGAAATCCCTCCAGAACGAGTGTACAAAATGACAATGCCAAAAAATGTGTTGAATATTTTCTTTTTCTAGGTTGCAAAAAGAGCACCTATCATTCCTATTTATGTTCATGTTGAACAGTATACTGTTAGTTCCTAGAATTCTGTGCACTATCCTTATCTGCAACCACTTTAATTTGATGTCCTTTATCTTCCTAATTTTCCTGAAATTGGTGTTCCATTGTATGCTTCGATATATCCTTCTATCCCACTTTTCACAACAGTTTGGCAATGTGTTGTTTTTCCCCAGTAGATCATAAAATGGTCTTGCACCCTTTGGAATAGATTGTATTATCCTGAAAGCTTTACTCGAGTCATAATTTAAAAGATTATTATTTGGCATGGCTAATCCACTACTTTGAATATATGCTCTAACAGCATTAACCATTCCCCTATAAACAAGAAAGTTAGCCTGAATATCATATTTGACACAAAACGTATCAAAAGACAGAAATCCTCCATTTTCATCTAATAAATTAGCAACTTGATAAACCCCTTTTTCAATCCAGTTCTGATGAAATGGAGACTCTCTGGCTATCAGGATACCAGAATTACAAAAGATGGGTTCAGAAATTAATTCTTCAGGGTTTTCAATTTCAACACATTTCCCTATTTCTTCATAGGATTTATAGACACTTAACCAAAAGAGATTCTTATTTCTGAAATTTATAATAATTAAGTACCTATCTTATCTATAAACCTGTTTTGTGCATATAATTGTTTCACGATACATGCCCATTTGTGCTTACTAGTGTGCAATCTTCTGATCCAAGCAACTTTTAATGCATTTACATAATTTCGAACATTTGGGATTCCAATACCACCTTGATCAGTACTTTTATACAATATCTTTCTACTTATCTTGTCATTCTTCTCATTCCAAACAAATCGATAAATGCTCTGTTGTATCACTTCAAAATTTTGTCTGGTGGATTTGGCAAGAGCATCCAAAGAAAAACTATTTTAGACAAAATGAGAGATTTAAGAATAGCTATTCGTCCAAGTGGTGTCAACTGTCTTTTAAGCCATACCTCATATAATATTTTAATTTCCTTAAATCTGTGCTCGAAATTAATACTTACACATTCTTTTAAATCATTGGTGAACCAAATACCAAGTATTTTGAATCGCAACGGATTCCATTCCATGTGCAAATGGGGCATATATTTTACCTGTGAATTTTTTCTACAGCCAAGCCAAACTGCGATGCTTTTTTTACAATTCAGTTTTAACCCGGACACACTTTCAAAAACATTAACAATTCTCATTGATTCTTCAAATGATTCCCTATCACCTTCTTGTATCGTCAGCGTATTGGGATATCTTAATTTCAACTCCTCCAGTATTTACCTTTACACCTTTGATTATATCATTCTTTCTGATCATGGCAGCTAGAATTTCAACACAAATTATGAACAAATAAGGTGAGATTGGGTCTCCCTGTCTACATCCTCTTTGCACATGGAACCATGGTGTTAATCTTCCATTTACTGTAACAGTCGATTTAATATCTTTTGTAAAGGTTTTTATCCATTGACAAAAATCAGGACCAAAGCAAAATTCATCCAATATTTTCCACATAAACGACCAACTGAGCGAATCAAAAGCCTTCTCAAAATCTAGAGAAATTAGTAGACCAGGTCTTTTGCTTGTCTGAAGATAATCAATCAGATCATATATTAAACGTATGTTATCTCCAATGTATCTGTTTTTAATGAATCCAGTCTGGTCTCCATCTATAATGGATGGAAGAGAGAACCATGCACTTTGCATGTAGTATAAACAATAAGAATCAAGTAGATCGACTGAATGCAATCTGAACAAAAACTTCTTACCAAATATTGAAATCAAAATCAACTATTAAACACATCACGTTTTTGCCAAACAGTCCTGCCCAATGTCATTGTGCCATTCTGCCTGCCACTCTATGGTGACAGTGTATTCTGACAGTCCACAGACAGCTTTCCCACCGCTGTACTGGATGACCTCCATGCCCCATCCCTGTTCCACCCCCTACTCCCACCCCCACAGAAGCACCACACATCACCTCCCAACCACTGCCATCCCCTCCGACCACCTGCCACTCCCTCATCACATGACCACCACATCAACTCTCTGTTGCAGTTTTCAGCATCCGCACTGTCAAAGCTCATGACGGAGGCTGGGCATCGCGAATAATAAACAAGAAACATTGTTGGCAACCTGAACGCTTGCAGTGGGCTCTTTATTCTGCACGGTCAATGACGGCAACAGGAAGGCTTGCAGTGGGCTCTATTCTGCACCGTCAGTGACGGCAACAAGAAGGCTTGCAGTGGGCTCTTTATTCTGCACTGTCAGTGATGGCAACATGAAGGCTTGCAGTGGGCTCTTTATTCTGCACTGTCAGTGATGGCAACATGAAGGCTTGCAGTGGGCTCTTTATTCTGCACTGTCAGTGACGGCAACAACAAGGCTTGCAGTGGGCTCTTTATTCTGCACTGTCAGTGATGGCAACATGAAGGCTTGCAGTGGGCTCGATATTCTGCACCGTCAGTGACGGCAACAGGAAGGCTTGCAGTGGGCTCTTTATTCTCCACTGTCAATGATGGCTACATGAAGGCTTGCAGTAGGCTCTTTACTCTGCACTGTCAGTGACGGCAACAGGAAGGCTTGCAGTGGGCTCTTTATTCTGCACGTCAGTGACGGCAACAGGAAGGCTTGCAGTGGGCTCTTTACTCTGCATCGTCAGTGATGGCAACAGGAAGGCTTGCAGTGGGCTCTTTACTCTGCATCGTCAGTGATGGCAACAGGAAGGCTTGCAGTGGGCTCTTTATTCTGCACAGTCAGTGACGGCTACATGAAGGCTTGCAGTGGGCTCTTTATTCTCCACTGTCAGTGACGGCAACAGGAAGGCTTGCAGTGGGCTCTTTATTCTGCACAGTCAATGACGGCAACAGGAAGGCTTGCAGTGGGCTCCTTATTCTGCTGCACTGTCAATGACGGCAACAGGAAGGCTTGCAGTGGGCTCTTTATTCTGCACTGTCAGTGACGGCAACAGGAAGGCTTGCAGTGGGCTCTTTATTCTGCACTGTCAATGACAGCAACAGGAAGGCTTGCAGTGGGCTCTTTACTCTGCATCGTCAGTGACGGCAACAGGAAGGCTTGCAGTGGGCTCTTTACTCTGCATCGTCAGTGACGGCAACAGGAAGGTTTGCAGTGGGCTCTTTCTTCTGCACTGTCAGTGACGGCAACAGGCAGGCTTGCAGTGGGCTCTTTATTCTCCACTGTCAGTGACGGCAACAGGAAGGCTTGCAGTGGGCTCTTTATTCTGCACTGTCAGTGATGGCAACAGGAAGGCTTTCAGTGGGCTCTTTATTCTGCACGGTCAATGATGGCAACAGGAAGGCTTGCAGTGGGCTCTTTACTCTGCTGCACTGTCAATGATGGCAACAGGAAGGCTTGCAGTGGGCTCTTTATTCTGCACTGTCAATGACGGCAACAGGAAGGCTTGCAGTGGGCTCTTTATTCTGCACGGTCAATGACGGCAACAGGAAGGCTTGCAGTGGGCTCTTTATTCTGCATCGTCAGTGACGGCAACAAGAAGGCTTGCAGTGGGCTCTTGATTCTGCACTGTCAATGACGGCAACATGAAGGCTTGCAGTGGGCTCTTTATTCTGCTGCACTGTCAATGACGGCAACAGGAAGGCTTGCAGTGGGCTCTTTATTCTGCACGGTCAATGACGGCAACAAGAAGGCTTGCAGTGGGCTCTATATTATGCTGCACTGTCAATGACGGCAAGAGGAAGGCTTGCAGTGGGCTCTTTATTCTGCACTGTCAATGACGGCAACAGGAAGGCTTGCAGTGGGCTCTTTATTCTGCATTGTCAGTGACGGCAACAGGAAGGCTTGCAGTGGGCTCTTTATTCTGCACTGTCAATGATGGCACAGGAAGGCTTGTAGTGGGCTCTTTATTCTGCACTGTCAGTGATGGCAACATGAAGGCTTGCAGTGGGCTCTATATTCTGCACTGTCAGTGACGGCAACAACAAGGCTTGCAGTGGGCTCTTTATTCTGCACTGTCAGTGATGGCAACAGGAAGGCTTGCAGTGGGCTCTTTATTCTCCACTGTCAGTGACGGCAACAGGAAGGCTTGCAGTGGGCTCTTTATTCTCCACTGTCAGTGACGGCAACAGGAAGGCTTGCAGTGGGCTCTTTATTCTCCACTGTCAGTGACGGCAACATGAAGGCTTGCAGTGGGCTCTTTATTCTGCACCATCAGTGACGGCAACAGGAAGGCTTGCAGTGGGCTCTTTATTCTGCACTGTCAGTGACGGCAACAGGAAGGCTTGCAGTGGGCTCTTTACTCTGCACTGTCAGTGACGGCAACAACAAGGCTTGCAGTGGGCTCTTCATTCTGCACTGTCAGTGACGGCAACATGAAGGCTTGCAGTGGGCTCTTTATTCTCCACTGTCAGTGATGGCAACAGGAAGGCTTGCAGTGGGCTCTTTATTCTGCACTGTCAGTGACGGCAACAGGAAGGCTTGCAGTGGGCTCTTTATTCTGCACGGTCAATGACGGCAACAGGAAGGCTTGCAGTGGGTTCTTTATTCTGCACTGTCAGTGATGGCAACAGGAAAGCTTGCAGTGGGCTCTTTACTCTGCATCGTCAGTGACGGCAACAGGAAGGCTTGCAGTGGGCTCTTTACTCTGCATCGTCAGTGACGGCAACAGGAAGGCTTGCAGTGGGCTCTTTACTCTGCACTGTCAGTGATGGCAACAGGAAGGCTTGCAGTGGGCTCTTTACTCTGCATCGTCAGTGACGGCAACAGGAAGGCTTGCAGTGGGCTCTTTACTCTGCATCGTCAGTGATGGCAACAGGAAGGCTTGCAGTGGGTTCTTTATTCTGCACCGTCAGTGACGGCAACAGGAAGGCTTGCAGAGGGCTCTTTATTCTGCACTGTCAGTGACGGCAACAAGAAGGCTTGCAGAGGGCTCTTTATTCTCCAATGTCAGTAATGGCAACATGAAGGCTTGCAGTGGGCTCTTTATTCTCCACTGTCAGTGACAGCAACAGGAAGGCTTGCAGTGGGCTATTTATTCTCCACTGTCAGTGACGGCAACAGGAAGGCTTGCAGTGGGCTCTTTATTCTCCACTGTCAGTGATGGCAACAGGAAGGCTTGCAGTGGGCTCTTTATTCTGCACTGTCAGTGACGGCTTAAGTGTATAAACCTGACCTTCAGGCAGCTGCAGAGAACTGTCAGCTGAATGAGTACAATACCCAATGCCTGTTAAGAGCACTCCATCAGCAGAGAACTGTTAGCTGAATGAGTACAATACCCAATGCCTGTTAAGAGCACTCCATCAGCAGAGAACTGTCAGCTGAATGAAAAAAATACCCAGTGCCTGTCAAGAGCACTCCATCAGCAGAGAACTGTCAGCTGAATGAGTACAATACCCAATGCCTGTTAAGAGCACTCCATCAGCAGAGAACTGTCAGCTGAATGAGTACAATACCCAATGCCTGTTAAGAGCACTCCATCAGCAGAGAACTGTCAGCTGAATGAAAAAAATACCCAGTGCCTGTCAAGAGCACTCCATCAGCAGAGAACTGTCAGCTGAATGAGTACAATACCCGGTGCCTGTTAATAGCACTCCGTCTACATCTCAGCTGTAGAGAACTATCGGCTGAATGAGCACAATACCTGGTGCCTGTTACGTGCACTCCATCAACATCTCTCAAAAAATACTTTGATCCCGTACAAAAAGCCTTTCAGGAGTTAGTTTGTTCCTTCCACGAAGTGTTGTACAGGCTGTTTGTCTGTTGAGCCAAATCAGATCGCCTGCCGAGTTGCTCACACATTCCATTGTTTGCCCTCGGATGATTTTGTTAAAACAGGAAGAACAAAACATTTCGTGCATTTGCTAACACTGCAACCTTTCCAGCTTCTTGAATGGGCCCATACTTCCTCTGTGTGTGTGTGTGTGTGTGTGTGTGTGTGTGTGTGTGTGTGTGTGTGTGTGTGTGTGTGTGTGTGTTGTGTGTGGTGGGTGCATTTGTGTGCATTGTGTGTGTGTGTGTGTGTGTGTTTTGCAAAAAATTGGTTATGACATAATTTTGACTGTAATTTTCTATAAATTATGCCATTTCTTGGCATGAGAAAGCTTGAGGAAGACTTCTGAAGGGATTAGGTGGTGGGATTTTGAGACTTCACTAATTCATTTGTAACAAGGTAAAAATAAGTAATGACAAACAAACTGCTGTTGGACCCCAGTATCTGATGACACTTCACAACACTCCATTCCATTTGGACTTTTATTTTCAGAATAAGCCTTGTCCTGTACTCCATGTGTACACTATACATCCAGGTTGAGCATACTATGAAACTATAGGGATGTACATACAACGTTCCAACCACCACTGTATCACTTTCAATCAGCATCACTTCAAAGCTACCTCTGGGCCACCAGAGACAACTGTGGTTATTTCCCTTGAAACTATCTTTTGTATACTTAATCCGCACACAAACCAAAAATTGCTTAAGCTGCAAAGATCATTGCCTTCAAAACTTTTGTACTTCCCCAGTCAGTTTGGAGTTATCCAGTTTATTCACTTGATAATGTGTGTATGCAGCAGCATTTGAGATGATTTGTTTTCATTATTTTCCATCCAGGAACCTATCCAGTAATTCAGTGTCCATAAAAATGAATCATGTCCATCCAAGTTGGCGGCTGACCATTCTGTCAAGGTTCACACAAAATACCGCTTAGTTCCAGCAAAATGCAGCACCAATAGTTGATGTGTGTTTTGCTATGTGCAGATGTCCTGTTTATATGTGATACCTGTGAAAGAAACATGTTGATATCATAGAGGAGAGCTCTTTAAGTATGATGACACCTTTTCTTCTTCTTTTTTTTTTTTTTTTGCATTATCACTGCAAAACTCAACAAGTAAGCTCAAACCTAAGAGATATTTTCATGAAGGAAATGTTAGGATTGTTACTTTGAACAAGGAGGTCATGTCTGTCTTGCTTGAAGAATACCACATTATGTTTGTTTCACAAAATTGTTTGATCTTTCATACGACAGCACAGCAATTCTGTCTGTGCTCTGTCTTGTCATAAAACAATGTCATAGTTTCACCATTTTGAACAACCCAGTGACACATAGTTCTTTGGCAAATGGTGTCTGAACAGACTGTTCATCACTGGTGTCTGAACAGACTGTTCATCACTGGTGTCTGAACAGACCATTCATCACTGGTGTCTGAAACAGACCATTCATCGCTTCATGAAAACTTACTCCCGCACATATCGACCCATTTGTAAGCAAATGCCAATAAAATTCAAATGTGTGATAGTCAAACATTATTTTTTTCAACTTTTGAGATCTTTCCTGACTTTTGTGCCCATAATTTTTTAGTTTTTCTCAGAGGTCATCCACAAAGATTTCGTCTGGTTGAGACTTGCCTCATTGTGAACTTATTTCACTGGCTCATGATGTCAA
Organism: Conus canariensis; assembly: GCA_033310375.1. NCBI lineage: Eukaryota > Metazoa > Mollusca > Gastropoda > Neogastropoda > Conidae > Conus > Conus canariensis. Next base: position 3,066,835 of record CM065735.1, read on the forward strand.
CAACAAAAAAGAAAGAAAGAAAGAAAGAAAAACGAAAAGATGAAAGCTCCAATAGATTATTTGATTTTTGGTGCACAGAAAACAGCACATGACGGGCGATGCAAATAGCTGGAGGTATTCTCACTTTCCTCATTATTAATCCACAGGGTAAGGAGTGGATATGCTTGATCTGATCAAGATTTACAACCTGACCAGGGGTCAAGTACAGTCCAACATGCATGTGTTCAAATACACCTGACCAGGGGTCCAGTAAGTCCAACATGCATGTGTTCAAATACACCTGACCAGGGGTTTAGTACAGTCCAACATGCATTGTTCAAATGACCAGGGGTCAAGTACAGTCCAACATGCACGTGTTCAAATACACCTGACTAGGGGTCAAGTACAGTCCAACATGCATGTGTTCAAATTACCAGGGGTCAGTACAGTCCAACATGCATGTGTTCAAATGACCAGGGGTCAAGTACAGTCCAACATGCATGTGTTCAAATGACCAGGGGTCAAGTACAGTCCAACATGTATGTGTTCTAATGACCAGGGGTCAGTACAGTCCAACATGTATGTGTTCAAATGACCAGGGGTCAAGTACAGTCCAACATGTATGTGTTCAAATGACCAGGGTCAGTACATCCATTATGTGTCAAAGTACCAGGTCCAGTACATCAACATGCATGTGTTCAAATGACCAGGGGTCAAGTACAGTCCTACATGCATGTGTTCAAATGACCAGGGGTCAAGTACAGTCCAACACGCATGTGTTCAAATGACCAGGGGTCAAGTACAGTCCTACATGCATGTGTTCAAATGACCAGGGGTCAAGTACAGTCCAACATGCATGTGTTCAAATGACCAGGGGTCAAGTACAGTCCTACATGCATGTGTTCAAATGACCAGGGGTCAAGTACAGTCCAACATGCATGTGTTCAAATACACCTGACCAGGGGTCAAGTACAGTCCAACATGCATGAGTTCAAATACACCTGACCAGGGGTCAAGTACAGTCCAACACGCATGTGTTCAAATACACCTGACCAGGGGTCAAGTACAGTCCAACACGCATGTGTTCAAATACACCTGGCCAGGGGTCTGGCACCGGGCAGAAAGGGTTTAAAAGAAAGTCAAGAAGCCAAACATCACACATTTCTCACATCCCAGCTAAACAACAGTGACTTTTCATCCAAAAAAAAGTTTTACAGAAATGATATGGCAGGCCACTTGAAGGACACCTGAAGGTCACATGTTTGAAGAACAGGTGACATTGAAAAAAAGGCAAATAACTAAACAGCCAAGACAGGTGATCCCTTTCCAACCAACAACACTCACCTGGCCCCTTGGCACCTCCAGACAGCAGGCGACCCAGCCTGAAGATGACGGCACGTTCATACTCCTGCACCACCTGTGGAAAGGCACACACACACCATGACAAATTCTACAGATGACAGCACACACAGCAAATGACAAATTCTACAGATGATGATACATGACAAATTCTACAGATGATGATACATGACATATTCTACAGATGACAGCACACACAGCACATGACATATTCTACAGCTGATGACACATGACATTCTACAGATGACCGCACATGACATATTCTACAGATGATGGCACATGACATATTCTACAGATGATGATACATGACATATTCTACAGATGATGACACTTGATGTATTCTACAGATGATGGCACATGACATATTCTACAGATGATGGCACATGACATATTCTACAGATGATGGCACATGACATTCTACAGATGATGGCACATGACATTCTACAGATGATGGCACATGACATTCTACAGATGATGGCACGCTCATATTCCTGCAAAGCCTGTGGCAATGCACATGCAGCACATGACATGTCTACCTGTAGATGATGGCAAGATTATAATTATACCGACACCAGTTAAAGAAAAAGAAAACTAGGTTGGAATGGTCATGTACCAAGATCTAATGGCTTGGTTTAAACAATCCTCCAGGGACTAGGTCGGAACAGCCATGTACCAAGATCCAATCGCCTGGTTAAAACAATCCTCCAGGGACTAGGTTGGAACAGCCATGTACCAAGATCCAACTGCCTGGTTAAAACAATCCTCCAGGGACTAGGTTGGAATGGTCATGTACCAAGATCCAATTGCCTGGTTAAAACCATCCTCCAGGGACTAGGTTGGAATGGTCATGTACTAAGATCCAATCGCCTGGTTAAAACCATCCTCCAGGGAACAGGTTGGACTGGTCATGTACCAAGATCCAATCGCCTGGTTAAAACCATCCTCCAGGGACTAGGCTGGAATGCTCATAGATCCAATCGCCTGGTTAAAACCATCCTCCAGGGACTAGGTTGGACTGGTCATGCACCAAGATCCAATTGCCTGGTTAAAACCATCCTCCAGGGACTAGGTTGGAACAGCCATGTACCAATATCCAATCGCCTGGTTAAAACAATCCTCCAGGGACTAGGTTGGAACAGTCATGTACCAAGATCGAATCGCCTGGTTAAAAACAATCCTCCAGGGACTAGGTTGGAACAGCCATGTACCAAGCTCCAATCGCCTGGTTAAAACAATCCTCCAGGGACTAGGTTGAAATGGTCATGTACCAAGATCCAATTGCCTGGTTAAAACAGTCCTCCAGGGACTAGGTGGAACAGCCATGTACCAAGATCCAATTGCCTGGTTAAAACCATCCTCCAGGACTTGGTTGGAATGGTCATGTACTAAGATCCAATCACCTGGTTAAAACAATCCTCCAGGGACTAGGTTGGAACAGCCATCTACCAAGATCCAATCGCCTGGTTAAAACAATCCTCCAGGGACTAGGTTGGAATGGTCATGTACTAAGATCCAATCGCCTGGTTAAAACAGTCCTCCTGGGACTAGGTTGGAATGTACCAAGATCCAATCGCCTGGTTAAAACAATCCTCCAGGGACTTGGTTGGAATGGTCATGTACCAAGATCCAATCACCTGGTTAAAACCATCCTCCAGGGACTAGGTTGGAATGCTCATAGATCCAATCGCCTGGTTAAAACCATCCTCCAGGGACTAGGTTGGAATGTACCAAGATCCAATTGCCTGGTTAAAACAATCCTCCAGGGACTAGGTTGGAATGTACCAAGATCCAATACCTGGTTAAAACAATCCTCCAGGGACTAGGTTGCAATGTACCAAGATCCAATCGCCTGGTTAAAACCCATCCTCCAGGGACTAGGTTGCAATGTACATGATCCAATGCCTGGTAACCACTCCCTGTGTTATAAAAACAATCTCCAGGGACTAGGTTACAAGTCATGTACCAAGATCCAATCGCCTGGTTAAAACAATCCTCCAGGGACTAGGTTGCAATGGTCATGTACCAAGATCCAATCGCCTGGTTAAAACAATCCTCCAGGGACTAGGTTGGAATGTACCAAGATCCAATCACCTGGTTAAAACAATCCTCCAGGGACTAGGTTGGACTGGTCATGCACCAAGATCCAATTGCCTGGTTAAAACCATCCTCCAGGGACTAGGCTGGAATGCTCATAGATCCAATCGCCTGGTTAAAACAATCCTCCAGGGACTAGGTTGCAATGGTCATGTACCAAGATCCAATCGCCTGGTTAAAACCATCATCCAGGGACTAGGTTGGAATGTACCAAGATCCAATCGCCTGGTTAAAACAGTCCTCCTGGGACTAGGTTGGAATGTACCAAGATCCAATCACCTGGTTAAAACAATCCTCCAGGGAACAGGTTGGACTGGTCATGCACCAAGATCCAGTCGCCTGGTTAAAACCATCCTCCAGGGACTAGGCTGGAATGCTCATAGATCCAATTGCCTGGTTAAAACAATCCTCCAGGGACTAGGTTGCAATGGTCATGTACCAAGATCAAATTGCCTGGTTAAAACAATCCTCCAGGGACTAGGTTGGACTGGTCATGCACCAAGATCCAGTCGCCTGGTTAAAACAATCCTCCAGGGACTAGGTTGTTCTGGTCATGCACCAAGATCCAGTCGCCTGGTTAAAACAATCCTCCAGGCACTAGGTTGGACGGGTCATGCACCAAGATCCAGTCGCCTGGTTAAAACAGTCCTCCAGGGACTAGGTTGGACTGGTCATGCACCAAGATCCAGTCGCCTGGTTAAAACAGTCCTCCAGGCACTAGGTTGGACTGGTCATGCACCAAGATCCAGTCGCCTGGTTAAAACAATCCTCCAGGCACTAGGTTGGACTGGTCACGCACCAAGATCCAGTCGCCTGGTTAAAACAATCCTCCAGGGTCCTGCTGTTGGGCTGGGTCAGAGAGGTAGGCAGAAGACAAAAGTGGAAAGACAACACTGCAGAAATAACAGGCAGAACACTTGCAAAGACCTGTGCACACAAATGCTGAGCCTGTGCACACAGTTGACACAAACAGCGGAGCTTGGTCAAACAGTTCTGAGAGTAGAGCCCCAGGTCCTTCCCACAGCATCAGGGGAAAGAAGAAGAGCAAACACGGATTCAGACCTGTTTACCCCAAATTCATGTACCTGTGATATCTCACACAAAATCCTGTAATTTCAAAAAGAAACCCGTAATCTTCATAATCGCAATACTTTCACAACTTTTGAAGATTTGGAAGAGCCGGCCACTGGCACGTAAGATCGCTTCGTCGCCATCTTTGACAAGGTAAAAGACGCAAGGCATGCTGGGAAATGTCTTCTAACTGCTTTTTACCGAAACAGTAGCAGACGAAACTTCGCGTTTAACAATTTTCTTTCTTTTCTGCCCCGACCGGCTCCTACCCAGAGCTAAGTTTGCTGCGGACTCAGTTGGGAAGACTGGGACCACACAGTCGAGTTTCATCCACTTAATGGATGCGTTTCTGAGAATGTTGCTCAAATTTCCTGACCAACACTGCAGGTGCCTGCATCTCTCGGGCCTGGTCGATGCCGGGATATATTATGAAAGGAAGCGTAGAGTACAGCCCTGTCATATAGTCTCAAACCGAAATGGAAATCCGTAGCATCATCTTATTCATCCTCATTCTCATTGATCAGCATAAAAAAAAAGAATGTCTCAAATTCTGTGGCCCTTCATGCCCTGCTCTCATGGTGACCTCAATTTTCGATGTCCTCTCCACGTCTGTGACCTTGGTTTGGTTCCGTCGGGGTCACCGGTATTGGCAAGTCCATGGGGGCTGTCGTTGGACGGACGTGGTGGCGCCCTCCGGGGGGAGAGCTCACTCACGCCCGCTCCACGACTAAGCAATTATTGTCATCAGTAGGGGGCTTAGTAGGTGGTGTCCTGCGTATGTTAGATCAGAACAGGCGCCACTGAACACCGCCGAAGTGACTCGGCAACAGTGCAGTGTCTACACCGGTGGGTCGCCTCTTGATGACTTGACATTGACTGCTCCCTGTGGATTGCTGGTACCGGGGCTGCGGCGGGGCCGACCGGGCTGTGGCTGTGGACGGGGTGTCGGAATGAGCGGCGTGGGTGCACTGCCTCTGAGGTGGCGCAGAGGCTGGGACAGCAAAAAAATAAAAATTAAAAAAAAAAAAAAAAGAAATTTTCTTTCTTTGATTATTTTTCCCGTAATTTTTTTTTTTTTTTTTTTGGGGGGGGGGGGGGGCGGGCGGAAGGGGGGCTGTAATTCCTGTAATTTTGATTTTTTTTTCTGTAAAAATTACGGCAAAATCGTAAGGGTACACAGATCTGCGGATTTATCTACAATTTTCTTTTATGGCTCTAAGTTCTTTACCATGCCCCGTGTGCATCCTACTCAAAGGACTCTCACTTCATTCTCTCCATCAAACAGTTAGCACCCTGACCACCTTTTAAAACCCAGTGAGGCAGCACTTGAACGAATATCAGAACAGCATACAAAGTCTCAGCAGAGCAATGGCAACTGGTACACACACACACACACACACACACACACACACACACACACACACACACACACACACACACATACCACACCACACACACACACACACACACACACACACACACACACCTCTTACCCACACACACACTAGTGAAGACAACTGCAAGATGCTCCTACAACTGTATAAGGGAACCCTGCAGAAGAGTGAACGCCATACCTTGATACAGACCACCAGGGAGAATGGGAAGAAGACGGCAACCAGGAGGTATGAGAAGCACGTCAGAATGATGGAGCAGCACCCACCATCTTCCTCCGAGTCGCTGGCTGCAACAGACCAATAACACTGCTCTTACATGCATACATACATGGCTGCAACAGACCAATAACACTGCTCTTACATGCATACAGACATGGCTGCAAAAGACCAATAACACTGCTCTTACATACAGACATGGCTGCAACAAACAACACTGCTCTTACATACAGACATGGCTGCAACAGACCAATAACACTGCTCTTACATACAGACATGCTGCAACAGACATAACATAAACACTGCTCTTACATACAGACTGGCTGCAACAGACCAATAACACTGCTCTTACATACAGACATGGCTGCAACAGACAAATAACACTGCTCTTACATACAGACATGGCTGCAACACACAAATAACACTGCTCTTACATACAGACATGGCTGCAACAGACAATAACACTGCTCTTACATACAGACATGGCTGCAACAGACCAATAACACTGCTCTTACATACAGACATGGCTGCAACAGACCAATAACACTGCTCTTACATACAGACATGGCTGCAACAGACCAATAACACTGCTCTTACATACAGACATGGCTGCAACACACAAATAACACTGCTCTTACATACAGACATGGCTGCAACAGACAAATAACACTGCTCTTACATACAGACATGGCTGCAACACACAAATAACACTGCTCTTACATACAGACTTGGCTGCAACACACAAATAACACTGCTCTTACATATACAGACATGGCTGCAACACACGAATAACACTGCTCTTACATACAGACATGGCTGCAACAACAAACACTGCTCTTACATACAGACATGGCTGCAACAGACAAATAACACTGCTCTTACATATACAGACATGGCTGCAACACACAAACAACACTGCTCTTACATACAGACATGGCTGCAACACACAAATAACACTGCTCTTACATACAGACATGGCTGCAACAGATAAATAACACTGCTCTTACATACATGGCTGCAACAAACAATACTGCTATTACATACAGACATGGCTGCAACACAACAAATAACACTGCTCTT
>CM065735.1:3079027-3109027 GCA_033310375.1 Conus canariensis
GATCCAGTTTGCTTTGATGGACGGTAGCGGTGGGGATGGGGGAGGCGGAAAAGAGAGGTAGGAGAGGGGAAGGTGGCGAAGGGGAAGGTGGAAGGGGTGGGTACTGCACGAGCCACGTACCTTGCAACGTAAAAAAAGAAAAAGAAAAAAAAAGGGGGAAAAAACGGTTCACAATCGTCGCCCCATACTGTTTAGTATATGACATTGCATCATCGCCAGATTGCACAAATTTCTGCCAATTCTACCGGACAAAGGGGACAAATAAATTACGAGACAAAATACGATGCACGTCGACCTCTTTACAAAATACGATGCACGTCGACCTCTTTACAAAACACGATGCACGTCGACCTCTTTACAAAATACGATGCACGTCGACCTCTTTACAAAATACGATGCACGTCGACCTCTTTACAAAATACGATGCACGTCGACCTCTTTACAAAATACGATGCACGTCGACCTCTTTACAAAATACGATGCACGTCGACCTCTTTACAAAATACGATGCACGTCGACCTCTTAACAAAATACGATGCACGTCGACCTCTTTACAAAATACGATGCACGTCGACCTCTTTACAAAATACGATGCACGTCGACCTCTTTACAAAATACGATGCACGTCGACCTCTTTACAAAATACGATGCACGTCGACCTCTTTACAAAATACGATGCACGTCGACCTCTTTACAAAATACGATGCACGTCGACCTCTTTACAAAATACGATGCACGTCGACCTCTTTACAAAATACGATGCACGTCGACCTCTTTACAAAATACGATGCACGTCGACCTCTTTACAAAATACGATGCACGTCGACCTCTTTACAAAATACGATGCACGTCGACCTCTTTACAAAATACGATGCACGTCGACCTCTTTACAAAATACGATGCACGTCGACCTCTTTACAAAATACGATGCACGTCGACCTCTTTACAAAATACGATGCACGTCGACCTCTTTACAAAATACGATGCACGTCGACCTCTTTACAAAATACGATGCACGTCGACCTCTTTACAAAATACGATGCACGTCGACCTCTTTACAAAATACGATGCACGTCGACCTCTTTACAAAATACGATGCACGTCGACCTCTTTACAAAATACGATGCACGTCGACCTCTTTACAAAATACGATGCACGTCGACCTCTTTACAAAATACGATGCACGTCGACCTCTTTACAAAATACGATGCACGTCGACCTCTTAACAAAATACGATGCACGTCGACCTCTTTACAAAATACGATGCACGTCGACCTCTTTACAAAATACGATGCACGTCGACCTCTTTACAAAATACGATGCACGTCGACCTCTTTACAAAATACGATGCACGTCGACCTCTTTACAAAATACGATGCACGTCGACCTCTTTACAAAACACGATGCACGTCGACCTCTTTACAAAATACGATGCACGTCGACCTCTTTACAAAACACGATGCACGTCGACCTCTTTACAAAATACGATGCACGTCGACCTCTTTACAAAACACGATGCACGTCGACCTCTTTACAAAATACGATGCACGTCGACCTCTTTACAAAACACGATGCACGTCGACCTCTTTACAAAATACGATGCACGTCGACCTCTTTACAAAACACGATGCACGTCGACCTCTTTACAAAACACGATGCACGTCGACCTCTTTACAAAACACGATGCACGTCGACCTCTTTACAAAATACGATGCACGTCGACCTCTTTACAAAATACGATGCACGTCGACCTCTTTACAAAATACGATGCACGTCGACCTCTTTACAAAATACGATGCACGTCGACCTCTTTACAAAATACGATGCACGTCGACCTCTTTACAAAATACGATGCACGTCGACCTCTTTACAAAATACGATGCACGTCGACCTCTTTACAAAATACGATGCACGTCGACCTCTTTACAAAATACGATGCACGTCGACCTCTTTACAAAATACGATGCACGTCGACCTCTTTACAAAATACGATGCACGTCGACCTCTTTACAAAATACGATGCACGTCGACCTCTTTACAAAATACGATGCACGTCGACCTCTTTACAAAATATGATGCACGTCGACCTCTTTACAAAATACGATGCACGTCGACCTCTTTACAAAATACGATGCACGTCGACCTCTTTACAAAATACGATGCACGTCGACCTCTTTACAAAACACGATGCACGTCGACCTCTTTACAAAATACGATGCACGTCGACCTCTTTACAAAACACGATGCACGTCGACCTCTTTACAAAATACGATGCACGTCGACCTCTTTACAAAACACGATGCACGTCGACCTCTTTACAAAATACGATGCACGTCGACCTCTTTACAAAATACGATGCACGTCGACCTCTTTACAAAATACGATGCACGTCGACCTCTTTACAAAATACGATGCACGTCGACCTCTTTACAAAATACGATGCACGTCGACCTCTTTACAAAATACGATGCACGTCGACCTCTTTACAAAATACGATGCACGTCGACCTCTTTACAAAATACGATGCACGTCGACCTCTTTACAAAATACGATGCACGTCGACCTCTTTACAAAACACGATGCACGTCGACCTCTTTACAAAATACGATGCACGTCGACCTCTTTACAAAATACGATGCACGTCGACCTCTTTACAAAATACGATGCACCTCGACCTCTTTACAAAATACGATGCACCTCGACCTCTTTACAAAATACGATGCACGTCGACCTCTTTACAAAATACGATGCACGTCGACCTCTTTACAAAATACGATGCACGTCGACCTCTTTACAAAATACGATGCACCTCGACCTCTTTACAAAATACGATGCACCTCGACCTCTTTGATCTTCCTCGGGCAGGATAAACAACATTCAGGACAATGAACACGAAGAACGAGCAATCGCTTTCAGCCTGTCTCCCTGAACTGGGCGCAAAATGCCATTTGACGCCCAATTTAAGGAGATAAGTGATTGCTCGTTCTTCCTTTTCATTATCCTGAATATCGTTTGTCTGGCCTGAAGAAGACCAAATAGGACAAAACGCGTCGTGCTTTTGTCTTCTAATTTCTCCCTTTTGTCTGGCGGAACAATAATAATTTTTCTTTCAAATTCTTCTTTTTTTAAGTTTTTTTTTTTTTTTTCAGTTTCCGCCTGCAGTCAGTCAACTCACTCTGAGACTAACGTTTTTCTTTCTTTTCTTTTTTTTTTTTTTTTAAATGTTCAAAAATACAGACCGAGCGTATTTTGTGTGGCGGGGTGGAGAGGAAGATGGGTCACTGGTTATCCTTGCTTGCTTTGTTCGTAGTTTGTGTGTGTGTGGGGGGGGGGGGGGGGAGGAGGGGGGGAGACGTGTGGGGGAGTGACTTCATTCTTTGGGGGTAAGTGGGGTTAACCATTTTCATCGCTTTGTGTAGATCAAGAGAGAGAGAGAGGGGGGAGGGAGGCAAGGACGGAGGAAGGGAGGGGAGCCTGAGAGAGAAAGAGAGAGAGAGGGGGGGGGGGGGGCACAGACAGATACAGACAGACAGAACCAGAGATACAGAGACAGAGAGACAGGGACAGAGATTGAGGCAGATACAGAGACAGAGAGGGGAGGAGGAGAGGGAGAGGGAGGGAAAGGGAGATCACCCCGGCTGAAGTCGTCATTGTTGCACCGAGCAACTGGTTTGTCTATAATGCTGTATTGTCTGTCTGCCGGTATCATCATGCATGAATTATTTATGATGCCAGTCACATCTATCATCATCAGCTGGCGGAGTAGATAGACAGACAGACATACAGACAGACAGACAGGCAGGCAGGCAAGCAGATAGGCCGAGAGAGCGAGAGACAGACAGACAGACAGACAGACAGACAGACAGACATAGACACATACATATATACATACATACATACACAGAGAGAGACAGACAGACAGACAGACAGAGACAGAGAGACAGAGAGAGATTCACAGGTAAATAGACAGGCAGATAAACTGATAGATCGATAGATCGATCGATAGAGAGAGAGATAGATAGATAGGGAGAGAGACAGACAGAGACAAAGAGACAGAGACGACAGACAGACAGACAGACAGACAAACAGACAGAGACACAACTTACAGATGGATAGATAGACGAGTACAAATACAGACACACAGGCAGACAGATAGTGAGGGACAGATGTTATTTGTCAAGTGCAGTTGGACTCAATGATCCGTCCTCTGCACGGCTGTCTGTTACGTGGTTTCTTTCTTTATCTTTTCTCTTTCAAATTCATTGTCAAAATCAACAAAAATGCTTTTGCTTTGCTTTAAAACAGAAATTTAGTTTTGGGCTCAGCTGAGTCAATATGCTCCGGGGTAATACTAGACTAAGAACACACACACGCGCGCGCCCGCGGAAACACACACACACACACACACACACACACACACACACACACACACACGCAACACACACACACACACACACACACACACACACATATATATACACACACATACACACACACACACATACACACACACACACACACGCACGCGCACGCGCGCGCGCGCACACCACACACACACACACACACACACACACACACACACACACACACATACACACACAGAGACAGACAGACATACATACAGACGGACAGACAGACAGACCCAGACAGACAGACAGACAGACAGACAGACAGACGAGATCTTCAATACTCAAGGATGTAGATTTTAGGCTTAGGCCTAGTCTTACAATCTATGATTGTTATGCGTATATCACTTAACGCACGTTATTCATAGTGACAAATCAACATAACCACACCGTAATGTAATACTGATGCAAACAAGCAGACTATTCAGAAATGTAATAATAACATGTTGGACAAATCTTAAATAAATGTTAGCGAACCGCCCAGAGAACGTGGACAAACGAGTCACAAGACGAAACACAACGCGTTTCGACCTCTTAGGTCTTCATCAGGTGAGACATAAACGAATAAAACAACGAAAATTCACTTAGCTTTGTTGGACAGTCAAACAGAAGGAACAGAGAGAGAGAGAGAGAGAGAGAGAGAGAGAGAGAGAGAGAGAGAGAGAGAGAGAGAGACGCACATACTTTGTTGTGTCACATTTGTGTAGGGTGATCTTTATACTTCATGCCGATTATTTGTTTCCTAGTGACTCTTATCATTATGAGTCAATATCAATTTTTTTTTTTTTTTTTTTTTTTTTTTTTTTTTTTTGTCAGTAGCATGTAAGACGGACATTCGAAGACTGATCATGAGTAAATCAATGACCTGATGCATAACATCTGTGACATTGGTCAAATAAGTCTTAAACATTATAACAAATACAATCCTATTTTCAGGTCCCTTTGATACCATTACGTTCCTGTACTATTCACTGATCGAATCCAAATCGGTGTGAATCCAGTGAGGATCCTCCAAACGGCGGATCTCCAGAGGATCCGGTCAGTTGAGGGCAGTGAAGATGACCACAAGTTGCAGCACTGAACCGTGCACTGAGCAGTTACTGTACACCAATAGCGGACAGCTGTCCATGAAAAACCAGGTGTTGGTGGTACAGTTCCACTTTCTTGTGGTATACACGTTTACAGTTTGCATTTTCCACAGCCCAGGTTTTGATGTAAGTATATATGGGAAGTAGCTCTGTCCTTCTGTACCTCTAATTACTTCCCCTGCCACTAAAATAATTTTGTTTCGCTCATAAACTGACTTGATAACATACATTTGATGTATTATGCATATCCTATACTTACTTTTCATTTCGTGTTACAGCCAACACACAGTTATCTTCCTTTCTTCCTTACTTTCTTCTTCTTCTTCTTCTTCTTCTTCTTCTTCTTCTTCTTCTTCTTTCAATTTTTTTCTTCTTGTTTCTTCTTTTCTCCTCTTCTCTCCTCCTCCTCTCTTCTTCTTTCCTTCCTTCTTCTTCTCCTTCCTTTCTCTTCTTCTTCTCCTTTCCTTCTTCTTCTTCCTCTTCTTCTTCTTCCTTCTTCTTTCTTCTCCTTCTCTCTTCCTCTTCTCCTCCTTCCTCTCCTCTTCCTCCACTTCCTCTTCCTTCTTCTTCTTCCGTCTTTCTTCTTCTTGTTCTTTCTCCTCCTACTCCTCTTCTTCCTCCTCCTTCCGTCATCCTTCTTCTTCTTGTCCTTCTTTCTTTTTATCCTTCTTCTTCTTCGTCTTCTTCTTCTCCTTCTTCTGCTTTCTTCTGCTTTCTTCTTCTTCTTCTTCTTCTTCTTCTTCTTCTTCTTCTTCTTCATCGTCGTCGTCGTCGTCGTCGTCGTCTCTTCTTCTTCTTCTTCTTCTTCTTCTTCTTCTTCTTCTTCTCAGTTTTGTTTCCTTAGGTCTAAGTTACATGAGTTTTGATGTGAATCTGGATCAAAGGGCGGAGTCAGGATCCCTTCGACCTCGACAGGGATCTGCGCCCGCCCTAGTGCCCTTAGTTAGGTATGATCAGTGTGTCAGAGGGTTTCTTCCCTGTGCCCTTAGTTAGATATGAACAGTATGTCAGAGGGTTTCTTCCCTGGGCCCTTAGTAAGGTATGAGCAGTGTGTCAGAGGGTTTCTTCCCTGGGCCTTAGTAAGGTATGAGCAGTGTGTCAGAGGGCTTCTTCCCTGTGCCCTTAGTTAGGTATGAGCAGTGTGTCAGAGGGTTTCTTCCCTGTGCCCTTAGTAAGGTATGAGCAGTGTGTCAGAGGGCTTCTTCCCTGTGCCCTTAGTTAGGTATGAGCAGTGTGTCAGAGGGCTTCTTCCCTGTGCCCTTAGTTAGGTATGAGCAGTGTGTCAGAGGGCTTCTTCCCTGTGCCCTTAGTTAGGTATGAGCAGTGTGTCAGAGGGCTTCTTCCCTGTGCCCTTAGTTAGGTATGAGCAGTGTGTCAGAGGGCTTCTTCCCTGAGCCCTTAGTTAGGTATGAACAGTGTGTCAGAGGGCTTCTTCCCTGTGCCCTCAGTTAGGTATGAGCAGTGTGTCAGAGGGCTTCTTCCCTGTGCCCTGAGTTAGGTAAGAGCAGTGTGTCAGAGGGTTTCTTCCCTGTGCCCTGAGTTAGGTATGAGCAGTGTGTCAGAGGGTTTCTTCCCTGTGCCCTGAGTCAGGTATGAGCAGTGTGTCAGAGGGCTTCTTCCCTGTGCCCTGAGTCAGGTATGAGCAGTGTGTCAGAGGGCTTCTTCCCTGTGCCCTGAGTCAGGTGTGAGCAGTGAGTCAGAGGGCTTCTTCCCTGTGCCCTGAGTCAGGTGTGAGCAGTGTGTCAGAGGGCTTCTTCCCTGTGCCCTGAGTCAGGTGTGAGCAGTGTGTCAGAGGGCTTCTTCCCTGTGCCCTGAGTCAGGTGTGAGCAGTGTGTCAGAGGGCTTCTTCCCTGTGCCCTGAGTCAGGTGTGAGCAGTGTGTCAGAGGGCTTCTTCCCTGTGCCCTGAGTCAGGTGTGAGCAGTGTGTCAGAGGGCTTCTTCCCTGTGCCCTGAGTCAGGTGTGAGCAGTGTGTCAGAGGGCTTCTTCCCTGTGCCCTGAGTCAGGTGTGAGCAGTGTGTCAGAGGGTTTCTTTCCCTGTGCCCTGAGTCAGGTGTGAGCAGTGTGTCAGAGGGCTTCTTCCCTGTGCCCTGAGTCAGGTGTGAGCAGTGTGTCAGAGGGCTTCTTCCCTGTGCCCTTAGTCAGGTGTGAGCAGTGTGTCAGAGGGCTTCTTCCCTGTGCCCTTAGTAAGGTATGAACAGTCTGTCAGAGGGCTTCTTCCCTGTGCCCTTAGTCAGGTATGAGCAGTGTGTGTGTGTGTGTGTGTGTGTGTGTGTGTGTGTGTGTGTGTGTGTGTGTGTGTGTGTGTGTCATTCATTTAACGTCTTTCCACTAAACGTGATATTAGACGCATGAGCAGTGTGTCAGAGGGCTTCGTCCCTGTGCCCTTAGTTAGGTATGAGCAGTGTGTCAGTGGGCTTCTTCCCTGTGCCCTTAGTCAGGTATGAGCAGTGTGTCAGAGGGCTTCTTCCCTGTGCCCTTAGTTAGGTATGAGCACTGTGCCACAGGGCTTCTTCCCTGTGCCCTTAGTTAGGTATGAGCACTGTGTCACAGGGCTTCTTCCCTGTGCCCTTAGTCAGGTATGAGCACTGTGTCACAGGGCTTCTTCCCTGTGCCCTTAGTTAGGTATGAGCAGTGTGTCACAGGGTTTCTTCCCTGTGCCCTTAGTTAGGTATGAACAGTGTGTCACAGGGTTTCTTCCCTGTGCCCTTAGTCAGGTATGACCAGTGTGCCACAGGGTTTCTTCCCTGTGCCCTTAGTTAGGTATGAACAGTGTGTCACAGGGTTTCTTCCGTGTGCCCTTAGTTAGGTATGAACAGTGTGTCAGAGGGCTTCTTCCCTGTGCCCTTAGTTAGGTATGAACAGTGTGTCAGAGGGTTTCTTCCTGTGCCCTTATTTAGGTATGAGCAGTGTGTCAGAGGGTTTCTTCCCTGTGCCCTTAGTTAGGTATGAACAGTGTGTCAGAGGGCTTCTCCCCTGTGCCCTTAGTTAGGTATGAACAGTGTGTCGGAGGGTTTTTTCCTGTGCCCTTAGTTAGGTATGAACAGTGTGTCACAGGGTTTCTTCCCTGTGCCTGAACCTCATTCTGCAAGGCCGCTGCCTGACAGCAGTGTTGAGGACCGTGCATGTTGCGCGCGATCGCTTCGCTCCAAGGCTTGAACGTGAGTAGGCGGCGGGTGTGGGGTGACGGTCCGGTCTAGCCAAGCAGTTTCAAGTGCGATCCTCCCCTGGGGGACAGGCACGTGCGGCGCCAGCGGGCTCAAGGTCACCCGACTGCAGAAGAAGCTCTCTCGTCTGATCGATAACTTGTCGGCGTTGTCTCCCCATTCGCTTTTCTCTGCCCAAGTCCACTCTGCTTTAGTTCGGCATCAATCTCTGTCTCTCTCTGTCTCTGTCTCTGTTTCTCTCTCTCTCTCTCTCTCTCTCTCTCTCTGTCTCTCTCTCTCTCTCTCTCTCTCTCTCTCTCTCTCTCTCTCTTCTTCTTCTTCTTCTTCTTCTTCTTCTTCTTCTTTTTAATTTATGTCGTTTCTACTACGTGGAAACAGCAAGTATAGAAGAGTCCAGGAATCTCACTGGAGCTGGTCCAATGAAATTAGTGACGTTCGCCGCCCAAAAGGAACATCATCACCGGCAACACAGTTCACTGAACATGCTCGTGTGAACAGATCAGATGGTTCCCACATGCACTGAAACATTCAATTATTGAACAACATGGGGAAAGGAAGGGTGTGTGTGTGTGTGTGTGTGTGTGTGTGTGTGTGTGTGTGTGTGCTTACATACATGTGCGTTCTATGTGACAGTGTGCTTGTAAATACAATGTGTGTGTGTGTGTGTGCGTGCGTGCGTGCGTGCGTGTGTGTGTGTGTATGTGTGTGTGTGTGTGTGTGTGTGTGTGTGTGTGTGTGTGTGTGTGTGTGTGTGTGTGTGTGTGTGTACGTTCTGAGCATACATGATTCTTAATGTAAAGGCCTACCAACGTTGTTCCAAATAAGACTAAACGTCAATGCGCGCCTGTGAGAGAATGATAAAATGTCTCTTCTAGATCAGCAATCTTATTTCGCCCGCAAACCCCCCTTTTCACATAATCAAATTCTCTTAACCAAAAAAAATAGCTAAAACCCTACAAAATTAAACAAATCTAATTGCGTGAAAAGGGGGGTTTGCGGGCAAAATAATTTTCCTGCTCTAGAACCGCACATTTTATTATTCTCTCTGATTAACTAACAGGCACTGTGTTTGGCGGGACAACTTGCAACTCTTCGCGAACAAACGATCTTTTAGGGGCGGGTTTTTTAGACGTAGTAGCACCGCTAGAAGAAAGAGTTTCTCTTAAATAATACACAGGAGGGGTTGTTTTCATAATTCTTTCAACTTCATATACATCTACGCTCCATATAGGGTCTGTGGCTCTAATTCTAACATCGCCTTCTGCTTCTCCTGGCGCATACAAGTATCTTACTTTTAGTCCAAAAGGTAAGAGTTTTTGATTACTTTGGATGTCTTCAGTAATGCTAATTTTTTTTAATTTGATCGCGTTTACTGGCTTAAGGCCTGTTGCCTTAAATTCTTCGTTGTTCATGGCGCGTAAGACTGCCGGCAGGTATCTATACTTTCTCTCTGATTAATCTTCTATCTCAAGCACCACCAACAAATCAGAACAAACAACCGGCCTTCCATCTTGGTTAGTTATTTTTACACACACTGAATTTATAGGCCCTTCAACTAATTCTTTAAATTGACTGTTTTCACCAAATGTATATGACTGATAATCGCAAAACCCCACCTTAGTTGATGGGAGTGCTCTTAGAACTGTAGATGGCTGACCATTATACAAATTAGTGTTTGTTTTTAATTCGCTTAAATGAACATACAACATTGGATTAATTAGAAAATCGGATGGTCTACTGCCTACATATTCATATAGACCGCTTTCTATATACGCGTGTGTATTAATACGATAGGTTTTACCACTATCATAAAAGCCTAAAATTCGAGCAAGGCCCTTGGGAAAAACGTACTCCCTTTTGTCTTTATGTTTTGGTAAAAATATAGTAATTATAAGACTTGCCTCATTAATTTCTAACCGTATGTCAAATTTGTTAAATGCTTCTTTTAAAGAACAAAAGCTGTAGTAACCATCAGGTATTTTTAAACGTTTTAAGCGATTGCCCCCTAATCATAAATATCTATCCAATTATTTTGGGCCTTTTCAGATATGTTAAACCACCTTATTTTAAACCTAAGTTCTCTAAGAGCAGCCCTACACTTCCCGCCTTTATTGTCAACTGAATACTTTAAAAACACGCGCTGGTTTTGCTTGGTTATATAAAGGAACATCCTTTTTAAATCCTTTTTAAAAAATCTATTTAAAAATGGAACCTTTTAAATATAATGAAAGTGCCGCTTACGACGTAGGAGGGGTTTATGAGCCCAAATCTTTGGACTTTAGTAACCTAACCATCGCAGTGGATGAATCATATGGCTTTCTAGTTAGACTTGTAAACCCACTAACTAGATATTTAAATCCTCCAATAAAGAGTGATAAGAGTGCCATCAGCATGGTCATCCAACCCTATGACCTTTTACCAGAATCAGTTAAATTTTGCTATTTACTGCTCAACCACTGGCTGCGGTGTTTCATATGCAAACCATTTAAACCACCCCAACCTCTTAGTAAGGTCAGTATATAACTTTCATGTTTATTATCAGTATAGACGCATACTAACTGAACTACAAGTACGCCTCCCCAACGACAACGCGTTTAATCCATTTCTCAGCCCAACGGACAATAATGCATATGAAAGAATCTGCAACGAATTTAACATTAACCCTTCAAATAACTTTACACAAAAGTTAGACCGCAATCATGGGCTAGGCACATTGTATTTGTGGGGTCAGCGTAGAGAATATACTTATGACTACTGGCCTGGCCACACCTCTTTTCAACCAAACTCCCAAGTTAGATTGGGATCAATAGAACAAAAACACCCCAATGCTTGGGCAACATTTATCTTAGATGAAAGTAAAGGCCTAACAATGCCAGGAGTGCAAAGACTTAATGACTCCATACGAACGTACGTTTGGTGCCTTTTAGGAGCGCAAGCACAGACCAAGTCTAGCATAGTGGATCAATCTACAGGCTTTGACGCCAGAAAACAATTTCTAGCTAATTTAGAAGATGCTATTAACTCTGCTGTTAATTTGCCTTCCAGCATACAAAGGTACCAAAACGTTCTTTCACATGCTAGGTCAAAGGTTGACTTTATTGTGGGTTATGGATTATACATGCTGCCTTCTGACCTCAGACTACAGATTGGCATGATACAGAATTATAACAATGAAATCCTCATAGCCGGAGACGACCAAAACTTAGAACACAATCAAGGCTTAAACACAAGGCCCGCGCCAGCCATTTTAAAAAAAGTATCTAGCCCAGAACCTGCAGAAAGCGACCCACCGCCAGTTATAAGCAGCCCAGAAAGCAGTCCACCGCCTGTTGATGTACCTCACCCCGACAGACACACTAGCGAAAAGACAGCCCTTGTTGTGTTTTTAACTTTTACTGGATTAGCCATACTTTATTTCACTAAAAATTAAACCGGCAGCCAGCACCCCAAAGTCCACAGATGGTCAGCCATATAACCAGTCACTTTGCCTATGGTAGACAAAACCCAACTAACAACACTGCCTATTATGCCAGGCAGAGCATCAAGCGCTTTGACAGCTAACTTCTTTAATAGGTTTGCCAGATGGTGCAATTGTTTTCTAATCCAACTTTTACCGGGCTGAGGCGTTGGAGGCGCTACCGCCCCTGCCGGTGCACCGCCAGTTAAAGCATAAACGAGTGTAGAGATAGCAAACCCAACAGCCGTTAATATGCTAACTACTGTAATCCCCTGCTCTCTGAACAGAGTCCTTATTCTTTCTGCTAATGTGTATTTTCATAAAGTATTCTGCGTATAGTTTCTTTGATTCTGTTTGTTTGTAATACTATTTGTTCTCTGTTAGTAGACAGCGTTTCTAACCTGGCCGCCCTTAGTAACATTAACTCCTGTATTTTCGCCTGTATTCTAGCCTTTTCTTCTCGCCCTAAATTATTATCATCTGCATCAGCCAGTTTATTTTTTTCTTCTCTTATCTCTTCTCTAGCTCGCCAAGTTTTGACAAGTTGTTTTTTAGCTCGCCATTTATTCTCCGCAGAGTTTCATCAAGGCCCCTGAGTTCACGTATAGCAGCTTTAAGATTCCTGTGCACACTCTCAGACAATGGAGGGTCATCAATTGTTTGTAAAGCTGCTTCTTCTTCAGGGCTCAGCTCACGTTCTCTTTGACTAGGCGAGCCGACAATTGTTTTTAACTGCGTCTCCTCATTAAAACTCGCCTCAATTTCTGCTATTGCTTCATCTGTTCTTTGACCTAAATCTTGAAAAGAGAACACTTCTATTTCAGATCGTGTTAGCAACCTCCGCTCCAAGTTCTGTAAAGCACTAACAGCCTCAGGCCTTAAATCTTTAATAAGGGCTAACCGCCTTCGGTCGGCAACAGGGAGTTTTCTAAGAATTGTGCCCATGCTTAAAAACTTGCCCGGGTCTGGCTTTGTAGTAAGTTGTACAAGGCCTTTACTAGTCCTTACATACAGATGATTATTTTTATCCATCTTAAAATCAAAAGCACTGTGGCCTTCTGGCGGCTCTAGTCCTATGCTTCTATAGAATGAGTTAATTTTATTTGTTAACAGTTCTGCACGAGCTGTAATAACTCCAGGGGGCGTTTCTTCTACTGAAGGGGTTAAAGAACGTGCTTCTTCAAGTTCATCTTCTAATGAAGGGCCCGATTCTGTTTCATCATCTTCCTCTTCAATAGGTTCAATTGCGTCAAAATCATCATCAGCCATATTTATATATTTATTATTTTTTGTTTTATAAAAAAATGAACCCATACGGCTGCGACCTTGATCCATTCAGAAAAGCGAAGGAGCCCCACGGCATAAAAGGCATAAGACAGACTGTGCGCGTTGTAAATAATCCATCAACAATTGAGCCTAATGAAATGTTAACAGTAAGATTTAGTGATCTCGGGCCTGACGATGTTATAATGCCGGGCACTGCCAGGCTGTCATTCAAAATAGATATTGAGTCGGCGGATCCTAATGCCACTGTTGTTGCTAACCTGGGCAGGGCCATCATTAAAAATATGGTAATTAAACTGGAGGGTAGAGAAGTCTTCTCACTGAGTAGCGCAGACATTTTTAATCTCTATTCTGATCTGTGGCTACCCAGAACAGAAAGGAAAGACAAAATCTTTCAGGGAATCCAGAGCCCAAACGGTCTTAAGCACAGGCTTAATGCTGCAGATGCAAAGGAAGACGAGGGAGACCAGGCAATAGCGCGAGCATTTAAGAACAGATTTTGCATCCCTCTAGATTTTGAACTGTTAAAAACCCATCAGCCATATTACCAAGGCGCACTAAGAGACAAACTTACTTATGAACTGACATTCAATGACAGCGGGTCTGTTATTTTATCAGATGATCCCTTAGCCAAATACACTGTTAGTAACATCTCTCTTAATTTTGACGTTGTTACTAACCGAACTAGCTAGAATAATCTTAAATCAGTATAAAAGTAGGGCGGTTGTTTACTTTGAAAGAGTTTTACACCACAGTCTAGCGATTAAAAACAAGCAAGACACCGTCTGGGAAATAGCTATAAGCAATTCTTTAAGGTCTCTAAAGGGGGTTCTCTTGCTATTTACTAAACCCTCAGCTCCTTTTCAGAGAGAATCTGAGGTGTTTTACAACCCAAAAATTGAGCAACTGTCTTGCACAGTAGATGGTAAGCCTTTTCAGCTGTATTCAGCCGGACTTTTACCCGACCAACACTTTGATGAAATAAGAAAACTGTTTGCTGGAGGCAGACAGACAAGCCCCACAGCCGATCATGTGTGTAAAAAACTTCACCTTCACGATGTAAGACTTGAAGATTATCTAACAGACAAATATGGACTATGGCTGGATTTTAGATCCACGTATGACAACAGACTGCACGGGAGTGGAAGAAGGGTAGGGTCAGATGGCATACTCATACAGATTAATAAGGAAGAGGAGGAGAATGGCCAGATACAAATGCACGTTTTTGTGGTTTATGACGCCCAGCTGAACATTGAAGAAAATAGACTGAAAGAAATAGCCTATTAAAACAGATGGATAGTTTGAACTTTTTGCCCAAAGACCCGCACTGTTCGCTTATTTGTGGGATTACTGGGTGTGGAAAAACTGTCTTCGTGCTTGATTTGTTACAAACAGTCTACAGGTTTCATTACGAGTACATTGTTATATTCTGCACAACCATTAAGCACAACAAGTCTTACAAAGAAAGGCAGTTTGTTTGGACAGACGAGAATATATTTTTAGTTGATCCTACTGACAAGCTAAGCGACTGTTTAGAACATTACTATAGGCTATTTGAGGGAACTGAAACGCTGTTTATTATTGATGACTGTTCAGCCGAACGAGACATTGTTAAAAAAAGAAGGGCCCTGTCTAAGCTAGCCTTTAGCGGAAGACACGCATTAGTTTCTGTTTGGCTCTTAACTCAGAAATACAATGCTGTCTTAAAAGACTTTAGATCGCAGTTAAAATCAGTCATCTTATTCTATACTAAGGACAGGGATAGTTTTGAAGAGTGTTTAAGTGAAAACTATATAATCAGGGACAGG
Organism: Conus canariensis; assembly: GCA_033310375.1. Taxonomy (NCBI): domain Eukaryota; kingdom Metazoa; phylum Mollusca; class Gastropoda; order Neogastropoda; family Conidae; genus Conus; species Conus canariensis. The sequence continues at coordinate 3,094,236 of CM065735.1, forward strand.
GATGAACTAAAAAAAATAAAAGAGCGGCTAGAAAAATCTAAGCATGCTAAACTATGCTTACGGACTGACCCGCCAGTTCACTACGTTTGTTTATAACAAATTGTTTATTATAGATTGTTTATTATAGATTGTTTATTATAGATTGTTTATTATAGATTGCTTATTATAGATTGCTTATTATAGATTGCTCATTATAGATTGCTCATTATAGATTGCTCATTATAGATTGCTCATTATAGATTGCTCATTATAGATTGTTTAATAATAAATTGTTTATATTAAAAAGAATGTCTCGAGGGCCAGAATCAAAAGCAGAGTTAGCTCCTAAATGCGTTGCAGTAGAGATAAAAGATCTAGCAGATACAACTGACTTTGATCTAATAGGAGTGGCAGGAAATGTTTATGGATTTGAGTACACCGACGATGGCGTTTACAAACGAATAGAAATTGAAGATAAAAAACGGCAGCAATATCCTACCCTGGAAAAGATAAGAAATCTAAGGGCAAACGATTTTGGCAAACACGAATACAAACTTCATAAACGAGAGAATGCCTGGGCGTTGCTTCCTGACATTAACTGGGATTTAAAGTTTGAACTACGAAGCCCCCATGTATACTTTGATAAGAAATACAATTTTAGAAAAGCTTTGAATGAAGGACGCCTTCTTGCTAGCCTAGTCCCAGGATTACAACAGAAAAAGCAGATTGAAATAACTAAGCAGGGCTCTGTATATATGCTGCGGAGAAAGAAGTCCTTAGCTGAAGTGGGGGGCGACACCGTCGGCTTAGAGTTTAACCCAAAACTAGAATCACTGCCTAGAAAAATGACAATGCTTTTTCGCTTATTTATTACTCCAAGTGAGTCTGATCCTAGTTTGCCAGAGCATACGTTAATCAGGGGTGTGCAAATAAAGTCTGAAAACTTGGGCGGCCCTCTTAGGCTTGTTATTGTTATTACTAAAAATGAGGATCAAATAAACACTTTTGTATCTTCTGACAAAGTTACTGTAATGGTTGACAAAGACAAACTAAGAGTACTCGATTTTATTTTCATTAAGTATGTTGATTTTATTGCGTTTTACTCTGTTGATGAAGTGCTGCCAGAAGGGTTAATAAGAAGATATGTACAGGATTAAAAAAATAATCTTGTTTTAAAATGGAAGACGGTCAGCAGTTTAGATTAAAGCACATGGCTGAGCTTGAAGAAGAAATAGAAAGTGATTTGAACAAGTATAGGGTTACTAGAAAGAAATATGCTAAAGCTTTAAATGCCCTTTCTTATATAATCACCGGCTCATCAGTTGTAGCCGGCTTAAGCACCGGGTCTAGTGTCGCTCTTTTAGCTACTGGAGTTGGGGCGCCAATATCCATAGCTTTTGGGAGTGTTGGTTTGGGTTTAGTTGCTGTGTCCACGATTGTAAGTGCGGTTTTAAAGAAACTGGCACCCAAATTACAAAAACACACTGCCATTGTAGCCCTAGCAACAGCAAAACTTCATTCATTAAGGCTGATTATAAGCGATACATTGCTGGATGGAAAAGTAACAGACGAAGAATTTAAACGAGCCATGGCTGACGGTGATGATTACAGACAACAAAAAATTGACCTCCAAAAGAAATGGAGAAAGACTTTTACTTCACAACAGGTAGACGCTGAGGCAATCAGAAAGAACATTGCAAAGCAGAACCTTGCAAACCCAAAAACGAGCATGATTTAATTATTGTATTACTTATATATTTGATTTTAAAAATGGCGACCAAAGTAGTTACAGAACTTAAAAATATATGCTGCGCCCTAGAGTTAATGATGGAGTGGGGGGCTAATGAAGAAGAGTTAAGAAACAAGTTTGATGAATTAATTGCGGATCTTTTTGAGCACACCGATATTCGTGAAAGTGTAACTAACGTAATCAGTAAAATGCCAGATTCTTGGCCCAACCCAGTTATAAAGTGCATTGCAATTTTAGTTAATATTATGGCTCCTGATGACGCTGAATTGTCTATTTTTACTAGCTCTGAAGGAGTGGCTATTCAATTTAACTAAATTTTAGTATTTATTTTTTTGTATTACCTCAAATTAGTAAATATCGGCTAAATTTTAGTATTTATTTTTTTGTATTACCTATTTATTTGATCTTAAAAATGACGATCACAAAAGCGATGGATGACAAACCGTCGGGCAATATGAACAGAGTACTAGACATGGACACCATTAACCCCACAAACGTTCAGGAAAGCGTAACACATGCCATTTCTAAAATCCCAGAGTCTCTTCAATTTAACCCGCCAGTAAAAGTGTCGTTGGCCATTCAGATTGAATATATAACCCCCAATGATTATAGTATACTAGTCTGGGTTTCAACTATACAGAAAGAAGTTACTAGCTATCGCGACTTTAATTCTGACTGGGCTGATTACATGCTTACACAGTTTAACTATGCAAGTGAGAAGGCTAATTTAAGGGGTTCTGGCTGGTCTGAAGGAACAGTCCTTAAAATCAAATTAAGACAAACAAAGTTCTATCCTATGACCGGCAATTCTTACATCCCTCTCCCAAGAGAGTTAGAGTTGAAACGAGCAGTATTAAACATACATAATTCTGACAATATGTGCTTCATGTGGTGCGTTTTAGCGCATCTACACCCAGTTAAAAATAATGCAAACAGAGTATCTAATTATAGGCTGTATATAAATGAGCTAAACTTTGAAGGCATAACCTTTCCAGTGAGCATAGAAAGTATATCTCAGTTTGAAGAGCAAAACAAACCAATAACCGTGAGCGTATACACCTGGAATTCAGTAGACAATCTAGCCCCTTTAAGGATTTCTCCCGAAGCCCCTACTTTAGGTGAGTCACTTGAAAATCATGTAGACTTAATTCTGTTTGAAGATAGTACAAAGAGTCATTATGTATTAATTAGAGCAATAAGCAGACTTATGGCTTATACTACAAACAATACAGCTAAACAGGAGCTCTGTAGAAGGTGTTTGGTCAGAATCCCATCTATACAGGCAGCTGCTGAACATAAGAAACATTGTAAAAGCATTGTAGACTGTAAAACCGAACTTCTTATGCCTCCACCGGGGTCTAAAGTTAGTTTTAAGAATGTACGAAAAATGCAAATGAGTCCATACGTAGTTTATGCTGACTTCGAGTCAATCTTGCCACAGTACTGCGGCCCTCAAGAACGGACGCAACAAAAAACAGCCTTATTAACCCACCATCAGATTTGTTCTTATGCTTTCGTTGCTGTTAGATCAGACGGGGCACACACACAGCCGGAGATTTACAGAGGTCCCAACGCGGCCGATCGATTTTTGGAGCAGATGAAACACCTTCGCAATCAATTCTCTAATCAGCTAAACCTTTTAGGTATTAAGATGACTCCCGAAGACCAACAACGTTATAGATCAGCCACCCACTGCTGGATTTGCGGCCTAGAGCTAACGCCTAACAGTAAAGACGTGACAGTAAGAGACCATGACCACATTACTGGAAAGTTCAGAGGGGCTGCGCACAATAGCTGCAATCTTCAACTTAAGGTTGACCCCAAGACATGGAAACTGCCTATCTTCTTTCATAACTTACGAGGCTATGATTCTCATTTCATCATGCAAGCAGTGACTTCTGAATATAAGAGGGTTAGCTGTATTGCACAGTCATCAGAAAAGTACATGACCTTTACTATTGACTGTTTGTCCTTCTATGACTCTGCCCAGCATCTGATGGGGAGTTTAGATAAGTTAGCGGGATCTCTGCAAGACTATCCAATCACTAAAAAATACTTTAATCCATCTTTAGTCCGTAAAGGCGTCTATCCCTATGAATACATGGACTCGTGGGACAGGTTTAACGAGCCAGCGCTGCCCCATAAAGACGACTTTTACAGCCGTCTTAGAGGTGGAGGCATATCTGACTCCGAATATGAACACGCACAGAAAGCCTGGACAGAATTACACTGCCAAACAATGGGCGATTATCACGATCAGTACTTGATGGCCGACGTGTGTTTATTAGCTGACGTCTTTCAGAATTACAGATCCACTTGCATAAAACACTACGGCCTAGATTCATCACAGTACATCTCTGCCCCGGGGTTGTCTTGGGACGCATTCTTAAAGTCTACAAACATCCAGATTGACTTAATATCGGATCTGGATACACTCCAGATGATTGAAGACGGGCTGAGAGGAGGTATTAGCATGGCCTGTCATCCTTACTGCAAAGCCAACAACAAGTACTTAGACGATTATGATCCAACTAAACCATCCAACTATCTGATGTATTTAGACGCTAACAATCTGTATGGGTGGACCATGAGTCAGACGCTGCCATTAAGAAACTTTAAAATGATAAACGGGCCTCATGACATTAATAAAATGTTGAGTTATCTACCGCGTCTTACGCCTGATTATCCAATAGGACTAATCTTAGAAGTAGACTTAGAATATCCCCCAGAATTGCATGACCTCCATAATGATTACCCCCTAGCGGCAGAAAGATTAAAGATGAGCCCCACCGAACCGCCTAAGCTTGTGCCTAATCTTCGACACAAGAGAAAGTATGTCTGTCATTACAGGCTGCTACAGTTTTACTTAAGACACGGACTGAAACTTACTGCCGTTCATAGAATTATAGAATTTGAACAAGAGCCCTTTATGAGGCCATACATCATGAAGAATACTGATCTTAGGACTAAAGCCACTGATGCCTCAGAAAAAGACTTTTTTAAACTAATGAACAACAGCTGTTTTGGCAAAACCATGGAAAACCCACACAAGCGTAAAGATGTAAGATTAGTTACGAAAGAAAAACAAGCAATTAAGCTGGTCTCTAAACCTAACTACCAAGACTTTAGAAGATTTAGCGACAGCCTGGTTGGCATCATGATGAAAAGATTACGCGTTAAGTTGGATAAGCCGGTGTTTATTGGCTTCACTGTGCTAGAGTTGTCAAAGCTGTTAATGCTTGAATTTCTATACGGCTACTTTAAGCCGCTGTACCCAAAGTCTAGAGTCCTTTACACAGATACTGATAGTTTTATTATGGACATCCCAACTGAAGACTTCTATAAGGATTTAGAGGCGGAGGTAGCTAAAGGAGCTGATGGGTGGTACGACACATGCGACTATCCAAAAGATTCGCCTTTACATTCAACCGTGAACAAGAAAGTGATTGGAAAGATGAAGGATGAACTTAATGGGGCGGTTATACAAGAATATGTTGGCTTACGGTCGAAGATGTATAGCGTTGCCAGCCAAACTTCTGTAACAAAGAAAGCTAAGGGCATAAGTAAAGAAGTTGTCAAAAAAAATATAACTCACGACAACTACAAGCAGGCTCTCTTTGAAGGTAAAGTATTTTATCACACAAATGTTAATCTGCGATCTACTCTTCATCAAGTAAACACAACTGCTGTTAATAAGAAATCACTAGTCTCTAACAATAACAAGAGAACTTACGTTAGCCCTGAGTTTTCATATGCTGTAGGACATTGGAGAGCCGACTTAACTAGTACTTAAATTAAGATCTTAACTAGTACTTAACTAGTACTTAACTTAAGATCTTAACTAGTACTTAACTAGTACTTAACTTAAGATCTTAACTAGTACTTAACTAGTACTTAACTTAAGATCTTAACTAGTACTTAACTAGTACTTAACTTAAGATCTTAACTAGTACTTAACTAGTACTTAACTTAAGATCTTAACATGACTTGCACTTAACTTGCACTTAACTTGCGCTTAACTTGTTATAACTGTCTTAACCAGTACTTAGCTTGTACTTAACCAGTACTTAACAACACATTAAAAAACTAATTTATTAAAAATGGGTCTACAGCGGGAGGTTGTACTTTTTTTGCAGAAGCTGGTTCTTTTACTGTTTTTGTGGGGGTTTGTGGCTTTGCTGCTAAGTATAGCTTTAGGCGCTTGTATGCAAAAAGCCCTCCACCAACAACAATACTCCCCAGCACATAATAATACATCTTATAGTTTGATTGCGTTGTTGTTGGTGGCGGCGGCGGTGCTGGCGCTGATGTTGTATTACTATCTAATAATTTTTGTTTTGCTGCTTGGTTTGCTTTTTGCAGTCTGTTCCATTCAGCTAGTTTATGACCGGCCTCAACACGCCCAGGACTTTTAGCTTTAGTAACACTACTCACTTGCGGGGCACTCACCTGCGGGACACTCACTTGTGGGGCACTCGCCTGTAAATTCACTTGTGGAGAATTCACTTGTGGAGAATTCTGCTCCTGTGGGACATTCTTCTCCTGCTCGCTCATTTTTTTTAGTCTGATTAAAATTAATATGATTGAAATTAATATGATTGAAAGTAATTAATCCCATGATAAATGGACATAACAACGTCCCAAATCTATAATACATGTCACATGCAAGAGATTCTAGGGACTTGGTTAAAACCGGATCTTGTGATAAGTCATATTTTAAATCTTCTTCCGAATCAACCGGCGCTATCTTGCCTACTAACTTAGCATATAAACTAATCATTGTCTGTCCCACCGATCTAACCATTTTTGATCCTAGCTGTGCTTCGTACCTAGCGTAATACTTCTCAACGTCTGATGTAGACAATTGCTGAATCTGTTCAATACTTAGTTCAACACCTAAATACTGCCTGGTTTTCCCACATGCAGCCAGCGAGTATAATCTTTCTTTATGGCAGAGGTCTACGGAGTAACCCGCCTGCTCCTCACACTTTAATAGTTCGTCACAATCCATTTTTAAAAGCAATAAAAAAAATAATATAATACTTTTAAAACCATGAGTTTAACGCTGGTTAATTATGCAGTGCCTATCGTTGGTGTTATAGTCTATTCAACCCTCGCAAAATGTTTGCTAGGAATAAAACCGCCTAACATGGGAAAGATAGAAGATTCGCCAAGGCTAGTTGCGGCCTTATTTTTAGCTTTAACAACAAAAGATTATTTGATTAAAAAGCACATAGACAGCCTTTCGTATTATGATTATTTTAATTATTTTTTTAGTTAATAAAAAGATGAGTGAAAAAAAGATTATCAATACGATTTACCATTCTGCTGTAATTAGCGGTCTTAGTATTGGTTATAGCGTGCTAGCAAAAAACATGTTAAAAATGAAGCCGGCGGATCTAGGAAGGTTAGACATTGAGGATGTTGTTAAGGTTATAGTTGTAATTACTGCAGGGATTGCCTCAAAAGACTTTCTTGTTGCACAGGGGATTATCCCAGAAAACATCAATGCATAGGCAAAGTAATGCATAGAAAGATTAATGCATTTAGGCAGATTGATTTATAAAAAAAGATTCATTCTAAAAAAAGATTCATTCATTTATAAAAAGATGTCTGGATTAGTTCTGATGGTGGGCGGGGCTATTGTTAATGCATTGGCTTTCTCTGGCAGCAATTATATGTTTAGTAAATTGCGGTCTGATGAAGAGAGAGAACGCCATAACAAGGCAATGGAAGATTTAGCTAAAGCAAAAGACGCTTACGAGAAAAGGAGAATTGCTCACTTAGACTTTATTAATAAAAAGTTAAGAGAGCAGGGACATGCAGAGCACACATTTGCAGACGTTGATGAAGCAATGAATGAGTATTACTTAGTAACAGGAAAGAAGTTTCTAACATCGGCACCGCCAGAACTGTCTGACTTTTATGAACCATCTGAGGATCAGAAAATGGTAGAAATAGGCTTTATTATAGGTGCTATGGGAGCAATCTTTCTTCTTGCATATTCAATCTAAAAAACATAGTTAAAATGTAATAAAAAACAGTCCATTATGGACGATACGAAGTACAAAATATATTATTCTCCTGGAGGGTATTGGAAAGGAAAGGCCGCTATTAATAAACTGAGTAAAGCTGCTAGGGTGTCTGAATCAGAAGCAAAAGACTGGCTTTCAAAACAAGCAATTTGGCAAATATATCTGCCTGCCCCAAAAAGAATAATAAGGCCTAAATTTGTTAATTCAGTTCCAAATGACACCCACCAGATGGACTTGCTGTATCTTCCACATGACAAAGTTAGACGAAAAAAGTTTAAATATGCTCTTACGGTTGTTGACATGGCTTCAAGGTATAAAGATGCTGAGCCTTTAACAGATAAAAGCTCAACTGCTGTGGCTGTGGCTTTACAACAAATATACATGCGAGGTCCATTAAAGTATCCTAGGCTGATTCAGGTTGATGATGGGAAAGAGTTTAAAGGAGCTGTAAACCAGTTGTTTTTAAGACACCGGGTTACAGTTAAGAGAGGGATCCCAGGCAACCATCGCTCCCAGGCTCTAGTAGAAAACTTTAATAAGAATCTGGCTGAGCGCCTGTTTACCTATCAATATCATAGAGACCTTATGGACAGAGAACGCAACACAGAATGGGTTAGGAGATTGCCGGCAGTCTTACGCGCCATGAACAACGAAGAATTTAAGGCAACAGGCCTTAAGCCAGTAAACGCGATCAAATTAAAAAAAAATTAGCATTACTGAAGACATCCAAAGTAATCAAAAACTCTTACCTTTTGGACTAAAAGTAAGATACTTGTATGCGCCAGGAGAAGCAGAAGGCGATGTTAGAATTAGAGCCACAGACCCTATATGGAGCGTAGATGTATATGAAGTTGAAAGAATTATGAAAACAACCCCTCCTGTGTATTATTTAAGAGAAACTCTTTCTTCTAGCGGTGCTACTACGTCTAAAAAACCCGCCCCTAAAAGATCGTTTGTTCGCGAAGAGTTGCAAGTTGTCCCGCCAAACACAGTGCCTGTTAGTTAATCAGAGAGAATAATAAAATGTGCGGTTCTAGAGCAGGAAAATTATTTTGCCCGCAAACCCCCCTTTTCACGCAATTAGATTTGTTTAATTTTGTAGGGTTTTAGCTATTTTTTTTGGTTAAGAGAATTTGATTATGTGAAAAGGGGGGTTTGCGGGCGAAATAAGATTGCTGATCTAGAAGAGACATTTTATCATTCTCTCTGTGTGTTTAACATAACAGGATGGTGGTACCAGCCCGCTGTGTCGTGTTTCAGCTAACGGCAGAGCTGCAGTAATCATCGTGAAAGCACATGCAGAGATAGCGGTACATGCGCTTAGGCTGTACCCTTTCATTTCAATCCTCCTAAACACACACGCGCGCGCGCGCGCGCACGCACACACACACACGCACACACACATACACACACACACACACATGCACGCACGCACGCACACACGCACACATGCACGCACGCATGCACGCATACACACACACACACACACACACACACACACACACACACACACACACACACACACACACACACACTCACACTGGTGTTCTCTCCCTTTCTTCCTCTCACACTCACCAGGCCGATATATTGACAGTCATGACAACTATCAAAGGCTGCCATTAGCCTAATGAGTCTATTTTTGGACAGTGTTTGCCAGAATATTAGATAACAGTTTTAGGCCATGAGCACAGGACAATGGACGGACTGCTGAGAAACAGATGTATTTTACATCACGCTTTACTACCTCAGCCGATATATTTGTTCTGTACGAAGCAGTGCTAATGCACTCAAACGAAAGGTCATGAGAACTGTCTACATTTCTGTTATGCTCTAAAGCCCAGGGCAATGGCTGTTTCATCTGTATTGCCAACACGATCTTGAAAAACCCCTTTTCCTCTCTACAGCTTAATCTATACCCCTGTGTGAATCTACAATATAAATAATCTCTTCTAAATGCTGTCGTCCATGCATGGCAATATTAGAGCTGGAGTTTGATCTGCACCCTGTCTTGAATTAATCTTCATTATTGTGTCAATTGACTTGTTTTTCTAACGTCATGATTTTTAAAGCTCTGCACTAGTATCATTAAAGACCACTTGTAAATTATTTACCTCAGTGTTCGAAAAAAAAGTGTGGTATTGATTTTAAAGATCAGTCTCCTTGTCCTGACCTGTGTGGGGTCCACCATCTTCACCCGTTCCCCCTACTCTTTACCCTTACCCCCACTCCAGTCTTTCACTATTCTGCCCTTACGGTCCCCTCAGTCCATTATAATTTTGTGACTGCAAACTGTAAGCCACAGGAGCAAGGGCAAACCCAGTCAGTTTAAGGCAGGTTGAGAAGACAGTGAAGCAGGTCATCATTGGTTTCATCATTGACCACACCCACCTTCTTTCTGCCCTGACTTCCGGACTTCACTGGTGTGGAAGGCGGCGGACATGTCAACGGCTTCATCCAGGAGGCCAGGCTTGCTCTACACCTGCAGCCCCTGGATGACATATCCTGCAGCCCCTGGATGACATATCCTGCAGCCCCTGGATGACATATCCTGCAGCCCCTGGATGACATATCCTGCAGCCCCTGGATGACATATCCGCTGTCCTCTAGCTGATCACCACCCTCAGGGGCCAGGCTTGCCCTACACTGCAGCCCCTGGACGACATATCCGCTGTCCTCTAGCTGATCACCACCCTCAGGGGCCAGGCTTGCCCTACACCTGCAGCCCCTGGATGACATATCCTGCAGCCCCTGGATGACATATCCTGCAGCCCCTGGATGACATATCCTGCAGCCCCTGGCTGACGTATCCGCTGTCCTCTAGCTGATCACCACCCTCAGGGGCCAGGCTTGCCCTACACCTGCAGCCCCCTGGATGACGGAGACGCTGCCTCCCCAGCTGATCGCCACCCTCTAGGGCCAGGCTGGCCAGGAGATGATCAGGCTGCCAGGGACGGAGATCAACTCCCTGACAAAGGCCTTCTACCTTCTTGAGGAACGCCTGGGAGAGCAGCAGGACGTGACAGCACTCGACGCGGCCTTCTTCACCAACAGTAAGACCCAAGGGTGGCAGTGGCTGAGTTCGCCTCCCGTCGTCAGATCAGTTCCTCTGGGCCCAAATCAACAAGGCTGAAGGTGGGATGCTCTTTGTGACCACCCTCTACGATGTCTTCACGAGAGGTATGAAGCTGGCGACACTCAGGCCTGACATCCAGTACTATAGTTGGAACCACCAAAATTTCTTGTTTGTGGTGACGTGGAAGGAGGCCCACGGATGGATGCAGGAGTACCGCAGTGCTGACGACCACATCATGGGCCGCACAGACAGCACGGCCACTGTCACCTGCCTTCAAACTCTGCAGCTGGCACTCACAGCTACGTCACTGGCTGGAGGTAGGAGCTACGACAGCCTCGTCACAAGACCACTTCCACATGTACCAGGGCCACCACAGCACACTGCCACAGCCTCCCTCACCACAGCACACTGCTACAGCCTCCCTCACCACAGCACACTGCTACAGCCTCCCTCACCACAGCACACTGCTACAGCCTCCGTCATCACAGCACACTGCTACAGCCTTCCTCACCACAGCACACTGCTACAGCCTCCCTCACCACAGCACACTGCTACAGCCTTCCTCACCACAGCACACTGCTACAGCCTCCCTCACCACAGCACACTGCTACAGCCTCCCTCACCACAGCACACTGCCACAGCCTCCGTCACCACATCACCTCCACATGTACCAAGGCCACCACAGCACACCGCCACAGCCTCCGTCACCACATCACCTCCACATGTACCAGGGCCACCACAGCACACTGCCACAGCCTCCCTCACCACATCACCTCCACATGTACCAGGGCCACCACAGCACACTGCCACAGCCTCCCTCACCACAGTACACTGCTACAGCCTCCCTCACCACAGCACACTGCTACAGCCTCCCTCACCACATCACCTCCACATGTACCAAGGCCACCACAGCACACCGCCACAGCCTCCCTCACCACATCACCTCCACATGTACCAGGGCCACCACAGCACACTACCACAGCCTCCCTCACCACATCACCTCCACATGTACCAGGGCCACCACAGCACACCGCCACAGCCTCCCTCACCACATCACCTCCACATGTACCAGGGCCACCACAGCACACCGCCACAGCCTCCCTCACCACATCACCTCCACATGTTTCACACGAAGATGTTTGGCATACAGCTAGAAGCCGACACAGACCAGGACCTAGTAACGTTCTTTACTGATGATGTTGTTTTGGCCCCCGACACTCCCAAAGCCTCACAAAACCAGACTGATGTTTCAAACGGTTGGCAGACAATTCTGCGATGAAGGTGAATTCAGCACAAAAACTCCAATAATGGGAACAAGAAAAAAAATTAGAATGTGGTGATGCACATATAAAAGTAGTCTACACTTATAAATATTTTGGACTACACTTACAACTAAGCTAACATTACTGTATGTTGTGGAACTGCTTGTCACTAACATTAAAGATAAGACAACTCAGCGACTCAGACGTCTTTAGAAATCGGGAAATGGGTGTTCTGCTGGTTGAGAAAACACATGTAGGGGTATCAATGATCTGAGATAAGTTGTTTGAGGAAAATGTATCTATCTATGACTGATGAGACTGGAATAGATCAATATCAAAGTCACCTATCAGTAAAATTTCAGTGGCAAATAACACGGGTACGGGTATCAATGATCTGCGATAAGTTGTAGGAGGAAAATATAACTGTCTATGACTGATGAGGTTTGAATAGATCAATATTAAAGTCATCTATCGGTAAAATTTCAGTAGCAAATAACACGGGTACGCGTATCAATGATCTGAGATAAGTTGTAGGAGGAAAATATAACTGTCTATGACTGATGAGGTTTGAATAGATCAATATTAAAGTCATCTATCAGTAAAATTTCAGTAGCAAATAACACGGGTACGGGTATCAATGATCTGCGATAAGTTGTAGGAGGAAAATATAACTGTCTATGACTGATGAGGTTTGAATAGATCAATATTAAAGTCATCTATCAGTAAAATTTCAGTAGCAAATAACACGGGTACGGGTATCAATGATCTGAGATAAGTTGTTGGAGGAAAATATAACTGTCTATGACTGATGAGGTTTGAATAGATCAATATCAAAGTCATCTATCGGTAAAATTTCAGTAGCAAATAACACGGGTACGGGTATCACTGATCTGCGGTAAGTTGTAGGAGGAAAATATAACTGTCTATGACTGATGAGGTTTGAATAGATCAATATCAAAGTCATCTATCAGTAAAATTTCAGTAGCAAATAACACGGGTACGGGTATCAATGATCTGAGATAAGTTGTTGGAGGAAAATATAACTGTCTATGACTGATGAGGTTTGAATAGATCAATATCAAAGTCATCTATCAGTAAAATTTCAGTAGCAAATAACACGGGTAGGTGTGTCCATTATCTGAGATAAGTTGCATGAGAGAAACATATCTGTCCATGATTGATGAGGTTTCAATAAATCAACATTAAAGTCACCTATCAAAAAATCAACATTAAAGTCACCTATCAATAAATCAACATTAAAGTCACCTATCAATAAATCAACATTAAAGTCACCTATCAATAAATCAACATTAAAGTCACCTATCAATAAATCAACATTAAAGTCACCTATCAATAAATCAACATTAAAGTCACCTATCAATAAATCAACATTAAAGTCACCTATCAATAAATCAACATTAAAGTCACCTATCAATGACATTTCAGTGCCACTTACGGATGTTGCATCCCTCACGGCAGTGGATTCATCCATCCATTCAGCATTGTCAGAGAAGTTTCTGTGAGAAATGCCGACTCTGATAGGTCTGGATCTTTTCAGCGTACTTTCCAGCCAAACTGACTCAATGTGAACATTTTCATGGCGAAGTATACGGAGCGTATTCAAAGTTTTATGAATTTAAATTATTATACCTGTAGAACTATGAAGCACGGTTTCTTTGTGAATAACATTGAAGCCATGAATGATAACATTATTGTTAGGAACAATATCTGAGAGTCTGGATTCTGTCATTCCAAAGGCGTGAAATGGTCTGTCTTTATTTTGCAAAACTGTGGATGCCTCGTGTTATTTGTCTTGAACGCTGTTAACATTTATATGGCCTACGCATAGTTTATGTTTTTGACACCATGCTGATAATGACTTCACCACGGTGCAAGAAATGATGAAGGAAAAAAACTGTCAGAGATATTGACAAAGAGTAAAACAGATGAGGTAAATTAGAACACAATTACAAACTATGGCAGCACACGATTAAATCAATTAGGTATTATTAGGGCACAATTACGAACAATGGCAACACACTAATACACCAAATTCTATACACAGGAAACCGAAAATGTAATACTAGAACAGGTGACTCATTGTAAGCCCTCAAATGGAAAACATTGAAACAAACAAACATATTGTGGTCATCACTGGTTATGACAACCAAAAAAGAAAGGTGACTTATTGTAAGCCCTCAAAGAAAAGGATAACAAACTAACAAACAACAGTTTTGGTCACTCACTGTAATGACAACAAGAAAGACAAAGAAAGAAGCGAACAACAAACAACAAGAACAGTGTGATCATGACAGATACAAACAAAGAAAGACTAAATAAAGAACGAACAACAAACAAACAAAGAACAGATTAGGTATGATTATGCAACAAGAAATGGACAAAAAAAACAACAAACATACACAAAACAAATGTGGTACTGAACTGTATGACAACAATGAAAGCCCAAAGAAAAGGAAAACAACAAACAAACGAACAGTGTGGTCACTGACTGTATGACAACAAAGAAAGACAAAAGAAAGAAGCGAACAACAAACAAACAAAGAACAGTGTGGTCACTGACTGTATGACAACAAAGAAAGACAAAAGAAAGAAGCGAACAACAAACAAACAAAGAACAGTGTGGTCACTGACTGTATGACAACAAAGAAAGACAAAAGAAAGAAGCGAACAAC
>CM065735.1:3119027-3139027 GCA_033310375.1 Conus canariensis
GACAGAGGATCTATCGTCTGCCTCATGGAGTGACACGTGTCAACACTTGCTCAGCAAATGTAAACACAGCTGAGAAAAACCCAGAATGTTCGGGAGGCAGGGTGGGTGTGTATGTGTGTGTGTGTGTGGGAGAGAGAGAGAGAAGGGGGGGAGGGAGAGAGAGGAAGAGAGAAAGAGGGGGAGAGAGAGAGGGGGGAGAGGGGGGGAGAGAGAAAGAGGGGGAGAGAGAGAGAGTGGGAGAGAGGAAGAGAGAGGGAGAGAGAGAGAGGAGAGAGAGAGAGAGAGAGAGGGAGAGAGAGAGAGAGGGAGAGAGAGAGAGAGGGAGAGAGAGAGAGGGAGAGAGGGGGGAGGGGGAGAGAGAGAGGGGGGAGAGGGGGAGAGAGAGGAGAGAGAGATGGGAGAGAGAGAGAGAGAGGGAGAGAGGGAGAGAGAGGGAGAGAGAGAGGGGGGGAGAGAGATGGAGAGACAGAAAGACACACACAGAGAGAGAGAGAGAGAGAGAGAGAGAGAGAGAGAGAGAGGTCCAATATTTGTTAATGCTATGTGGGAAAACAAAGTCTGAAGTAAAAAGGAGAAAGCCAACCTAAGAAATGAGGCAAGAAAGTTTTAAATAAAGAAGAAAAGAAGAAACCCGCTATCCATCTCATGCATTTAATTCGTACACATGATTATATGAGCAGTACTTTGACTCAAATACATACACTACCTGAGTACGTTATAAACCTTTCTCATACTGATATTTACATGCACTACCATAGCGCGTCAATCACAGTAGTACTAGTTTATTATTTTGAAACAGTAACACTTGTGAACAGCAACAACCACTTTGGTAAGGTAAGGTAATGTAAGGTAAGGTAAGGTAAGGTAAGATAAGGTAAGGTAAGGTAATGTTGCTTATAGCCCAGCCGACCGCAAAGGGCCATCTCAGGCTGTCACCACGTTAAAATCAACTCACAAGTCATTGAAAAAAAACCACCTTTCACACATCTCTTTAAAATACACCTTCTAAACAAGCACCAGAAATTTCGTTAAAATCTTTCTTCCGTAAAATCTTAGATCAGATGAAAAATGTTAACCTCTTTTTCAGAAACTCAAAGTTCACGTCAGGTGGGACACCTCTGAACAGGTTTTCATGGAGTCTGCTGTAAAGTGTTTATGTCTCACATCGTGCAAGTCCCAACAATCTAAAAGAATATGTAAAAATGGATGTTGTTGATGATACAGTAATAACATGCATGTGGACTGGCATCGGAAGTATCACTTCCACACTGCATATTACTCAGGGATGCTACACCACATTGTATATCACTCAGGGATGTACACCACATTGTATATCACTCAGGGATGCTACACCACATTGTATATCACTCAGGGGATGCTACACCACATTGTATATCACTCAGGGGATGCTACACCACATTGTATATCACTCAGGGATGCTACACCACATTGTATATCACTCAGGGATGGTACGCTTCCATACTGCATATCACTCAGGGGATGGTACACTTCCATACTGCATATCACTCACGGGATGGTACACCACATTGCATATCACTCAGGGATGGTACACTGCATATCACTCAGGGGATGGTACACTGCATATCACTCAGGGGATGGTGCACTTCCATACTGCATATCACTCAGGGGATGGTACACTTCCATACTGCATATCACTCAGGGGATGGTACACCATACTGCATATCACTCAGGGGGTGTACACTTCCGTACTGCATATCACTCAGGGGATGGTACACCATACTGCATATCACTCAGGGGGTGGTACACCATACTGCATATCACTCAGGGGTGGTACTCCACACTGCATATCACTCAGGGGATGGTACACTTCCATACTGCATATCACTCAGGGGATGGTACACCATACTGCATATCACTCAGGGATGGTACACCATACTGCATATCACTCAGGGGGTGGTACACCATACTGCATATCGCTCAGGTTATGGTACACTTCCACACTGCATATCACTCAGGGATGCTACACTTCCATACTGCATATCACTCAGGGGATGGTACACTGCATATCACTCAGGGGATGCTACACTTCCATACTGCATATCACTCAGGGGATGGTACACTGCATATCACTCAGGGGATGGTACACTTCCATACTGCATATCACTCAGGGGATGGTACACTGCATATCACTCAGGGGATGCTACACTTCCATACTGCATATCACTCAGGGGATGGTACACTATACTGCATATCACTCAGGGGATGGTACACCATACTGCATATCACTCAGGGGATGGTACACTGCATATCACTCAGGGGATGGTACACTTCCATACTGCTTATCACTCAGGGGATGGTACACTGCATATCACTCAGGGGATGCTACACTTCCATACTGCATATCACTCAGGGGATGGTACACTGCATATCACTCAGGGGATGGTACACTTCCATACTGCATGTCACTCAGGGGATGGTACACTTCCACACTGCATATCACTCAGGGCATGGTACACTTCCATACTGCATGTCACTCAGGGGATGGTACACTTCCACACTGCATATCACTCAGGGCATGGTACACTTCCATACTGCATGTCACTCAGGGGATGGTACACTTCCACACTGCATATCACTCAGGGCATGGTACACTTCCACACTGCATATCACTCAGGGGATGGTACACTTCCACACTGCATATCACTCAGGGCATGGTACATTTTTATGGTGAATGGTGGGGAAGACGAAATGACTGACCATAATTACAAAGCATATTCTTTGTGACCTCTAGCTCTCCATGACAGCATTTTTCTTGTTTGTATTGAAGTTGAAGTGCTCTTCAAACGCAATGAAGATAAAGTGGAACCTAGACTGTTTACACTTTGTTTTATGTGTTTTCTTTCATTTCCAAATATTAACATATACGTCTGGCTATGTAACTCATCCAGTTCTGTATTATTCCTTGTCTGTGGTAACAGGAGTACTGGAATTCTCCTGGTGGAGTATTCCTGATGGAGTAGGGGGTACATAAGTTAAGTAAGGCTACGGACGAATGATTATCACTGATTTACAGTCATCATAAGCGTCAATAGTATCAACAGCAGCGTCAATAATTCATGGATAAGTATATAGCCGATGAACAATAGCTTTCTTACAACACGGCCACCAAAACACTGAGAAAATTAGACTAACATACATACCTCCTCTCTTCCAGTCTTTCATCCCCCCCCCACCCCCTACCCCTACACTCCTCCACCTCCCCCCCCCCCCCCCCCCCCCTTCACTTCTGTAAGAAATGACCTTATGTCGGTGAAACAGCATAATTCTTAATTTAACGTTTCCCCAAGTAAAGCCGGTGACGCACTATGCTGGAAGGCCCTCTCCAACAAATGGAATGCGGTTGTTTGACACGTAGTGACGGGTCCTAATGGTTTGTTGACGGAACTCTAAACAACATGCCCCGCTGCCTTCCTCCAGTCCAGCCGGCAATCGTCTGTACAGCCGCTGGACAGGCCGCGGTGCTCAGTACTCTCTGAACATAAGCTCCGAAGAAGAAGACATTTTGCTTTGCGCTATTTTAATCATTTTGATCACTTGCGTACAACTGAAGCAAAAAAATCGAAGATGGTGGATAAGACTATGGATCGCAAGGAGGAAGACGTCTGGTGCATACCATTCTCTTCTCAAAAATTACAAGAAGAGGATGCTGAAAGTTTGTGTGGTTATGTTCTCTGTGTGTGTGTGTGTGTGTGTGTGTGTGTGTGTGTGTGTGTGTGTGTGTGTGTGTGTGTGTGTGTGTGTGTGTGTGTGTGTGTGTGTGTGTGTGTGTGTGTGTGTTGTTTGTGTGTGTGTGTGTGTGTGTGTGTGTTGTGTGTGTGTGTGTGTGAGAGAGAGGTGTGTGTGTGTGTGTGTGTGTGTGTGTGTGTGTGTGTGTGTGTGTGTGTGTGTGTGTGTGTGTGTGTTCATGTCATTTATTGTTTTGATTGTACATTGGTTTCTTTGTGGTGGCAAAAAGTAGTTTCATACACATAAGTGCATAAATAAATGTCACCAAACATACCCTTTCAACTCATCATCCCTTTCTTTTGTACATGAATGGTAGAGCAGCATGTAACAAATCGGAAACAATCAAAAGCTGGGGAAAAACATGCTGCAGTTGTAATCTTCTTCTTCCTTGGTAGCGACCACAATCAACTCGATGATTATTCTGTCACTTATGCAAGGGGTCCAAACAGAAGAAAAAAAAAACTGGGCGTGGCTTTTAATGGAGACGGGAGGCCCTTGACACAAAGGTGTCGATGGTCTTGGCCTCTACGACGTCCTGGGGCAGCTCGTTCCAGTCTTTGATGGTACGAGGAAGGAACGCCTGCTGTCTGCACTGCGTTCTGCACTGCGGAATGGTGAACTGCTGATCGTGACCGCGGCGTCGGCGGTGCAGGGCGCAGGCTGGCTTTGATGCCTTCTGTGCTGACCAGGTCATTGTGGATCTTGTACAGCATGGATAGGCGTGCTATACGTCGTCTGTCCTGGAGGCCGGGCCACTTCAGCTCTTCAAGCATGGCGGTGGGGCTGGAGGTGTTGTGGTAGCGCCTCATCACGAAACGGGCTGCCCTGCGCTGCACCGCTTCAAGCTTACTGATGTTCTGCTCTGTGTGTGGATCCCAGATGCTGCTGGCGTACTCCAGGATGGGTCGCACAAAGGACTTGTAGGCCATTTCCTTGATCTTCCTGGAGCTAACTTTGATATTACGACGCAGGAAGCCTAGGGTCTTGTTGGCTTTGTTGCACAGGTGGTTGATGTGCGTGTCCCAGCTGAGATCGCTGCAGATGGTGACGCCTAGATACTTAGCGCTGGTGACGGTCTCCAGGATATGGCCGTGCAGACAGTAGTCAAAGTGGAGGGGGTTCCTGCTGCGGGTCACAGGCAGAGTGGTACACTTTCCAGGATGAAAGGCCATGTCCCATCTCTTCTCCCACGCAGCAAGCTGGTTGAGGTCTTGTTGTAGGTGGGCCTGGGCTGTTGGAGAAGTGACCATGTTGTACACCGCCGTGTCATCCGCAAACCGGTAGTTGTAATGGTAGTAGTAGTACTACTAAAAAAAATGTTGATGATGTAAACAGTTTTTAATGCAGACTAAACATTTTTCCGTTTTGTTGTTGTTGTTTTTTTCGTTTTATTTCTTGTTTTAATCATCAGTCAACTTCTTTGTGATGATAAAAAGTAGTTTTGTAGACGTACAGTGCATGATAGAAGCAGTAGAAAGTACTGTTCAATAAATGTCACCAAATATACCCATTTTTGTTCATTATCATTACTTTTGTATATTACTGATACAATTAACATGTAATAAATCGGAAACAATCAAATACAACAACCATTTACGATTAGTTTCCCTTCCAACAAGCATTGAAGTAGGGTTGAATCTTAAAGCCATCCAACACAAGCTCCAACAGGTCGTGCGACGATCGCGTGCCGCCAGAGGAGAGCGCGTGGCGCACGTGCCCTGTTGGTAAAGAACACATGGCTCACTGACACGGGCCACATGGCCGTTCCAGCATAGTGTGTGAGCGGCTTAAGACAGCAGGATGATGACCCCATCACAGTCAGTCAGAGTCCAGGAACAGACAGATGATGGACCTTCCGCTGCCAGGCCTCCCTAGCCTGTCTGTCTCTCTGTTTGTCTGTCTGTCTGTCTCTCTGTCTGTCTGCCTGTTTGTCCCCTCTGCCTGACTGTCTGTCTGTCTGTCAATCAATCAATCAATCAATCAAGGTATCCGTCCGTCCGTTCGTCCGTCCGTCCGTCCATCCATCCGTCCATCCATCCATCTGTATATCCATTTGTCTATGTGAGAGAGAGAGAGAGAGAGAGAGAGAGAGAGAGAGCGTGTGTGTGCGTGTATGTACGTGTGTGTGCGTGTGAGTGTGCGTGCGTGCGTGCTGCGTTTCGTGTGTGCGTATGTGTGTGTGTGTGCGTGTACGTGCGCGCGCGCTCATGTATGTTGAACGTGCTGATGATTGGAAACGATGCAGACCAACGAAAAGGTGGTAAAAGGTGGGGATGGAGCGAAGGGGGAGGGGGGGGGTGAGTAGTGTGTATGGAAGTTCAACGGCATCAAAAGCCAATAAAACTTAATCAACTCATGAAAATGGTAGCTGTCCTTTTTCTTTCTTTCTTTCTTTTTTCTTTCTGTGACGATTAATGTGAACAGTAATGAGCATGGACGAGCTGTTTCACACGTGCTTTTATTTCTAATTGTCGACCTGATATAGTAAACGAGGTCCCCATGAAAACAGAGAATTATGGCTCATGAAAACAGATCAGGACTGTATCCGCACAAACGCTGAATGAGAGAGGCCAGAAATCAACGCCAGTTTTCACCGTTTTCACTGCTTAAAGGACCATACGGTTTGTCCTGTCTTCTGACTCACTGACTGACGTCTTGACAGCGTCAAAAGTAGCAAAGGACCATACGGTTTGTCCTGTCTTTTGACTCATTGACTGACGTCTTGACAGCGTCGAAACTAGCAAAGGACCATACAGGTTTTTTTCTGTCTTTTGACTCATTGACTGACGTCTTGACAGCGTCAAAAGTAGCAAAGGACCATACCGGTTTTTTTGTTTTTTTTCTGTCTTTTGACTCATTGACTGACGTCTTGACAGCGTCAAAAGTAGCAAAGGACCATACCGGGTTTTTTGGGGTTTTTTTCTGTCTTTTGACTCATTGACTGATGTCTTGACAGCGTTAAAAGTAGCAAAACTGATTGTTTTCACATTGAAAATGATTGTGTTCACAGGGTGATCGCCCTTTATCACAGGACAACTGCTGTGCTCGTGGCTACAGTGGTCATCGCCACAACAAGGATGATCATGACCTTTCGAAAGTGCTCCGACCTCATGGCCGCTGGCCATCCTGAACCAATTAACGGCCCGGCATGGCTGTAAGCTGATGGCCCGTGCCGCTGTCCAGCAAACAGTCGGGCTTCTCCTGCACACATGTAGCAACATGTAGCAATATTCCTATGTGCATCCTGCACACCTGTAGCAACATGTAGCAATACTCCTGAGTGTATCCTGCACACATGTAGCAACATGGAGCAATATTCCTGTGTGTATCCTGCACACATGTAGCAATATTCCTGTGTGTATCCTGCACACATGTAGCAATATTTCTGTGTGTATCCTGCACACATGTAGCAATATTTCTGTGTGTATCCTGCACACATGTAGCAACATGTAGCAATATTCCTGTGTGTATCCTGCACACATGTAGCAACATGTAGCAATATTCCTGTGTGTATCCTGCACACATGTAGCAACATGTAGCAATATTCCTATGTGTATCCTGAACACATGTAGCAACATGTAGCAATATTCCTGTGTGTATCCTGCACACATGTAGCAACATGCAGCAATATTCCTATGTGTATCCTGCACACATGTAGCAACATGCAGCAATATTCCCATGTGTATCCTGCACACATGTAGCATCATGGAGCAATATTCCTGTGTGTATCCTGCACACATGTAGCAACATGGAGCAATATTCCTGTGTGTATCCTGCACACATGTAGCAACATGTAGCAATATTCCTGTATGTATCCTGCACACATGTAGCAACATGTAGCAATACTCCTGAGTGTATCCTGCACACATGTAGCAACATGTAGCAATAATCCTGAGTGTATCCTGCACACATGTAGCAACATGTAGCAATAATCCTGAGTGTATCCTGCACACATGTAGCAACATGTAGCAATACTCCTGTGTGTAGAGAAGTGGGCCCGGGAACGGCGGGGGCGGAGGGGGAAGAGGGAGCGAAAGCCAGGGATTGAGAGGGAGGGGATGGGGGGGGGGACTGGGGGAACGGAGGGGGAAGAGGGAGCGAAAGCCAGGATTGAGAGGGAGGGGATGGGGGGGGGACTGGGGAACGGAGGGGGAAGAGGGAGCGAAAGCCAGGATTGAGAGGGAGGGGATGGGGGGGGGGGACTGGGGGAACGGAGGGGGAAGAGGGAGCGAAAGCCAGGGATTGAGGAGGAGGGGAGGGGATTGGGCGGGGGGGGGGGATGGTTGGGGGAACGGAGGGGGAAGAGGGAGCGAAAGCCAGGGATTGAGAGGGAGGGGATGGGGGGGGGGGATTGGGGGAACGGGGGGGAAGAGGGAGCGAAAGCCAGGGATTGAGAGGGAGGGGATGGGGGGGGGGGGGTTGGGGGAACGGAGGGGGAAGAGGGAGCGAAAGCCAGGGATTGAGAGGGGGGAGGGGGGGGATTGGGGGGGGGGGGAGAGGGGCGGAGCAGGGATTGGGGGAGGGGATGGGGGGGGGGTTGGGGGACGGAGGGGAAGAGGGAGCGAAAGCCAGGGATTATGGGGGAGGGAGGGGGAGGAGATGGGGGGTAGGGGGGGGGGGTTGAGAAGAGAACCAATCATTACGGGCAGCTGCAACATCTGATACTGTCAACGAGTGTGCGGCCTGGTCAAAGCATCGACTAGAGAGATACGTCATAATCCGTAGTAAAAAGAAGCATACGCATGTGCAACATCACAAAACCACGAGTGCCGCGCTCGGTTTGTATAGCAGCGGCATTCCACACAACGCGCGGCATACGAGCACACACAACACAACACACAACACGACGCGCACGCGCCGCGACGCACGGAACACACACAACACCGACACACACACACACACACACACACACACACACACACCACGCACGCCACACACAGGAACATACACACACATATTCACAGCACCCCCACACACCACCACACAGCGCACACACACACACACACACACACCACACACACACAAGGCACACACAAGCACATGCACAACATTCATCACACCCACCACACCACCCACCACACACCGCACACACACACACACACACACACACACACACACACACACACACACACACACACACACATCACACACACACACACACACACACACACACACACACACACAAACCAATACAGATTAACTCAACGTTAAACACACACACACACACACACACACACACACACACACCACACTATTACACACAACTTAATCAACACACACACACACACACACACACACACACACACACACACAACACACACACACACACAACACACACACACACACACACACACACACAACACACACACTACTCACACACCACACACACACACACACCACACACACACACACACACACACACACACACACACACACACCACACACACACACACACACACACACCACACACTCGTTCCAATCCCGTAGAGAGAGGCAGAGAGACGGAATGACGAGGAGGGGGAGGGACAAGGACTACGGAGAGAGAGAGAGAGAGAGAGAGAGAGAGAGAGAGAGAGAGGAGAGAGAGAGAGAGAAGAGAGAGAGAGAGAGAGAGAAGCAGACAGACAGATATAAGCCCCTACAGGCAGGAACATGGAGGTATTCAGTGAAGGGGAGGGACGAAGGGAGCGATGAAGAGGGAGACGGGACGGAAGTAAGGGGCAACCAGGGAACGTCTCAGTGACGGTGGCCATGGGACCCCACTACGGCGAAAAGAGGACTGGCTTCTTGTTTCTCCCCACCACACCTCTCTCTCTCTCTGTCTTCTCTCTGTCTCTGTCTCTGTCTCTGTCTCTCTCTCTCTCTCTCTCTCTCTCTCTCTCTCTCTCTCTCTCTCTCTCTCTTGTTCTGTGCCTCATGGAGAACAATCGTAGCACAGCAACTGATAACAGTTACCTTTGATCATTTTGAATGCACTGACTGAAGCGTGAACGCACGTTCTCTCTCTCTCTCTCTCTCTCTCTCTCTCTCTCTCTCTCTCTCTCTCTCTCTCTCTCTTCCAGCTCATTTTCATCCATCCCATATGGTGCCAGACAAAACGGGCGTCACAGAATGGTGGACACTGACGGAGTTAATCGATGGAAAAAAGGCAAGGGTTGAAGTGAGTGGAAAAAGGGCGAGTCAAGGAGGTGGAGTCTGACAACAATTCACAGAATGCAAACCACTGTATGTGCTGCTGAATAAATTCGGCGGGAATGTAAAAACACTGTCATGTGCTGCTGACATACAATTCACAGAATGTCAAACACACTGTCATGTGCTGCTGACATACAATTCACAGAATGTCAAACACACTGTCATGTGCTGCTGACATACAATTCACAGAATGTCAAACACACTGTCATGTGCTGCTGACATACAATTCACAGAATATCAAACACCTGTCATGTGCTGCTGACATACAATTCACAGAATGTCAAACACACTGTCATGTGCTGCTGACATACAATTCACAAATGTCAAACACTCACTGTCATGTGCTGCTGACATACAATTCACAGAATGTCAAACACACTGTCATTGCTGCTGACATACAATTCACAGAATGTCAAACACACTGTCATGTGCTGCTGACATACAATTCACAGAATGTCAAACACACTGTCATTTGCTGCTGACATACAATTCACAGAATATCAAACACACTGTCATGTGCTGCTGACATACAATTCACAGAATGTCAAACACACTGTCATGTTGCTGCTGACATACAATTCACAGAATATCAAACACACTGTAATTGCTGCTGACATACAATTCACAGAATGTCAAACACACTGTCATGTGCTGCTGACATACAATTCACAGAATGTCAAACACACTGTCATTTGCTGCTGACATACAATTCACAGAATATCAAACACACTGTCATGTGCTGCTGACATACAATTCACAGAATGTCAAACACACTGTCATGTGCTGACATACATTAGTGACACTTTGTGATAGTTCAATACGAATGCAACCCTGTTCAACTGCTGCGCACAATTACTGAAAACTCTGTCATTGCGCTGAAACAATTCACAGAATGTCAAACACACTGTCATGTGCTGCTGACATACAATTCACAGAATGTCAAACACACTGTCATGTGCTGCTGACATACAATTCACAGAATGTCAAACACACTGTCATGTGCTGCTGACATACAATTCACAGAATGTCAAACACACTGTCATGTGCTGCTGACATACAATTCACAGAATGTCAAACACACTGTCATGTGCTTTGTGTTATCCTTTTGAAGTTCAAAACGAAGAGACCTGCTGCTTTCTTTGAACCCTGCGCCAATATACTGAAAACTCTGACAGCGCTGAAAAACAGAGCACTGTTCACCATTGACCAGAGCAGGCTGTTTGAGATGAATGGGCACTTGATACATAAGAGGAATGTAAGCTACATCTTTCCAGCGGTTTTGTATTCAAGACAAATAGATCTTTTTTTTATTGACATTAATTTTCTATTCAGTGGATACGGTTTGCAATGAGAGTCTGCACAAGTTTTGCCATCCAGGAAAACTGCATTCACTAAAAACAAGTCTGTTACATTATTTAGATTTATTAAGAGAGTACTTATATAGCGCCTATGCTCCGTTAGAGACCAAGCTCTTAGCGCTTTACAATCCTCATTCTCGTTTACACAACGGGCTGCCTACTTGGGTAGAGCCGACTGAAGAGCTGCCTGCGGGCGCTTTTTTCAGTCGTTTCCCGTGTCATCCAGTCAATATTGTTCATTCAGTTCAACAGTTCTTCCATTCTTTCGATTTTTCATGCAGAGCGCATGCTATGTGTAACGTGTCATCCATACCAATGGCCAAACTGGCCTTCTCTTCGGAAAGTTGATGATGGGATTTTACGTGCATCCCATCAGACGTTTAGCTCGCCTTTTTTTCAAAATCGTGAGATCCATATTATAACCTGTGTTCAGTAACTCTGGCTGATGATCAAAATACTCTGGGTAACACGACAGTGAATCATACCGCTCTTGATGAAAGCTCCTATTCGATGAGTTTCAAAACTAAGTGACTGAGGGCGGAAAATAAAGCAAAATTTAGAAAGAGAGGGGGTTAGTTACCGCCAAGGACACAGACAAACAAAGTACAGGACAAGACCGGTGACCACCGGTGTGCCGAACATGAGAAGATAAGTGGTTTCACGTTCTTCGTTTTCACTGTCCTAAATGTTATTTGTTCTGAAGAAGACCCAAGAGGTCGAAATGCACTGCGTCTTGTCCTGTACTTTGTCTATGTCCTTGGCGGTAACTACCCCCCTCTCTTTCTAAATTCTTACTCAATAGTTACATAAAGATTGAACAGAACTTGAAATGCACTGCGTCTTGTCCTGTACTTTGTCTATGTCCTTGGCGGTAACTACCCCCCTCTCTTTCTAAATTCTTACTCAATAGTTACATAAAGATTGAACAGAACTTGAATGCACTGCGTCTGTCGTACTTTGTCTATGTCCTGGCGGAACTACCCCTTTTTGTAAATTTACATGTTACTAGATTGACAAACTTTGGATGTGTCCCCTGAAGTATACAGTCCAAACCAAGACTCATAACACCATTTCACACAAGTTCTGTAAAATGGTGTTGTAAGTCGGATGGGACTTGAAGGGCGATATAGTATGTGAAGAAGTGACCTGTTAAGTCGATACAAATGCCTCTGTGCGTGGTTTGAAAGACTGGAGGCGATTGCTTTCCGCATCTGCTCGTCGTTATCATAAGCGACGCTGTACTATGTTGTTTTCACAAGGTGTTACAAGGAGGGGCAGTTGTCACATGTGCAAACTACTATGTAGTCTTAGTTTTCCGATGCTGTCATACTACTTCAATTCCCATACTTCAGAAGAGTACAAAAGAATCGGTATGACTTGTGCATAAAAAGGTTAAAGGTTATAGCTGCATCTCTTAGAAGATCTTTCAGTCTGAAAACCTTGTTTCAATACCCGCTACAACTCTGAATGATTTTCATGACAAATTGTTCACACAGCTGCCCCATTTCACTGTATGAGAAATAATTATCTGTAGCAAGACCACTGTTATCCAGTTACCCCCAAAAAGCCTAATAAAACCTTCCTTTTCCCTAATAAAACCTTCCTTTTCCCTAATAAAACCTTCCTTTTCCAATGCTTTCACTTTTCTTTCACCCTTATTCACTTTACGACCCTAGAAGTTACAGTACGATTCGAAACAGCTGATTGTCATCTGAACGTCCGGCACAGAAACAGATGCAAGAGTGATACTGTCCCAAAAATGAAAAGTCAAACGTCAAAGGAACTGCAAAGATGCCAGTGTGACATGCCCCATGAGGCAAATTTTCACTGAATCCTAGAAAAGAACAGGGAAAAAGAAAAGAGGACTTGGTACACACCCTTGTCAACCACCACAGAGACCATCAGAGTCATCTGTCATATCATCTGACATACACTGTGCTTGTCAACCAGCACAGAGACCATCAGAGTCATCTGTCATATCATCTGCCATACACTGTGCTTGTCAACCAGCACAGAGACCATCAGAGTCATCTGTAATATCATCTGACATACACTGTGCTTGTCAACCATCACAGAGACCATCAGAGTCATCTGTCATATCATCTGACATACACTGTGCTTGTCAACCATCACAGAGACCATCAGAGTCATCTGTCATATCATCTGTCATACACTGTGCTTGTCAACCAGCACAGAGACCATCAGAGTCATCTGTAATATCATCTGCCATACACTGTGCTTGTCAACCAGCACAGAGACCATCAGAGTCATCTGTAATATCATCTGCCATACACTGTGCTTGTCAACCACCACAGAGACCATCAGAGTCATCTGTCATATCATCTGCCATACACTGTGCTTGTCAACCACCACAGAGACCATCAGAGTCATCTGTCATATCATCTGACATACACTGTGCTTGTCAACATAAGAGACATCAGAGTCATCTGTCATATCATCTGACATCCCTGGCTTGTCAACAATCCAGAGACATCAGAGTCATCTGTAAATCAATCTGGACTTACACTGCGCTTGTCAACCAGCACAGAGACCATCAGAGTCATCTGTAATATCATCTGCCATACACTGTGCTTGTCAACCACCCCAGAGACCATCAGAGTCATCTGTCATATCATCTGTCATACACTGTGCTTGTCAACCATCACAGAGACCATCAGAGTCATCTGTCATATCATCTGACATACACTGTGCTTGTCAACCATCACAGAGACCATCAGAGTCATCTGTCATATCATCTGACATACACTGTGCTTGTCAACCATCACAGAGACCATCAGAGTCATCTGTCATATCATCTGACATACACTGTGCTTGTCAACCACCACAGAGACCATCAGAGTCATCTGTCATATCATCTGACATACACTGTGCTTGTCAACCACCACAGAGACCATCAGAGTCATCTGTCATATCATCTGACATACACTGTGCTTGTCAACCACCACAGAGACCATCAGAGTCATCTGCAATATCATCTGCCATACATAGTGCGGCTTCTATGTGACTGTGCACACTCTCCAATGTTTCAAGTATCTGACCATGAATCCTTCTCTTCCAAACAGCTTTTCATGTGAACATTGTCATACACTTTGGGCAAACATATAGAAAAGAGTGACAAATCTCCCTCCGTGTTCCCTATATTCTTCTGGACCGTTGAACATACAGAATACACGTGGCCTCTTTTATTGTACCCTTTCCAATTATCCGACCACAAATTGTTTAAGCTGATGAGCATGCACAAAAACAGAATCAGTGGGCCGATAAAAAACGAAGGAAAAAACATATTACAAAGCAACCACAACGCGTTTCGACCTATCGGATCTCCTTGAGACCGGACAAATAACAAGCATGATTCAGCAACCCTGAAAGCAATTGCTTAAATTGTCTGTCTGCATATCTTCTGGCTCCAGCCATGCTTTTCATCTTATCGATTCTTGGCTCTGTGCTTCATGGCGATCAGGTCGGCCTGTCGACCTTTCCACAGATTGACGCACTACACACTGTCATCGTTTTTCCTGTTACGGGCTTTTGCTTTGCCCTTTCTTCCCCCCGACCAGCAGCTAATGTTATTACCACATCTGTCTGCATGTTTGTCTGTATGTCAGCAAAACGTCGGCAACACGGTTGAACTGGGTTTACCAAATGTGTTGAGAAGATGTGACCCAAAGTCTTCTGGAAGCTGACAGATGGTGTGTGGCCTGGGGACCACCTTGGTGTGGATCTATGGCACAGATCAATTTTAAACAGCGCATCTAGGATCCATACAAGAAGATTAATAAACATTTTCCGCAGAGCTCGAACATCGTCAGGATCGTTAATGAATCGATAATCTAAAAAGTGATATCTTTTAATGGAATGTTCTAACTTTCGAATGGCAAAAAGTGATATTTTTTAATGGAATGATCTAACTTTCCAATAGCAAAAAGTGATATGTTTGAATGGAATGTTATAACTTTCTAATGGTAAAAAGTGATATCTTTTAATGGAATGTTATAACTTTCCAAAGGCAAAAATGTTCACATGTCGATTTCTCCACACTCCGTCATGGATAAGGGCAGGGGAAGTAACTATGCTGGACCATACCAACAATTACTTCCCTTGGCGGCGACCAAAAGGCAGACCAGGATCGGTCCGACCGCGGCAGAGGTCTGGGCTCTCCTGGATGCCCTTCTGGTTTGTTTCTGCTTTCACCCCTCAAGGAGGACACCCGTCTGGTTTGTTTCTGCTTTCACCCCTCAAGGAGGATGTTTTTAATCCACAGAGTGTTGTCAGAATAATGCATCTACTGTTCCGGGATCTTGCAACTTACACATGGGACTTCCATGAGACACGTCTTTCAAAATGCCCTATGCTGTGGGTGAGGTGGGTGTGGGTGCATGTGCAGTGGCGCCCAGGCATTGTCTGTGTATCTGTGGTTCAAATCCTTACATACAGATGAAGCCCCAAACAGTAAAGATTCTTTAGTCTGCTCAGACTACTTGCATTGTCCGTCAAAGAATAACCTGTGGAATATACATGAAGGACTGTGTGAGAGTTATATATACATGAAGGACTGTGTGAGAGTTATATATACATGAAGGTCTGTGTCAGAGTTATATATACATGAAGGACTGTGTCAGAGTTATATATACATGAAGGCCTGTGTGAGAGTTATATATACATGAAGGCCTGTGTGAGAGTTATATATACATGAAGGACTGTGTCAGAGTTATATATACATGAAGGCCTGTGTCAGAGTTATATATACATGAAGGCCTGTGTCAGAGTTATATATACATGAAGGCCTGTGTGAGAGTTATATATACATGAAGGACTGTGTCAGAGTTATATATACATGAAGGCCTGTGTGAGAGTTATATATACATGAAGGCCTGTGTGAGAGTTATATATACATGAAGGCCTGTGTGAGAGTTATATATACATGAAGGCCTGTGTGAGAGTTATATATACATGAAGGACTGTGTCAGAGTTATATATACATGAAGGACTGTGTGAGAGTTATATATACATGAAGGCCTGTGTGAGAGTTATATATACATGAAGGACTGTGTGAGAGTTATATATACATGAAGGACTGTGTCAGAGTTATATATACATGAAGGACTGTGTGAGAGTTATATATACATGAAGGACTGTGTCAGAGTTATATATACATGAAGGCCTGTGTCAGAGTTATATATACATGAAGGACTGTGTGAGAGTTATATATACATGAAGGCCTGTGTGAGAGTTATATATACATGAAGGACTGTGTGAGAGTTATATATACATGAAGGACTGTGTCAGAGTTATATATACATGAAGGACTGTGTCAGAGTTATATATACATGAAGGACTGTGTGAGAGTTATATATACATGAAGGACTGTGTCAGAGTTATATATACATGAAGGACTGTGTGAGAGTTATATATACATGAAGGCCTGTGTCAGAGTTATATATACATGAAGGACTGTGTCAGAGTTATATATACATGAAGGCCTGTGTCAGAGTTATATATACATGAAGGACTGTGTGAGAGTTATATATACATGAAGGCCTGTGTGAGAGTTATATATACATGAAGGCCTGTGTGAGAGTTATATATACATGAAGGACTGTGTCAGAGTTATATATACATGAAGGCCTGTGTCAGAGTTATATATACATGAAGGACTGTGTCAGAGTTATATATACATGAAGGCCTGTGTCAGAGTTATATATACATGAAGGCCTGTGTGAGAGTTATATATACATGAAGGCCTGTGTGAGAGTTATATATACATGAAGGACTGTGTCAGAGTTATATATACATGAAGGACTGTGTCAGAGTTATATATACATGAAGGACTGTGTGAGAGTTATATATACATGAAGGACTGTGTCAGAGTTATATATACATGAAGGACTGTGTCAGAGTTATATATACATGAAGGCCTGTGTCAGAGTTATATATACATGAAGGACTGTGTGAGAGTTATATATACATGAAGGACTGTGTCAGAGTTATATATACATGAAGGCCTGTGTCAGAGTTATATATACATGAAGGACTGTGTCAGAGTTATATATACATGAAGGACTGTGTGAGAGTTATATATACATGAAGGACTGTGTGAGAGTTATATATACATGAAGGCCTGTGTGAGAGTTATATATACATGAAGGACTGTGTCAGAGTTATATATACATGAAGGACTGTGTGAGAGTTATATATACATGAAGGACTGTGTCAGAGTTATATATACATGAAGGCCTGTGTGAGAGTTATATATACATGAAGGACTGTGTGAGAGTTATATATACATGAAGGACTGTGTCAGAGTTATATATACATGAAGGCCTGTGTCAGAGTTATATATACATGAAGGACTGTGTCAGAGTTATATATACATGAAGGACTGTGTCAGAGTTATATATACATGAAGGCCTGTGTCAGAGTTATATATACATGAAGGACTGTGTCAGAGTTATATATACATGAAGGACTGTGTCAGAGTTATATATACATGAAGGACTGTGTCAGAGTTATATATACATGAAGGACTGTGTCAGAGTTATATATACATGAAGGACTGTGTCAGAGTTATATATACATGAAGGACTGTGTCAGAGTTATATATACATGAAGGCCTGTGTGAGAGTTATATATACATGAAGGACTGTGTCAGAGTTATATATACATGAAGGCCTGTGTCAGAGTTATATATACATGAAGGACTGTGTCAGAGTTATATATACATGAAGGCCTGTGTGAGAGTTATATATACATGAAGGACTGTGTCAGAGTTATATATACATGAAGGACTGTGTGAGAGTTATATATACATGAAGGCCTGTGTCAGAGTTATATATACATGAAGGACTGTGTCAGAGTTATATATACATGAAGGTCTGTGTGAGAGTTATATATACATGAAGGCCTGTGTCAGAGTTATATATACATGAAGGCCTGTGTCAGAGTTATATATACATGAAGGACTGTGTCAGAGTTATACTGGCATTGTCCGTCAGAGAATAACCTGTGCATTATACATGAAGGCCTGTGTCAGAGTTATACTGGCATTGTCCGTCAGAGAAGAACCTGTGCAATATACATGAAGGCCTGTGTCAGAGTTATACTGGCATTGTCCGTCAGAGAAGAACCTGTGCATTATACATGAAGGCCTGTGTCAGAGTTATACTGGCATTGTCCGTCAGAGAAGAACCTGTGCAATATACATGAAGGCCTGTGTCAGAGTTATACTGGCATTGTCCGTCAGAGAATAACCTGTGCATTATACATGAAGGCCTGTGTCAGAGTTATACTGGCATTGTCCGTCAGAGAAGAACCTGTGCAATATACATGAAGGCCTGTGTCAGAGTTGTACTGGCATTGTCCGTCAGAGAATAACCTGTGCAATACACATAAAGGCCTGTGTCAGAGTTATACTGGCATTGTCCGTCAGAGAATAACCTGTGGAATACACATAAAGGCCTGTGTGAGAGTTAGCAGATGGAAATAAATGGCTGCAGTTATGAGTTTGTGGTGTAATAACTTTTACGATAAACAGACGTTAAATACAGTCACTGAACTGAATAGATGTGAACACATACACACACACACACACACACACACACACACACACACACAACACAACACAACACACACACACACACACACACACACACACACACACACACACAACACAACACAACACAACACAACGCACGCACGCAAGGACGCACGCACGCACGCATGCACGCACGCACGCCCGCACACACACACACATACATACACACACACACACACACACACACACACACACACACACACACACACACACACACACACAATTTGCTCGCAGAAAGAATATTCTAGCAACCTTTTTTGATATAAAAAAGGCATATGATCGTGTTTGGCATCATAAATTACTATATAAATTGAAACAAACTGGTTTGTCTGGGAACATCTACTTTTACATAAAAGACTTATTGATGAAAAGAAGCATGCAAACAAAGGTGGGAAATTCCTATTCGACTACACGCATGCCTACAATGGGTATTCCACAAGGCTCGGTAATAGCTCCCCATCTTTTTAATATATTACTTCATGACCTACCTCAATGTTTGTCAAAAAATGTCAACTTAGTACAATATGCAGATGATATTTGCATGTGGATGAATGTGTCCATGAAAAAGAAGTCACCAAAAGAGATATAAATTACTATAGAAAAGCTTATCAAATGGAATTAGATAAATTAAATAACTACTTGTTTGAAAATGGACTAACTCTACAACTGAGAAAACTCATCTGGTTTTATTCAACAATGGTGCTGATCCACCCAATTTACCATCCCTCCATATTGGGTCTGATATTTTGGAATATAAACAAAGGGTAAAGTTTTTGGGGGTTCATATTACTTCTAAATTAAACTGGAATTATCACATTGAATACTTGTTATCTAAAGCAAGAAAAACTTTAATTTTTTTTAAGTTATCAGTAAGCAATACTGGAGCCAAGATGTCAGAGTACTAAAACATCTAGCGATAAGTCTTGTTCGCTCTAGGCTTACGTATGGTCAAGAAGTTTTTTTCACCGCTCCAAAATATTTATTAAACAAATTACAAAGCGTGGATTGTAAAGCTTTTCGATTGGCCTTGGGGGTTCCTTTCCATACATCAACAATAGCAACATATA
>CM065735.1:3144027-3154027 GCA_033310375.1 Conus canariensis
AGGTGATGTTGACAGAATGGGAAAATGATGTTTTCCCCGTGAACCGAGTGCAGCGCCTGTTCGTTAGCGACGGGTAATTAACCGACTGAGTGAACAAACTGAAAACTGATAACTTCAACGTGTGAGTAATTGTGTGTGTGTGTGGTGTGTGTGTGTGTGTGTGTGTGTGTGTGTGTGTGTGTGTGTGTGTGTGTGTGTGTGAGAATGCGCATGTCTGAGTGCATACCTGCGTGCGTGTATGCCTGTGTGTGTATGTCCATGTATGCATGCGTGCGGTCATGTGTATGTGTGTGTATGTACTTGTGTCTGTCTGTCTGTCTGCCTGCCTCTCTCTCTCTCTCTCTCTCTCTCTCTCTCTCTCCCCTCCTCCCCCTCTCTCTTTATGGATGTGTGGGCGTGGTAGTGTGTGTGTGTGTGTGTGTGTGTGTGTGTGTGTGTGTGTGTGTGTGTGTGTGTGTGTGTGTGTGTTTGCACACCCATGTGTCCATGTGCGCATACATGTGCGCTCAAATATATGTAAATGTGTGAGCGCTCATCCGTATTTACGTGTGTGTGTGTGTGTGTGTGTGTGTGTGTGTGTGTGTGTGTGTGTGTGGTGCGTGCTGCTGCGTGCGTGCGTGTGTGTTGTGCGCGCTCTGCTGCCTCCTGCTAGTCTGTCTCCTGCCTGTCTGGATTCTCTCTGTCTGTCTGCTTCTGTCTGTCTGTCTGTCCTCTCGTCTACCTTCTCTCTGTTACTTCTTATGTTGTCTGTCTGCTCTGTCTGTCTGTCTGTCCTCTCTGTCTATTCTCTCTGTCTGTCTGTCTGCCTTCGTCTGTTGTCTGACCTCTCGTCTATCTTCTCTATGTCTGTCGTCTGCCTTCTGTCTGTTTGTCAGTCCTCTGTCTATCTCTCTCTGTTGTCTGTCTGCCTTCGTCTGTTTGTCAGTCCTCTCGTCTATCTTCTCTATGTCTGTCTGTCTGCCTTCTGTCTGTTTGCAGTCTCTCTGTCTATCTTTCTTGTCTGTCTGTCTGCTTCTGTCTGTTTGTCTGTCCTCTCTGTCTATCTTCTCTCTGTCTGCCTTCTCTCTGTCTGTCTGCCTTCTGTCTGTCTGTCTCTCTGTCTATCTTCTCTCTGTCTGCCTTCTCTATGTCTGTCTGTCTGCCTTCTGTCTGTTTGTCTGTCCTCTCTGTCTATCTTCTCTCTGTCTGCCTTCTCTATGTCTGTCTGTCTGCCTTCTGTCTGTCTGTCCTCTCTGTCTATCTTCTCTCTGTCTGCCTTCTCTTGTCTGTCTGTCTGCCTTCTGTCTGTCTGTCCTCTCTGTCTATCTTCTCTCTGTCTGCCTTCTCTCTTGTCTGTCTGCTTCTGTCTGTCTGTCCTCTCTGTCTATTCTCTTGTCTGCCTTCTCTATGTCTGTCTGTCTGCCTTCTGTCTGTTTGTCGTCCTCTCTGTCTATCTTCTCTCTGTCTACCTTCTCTCTGTCTGTCTGTCTGCCTTCTGTCTGTCTGTCCTCTCTGTCTATCTCTCTCTGTCTGCTTCTCTATGTCTGTCTGTCTGCCTTCTGTCTGCTGTCCTCTCTGTCTATCTTCTCTCTGTCTGCCTTCTCTCTGTCTGTCTGTCTGCCTTCTGTCTGTCGTCCTCTCTGTCTATCTTCTCTCTGTCTGCCTTCTCTCTGTCTGTCTGTCTGCCTTCTGTCTGTTTGTCTGTCCTCTCTGTCTACCTTCTCTCTGTTGTCTGTCTGCCTTCTGTCTGTTGTCTGTCCTCTCTGTCTACTTCTCTCTGTCTACCTTCTTGTCTGTCTGTCTGCCTTCTGTCTGTCTGCCTTCTGTCACTTTCTCTGTCTGCCTTCTTATGTCTGTCTGTCTGCCTTTCTGTCTCTAGTCGTCTGCTTCTGTCTGTCTGTCTTCTGTCTGCTCTCTCTGCTGTCTGCGTCTCTCTCAGTCTGCTTTTTGCTATCAGTTTTCTGTTTGCCTCTGTGTTTCTGCCTTCTGTCTGTCTGCCTTCTGTCTTTCTCTCTGCCTTCTGTCTGTCTGCCTTCTGTCTTTCTGTCTGCATTTTGTCTGTCTGCCTTCTGTCTGTCTGCCTTCTGTCTTTCTGTCTGCCTTCTGTCTTTCTCTCGCTTCTGTCTGTCGCTCATCTTTCTGTCTGATTTTGTCTTCTGCCTTCTGTCTGTCTGCCTTCTGCCTTCTGTCTCCCTTCTGTCTTTCTGTCTGCATTCTGTCTGTCTGTCTGCCTTCTATCTTTCTGTCTGCCTTCTGTCTTTCTGTCTGCATTCTATCTTTCTGTCTGCCTTCTATCTTTCTGGCTGCCTTCTGTCTTTCTGTCTGCATCTGTCTTTCTGTCTGCCTTCTATCTTTCTGTCTGCCTTTTGTCTTTCTGTCTGCCTTTTGTCTGTTTGCCTTCTGTCTGTCTGTC
The DNA here is from genome assembly GCA_033310375.1 of Conus canariensis. Classification (NCBI taxonomy): domain Eukaryota; kingdom Metazoa; phylum Mollusca; class Gastropoda; order Neogastropoda; family Conidae; genus Conus; species Conus canariensis. The sequence goes on from CM065735.1 coordinate 3,146,420, forward strand.
GCCTTCTATCTTTCTGTCTGCCTTCTGTCTTTCTGTCTGCCTTTTGTCTTTCTGCCTTCTGTCTGTCTGCCTTCTGTCTTTCTGCTTCTGTCTGCCTTCTGTCTGTCTGCCTTCTGTCTGTCTGCCTTCTGTCTGTCTGCCTTCTGTCTTTCTGTCTTCCTTCTGTCTTTCTGTCTGCCTTCTGTCTTTCTGTCTGCCTTCTGTCTCTCAGTCTGTCTGCCTTCTGTCTGTTTCTCTGCCTTCTGTCTGTCTGTCTGCCTTCTGTCTGTCTGTCTGCCTTCTGTCTTTCTGTCTGCCTTCTGTCTGTCTGCCTTCTGTCTCTCAGTCTGTCTGCCTTCTGTCTGTTTCTCTGTCTTCTGTCTGTCTGTCTGCCTTCTGTCTGTCTGTCTGCCTTCTCTCTCTCTCTCTCTCTCTCTCTCTCTCTCTCTCTCTCTCTCTCTCTCTCTCTCTCTCTGCCCCGAACGCAAATGGAAAACACGTGCGCAGCGGATCTCCGTCCGATTTGATGGAGTTGTTTGTTTGTGAGGGCTTTTTGGAGGTACGAGTGGATCCGGAGATGATTGGGAGGCGCAAATTGAGGAGGAAACAAACGCGGGGCGAACAGAGATGTTCGTCAATGAACCAGGAGAGCAGCTGCTCAGGGAGGGACGCAGTCTTCATCTGCAAAGAGCATGGCCTTATTCAGGGCAGGAATTGCGTCACATACTCGGATGTTTTTTTTGTTATTTTCGTTTGTTTGTGTGTTCGTTTTTGCTTTTTGTTGAGTTAATCATCTGGGTTATGATCAGTCTCAGCTAGTTTGTGAATGTTTCTACAACTGAGCTCGATGGTTTTTGTTGTTGTTTTCCCCCCTCGGACTTTTCTTTGTTTGTCTCTTTGTTCTTGATGATTGTGATGCGTGTGTATGTGTGTGTGTGGGGCGGGGGGGGGGGGGGGGGGTGAGTGAGGTGTGTGTGTGGTGTGTGTGTGTAGGGCGGGGGTGAGTGAGTGTGTGTGTGTTTGTGTGTGTCTTTGTGTGTGTGTGTGTGTGGATGTGGAATGGGGGGGGGGGAGTGTGTGCGTGTGTGTGTGTGTGTGTGTGTGTGTGTGTGTTGTGTGTGTAAAATTACATATAAACAACAACAAAACCAATACAATTAAGCGAATAACCAACCAACCAACACACACACACACACACACACACACACACACACAAAGAATCATATTACGAGGAAAGAAAGAGACATTAAACGCTGATCTAATCAAAACAGAATCTTCGTCCAAAGCCGTGAAGGTAAACTTGCATGATTTAAAGATGGAGTCACTGAATGTATTCAGAGGAAATCTAGGTAAACTTGCATGATTTAAAGATGGAGTCACTGAATGTATTCAGAGGAAATCTAGGTAAACTTGCATGATTCAAAGATGGAGTCACTGAATGTATTCAGAGGAAATCTAGGTAAACTTGCATGATTTAAAGATGGAGTCACCTAATGTATTCAGAGGAAATCTAGGTAAACTTGTATGATTCAAAGATGGAGTCACTGAATGTATTCAGAGGAAATCTAGGTAAACTTGCATGATTCAAAGATGGAGTCACTTAATGTATTCAGAGGAAATCTAGGTAAACTTGCATGATTCAAAGATGGTATTCAGAGGAAATCTAGGTAAACTTGCATGATTTAAAGATGGAGTCACTGAATGTATTCAGAGGAAATCTAGCCTCCCTGCCCTGCACTGAGGGGACATTACAACGCAGTCACAAAATCAACACAGTCTTAGCTTTCATCACTTCAGCGCAAGGTAGGCATTGAATCAACGCCCACCTTGCGCTGAAGTGATCAAAGCTAAGTGATTCTCGTTCATTTTCATTGTCCTATTTGAATGCATCTTGCCTGAAGAAGACCTAAGAGGCCGACACGCGTCGTGTTTTGTCTTGTGACTCGTTTGTCCACGTTCTCTTGGCTGTTCGCTAACATTTATTTAAGATTTACTTTAAGGCAGGCTAGGGGGGAAAACTTACATGATAAATCTGTTAAACTTTCAGTATTGTAAGGAGGAAACTTACTAAAGGTACCAATTCCGCATTTTGTGAGTGTAAGAAAAAGTTTGCAGACATAACAACCATCACGCATTTAATATTTAAAGGGGAGTAACTTAAAAACTATCATGCGTTTAGTGAAAGGTCGGGAAAGCTTGCATGGGGAAAGAATTAATATGTTTATAGTATTCGAAAGTAAGAGTGAGTTATGTGAGAAATATGGCTCATTTCGTCACTGAATGGGGAACCTTGCATGACATAAAAACTATTGCACATTTACTTACTGGAACGGAAAACTTACATGGCGTACGAACTATTAGTATTACACGTTTAGTAACTGGACGGAAAGATCACTCAACGTGAAAAACTGTTACACGCGATTAAAACAAAATAATCGTGCCGCAAAACAAAAGACTCAACAAATTACAAAACAAACACTGCGCGTTTCGACCTCTTTGGTCTTCTTCAAGCTAGCGAAACAGCATTCAAATCAATTTTTTTTTTTAATAAAATTTTTTTTTTTTAAACCCCGAAGGACAAACAGACAGCGACTTCGTTGTTTCTTCGTTTTCATAGTCTTGAATGTTGTTTGTCTCGCCTGTGGAGTTTGTTTTATAATCTGTGTATGCTTTCGTTTGGCGGCACATTTATCCTTTCTTTAATCGAATTTCCATTTCCGCCTGTAGTCATCTCCCTTTGAAGCGAACTATTCCACACGCAGGTACCGGAAAGGGAAGCTCATACCCGTGTAAGGCTGCTAGGCATTGTGTGACTACAAAGGGGAGCTTACATCACTGCCGAACTGTCATGCATTCCCGCTACCATACAAATCACACACACACACACACACACACACACACACACACACACACACAGAGAGAGAGTCAGGGTGAGGACGGGATAAACAACTCCAAACGAAGGCAGGAAAAGTGGAGAAAGGGGGACAACCCAAAGCGCTAATGTATTCAATCGTTTGCCTGGGAAACAAGTGCTTCAACATCCAACCGTTGACAAACGCCTGGTGGTTTGGGCGTCTAATGGAAGGGAAATCGTGGTCGCTGGAAAGAGAACTGGGGATGGAGATAGAGAGGAAGAGGTAAAGGAGAAGACAAGGGGGGGGGGGGAGGGAAGAAGGGGCTGGGGACCGGGTGGGAGGGGAAGGGAGGAGCGGAAGGGAGTGGAGGGAGATGAATGGGAACCCATATTGGTCAATAGTATATGTAAGTTGGTCAATACTTCATCCAGGCTGGTCAGTACTTCATCCAGGCTGGTCAGTACTTCATCCAGGTTGGTCAGTACTTCATCCAGGTTGGTCAGTACTTCATCCAGGTTGGTCACTGCTATGTTCAGGCTGGTCAATGCTACATTCAGGTAGGTCAATAATGCATTCAGGTTGGTCAATGCTACATTCAGGTTGGTCAATACTACATTCAGGTTGGTCAATACTACATTCAGGTTAGTCAATACTACATTCAGGTTGGTCAATACTACATTCAGGTTGATGAATACTTCATTTAGGTTAATCAATACTACACTCAGGTTGGTCAATACTATCAATACTACACTCAGGTTGGTCAATACTACATTCAGGTTGGTCAATACTACATTCAGGTTGGTTATTACTACATTAGACTAGCCAGTGCTACATTTAGCTAGCCAGTAATACCTTTAGATTTGTCGGTACCAAATTTAAGTTAGTTCATACAGAACTGAGATTAATTTTGTCAACACCGCATTCAGATTAGTCTACGTTACATTCAGGTTACCCAACTGTCCATTCAGAGGGGACCGGAATAGCTCAGTTGGTAGAGCGCCGGACTCGTGATCCTGGGGTTGCGGGTTCGAATTTCGGTACAGGGGGATTTTTCCCTCGGAGTTAACATTGGTTCTGACTCCATTCCCCATACAATCCTTCGAATGAGACTATAAACCGAGGTTCCGTATGTGAACGCACGCACAACATCTTGCACACACGTAAAATCCCATCACCAACTTTCGGAAGAGAAGACCAGTTTGGCCGTTGGTATGGATGACACGTTACATATAGCATGCACCTTCCCCGAAGATGGAGTATGGCTGCCTTAATGGCGGGATGAAAAACGGTCATACACACAAAACTCCACTGCCTGTCTATACAGGCAGGAGTATCAGCCTGCGTACACAGAAAGAAAGAAAGAAAAAGAAAGTCCATTCAGATTAGTCAATCAAACATTCAGTCAGCCAGTGCTGCAGTTGGGGAAGTCGATGCTATATTCAAGCTTGTCAGTATTGCGTCCAATTCAGTCAATCAGCACCACCCATGCAGGAAATAGTGACGGTCCCAAACATGTTGGTATGGAAACCTTATTTGCCAAGGTAACCTCATCTGCGATGGTAACTTCCTTTGCATCAACAGATTGCTATGGCCAATACGAAAACCACAGCCACCTTTCCCACTAGCCAACAAAACAAAGCCCAACAGACGGACTCCGTAACTTTGCGCGGATCAGTATTCGAAAGCTCGTTAGAAACCTACAGCTCTTCTAATTCACCATTTTGTTTTACTCGAGTATTTCGTCTCCATCAGCTGGATTCATCCACACCTATCAGCATTCGCCAACTGCTTTGAAATACAAGGATTCTCGTGTTCACCTTGATGTGTTGGACAAACTTGTACTGAACGTAAAGCTCGAAAATGGTTTCGTGCTCATTTTCCTGAATGTGTAGGGCGATCCCTGTTGTGTTTGATGACAGCGATTGAATTCCATGAGGGATCGTTGAAGAGATGAATCATGCTTCGGCAACTATGCAGGTCAGTGGAGTTGGGGGTACGGAGGGTGGTGGGGAGAGGAAGCAAAATGGAGCAGGGTGACAAGGGTCTGTGGCAGGGGAGGTGTAAGGAATGACTCTCTCTCTCTCTCTCTCTCTCTCTCTCTCTCTCTCTCTCCTCTCTCTCTCTCTCTCTCTCTCTTCGGGATTCTAACGAATACTGTAAGTCGTTTTCTTTCGTTTTATCTGTGTGATACTGATGTTTGTGAGCACACACACACACACACACACACACACACACACACACACACACACACACACACACACATTCACTCACACGAAAATGAACACACACACACACACACACACACACACACACACACACACACACACACACACATTCACTCACATGAACACACACACACACACACACACACACACACACACACACATTCATTCACTCACGCACACACACACACACACACACACACACACACACACACACACACACACACACACACACACTGAAAGCCTCCAAGGAATTCAACCAACATCAATCAAAGCATCCGTTAAGTAACAAAGGCAACGTCATTCATACACCCCCTCCTCCTCTACCCTCCCCCCTCATCTTTCTCACTCTGCCCGCCCTCCTCCCCTCCCTTCCCTCCCCCATTCTCCCCTCCCTCTCCCCCTCCCCCTGTCTCCCCTTCCCTTCCTCATTAGCAATGATACCGATAGCTGGCCACAAAGCCAAGCCACAAACCAAACGACTGCAGTGGCACTCCAGCCACCGACAAACCGGCGTGGACAAGCATTGCTAAACAGCTGCAAAGATCGAAGTGGCTGCATTTTTCAACGGACGCCCATTACTGGTTTTACACACCCTCCTTCCCCTTTGCCTCCCTACCTTGCCCTCTCTCCAACCCTCTCTCTCTCTCTCTCTCTCTCTCTCTCGCCGCCGCTTTCCACCTTTCCCAAACCTTTTGTCCACTCTGACTGCCACCTCCTGTTTCATCGCCAGCTCCTGTCCCATCCTTGACACACTCAAAGCTCTTGAGACGCACGGTCCAGTCAGGGATATGTGTGTGCGTGTGCGTGTGTGTGTGTGTGAGTGTGTGTGTGTGTGTGTGAATGTGTGTGTGTGTGTGTGGTGTGTGTGTGTGTGTGTGTGTGTGTGTTGTGATGTTGTGTGTGTGTGTGTGTGTGTGTGTGTGTGTGTGTGTGTTGTGAGTGGTGTGTGTGTGTGTGTGTGTGTGTGTGTGTGTGTGTGTGTGTGTGTGTGTCGTTTTCTGTCTGTCTGTTGTGTGTGTGTGTGTGTGTGTGTGTGTGTGTGTGTGTGTGTTGTGTTGTGATGTTGTGTGAGTGAGTGGTGTGTGTGTGTGTGTGTGTGTGTGTGTGTGTGTGTGTGTTGTGAGTGTGTGTGTGTTTATGTGTGCGTGCGCGCGTGTTTGTGAGAGAGAGAGAGAGAGAGAGAGAGAGAGACAGAGACAGACAGACAGACAGACAGACAGAGACAGACAGACAGAGACAGAGAGCTAGAGCGGATAAGTGAATCGCTGAATCGAGGACAGCAGGGAGAAAAAAGGGAAGAGGAGAAGAGGTCTGGGGGCAAAGGGGGGGGGCGGGGGTGCTGAACGACATGATGAGTAGAGAGAGAAGCAAGAGAGAGAGAGGCTGACGTCATCTAGGACAGTAGACAGACGATGATGATGATGTTTATTTCTCAGGGTAATAGATACGTACCTTCATACTTTTATTTTTATCCACCGTTTGCCCTGGAAAGAGAGCATAACAAGCGAGCAAACTAAGGCCATTTCCTCAACAGAGCCATCCAGGAGTCCTAACCAGGCGTTGTCGCTCCATCGTCATCAGCTCCACGACATTAACCCCGGGCACGAGACCAACAATATGAGATACTCACATTTTTAACTCCCGCTTCACCCACCCCATCACCCTCCTTACTGTCCCCCCTCTCCACCCCCCCCCCCCCCGTCGTCCCTCAAACCCACCCCACCCTGTAAACCTCTCCACCCTCCGCCTTCAGTCTGTCTCTCTCCCTCCACCACCCCCCCGCCCATTCTGATCAGAGGGACGGAAAGGGGGGGGGGGTCATTGGGAGGGAGGAAGGTTCAGAGAGTGAGGGTATGTGTGGGAGAGGAGATTGGCGGGGTTGGGGGGGGGGGGTACTCGAACTAGCGACTCAACCACAGAAGACCGACAGCGCGAGGGGTAAGGGGAAGGGATGGGACGGGGGGGGGGGGGGGAGGGGGTGAGCGAGTACCTTACAATCCTGATGTTTGAAGTCAGTGTCAATGCGAGTACTAAAACTGAAAAACTGGTCTGTTTGTTTGATGGTCAAACTGTTTGGGTTTTATTTTATTATTATCAAACTGTTTAGTACAATACCAGTGGTTAACAATATCGAATATTCACACACACACACACACACACACACACACACACACACACACACACACACACACACACACACCAGTCTTTGAGAGAGAGAGAGAGAGAGAGAGAGAGAGAGAGAGAGAGAGAGAGACAGACAGACAGACAGACAGACAGACGACAGACAGACAGACAGAGACAGAGAGAGACAGAGAGACAGAGAGGTTTGAAAAGGGACAGAGAAAGAGGTAGAAGGACAGACAGAGAGGCAGAGAGAGACAGAGACAGAGACAGAGAGAGAGAGAGAGAGAGGGAGACTGGCACTGACACTGACATCTTTTATTGACTTTGGCTAATAGCCTTTTTGTCAAGGGGGTACAATGTCTTTTTTCATGCATAGAAGAAAAGAAAACAAAAGAACAACTGCTAACTAGGTGTCTACACAACTA
>CM065735.1:3156527-3196527 GCA_033310375.1 Conus canariensis
GGACGTGCGTTGTCTTCTTTGGCCCAGCGACACAGGACGTGGGTTGTCTTCCTTTGGCCCAGTGACACAGGACGTGGGTTGTCTTTCTTTGGCCCAGTGACACAGGACGTGGGTTGTCTTCCTTTGGCCCAGTGACACAGGACGTGGGTTGTCTTTCCTTGGCCCAGTGTCCAACAAGTTGTGAGCTCCCATCAGTGGACGGTTTGTCATGAGCTTTCCGTCCTCACCTAGCAACATCAGCACGCAAGCCCCCGCTTTGCTTTTCATGTAGTTTGTATGGTCAACTGATGGTGAGCTGCATTAACTGTTTTAAACGGACATTCATGTATAATGTATGGCAGAGCCAGAGGGAAAAAGTTGGCAGTAGAAGGGCATCTGGGAATCATGTCCTGGACGCGGCCTGGCCCCCTTAGAATGTAAAGAGTTCAGGGCCGAAACACTTGTCTGAGGGGGTTTCTTCTCTGAAGACCTTCTGCTGTCAAGCTCTCCTAGAATTTCTTCCCAATAATGTCCATAGTAAAAGTGGTATTGCAGACAGGGGAGGGGGGGTGGGATGAACTATCCCCAGACTGAGACTGGGAGGGACTACCACAACAATTACCACAGCGAAACGGACGATTTTTCATTCTTTCTTTCTTTTTTCTCCCCCCCCCCCCCCCCCCCCCCCCCCCCCCCCCCCCCCCCCCCCCCCGTTGGCGCCAACTCGAATCAAACTCGTCAGCACGACCCGAACTCAAAGAAGTTCTGAGTTATCCATGCACACCCGCAGTTCAAATCTCGCATGAACAATCAGTACAACACAATGCAATGTGCAAAAAAGTATAATTCATGCCACAGCAGGAAGAAACTCCAGGAAGAGCTTGACAGCAGAAGATCTTCAGATAGAAGAAAAAGCCTCACAGAAGTGTTTCAGCCCCGAATTCTCTACATTCTAAAGGGGTCGGGCCGCATCCTAAGTATTACTCTGCTGTAACAATGTTTTCCTGGCGCTGCTGGGATTCAAGGTGCACCCTCTGGACGGATGGGGTCTCAGGGTGCTGCCTGTTTAGACAGAGGCCTCGCCCACACCATCAGACACGTTATAAAGGTCAGCCTTGATGCCTCATCCACCCCATCATCAGACACGCTCTAAAGGTCAGCCTTGATGCTTCATCAACACCATCAGACACGTTCTAAAGGTCAGCCTTGATGCCTCATCCACACCATCATCAGACACGTTCTAAAGGTCAGCCTTGATGCCTCATCCACACCATCATCAGACACGTTCTAAAGATCAGCCTCGATGCCTCATCCACACCATCATCAGACACGTTCTAAAGGTCAGCCTTGATGCCTCATCCACACCATCAGACACGCTCTAAAGATCAGCCTTGATGCCTCATCAACACCATCAGACACGTTCTAAAGGTCAGCCTTCATGCCTCATCAACACCATCAGACACGTTCTAAAGGTCAGCTTTGATGCCTCATCTACACCATCATCAGACACGTTCTAAAGGTCAGCCTTGATGCCGCATCCACACCACCATCAAACACGTTCTAAAGGTCAGCCTTGATGCCTCATCAACACCACCATCAGACACGTTCTAAAGGTCAGCCTTGATGCCTCATCAACACCATCAGACACGTTCTAAAGGTCAGCCTTCATGCCTCATCCACATCATCAGACACGTTCTAAAGGTCAGCCTTGATGCCTCATCAACACCATCAGATATGTTCTAAAGTCAGCCTTGATGCTTCATCAACACCACCATCAGACACGTTCTAAGGTCAGCCTTGATGCTCATCAACACCATAGATATGTTCTAAAGTCAGCCTTGATGCCTCATCCACACCATCATCAGACACGGTCTAAAGGTCAGCCTCGATGCCTCATCCACACCATCATCAGACACGTTCTAAAGGTCAGCCTTGATGCCTCATCCACATCATTATCAGACACGCTCTAAAGGTCAGCCTTGATGCCTCATCAACACCATCAGATATGTTCTAAAGGTCAGCCTTCATGCCTCATCCACATCATTATCAGACACGTTCTAAAGGTCAGCCATGATGCCTCATCCACCACATCAGACACGTTCTAAATGTCAGCCTTGATGCCTCATCCACACCACCAGACACGTTCTAAAGGTCAGCATTGATGCCTCATCACACCATCATCAGACACGTTCTAAAGGTCAGCCTTGATGCCTCGTCCACACCACATCAGACACGTTCTAAAGGTCAGCTTGATGCCTCATCACACCATCATCAGACACGTTCTAAAGGTCAGCCTTCATGCCTCATCAACACCATCAGATATGTTCTAAAGGTCAGCCTTGATACCTCATCCACACCACCATCAGACACGTTCTAAAGGTCAGCCTTGATACCTCATCCACACCACCATCAGACACGTTCTAAAGGTCAGCCTTGATGCCTCATCCACACCACCATCAGACACGTTCTAAAGGTCAGCCTTGATGCCTCATCCACACCACCATCACACACGTTCTGAGCTGGAAACGGTCAACCTTTAAAGCTATGACAGAAGGCAGAGGCTGTGCGGGCCACACCCCACAATTAGGAATTTGCTCGAAATCACTAGGGTCTATACAGACCATGTAAGCATTTGGTGGCCCAGCATCAGTCTGAGCCTGCATTTGATATCAAAGTGATAATTGATCCAAAGAACAACCCCCCCCCCCAATCTTTTCACTTGTTTTTCTTTTTCTTTTTTCTTTTTTTTTTTTTTTTTTGGGGGTGGGGGTGGGGATTCCCACTGATGACATTTTTAAAAAAATCTTCAAATACATGACCTTAGCCTTAGTTGACGTCACATTTCACGCCATCTCACTCACCCGTGACCCTCTCTTTGCGCCATGTGGTTCCTCCTAGTAATCCCATTCCTTTCATTGTAATCTGTCTGCTTGGAACCACCTAGCATGTACAGAAATGGGCATACGAAAGAAAAGAAGATAATCAACTTTCAGACACAATACAAATTCTTAATACAATCTAATTGTGCCTGTCTATAAATACTCGACTCCCATAGCAAGGTCTTGGCGCATTCACTTTTGGTGTCCACCCACAATGCCAACCTCTCCCAATCCTCCCTCCCCCCCCCCCTCCACTCCGCCAACCCACCCATACCCCTCCTACATCCCCTGTTTCCATTCCCCAAACCATCATCCCGGACAAAAAGGAAAACCGACAATGAAAAACTGGACTTGATTGATGTCTGGATGTTTCCTGAGATTATAGACTGATTATAGGCTGATGTCTGGTTGTTTCATGAGATTATAGGCTGATGTCTGATTGTTTCCTGAGATTATAGGCTGATGTCTGGATGTTTCCTGAGATTATAGGCTGATGTCTGGATGTTTCATGAGATTATAGGCTGATGTGTGATTGTTTCCTGAGATTATAGGCTGATGTCTGGTTGTTTCCTGAGATTATAGGCTGATGTCTGATTGTTTCCTGAGATTATAGGCTGATGTCTGGATGTTTCATGAGATTATAGGCTGATGTCTGATGGTTTCCTGAGGTTATAGGCTGATGTCTGATTGTTTCCTGAGATTATAGGCTGATGTCTGGATGTTTCATGAGATTATAGGCTGATGTCTGATTGTTTCCTGAGATTATAAGCTGATGTCAGGTTGTTTCATGAGATTATTGGCTGATGTCTGATTGTTTCCTGAGGTTATAGGTTGATGTCTGATTGTTTCCTGAGATTATAGGCTGATGTCTGGATGTTTCATGAGATTATAGGCTGATGTCTGGTTGTTTCCTGAGATAAACCAAATACGCGGTGCAAAGTATTTCATTGATGCTTCCTTCTAATCTTTTACTTTACTTTTTATTTTTTTCGTTCATGTATATTTTCCTTCATGGATTGTTTCACTTTCAGTTTACTTATCACCTGTATAATGCCTTCATTGTTTATTCATTTCAGCCATGTTGTGCAGAATTATGCTGTACTAATTTTGTATACAGTGATGTAATACTTGCATATGTGTGGGTATACAATGTACTGCCACAAACACAAGAGTAAGTGATGGTACTGAAAAGGTGAATGTTCACAAATTTTTTGTCTTTATTCATGGCGCAGATATTGCATCTGATTGTCTTTATTCGGAGGTGTTTGTATATCATCATCTTTTCTTTTTTTTGTCTTTTCACATTATTCCTTTCGTTTTGTTTTGCGGATGGCTTGATGGGAAAACAAGGAGATACTGTGTATTCAATGTACCATCTCACAATGAAATTTTGACTTTGACTGACATCCCATCTCGCCTCAGTCTGTATGGCCGGTATCCAGTAAAACCCGTCCCCCTGCCCTTTACGTCCCAGCTGTTTCAGGCCATGATGTGCGGCCTCCCCCCCCCCCCCCCCCACCCCCCACCCCCGACGTGTTCGGCAATACAGCACAGTGCACGGCACAACACACTGACGTGTTCGGCAATACAGCACAGTGCACGGCACAACACACTGACGTGTTGGGCAATACAGCACAGTGCACAACACACTGACGTGTTGGGCAATACAGCACAGTGTATGGCACAACACACTGACGTGTTGGGCAATACAGCACAGTGCACGCGGCACAACACACTGACGTGTTGGGCAACACAGCACAGCGCACAACACACTGACGTGTTGGCAACACAGCACAGTGCACGGCACAACACACTGACGTGTTGGGCAATACAGCACAGTGTACGGCACAACACACTGACGTGTTGGGCAATACAGCACAGTGCACGCGGCACAACACATTGACGTGTTAGGCAATACAGCACAGTGCTCGCGGCACAACACACTGACGTGTTGGGCAACACAGCACAATGCACGGCACAACACACTGACGTGTTGGGCAACACAGCACAGAGCACGCGGCACAACACACTGACGTGTTGGGCAACACAGCACAGTGCACGGCACAACACACTGACGTGTTGGGCAATACAGCACAGTGCACGCGGCACAACACTCTGACGTGTTGGGCAATACAGCACAGTGCACGCGGCACAACACACAACACTGAGTTGGGCAATACAGTACAGTGCACAACACACTGACGTGTTGTACAACACAGCACAGTGCACGGCACAACACACTGACGTGTTGGGCAATACAACACAGTGCTCGCGGCACAACACACTGACGTGTTGGGCAATACAGCACAGTGTACGGCACAACACACTGACGTGTTGGGCAATACAGCACAGTGCACGGCACAATACACTGACGTGTTGGGCAACACAGCACAGTGCATGGCACAAGACACTGACGTGTTGGGCAACACAGCACAGTGCACAACACACTGACGTTTTGGGCAACACAGCACAGTGCACGGCACAACACACTGACGTGTTGGGCAACACAGCACAGTGCACGGCACAAGACACTGACGTGTTGGGCAACACAGCACAGTGCACAACACACTGACGTTTTGGGCAACACGGCACAGTGCACGGCACAACACACCGATGTGTTGGGCAACACACCACAGTGCACGGCATAACACACTGACGTGTTGGGCAACACAGCACAGTGCACAACACACTGACGTGTTGGGCAACACAGCACAGTACACAACACACTGACGTTTAGGGCAACACAGCACAGTGCACAACACACTGACGTGTTGGGCAACACAGCACAGTGCACAACACGCTGACGTGTTGGGCAACACAGCACAGTGCACAACACACTGACGTGTTGTGCAACACAGCACAGTGCACGGCACAACACACTGACGTGTTGGGCAATACAGCACAGTGCACGCGGCACAACACACTGACGTTTTGGGCAATACAGCACAGTGCACAACACACTGACGTGTTGGGCTACACAGCACAGTGCACGGCACAACACACTGGCGTGTTGGGAAACACAGCACAGTGCACAACACACTGACGTGTTGGGCAACACAGCACAGTGCACAACACACTGACGTGTTGGGCAACACAGCACAGTGCACAACACGCTGACGTGTTGGGCAACACAGCACAGTGCACAACACACTGACGTGTTGGGCACACGGCACAGTGCACAACACACTGATCTGTTGGGCAATACAGCACAGTGCACGCGGCACAACACACTGACGTGTTGGGCAATACAACACAGTGCACGGCACAGCACACTGACGTGTTGGGCAACACAGCACAGTGCACGGCACAACACACTGACGTGTTGGGCAACACAGCACAGTGCACGGCACAACACACTGACGTGTTGGGCAATACAGCACAGTGCTCGCGGCACAACACACTGACGTGTTGGGCAATACAGCACAGTGCTCGCGGCACAACACACTGACGTGTTGGGCAATACAGCACAGTGCACGGCACAACACACTGACGTGTTCGGCAACACAGCACAGTGCACAACACACTGACATGTTGGGCAATACAGCACAGTGCAGGGCACAACACACTGACGTGTTCGGCAACACAGCACAGTGCACAACACACTGACGTGTTGGGCAATACATCACAGTGCATGCGGCCCAACACACTGACGTGTTGGGCAATACAGCACAGTGCACGGCACAACACACTGACGTGTTGGGCAATACAGCACAGTGCACGCGGCACAACACACTGACGTGTTGGGCAATACAGCACAGTGCACAACACACTGACGTGTTGGGCAATACAGCACAGTGCACGGCACAACACACTGACGTGTTGGGCAATACAGCACAGTGCACAACACACTGACGTGTTGGGCAATACAGCACAGTGCACGGCACAACACACTGACGTGTTGGGCAATACAGCACAGTGCACGGCACAACACACTGACGTGTTGGGCTATGCAGCACAGTGCACGGCACAACACACAGCGTTGCAGGACAACAGCCCTCATATCACATAACCTAATACGTGTACAATGCAGTGCTGTACACTTACAGTACAACACAGTTCCACGACACGCCGTGAAAGCTGTACCATGCCAGAGGAGGCTACAGAATACCATACAGTACAAGTCGATGCAATCCAGTATAACAAATGAATATAACACAATAAAACAAAACAATACAACACAACACAAAAAAGTACAATACAAAGGTCATTTAGATTTCGCATCTCTCTGAATTCGACTCTGAGTATCTCCCGCAAGCATACTGCTTTGACCATGACAGTGGGGGAGGACACCTGAAACATACTGCTTTGACCATGACAGAGGGGGAGGACACCTCAAACATACTGCTTTGACCATGACAGAGGGGCATGACACCTCAAACATACTGCTTTGACCATGACAGAGGGGAATGACACCTCAAACATACTGCTTTGACCATGACAGAGGGGGAGGACACCTCAAACATACTACTTTGACCATGACAGAGGGGCATGACACCTCAAACATACTGCTTTGACCATGACAGAGGGGGAGGACACCTCAAACATACTGCTTTGACCATGACAGAGGGGGAGGACACCTGAAACATACTGCTTTGACCATGACAGAGGGGGAGGACACCTCAAACATACTGCTTTGACCATGACAGAGGGGGAGGACACAAACATACTGTTCTGACCATGACAGAGGGGCATGACACCTCAAACATACTGCTTTGATCATGACAGAGGGGCATGACACCTCAAACATACTGCTTTGACCATGACAGAGGGGAATGACACCTCAAGCATACTGCTTTGACCATGACAGAGGGGGAGGACACCTCAAACATACTGCTTTGACCATGACAGAGGGGCATGACACCTCAAGCATACTGCTTTGACCATGACAGAGGGGGGTGACACCTCAAACATACTGCTTTGCCCATGACAGGAATGACACCTCAAACACACTGCTTTGACCATGACAGAGGGGGCATGACACCTTTTTTGACCTTGACAGGAATGACACCTCAAACATACTGCTTTGACCATGACAGGAATGACACCTCAAACATACTGCTTTAACCATGACAGGAATGACACCTTAAACATACTGTTTTGACCATGACAGGAATGACATCTCAAACATACTGCTTTGACCATGACAGAGGGGCATGACACCTCAAACATACTGCTTTGACCATGACAGAGGGGCATGACACCTCAAACATACTGCTTTGACCATGACAGGAATGACACCTCAAACATACTGCTTTGACCATGACAGAGGGGCATGACACCTCAAACATACTGCTTTGACCATGACAGAGGGGGAGGACCCCTCAAGCATACTGCTTTGACCATGACAGAGGGGCATGACACCTCAAACATACTGCTTTGACCATGACAGAGGGGGAGGACACCTCAAACATATGCTTTGACCATGACAGAGGGGGAGGACACCTCAAACATACTGCTTTGACCATGACAGAGGGGGGTGACACCTCAAACATATTGCTTTGACCATGACAGAGGGGGGTGACACCTCAAGCATACTGCTTTGACCATGACAGAGGGGCATGACACCTCAAACACACTGCTTTGACCATGACAGTGGGGCATGATACCTCAAACATACTGCTTTAACCATGACACCTCCCTAACCGAATTGACAGCAGCAGGCTACCATTGCCAGAGGAGGTGTGAATGAATGGGCCAACATCAGGAGCACAAACGCCACTGACGAGAGAACAAATTCCATCAGCCGACGGTATTCAATATACATGAACGTCAGTGCATGCACAGGGGCAACAAAGCGGTTTGGAGTAGAAACACACGTGAGGTGATCATGTGAGAGAGGGCACGGGAAGGGTAGAGAAAGGGAGGGGGTGAGGGGCAGTTGGTGTTGAGGACGAGGGAGGAAAGGACGGGGGAAGTCGGGGAGGAAGGGGGAGGGGCTGTAGAATTTAGCAAAGCGAGGCACAAAAATGTCCTTAATGGAAGGAATAGAAAAATCGTATTATGTACATCGCTGTGAATGAGGGCACTATACAGACACAGAAACATGAAAGCAAAATGTATGGGAAACAAAAAGGTGGAGGGAAGAGAGAACAAAAGGGAGAAGAGAGAGAGAGAGGGGGGGGGGGGTCGAGGACAAACAGACTGACAGACAGAACGACAGACAGACAGACAGACAGACAGACAGAGGGTGGGAGAAGATACGAATAACCTCAAGTTCCTACTTGCCACTCCCTTCCCACTCCCCCTACTCTCCTCCTCCTCCACCACACACACACACACACACACACACACACACACACACACACACACATACATACCTCATATATACCAGCCGCATCACATACGCACGCACATCATCCTCCCTCCCCCCCCCCCCCCCCCCCTCTTCTCTCTCTCTCTCTCTCTCTCTCTCTCTCTCTCTCGTTCCTATTCTCCTCTCTCTCTCTCCCTCTGTGTGTGTGTGTGTGTGTGTGTGTGTGAGTCTGTCTCTCTGTGTCGATGTCTCTCTCTCTCTCTCTCTCTCTCTCTCTCTCTCTCTCTCTCTCCGCTCTCTCTCTCTCTCTCGCATGACAAACACACACATATCTGGGCTCGACCTGAACATTATTACTCTCCAACAAAACAGACGGCCTCCTTCATGATTCTTGAATGGCCAGGCAAACAAGGGGAACGCGCGCGTGCCAGCAGTGATTGGCGATGGCGTGTTGCCGGGGTGATGAATGACAGTCAGATGACAAGGGAGCCGTTGTCGTCCGCGGTGTTTGTCACCATCAGCGAGCACGAGCAGTTCCAAGAACGATTATCCGCCGACGTTTATAGTTATCGTTCTTGCTCCCCGTGCGTCCTAATCACTCACTACGCAGCGCTATCACCCTGCGACTTTTCTTTTTTTTCGTCTTGAATATAAAAAGCGTGAGCGTAAGTAGTAATAGTACTACTAGCACTACTAGTAATGATAACCTTGTACGTGTAGCCCATATTCGCTGGGGATCGTGTTTCATGTGTCAGCTAAGTTATTGTTCGGTTGTTGTTTTTTGTTTGTTTTTGAGACAAGTGGGATATTTAATATATTTACAGTCCAGTAACTATGCAAACTATAATGGAAAGGAGCACAGAGCATTAAAATCCACACAGCAGCCATAGCCGTCTGTCTGCAACTGCTTCCCCATTCTGATGAACACGTGAAAAAAAAATCCCTGCTGTTGAGCCTGCGAGTACTGTAGCGGAAGCCAAGGGGTTTTGAGGATGAGTGCAATGCATACAGAATCCATCACATTCTATAGGGGAAGGGGTTGTGAGGATGAGTACAATGCATACAGAATCCATCACATTCTATAGGGGAAGGGAGGGGTTGTGAGGATGAGTACAATGCATACCAAATCCATCACATTCTATAGGGGAAGGGAGGGGGTTGTGAGGATGAGTACAATGCATACCAAATCCATCACATTCTATAGGGGAAGGGAGGAGGTTGTGAGGATGAGTACAATGCATACTGAATCCATCACATTCTATAGGGGAAGGGGTTGTGAGGATGAGTACAATGCATACCAAATCCATCACAATCTATAGGGGAAGGGAGGGGGTTGTGAGGATGAGTACAATGCATACAAATCCATCACATTCTATAGGGGAAGGGGTTGTGAGGATGAGTACAATGCATACAGAATCCATCACATTCTATAGGGGAAGGGAGGGGGTTGTGAGTGAGGATGAGTACAATGCATACAGAATCCATCACATTCTATAGGGGAAGGGGTTGTGAGGATGAGAACAATGCATACCAAATCCATCACATTCTATAGGGGAAGGGAGGGGGTTGTGAGGATGAGTACAATGCATACCAAATCCATCACATTCTATAGGGGAAGGGAGGGGGTTGTGAGGATGAGTACAATGCATACATAATCCATCACATTCTATAGGGGAAGGGAAGGGGTTGTGAGGATGAGTACAATGCATACCAAATCCATCACATTCTATAGGGGAAGGGAGGGGGTTGTGAGGATGAGTACAATGCATACAGAATCCATCACATTCTATAGGGGAAGGGGTTGTGAGGATGAGTACAATGCATACAGAATCCATCACATTCTATAGGGGAAGGGGTTGTGAGGATGAGTACAATGCATCCCAAATCCATCACATTCTATAGGGGAAGGGGTTGTGAGGATGAGTACAATGCATACCAAATCCATCACATTCTATAGGGGAAGGGAGGGGGTTGTGAGGATGAGTACAATGCATACAAATCCATCACATTCTATAGGGGAAGGGGTTGTGAGGATGAGTACAATGCATACAGAATCCATCACATTCTATAGGGGAAGGGAGGGGGTTGTGAGGATGAGTACATTGCATACAAAATTAATCCCATTCTCAGGTTCCTTGGCTTTGCCAACTACGTTAACCTGCTGTACAGAACGACTGACCACACTTGCTGTACATGTATTCTGACCTCTGCCTTACACTGACCACCCTTACTGTACATGTATTCTGACCTCTGTCTTACACTGACCACCCTTGCCATACATGTATTCTGACCGCTGTCTTATACTGACCACCCTTACTGTACGTGTATTTTGACCTCTGTCTTATACTGCCTACCTTACTGAACGTGTATTCTGACCTCTGTCTTATACTACCTACCTTACTGTACGTGTATTCTGACCTCTGTCTTATGCTGACCACCCTTACTGTACATGTATTCTGACCTCTGTCTTATACTGAGCACCCTTACGATACATGTATTCTTACCTCTATCTTACACTGATCACCTTTGCTATACATGTATTTTGACTTCCATTTTACACTAACCACTTTTGTATGTGTATTTTGACTTCCATTTTACACTGACCACTTTTGTATGTGTATTTTGACTTCCATTTTACACTGACCACTTTTGTATGTGTATTTTGACTTCCATTTTACACTGACCAGTTTTGTGTGTGTATTTTAACTCCCATTTTACACTGACCACTTTTGTATGTGTATTCTGACCTCCATTTTATACTGACCATCCTTGCTGTACATGTGTTTTGACCTCCATTTAATCCCCTTCAAACCTCGTTCTCAAAGATCTTTCAAGTCATTGAGGTTTTCATTTTTCATCTCTGCAGCACAGTTATCGATTTTTCCTCCTCTGTCACAATACTAGCCTTCACTGGCAGTACTGGGAAGACGCTGGGTGGCCATTCTGTCTGTCCCTTAGTGTGGCGAGCATCGCTTCGTTACAAAAAGTGTGTTCCTGTTCTGTATGGTTGGTGGGCAAACACGACCAGTGCCGGGGATTCTGAGGATTTCCCCACCAAGAAAGTGGACGTCTGCGTTTATAAACCAGACGCAACTAATGGTTCTGTCAACGATTTCAACAAAACCAAATTCCGTGGTGGGTTTAATCTTTCCATTGCCAGCACTTCTTTCCATACACCACCGCCCTCCCCCTGCCCCCCCCCCCCCCCCCCTTTCTTCCCGCCCATCCTACGTATTTCCCACTGTCCACCCTCCCCCTGCCCTCTTGGCCGCTGATCTTCCATTCCATTGTAAACTACACCCTATGTGGAAGATCACTGCAAATCGCACCCTGTGTGGAAGATCATTGAAAATGACACCCTATGTGGAACATCATTGTAAATCACACACTGTGTGGATGATCATTGTAAATCACACCCTATCTGGAAGATCACTGTAAATCACACTCTGCGTGGAAGATCATAGTAAATCAGACCCTGTGTGGAAGATCACTGTAAATCAGACCCTGTGTGGAAGATCATTGTAAATGACACCCTGTGTGGAAGATCACTGTAAATCACACCCTATGCGGAAGATCATTGTAAATCACACCCTTTGTGGAAGATCATTGTAAATCAGACCCTATGTGGAAGATCATTGCAAATCAGACTTTATGTGGAAGATCATTGTAAATCACACCCTTTGTGGAAGATCATTGTAAATCAGACCCTATGTGGAAGATCATTGCAAATCAGACCTTATGTGGAAGATCATTGTAAATCACACCCTATACGGAAGATCATTGTAAATCACACCCTATGTGGAAGGATCATTGTAAATCACGCCCTATGTGGAAGATCATTGTAAATCACCCCTATGTGGAAGATCATTGTAAATCACACCCTATGTGGAAGATCATTGTAAATCACACCCTGTGTGGAAGATCACTGCAAATCACACCCTTTTTGGAAGATCATTGTAATCAACTTTGTGGAAGATCATTGTAAATCAGACCCTATGTGGAAGATCATTGTAAATCAGACCTATGTGGAAGATCATTGTAAATCACACCCTATGTGGAAGATCATTGTAAATCACACCTGTGAAGATCTGTAAATCACACCCTATGTGGAAGATCATTGTAAATCACACCCTATGTGGAAGATCATTGTAAATCACACCCTGTGTGGAAGATCATTGTAAATCACACCCTATGTGGAAGATCATTGTAAATCACACCCTGTGTGGAAGATCATTGTAAATCACACCCTATGTGGAAGATCATTGTAAATCACACCCTGTGTGGATGATCATTGTAAATCACACCCTTTGTGGAAGATCATTGTTAATCACACCCTATGTGGAAGATCATTGTAAATGACACCCTCTGTGGAAGATCATTATTAATCACACCCGGTGTGGAAGATCATTGTAAATCACACCCTCTGTGGAAGATCATTGTTAATCACACCCTGTGTGGAAGATCATTGTAAATGACACCCTCTGTGGAAGATCATTGTTAATCACACCCTGTGTGGAAGATCATTGTAAATGACACCCTCTGTGGAAGATCATTGTTAATCACACCCTCTGTGGAAGATCATTGTTAATCACACCCTCTGTGGAAGATCATTGTTAATCACACCCTATGCCGAAGATCATTGTAAATCAGACTTTATGTGGAAGATCATTGTAAATCAGACTTTATGTGGAAGATCATTGTAAATCACACCCTGTGTGGATGATCATTGTAAATCACACCTATGTGGAAGATCATTGTAAATCACACCCTGTGTGGATGATCATTGTAAATCACACCCTATGTGGAAGATCATTGTAAATCACACCCTATGTGGAAGATCATTGTAAATCACACCCTGTGTGGATGATCATTGTAAATCACACCCTTTGTGGAAGATCATTGTAAATCACACCCTCTGTGGAAGATCATTGTAAATCACACCCTGTGTGGAAGATCATTGCAAATCACACCCTATGTGGAAGATCATTGTAAATCACACCCTATGTGGAAGATCATTGTAAATCAGACACTATGTGGAAGATTACTGTAAATCAGACCTCATGTGGAAGATCATTGTAAATCAGACTTTATGTGGAAGATCATTGTAAATTACACCCTATGTGGAAGATCATTGTAAACCAGACCCTATCGGGAAGATCATTGCAAATCAGACCACATTTTGCGGATTCAGCAACAGACATTCGTTTAAATCGCTAGATCAGTTGTCGGCTTCCTGAAATTCTGAAAAGTACAAAAAGTTATTAGCGAAATTGTAACAGTCTTGAACCGCTGGCAGACAAGGCCAGTCTGCAACAAGCAGATCACACACACACACACACACACACACACACACACACACACACACACACACACACACACGCACTGGCGTGTACGCGCGTGCATACACACACATACGCACACACGCTCGCGCGCGCACACACACACACACACACACACACACACACACACACACACACACACACACACACACAACCACACACACACACACACACACACGGCTGTGAGCGTACTCGGATGACAAGAAGGGACAAGCCGAAGCTGAAGATAAGAGAGCAGACAAAGAGCAGCACTGCCCTCCTCGTTATTAAGGAACAGATCGATGGCTTCACACAGCACACTGCCAGGGAACGCTCGTCTGGAGGTTCCTGATACCCCTCGGCGGAATATACAATGCATATACTTACAGGAAGATGGTAAATGCTAATCTGCCTGCCCTCTCTCCTCTCTCTCTTCTCTCTCTCTCTCTCTCTCTCTCTCTCTCTCTCTCTTAGTTCCACTGTGCCGTGAATTGAAAGTAACCCCACGGGTAGAATCAAAGCACATGCCTGTTGAATTTGTACTAATGCTTCCCAGTCCGAATCAGGAGACGGTTTCAAAAAGGTTAAAGGTAACCAAATTTAAAAAATATGCATGGGATCCAGCAAAAGAAGGTGATTTTATCGGTGCACTTCAGTCTGACGAGGTCAATTCAACCTTTAATGAAGCAATTGAATTGATTGATGTCACCGATCGGCGGTACTAAATCAGTATGTCCATGTGTTTAAGAGTAGTGGTGGTTCAAGATAGAGAGCGTGTGCGTATGCGGGTGTGTGTGTGTGTGTGTGTGTGTGTGTGTGTGTGTGTGTGTGTGTGTGTGTGTGCGCTCGCGCGTATGTGAGGTTGGGGTTTAGTTAGCTAGAGTTAGGTGAAGTTCCTCAGGGTTAGGTAGAAAGATTAGGCTAGGTAGGAGGCTGGGGAAATAGGACATACAATATTCTTTCATTCCAGTCTTCACTTATTGAAGGAATGGAATGGAAGCGGGAGGTTGGTTTCGTTCCCGATTGTTACCCTTTTGTTACTTTGGTTCTACCCCAGAGAAGGCGGGGCAGGATATCGGCTGTTGTTGTGTTGTCAAGTCTGTGAGTTGTTGTGGTAAATTGTCGTGTTGTTGCACGAGCAACAACTGTTCCGTTGGTCAGGTGTGTCAGCTCTGCGGAGGGATACACTCCTCTGACCAATCGTTGTTTTGTGTGGTGAGTAGAGTTCGCTTGATTCCGACCAGGGCGGAATGCGTTGGGGTAGCTTCACTTCGGTCCCTGGTGTTCGTCGGAGTGGACGTACTCCTTGTAGGTGCGGCGGCAGCGCCGGTAGTTTTTGAAGAGTGACTTCGAGTCATATAGTTAGGGCCAGGTCCTCGTCGGGTTTGGGTGCCCTTGGCCTGTGCTGAGTCGGTGTCGTCCTTGTTGGCAGCCACTGTCAGCCAGTTGCAGAACTGGTGTGGTTGATCGTCTGTATGTCCAGGTTGGTGATCTGTTTGGTTAGTTGTGTTGTAGTTCGTCGTGTTGTCTGGTATTATGGCGAGTTGTACTGTAGTTGTCTCATGTTGGGATTAGTTGTATGGTGTTCGTTGCGTATACTGGTTGTCTGGTATGATGTTGTCTTGGTTCCGTGATTGAAATTTGTTGTCAGCCGGTTTGAGTTGTCACCTCTTTCCTGTATATTTTTGTAAGTAATGTACATAGTGGTTCCTGAGTTCGATTTTCTCAGGACAGTTTGGCTAGACAATGTGGGTTCGATATAATAACCGTTGATGGACAGTGATGTAGATATTGTTTGTGGTTAGTTCATGGTAATGTCAGTGGGTTCAATAAGAGGGTAGTACGAGGTTGCATTTGGTTGAGGATCATAATATGAGTCAGGTGCAGATGTGTCTGCGTGAATCATAGAGGGGTTTGATGATTGTGCTCAATTTCAATTGTAAATAGTAGGAGTTCGTTGAAATTGATTAACGATTTCGGAGTTGACCTGCACAGCATTGGAATCGGTTAACTGTGTAGTAAGGCCAAGGCCAATTTGTGGTCGAGTGGTTTATACTGGGGTACGGCCGTAACCATTCAACTTATATTGGTGTCTTTTCACTTTCGTTACGAGTCAGGGTTCCCGACGCGGGTGTCGTGCGCGTGCGGACTGTATCTGTGACGTAAGCATTTGGTACAGGACAGTGAGTCCATAGGGTAGAAGTTTTTGTAATACAAGTGACAGTCGTCACACATGCAGGGATGTATGTGTTTGTGACAGAATAGGGTTGGAGAAAGATGTCTTAGGTTGTGGGGAGACAGTCCCATTATGAAATTCAGTAGTCGGGAAGAAGGGGAAGGTAAAGTTTAAGGCGAGTAGCTTAGCAGTCGATAGGATAAAAACGGATGATGTGCAGCATGTAATATTGTATGAAGTGTGGTTGTGTTGGCATAACAAGGATTAACCACTGGGTTATCTGACAAGAGATGACATGAGAGTGAGGTGCTGGATGGAAATTTTGGCGAACAAATCATGTTGTTTTGATATATGATTATAATTGACAGTGCAAAGAGGGGTAATAATGTGAAGGATTGTGGCTGCGAGCCGATTCTCTTGTGTGAACATGCTGGAACTGTGAACCGCTAAGAATTGATAAGTTTTTTTTTGTTGTTGTGTTGTTGTTTTTTCCCCTCTGAGAGATGTGTATTACTACTGGTTATTGTGTGGAGACATTTCCTTGTGAAATTGGCCATTTCCTAGATTATTTAGTATGTCCTAAGGGGGCCCATGGAGTCCGTGTTGGATCGCTTAGATTGGTTTATTTCTCCGAGAATTGGATGTGATTCATAATTTCATATGTAATAGCGTGGATGGGCTCAGGGAGAATATTGTTTTACCGCTGTTGTAAGGGTTGGCAGGAGATTGGTCTGATAACCCCAAAGCGAGTGACGGGTTGGGGGGATGTGTTCGAAATTCAAGGGGTCACTCTCATGCCCGAGTGGGAAGTAGGCAAGGGAGATGGAGAGTTAAAGCTTTACCCAAGTAGCCTATGTGCCTTGATGACTCGGGTAGTAGCAACATTACAGTAGGGGCCTACAGTTGTGTCAGCAGGTATCCTGTTCCGTCCTGAGGCTGGGGCCAGATCACCGCAGTCTACTGCCGCGTGCCGGCAGGTGAGCGGCGCTTTCCAGTGCCTGTTGTTTTCCCGGGAGAGGGAGACCACCCAGGCCGTCTGCCTTCTGTGGGCAGCTCTCCTCCAGCTACCGGTGCTCTTCCGGGAGTTCTCCGGCACTGGTTCCTCGTCCCTGTTCAGGCGTCCTGTGAGAGGGCGCTGCACCAGGCCTTTTTCACCCTCAGTGTCCGACGGGGCCTTCAGAGGAGGAGGCGTCCTTCGAGCCCCAGACTCGTCGAGAGGGTGTCTGGTGTGTGTGTGCGTTGGGGGTCGTGCCCATCGGAGGAGAAGTCAGACTGCGGGAAGCCACGGTCGGCGCCGGGGTGCAGAGTCTTCGGGGAGGGTGTCGGCCCGCGGAGGAGCCACGGTCAGCCCCGGGTGCAGAGTCTTCGGGGAGGGTGTCGGCCCGCGGAGGAGCCACGGTCAGCGCCGGGGTGCAGAGACTTCCGGGGAGGTGTCAGCCTGTGAGGGGCCACGTACAGCGCCGAGGACTGGAGCTTTCCGGGCCGGGATGGGTTGTCCCATGTTTGTGGTAGAAGGGGTGTAGCGTTAGGCAGTAGGGTTGGGGGTGTTAGCTACTGCCTCCTTTCAGGACGTAGTGGCCAGCACAGTGTAGGGTACTGGTCGTTGCCTCCCTTAGAGACGCAGCGATCAGTGCAGTAGTGGTCCCAGGTTAAAAGAGAAGGGTGAGTCCCGGGGAGAGGTGTGGGTGGTAGCAGTAGTTAAGAGATTAGAGTCCCTTTGGTAAATCCTTGTCCCTAGTAGTTAGTCACCACGTGTGCGGGCTATCGCTGTGTCCCCAGGTCACAGTGATATACCGCAACTGGTGTTTTAGGTTAGGTTAGGGTCTTCCGGGTCTTTATCGTAGAGTAGGGTGAGTCAGCGGGAATTAGGATACTTGTGTGCAGTTGTAGATGTGCGTGAGTGGTGGCGCCATGGAGTGTGTGTGAAATAAAGAAGCGTGCGTGATTGTAAAACTGTGTTAGTGTGCTGTGTTGTCTGACCTAGTGTGTGATAGGCGTGGGTAAGGGTGGTAGGGCCGTCCGGCTTAGCGACCGTGACAATTGATGTCAATTTTGAGAGTGCACTGAAGAAACTAAACGAAGGTCTGTTTATGGCTGGTCAAATAATGTGTAAAGAAACTGTCACAGGTAACATCAAGCACAGCCCATGGTTTGACTCTGAGTGCTATGTTAAACGCCGTCAGGTGAGACAAGCATTGAGAACGTACAGTCGGGTGAAAGTTAATGACAACCCCGATGCTGTTCAACTGAGACTTAACTATTCTATAATTAGAAACGAGTATAAAGACTTACTTCGAGACAAGCAGCAGTTATATAGAGAGCAAGTTTTAAATACACTTAACGAAAACGCCAAAGATTCTAAGCGGTTTTGGAGCACTGTAAGGTCTTTAAAAAGTAGTTCTCATGTACCAAACACAATATCCAATGAAGAATGGTTTCAGCATTTCAAACAAGTCTTTAATGATGAGCTTATTCCTTCTGGTCCTAATTCTCAGGAACTTCAAACTGAGTATTTTCCTGTTGCTGATGGTAACGTTGATGAATTGGATGTTTGTATAACTGAAGGGAAATTCTTGATTCAGTTAAGGCTTTAAAATCAAATAAAGCACCAGGTCCAGACGGACTAATTGGGGAATTTTATAAGTATTGCACCCCCACTATTCTCTTTTTCCTTAAGAAATTTTTCAACAAACTCTTTGATTTTGGCATCTTCCCTTCTATGTGGTGCGAAGCTCTGATTCAACCTTTGCACAAAAAGGGTGATATAAACAACCCAGACAACTACAGAGGTATCTCTCTTTTAAACATTAGTTCAAAATTATATACTTACATATTAAACAAGCGTTTAACAAAATGGATTGAAGATTGTGATGTAATAAACGATGTGCAGGCTGGCTTTAGAAAGAATTATAGTACTACTGATCATATATTTACCCTTTTTTCTCTGGTACAAAAGCAACTATCTAACCACAAGAAATTATACGTTGCTTTTATTGACTTTAAAAAGGCTTTCGATTCGGTAGATAGAAACCAACTCTGGTCAATCTTAAAGAAAAAAAGGTATAAACGGTAAGATGTACAATGCACTTAAAAGCATATACACAGATGTCAAAGCTAGGGTTAAAGTGGGGGGAGATTTAACTGACACTTTTATGTGTCCCCGGGGTCTGAAGCAAGGAGAAATATGCAGTCCGGTTTTATTTTCGCTATTCATCAATGAGCTTGCTGAAGAAATAATTCAATACGGTAAACATGGTATTCCCTTATTACCAGACTTCATAGAGATACTAATTATGCTTTTTGCCGACGATGTTGCACTCGTAGCATCTACCGTCATTGGTCTCCAGCAGCAACTAAATGTTTTGTGTAGCACAGCAAAAAAACTCGATTTGATCGTAAATTTAGAAAAATCAAAAGTTATTGTGTTTAGAAATGGGGGGTATATCGCCTCAAGGGAAAGATGGTTCTACGACGGGAGGCAACTAGAAATTGTTAATCAGTATAAATATTTAGGTGTTATCTTTTCCACGGGGCTTTCTTTTTCCCATTGCCTTGAGGATTTAGCATCCAAGGCAAAACGTCAAGTCATCAATATTATAAAACTACTGTGGAAGTTTCAAAGTCTTTCCCCGAAATTGTTCTTTAAACTTTTCGACTGTCAAGTCCAGCCAATGCTTAGCTATGGTGCCGAAGTATGGGGTTTGACTGCAAACAACTCAATTATTGAAAAAGTACATTTGTTTGCACTCAAGAGATTCTTAAATGTTTCCATAAAAACACCCAGCGCCTTAGTCTACGGAAAAACTGGTCGGTATCCACTCTATATAAACAATTATACTAAATGTATCAAGTATTGGTTACGTGTCGTTAATATGCCGGATAATCGCCTTCCTAAGAAAGCTTACATCACGTTATATGATTTGCATCATCGAGGCAAGAACAACTGGGTTTCATCAGTTTGCTCTACGTTAAATCGCTATGGCTTTGGGTATGTATGGGAAAACCAGAACGTTTACAATGTCAAAGGTTTTCTCTTAGAATTTAGAAATCGGTTGATTGATTGTCATCTTCAAGAATGGTACACCCGAATGGATGTTAGTGATCGCTTTTCCTTCTATTCTTCCTTTAAGCAATTTAGACAAATACCGAATTATCTGTTTACGGTAAGTAATTTGAACAATCGTAAAAATCTCATAAGATTCAGGTTAGGCGTATCTTGTTTAAATACTCACAAACTGCGGCATTCGAGTGTTCCCCGAGAGGCACTCTGCTGTCCTTTTTGTCCAAGTCAGTTGGAACCCGAATATCACTTTTTTATTGTATGCCCTAAATATAAAGATGTTCGAGAGCATTTCATACCCACTAAATATTATGCAAGAGCGTCGGCTTTCAAGATGTCATTATTACTTGCCAATGATAAAATGGCTAAAGATGTTGCTGCTTTCATAACTAAAGCTTTTGAAATCAGATGCAAAAAAACGAATGGGACGTAAAGTTCATATATTTTTATGTATAATTCGGGGTACATTTTCCCCTTTAAAAGCAAAAGAGCTTGTATATGTGAGTGTATGCGTGCGAGTGTGTGTGTGTTGTGTGTTTTGTGTGTGTGTGTGTGTGTGTGTGTGATGTGTGTGTGTGTGTGTGTGTGTGATCATGAATAGGTTTACAGGTGTTTAGGCAACTACAAATGAATGTAACCTCTGTGAGATTTGTAAATGATATGCCCTAATCTATATTGGTACGTATTTTGATCATTATGTATACATCCATGACTGAGGAAGAATGTGAAAGTATCTACTTGGCCGAGAAAATGCATGTATACTTGCAAGGTGGTGTTGTTGTTACATTTGCTTTTTCCACAATGTTGTTGTTTCCCCCCCCCCCCCCCCCCCCCCCCCCCATCCCAATGTCCCCATTGACACGGGCACGAGGCCTAGTTCAATTAAAATATTTGTCATTGTCATTGTCTCTCTCTCTCTCTCTCTCTCTCTCTCTCTCTCTCTCTCTCTCTCTCTCGCTCTCTCTCTCTCTCTCTCTGTATGTGTCTGTCTGTCAGTGTTTGTATCTGTGTTTGTGTCTGTGCGTATGTGTGCTTTCCATATCAATAAAACGGTTAAACCTTAGTTCTCTGTCTGCCTTTCCCATTCCCTTGATAAATACACTTTCTTTTTGATGAAGACAATGACACAGGAAGAAAAGCAGCCCCTGAGCGCGGCCTGAAGATGTACAGGAAGAAAAGAGCTGACATGATGACTTCCATGAATGGACAGCAGCGCCCGGCGTCAGAAGATAGGACGTCGGATAACCAAGGCCAGGATTCAAACCACGATCCCAAGGACACCCACGCTCATTTTTTAGGTAAGAAATTTGTACAGGCTCTCAGTGCCAAACGCTAGAAACTCAACCTGCCACCCACAAGTGCAAAAGAAGAAATCGGTCAAAGGAGATTTTTAAAAAAATGTCGTCTACAAACTGGATACGCTGATAGGAAAGAGCACTCTGGAACACAAACCGTCCACAGTTGGAGACAATGTATACGGACCCTCTTGGGACGCTTCTGGGGTAAAACGAACATGAGTGAATACACCTAAAAGAAAACTAGATGCCAGCGAGAAGTCCACAACAGACGGAAGATAAAGAGGAATGTAAAAAGAAAGAGATGAAGGCTGCCTCACTAGCTGAGAAAATAAGGACTAGAGAAGCTCTGGGAAAACCTGAAAGAGAAGTGAAAAGAAGAAAAGGCAAGGCTGTTTCTTCAGAGACTGCTTCTAGTTCAGCAGAAAACCATTCCATCAGCCCAAATCAGGAATACTCGCAATGAACAAAGGAACCCTAGAGCAGCATCTCAGGAAAACCTATCCCGACCCTCTTGGTGAACAATCCCAGACAGACAGTTCAGGACAAACCACCAACCACCAACACTAAATGACAGTTCAGCGACAAACCACCAGCCACCAACACTAAATGACAGTTCAGTGACAAACCACCAACCACCAACACTAAATGACAGTTCAGCGACAAACCACCAACCACCAACACTAAATGACAGTTCAGCGACAAACCACCAACCACCAACACTAAATGACAGTTCAGCGACAAACCACCAACCACCAATGACAGTTCAGCGACAAACCACCAACCACCAACACTAAATGACAGTTCAGCGACAAACCACCAACCACCAACACTAAATGACAGTTCAGCGACAAACCACCAACCACCAACACTAAATGACAGTTCAGCGACAAACCACCAACCACCAACACTAAACGAGGTTAAAGGAAGTGGTTAAGAAAGCCCAAGCCAAACCTTCGCCTGCAGCGAAAGGAATACCCTATCTTTGTATGAGAAATGTCCTGACACCCTTCAGAAGCTCCACAAAGCGATAAAATCAGCACGGAGGATCTTGTAGACCAGTGATGTCGGATGACAGCTGATAGGGTGTTCATTCCCAACGAGCAGAACTCTGACATCTACCAGTTCAGACCAATGTCATTTGAAACACTGGGGGAAATTTCTTTGGCGTGGCACCGAAGCTGATTAAATACCTCCAAGAAATTTAGTAATTGGATATGAAGTCCAGAAAAAGCATTCCTAGAGTATCGGTTATGTGGAACATGCTACTATGATTTGGGAGGCAATCCAAAGAGTTAAAGCAGATTTGAAAAAAAAAAATTTAAGAAACGACCTCAATGACGCGTGTCTCATCCTGGCAAATGCGTATGAATCAGTTCCATACCAAACGGTTCGACTGGTCCTTAGAATGCATAATCTACCAAAGAACATCCGTGAAATTCCGAAGAAGTGTTCCCATGGCTTCTCGGTGAGGCCCCTGTTGGCCTTGCCTGGCTGCTCTCTGGGTTCTCTGGCATTCTTCTTTCTCTGACTTCTGTGTACGTGTCTTTTTGCTTTCCATATTCCTGTGACGACCACTTCATTTCTGTCGGTGCCACTGATCACAGAATCTTCCGCAAACCAAAGTTCAGTTTAGAAAGGCATGGAGGAGGGGCATTTAGTATTCGTCTGCACAAACCTCAATCTAAAGCTCCTCTCTGTCTACCACAATCTTTTCTCTCATCCTTCAACATTAATCGAAACTATTACTACTACTACTGCTTCTACTACTACTACTACTACTACTGACTACTACTCTATGCTGCTGCTGCTGCTGCTGCTGCTGCTACAAAACTGAAAATTCTGTGTCCACACAGGAGGTGATGGGGGAAACTATTCTGCTGCCTGTCACAAACATTAACAACGAAGTCTTCTGTTTTCTGTTCACTTTCTTTCATCTCAAGTGAATCTTAAACGATACAGGGAACAGTCAACAACAAACAAAGAGGGCAAACCCATGCTCCCATGATGAAATTTATCGTGTCGACGGCAACATTCGTTGGGGAGTTATGGGCGTATATTCATTTCATCACGAGAACAAGAGTTACCCTCCTTGTTTTTCATCTGCAGTGCAGAAAAGTGTGGATGGAACACAGTTATGTAGACTCTGATACCCCAGCACTCTGTTCACCTCCTTTCTATGTTGACCTGATCAGCACATGCCCTTTCTCTACTCCCGTTCTTACTCTTTTCCTGGTTTTGAAGCGGATCCGTATGGTCTGCAGGCTGCACTCTCTATGTCTTTAGTACTTCGTCCTCCATATTTGTGTTTCTCCTTCCAGCATGGCCAAACCAACCCTAACCTCCGATCCCAAAAGCAAAAGATGGGGGATGGGGGTGGGGATGGGGGTGGGGGTGGGGGGCGGGGGAGAAGCGGCTAAGACCATCATGTCTAGGGAAGAGGATCAGCATGCTCCGCTGTTGGTAAAGTTCTACTGTGCAACACTGAGGGCATTCAGCACTTCCTACGGATCTGATCAGCCACCTGGGATGGGTGTCTGTTTGCCACACTTCACCGCTGATGATGTCACACTGTCCAGTTGGAAGCGCACACATGGTGGATCATACACGGCCAATGGCCACGTGCAGGCATGTGAGCCAAACTCACAGAACAGCAGCCGACAACAAACCGGGATACCTCAGAAGGTAGCCCATTCAGTCACATCCTTCTCTCAGGATACATGCTGACCTCAGAAACCAGTCCAGCCAGTCACATCCTTCTCTCAGGATACATGCTGACCTCAGAAGGCAGCCCATTCAGTCACATCCTTCTCTCAGATACATGCTGACCTCAGAAGGCGGCCCAGCCAGTCACATCCTTCTCTCAGGATACACGTTGACCTCAGAAACCAACCCAGCCAGTCACCTCCTTCTCTCAGGATACATGCTGACTTCAAAAGGCAGCCCAGCCAGTCACATCCTTCTGTCAGGATACATGCTGACCTCAGAAACCAACCCAGCCAGTCACCTCCTTCTCTCAGGATACATGCTGACTTCAGAAGGCAGCCCAGCCAGTCACATCCTTCTCTCAGGATACATGCTGACCTCAAACCAACCCAGCCAGTCACATCCTTCTCTCAGGATACATGCTGACCTCAAACCAACCCAGCCAGTCACACCCTTCTCTCAGGATACATGCTGACCTCAGAAGGCAGCCCATTCAGTCACGCCCTTCTCTCAGGATACATAGTGACCTCAGAAGGCAGCCCATTCAGTCACATCCTTCTCTCAGGATACATGCTGACCTCAGAAGGCAGCCCATTCAGTCACGCCCTTCTCTCAGGATACATAGTGACCTCAGAAGGCAGCCCATTCAGTCACATCCTTCTCTCAGGATACATGCTGACCTCAGAAGGCAGCCCATTCAGTCACATCCTTCTCTCAGGATACATGCTGACTTCAGAAGGCAGCCCATTCAGTCACGCCCTTCTCTCAGGATACATGCTGACCTCAGAAGGCAGCCCATTCAGTCACATCCTTCTCTCAGGATACATGCTGACCTCAGAAACCAACCCAGCCAGTCACATCCTTCTCTCAGGATACATGCTGACCCCAGAAGGGAGCCCAGCCAGCCGTCTCCCTCTCTCGAGGCGCGCGGTGATTGCGGTGCCCAGAAGTGGTTGGTGGCCTGTGCAAGCACAGGGGGGCTCCAAGAAAGGCGAATATAGTGGGGAAAGCCAGACGAAATACTGATCCTGTCCTCTCCACATCACTGACCCTGCCAAAGGCGGCATCCTGACCCTGGAGCGGACAGGCCGCACACCAACAATCAATGAAGTCGAGTATTTATAGACAGGCACAATTACAATGTTTTGAGATTTTCTGTTGTGTCTGAAACTTGGTTTACCTTCGTTTCTTTCCTATGCCCATCAAGGTAATGCCAGGTGGTTCCAAGCTGACAGATTAAAACGAAAGGAATGGGACTATTTTGTGGAAGCCACCTGGCGCAAAGATAGGGTCATGGGTGAGTGCAAAGACCTGACATATGACGTCAGGTAAGGGGGTAGCTCATGTATTTCTACACTGAATGATTTCATCGGGAGAAACCCCTGGAAACAACTGCAGTGACGGGTGGTGGGGTCGGATCCCTTTATCTGTTATCAGTTTCCTATCAGTTTTTGGCTCAAATGTATGCTGCCCCTCCAAACGCTTACATGGATTGTACACTGATTCAGAGTGCAAAATCCTAACTGTGGCGAGTGGCCACCACAGCATGGGAGAATGGGGGCTCACTTCGGTGAAGTCAGCTGAAGAGAATGACGCCGAACTGGACAGCCCTTAATGCCGAGGCCCGCTGTCCTGGTAGCGGGGTCAGCAGCAGGCACAGCTCCACCCCCGTGGTGTCAGCCTTCCTCCCTGCGCTGCACCCAGTCACAACTAATCAATGACGGACGGTGGGAAGAGCGTGCAGATACCGGAGGCCAAAGTCCGCACAGGGGGAGGTCCCCATGGTGTCCAGCCGGTCAGTGAACTAGACAAAGTGCAGGTTGCGGGGCGGGAGGCGCGGGTTCACTGGGGGTTGGTGGGGGAGGGGGGGGGGTGCTTACTCGGCTGTAATCACCGTCTTTCTTGCGCTGGCGCACATATATGTCTTTGTTCGCCCCTACGAATGCGCGCGCCTGCTCTCTCTCTCTCTCTCTCTCTCTCTCTCTCTCTCTCTCTCTCTCTCTCTCTTTTCTCTCTCTCTCTCTCTCTCTCTCTCTCTCTCATACACACACACACACTACACACACACACACACGCGCACGCGCGCGCGCGCGCACAACACACACACACACACACACACACACACACACACACACACACACACACACACACATGCACACGTACACGCACACATCATGAAAAATAAGTGTTATGATTATTGATGCTAGGAATATTGCTGCTTACTGATAACTGATTGTTCGTTCTCGTTTTGCCTTATAACCACATCATGTAAATGTAAAAGAAAGTACAAATGTTGATATTATTGATGCATTGTAATTGTCTAATTATCATCCTTAGCAGTTTGTTGTATGTTAATTTTTTACAAAAGGAATGTAACTCTCTCTCTCTCTCTCTCTCTCTCTCTCTCTCTCTCTCTCTCTCTCTCTCTCTCTCTCTCCCCTCTTCGATAGGAGGATCGCTTATTCCATATCTGTGTGTGCCGATTCTTTTCTTCTTTGTAATACATTTCTTTATTCTTGTTTGTTGTTTAAATCGTTTCTTTTTTCCTTTTAAAGTCATCTACGCCTTCACTGTTAATGGATGAACTTTTTAATGTTGTGAAGAGATGTGTGTTTGTTAAAAGTTTTGTAAGTCTTAGTCACTAGTCATACTTAGTCCCTTAACGGGGCAAGGGCCGGATGAAAAAAAGCATGTGTTTGCTTATCTGTTACCCTTGGAAATAAAGATTATCATCATCATCATCATCATCATCATCTCTCTCCACATAGATAGATAGATAGATAGATAGATAGATAGATAGATGTGTGTGTGTGTGTGTGTGTGTGTGTGTGTGTGTGTGTGTGTGTGTGTGTGTGTGTGTGTGTGTGTGCGAGTGTGTGTGTGTGTGTGTGTGTGTGTGTGTGTGTGTGTGTGTGTGTGTGTGTGTGTGTGTTTGTTTGTGTGTGTGTGTGTGTGTGTGTGTGTGTGTGTGCACGCGCGCGCGCGAGTGTGGTGTGAGGCGACTGGCATGAGTGATACGGGAAGTGAGGTGAACGGGGAGGGTGATACTAGAAGTGAGGTGAACTATACATGCGACATATTAGGTGGGTACTCCCGTCTTATTTGTACTTTATCAAACATCAGTTACTACAAAGGGGTATAAGCAAGCTTGGCCGCACACTTAGAGATACAGAGACATTTTCTGTACATCGATTTGGGTAAGATCAATGGGGCTCGAAAAGTGTACCGAAAACACCATTCTCTGACAGTTGCATCAGCTCAGTAACCTCCCTTCATTAGGAAAAGTGTACCGAAAACACCATTCTCTGACAGTTGCATGAGCTCAGTAACCTCCCTTCATTAGGAAAAGTGTACCGAAAACACCATTCTCTGACAGTTGCATCAGCTCAGTAACCTCCCTTCATTAGGAAAATCGATGCCGCCAAGTTGGGTGATCACACATCCCGCTCATCAATCAATGTATAAGCAATCGTTGTCAGATCTACTTGCTGAAAAGCTCAGTGGTTGAAGCAGGTCATGTGGAAGCTCTCTGCTTAAAAAAAAAAGAAAAAAGAAAAAAGAAAAAGAAAGAAAGAAAGAAAAAGAAAAAAAAATCTCACAAACAGGATTCCTCAGCAGACTTAGTTTGATAGAAGTAACTGACATAAAACAGGATAAAAAATAAGAAAAGATCAAATGTCGCCCTTTTCTCCGTTCACAATTTCCGTTCAGCCACAAAAAGTCAGCGGGACAGAACAGAGGGAAGACGGGGGGGGGGGGGGGGGGGGGGGGGAGGGGGGCAGACGGGATCAGGGATTTGTAGGAATCCCCCTGTCCCGGCCCCTAGTTGGCCAAAATTGCGTTTTTGGCACGATGCCGCCCCCATCTCCACCCCCACCCCGCCTCTGCTAAAAATTGCGTTTTGGGCACGAAGTCACCACCCCACCCCACCTCCACCATCACCCCCTCCCACGCCTCTTGCAAAAAAAATGCGTTTTGGGCACGATGCCATGCCCCTCTCCTCCCGTTACCCCCACAGGGAATGGACCCCACCTCCACCCCTCCCCACCTAAGCCCTGGCCAGTTTAAAATGGAGAGGTTACTATGTTGACGCAGTTAACAAAATCCTTGTCAAGACGCGACAGATAATTACATCAGATGAACACAGAACTATCAAGCTTATCTTCACCCTGACCTTAATTGTAGAGTACCCACAAATGCAGTCTGTATTTTCATTTCATTTGAGTTGTACCATCTCTATGTGGACTGAGACAGTTCTGTGTTACTGCTACGCGTACATTCCCAATTACAATGATTATGAATATTACGTAATTTCATGTTGAGTACACAACCCGAGTCCAAAAGATTTTTTATCTTTCAAATGTTTACAACATTACAAAAAACGAACGCACTGTCTCTCTCTCTCTCTCTCTCTCTCTCTCTCTCTCTCTCTCTCTCTCTCTCTCTCTTGCTCGCTCGCTCGCTTGTTCGCACACCTGCGCGCGCGCATGTGCGCACAAACTCTCTCTCTCTCTCTCTCTCTCTCTCTCTCTCTCTCTCTCTCACTCACTCACACACACACACACACACACACACACACACATACACACACTATCGGATAAAAATCACACAAATGGAAATGTCAAGGTCCACAAGGAAAGCAGATGATATGTTATATGATTTGGATGCGAGAGGAAGAGTAAACTGGGTTTCAATTGTGAGGGTTAAATCATATGTGTGGTTACAACAGGGTGTCGTTGATATGAATAATTTCCTTCGGATATTTCGGAATAGACTGATCGATTGCAGATAGCAAGAATGGTCTAGTCATGTTCAAGAAAGCGACCGTTTTGCTTTTTACAGACAGTTCAGAAGTATGCATTGTGTTCCATCATGTCTATCAAGAAATGGACAATCATTTAAGGTATATTATGACAAAGTTCAGATTAGGTATTTCTGAACTTTTTGTTCATTATTATCGTTACAGGAAGCATAGCAAATGTGATCTTCTCTGTCCGCTGTGTAAAAATGCCGAAGAAAATCAGGTTCACTTTGTGTTCTGCTGTCCTGTTTTGAATGATATGAGTCAATTATTTGATCAAAAATATTCTAAGCATCCTTCCCTATTTCGACTTTCATTACTCATGGCATCTACAAACGAAACCACCATAAAACGTTTTGCTGTTTTCTTGTACAAGGCCTTTAGGATTAGAAGTATAGTATGCAGTTACTGCTAAGAATTAATTGTTCTGTACTGTGTGATATTTAGTTAGTCGATTACCTGTTGCCCTTTGATGGCTGTTTAATTGCTTTGTTCCTGTTTCTTTTTCGAAAAGATCTGTTCACATTACCCCCTTCATTATGGGCTAGGGCCTATATGAATAAAACAGCCGTATCCATATCCGTATCTGACAGACAGACAGAAAGACAAATGCAGACACAGACAGAAACAGACTGTCATCAATACTGTTGAGCAACTTATTTGAGAGAGAGAGAGAGAGAGAGAGAGAGAGAGAGAGAGAGAGGATTTTTTTTTCAATGAGGGAAAAAACGGATTAAGCGGAAATTGGCTTTTTACATCCAGCCCTTGCTAAACTGAAAACAATGAAGACTACAAGAACAGTTATGTAGATTTTGTAACAAAAATAAACTCGGTTAGCAGCAAGAAATAAATCGATGCACACGGGAGTAATGTGTAATAGATGCATTAAGGGAGAGAAGAGGGTATGGGGTGGGGTATGAAAGTTAGAGAGAGAGAGGCAGACAAAGAAAGGGAGAGAAGAATAAACGTAATCGAACTCTAATAAAGCAGTGACACACACACACACACACACACACACACACACAGAGAGAGAGAGAGAGAGAGAGAGAGAGAGAGAGAGAGAGAGAGAGAGAGATTCACAGACAGAGAGACAGAGGCAGAGACAGACAAACAGGCAGAGGGAGGGAGGGAGAGGGAGAGAAGACAGATACAGAGACTGATACTGACAGACACATTGACTGAGACACACACAGGCAGACATGCAAAAACAGAGACAGAAACAGACTGACACCAACACTGACTTGTGAGTAAATTATTCAACAAGTGTTTTGCACGCCGTGCTTGTGACATACTGAACGACTTTCATACAAGTTACACGACATATTCCAGTTTAGCGCCATTTCACATTTTCACTTGCAGCTGCCAACCCAGTTTGGTATTCTGTGTTCCCTTCAGTCTCCCTCCAGGTTTCTCAGCGCTGCCGCTCACCCCATTCCCCAAAACAAGACTGACTGGAGAGAGAGAGAGAGAGAGAGAGAGAGAGAGAGAATGGGGGAGGAGCAGGAGGCAAGAAAGGGGAAGAAGTAAATAGTTCCAACAGATCACGAAGTGTAAAACTCGACACGCCTCTACACTTGTAACAGATCACCAGACGATTGGTAGGCTGGCTTTTCGGCTACACACTCCAAACAGATCGATGATGATAACTAGGCATGCCTTCACCGTCGCTTACACTTGGACTTGCCCAACAGATGAACAGACGATAAACTCCCTTGGTTATTAACCCACAACTAGGTTGGCTAGATCTACTGAGATCTGGGACTCACTCACCCCCGATGATGCCAGCCTCCACTTTCGGCGCGCTCTGTCGCTGCTGACCCGCTGGTCTGGCCTCTTCCATGTCTAACCACAACTTTCACACGTTCACCAAGCCCAGTACCACACCAGCTGATCTCTCCACACGAGCAGCTTCACGTGTAAACAAACCCGGGCAGGGCTGTGTGCGCTGGCACAAGATTAATCCGCGGCACTGACACCACTGGCTCGCAACAAGATCGCCCGATTTCGTCGCGTTTCGGCGTGTAGTCAGACGAACAACGTTGGCTGATCTCTCTTCCAAATTGCGCCGCAGACTCGCAACCAACCCTATATGTCTTCTGCGTGTGTGTTCGTGTACATCCGCGATGGGCGGGGATTAAATTTGATTATCGCACTTATTCTGAAAGCGCCAGTAAATTCTGTTGACCCGGGGCCTTGGTTCAAAGCTGGCCGTTCCAAGCGTTGGCTGTTTGGATCGTGTACCAATCAACAGGCAGCAGGGGGGAAAATCGAAGACACTGAAACCTCGGCTCTGCTGGCACGCGCACGCTCTGTCTTTCCGTGTTTCCCTTTGTTTGCACCCCCTCCCCCCCCCCCTTCCACCCCCTTACCCCACATCCACTATTTCCCTGTCCCCAGCATCTTTCCATCCGCTCTTCTAGCTTTGTCTCCCTTCTAACCCCCTCCCCTATTCCTCCACCCCTCACCTCCCCCTTCTCTTTGTCTGGGTGCGAACAGTAACGAAGTAACTGACAAGTTTATCCTCGATAGAAATAATGATTAATCCTCGATTTAAAAAAAAAAAAAAGTATTTAATCCTCGATAGAAAAGTAGTTATTGCGCTGGAGAGTCAGTAACAGAATGGTTTAATGTTAAGGCCAGGAGTCGTATTCATATCAGGCCTCTGCCCGTGAAGTCACCTTCTGTTGGATTCCATCGCATTGTGGTATTTGGGGTAATGTGATAGATGCGCAAAGAGAGGAGCCAGAAATGAAAAGTGCACCACGGTATTGAATATACCATTTTCTTTACCTGAAGTCAATTATTGAAGCAAAGCGTCTGTGCCGAATCAGAAAACACTACAAAAAAATACGTTGCTTGATGTGGATGATAAAAGTACTCATTTAATTAATTATGAACATGTAAACAGCATTTCTCACTTATAAGTCAAAAATATGTACCAATACAGAAATTTCGTTTCAATATTTTATAAATTAAAACTTGATGCCTTAAAAACTAAATATAAGCTTACAAACGAAGCAAAATGTATTTGTGGAGAACGAAGAATAACCAGCAAGCATCTGCTGTTGGACTGTTTACCTGTTCAACCTCATTTACCACCACTATCAGGCATGTCTTTGTGTGATGTCTTTTCAGATTTAAAGCTTGCCTTCAGTGTTGTTTTTTTCTTTAATTTGCTGTCAGTTAAGCATTTACTTTAAGATTACTTGCAGGTATGTTGTAGGGATGTTTAGAGGGACATTTATATGCACTTAGGTAACCACATTATGCATACACTTACATAGTTACAGACATTTATGCATCTCTCTCTCTCTCTCTCTCTCTCTCTCTCTCTCTCTCTCTCTCTCTCTCTCTCCGTCTAATATCACAGACGTGAACAGACGTAAAACTGAAGTGCTACTACTACTACTCTATCCGCGTCTAAACGGATTGGGCAGGGGTGCCGTAACGCGTGAAAATGACACACGTCTGGGAAACAATCATTCAAAACGACATGACCAAAGACAAAGCGATCGACATCAAATGAATAGAATGTAGCAAACTCATAGGCCTGCTCATGAACACATGAATGTAAAGCATTCGTAGCTCGTCGGATGCATTATGAAAGAAAGACAGTGACTGTGTGTATGTGACTGTGTTCGCGAGCAGTAGGTTTAGACTTGTTTCTGTAGGCCTAAGCCAAAGTTTTTTTTTAGAGAAAGATTTGAAAAGAACTGTCCTCTTAGAGTTTTTGTACCCTGGACAATCAGAATAAATGTAGTTCAGATTCTTGAACGCCGTGTGTTTGACAAAACAGACACGACAAGCCTGGCTTCACACTTGTCGGTAATAACTTCAGTGATAGGGTTTGACTGGAGACACGACAAGCCTGGCTTCACACTTGTCGGTAATAACTTCAGTGATAGGGTTTCACTAGAGACACGACAAAAGCCTGTCTTCACACTTGTCGGTAATAACTTCAGTGATAGGGTTTCACTGGAGACACCACAAAGCCTGTCTTCACACTTGTCGGTAATAACTTCAGTGATAGGGTTTGACTGGAGACACCACAAAAGCCTGTCTTCACACTTGTCGGTAATAACTTCAGTGATAGGGTTTCACTGGAGACACCACAAAAGCCTGTCTTCACACTTGTCGGTAATAACTTCAGTGATAGGGTTTGACTGGAGACACGACAAAAGCCTGTCTTCACACTTGTCGGTAATAACTTCAGTGATAGGGTTTCACTGGAGACACGACAAGCCTGGCTTCACACTTGTCGGTAATAACTTCAGTGATAGGGTTTCACTGGAGACACGACAAGCCTGGCTTCACACTTGTCGGTAATAACTTCAGTGATAGGGTTTCACTGGAGACACGACAAGCCTGGCTTCACACTTGTCGGTAATAACTTCAGTGATAGGGTTTCACTGGAGACACGACAAGCCTGTCTTCACACTTGTCGGTAATAACTTCAGTGATAGGGTTTCACTGGAGACACGACAAGCCTGGCTGTGAGATCTTTCTGAAACAATACATGTGGCTTATGTTTGCATGTTGTGATGGATAATGCAGCTTCTGTTTACATGTTGTGATGGCTAATGCAGCTTCTGTTTACATGTTGTGATGGCTAATGCAGCTTCTGTTTACATGTTGTGCTGGCTAATTCACCTTATGTTTACATGTTGTGATGGATAATTCACCTTCTGTTTACATGTTGCGATGGATAATGTACCTTATGTTTACATGTTGTGAATGATAATTCACCTTATGTTTACATGTTGTGATGGATAATTCACCTTATGTTTACATGTTGTGAGGGGTAATGCACCTTCTGTTTACATGTTGTGAGGGATAATTCACCTTATGTTTACATGTTGTGAGGGGTAATGCAGTTTGTGTTTGCATGTAATGAGGGGTAATGCAGCTAATGTTACATGTTG
This sequence comes from Conus canariensis, assembly GCA_033310375.1. Classification (NCBI taxonomy): domain Eukaryota; kingdom Metazoa; phylum Mollusca; class Gastropoda; order Neogastropoda; family Conidae; genus Conus; species Conus canariensis. The sequence continues at coordinate 3,190,917 of CM065735.1, forward strand.
TGAGGGTGATGCAGCTATGATTACATGTTGTGAGGGGTAATACAGCTAATGATTACATTGTTGTGAGGGGTGATGCAGCTAATGATTACATGTTGTGAGGGGTGATGCAGCTAATGATTACATGTTATGATGGGTGATGCAGCTAATGATTACATGTTTGATGGGTAATGCAGCTAATGATTACATGTTGTGAGGGGTAATGCAGCTAATGATTACATGTTGTGAGGGGTAATGCAGCTAATGATTACATGTTGTGAGGGGTAATGCAGCTAATGATTACATGTTGTGAGGGGTAATGCAGCTAATGATTACATGTTGTAAGGGGTGATGCAGCTAATGATTACATGTTGTGAGGGGTGATGCAGCTAATGATTACATGTTGTAAGGGGTAATGCAGCTAATGATTACATGTTGTGAGGGGTAATGCAGCTAATGATTACATGTTGTGAGGGGTGATGCAGCTAATGATTACATGTTGTGAGGGGTAATGCAGTTTGTGTTTGCATGTTATGATGGGTAATGCAGCTAATGATTACATGTTGTGAGGGGTAATGCAGCTAATGATTACATGTTGTGAGGGGTAATGCAGTTTGTGTTTGCATGTTATGATGGGTAATGCAGCTAATGATTACATGTTGTGAGGGGTGATGCAGGTAATGATTACATGTTGTGATGGGTAATGCAGCTAATGATTACATGTTATGATGGGTAATGCTGCTAATGATTACATGTTGTGAGGGGTGATGCAGGTAATGATTACATGTTGTGAGGGGTGATGCAGGTAATGATTACATGTTATGATGGGTAATGCAGCTAATGATTACATGTTGTGAGGGGTAATGCAGCTAATGATTACATGTTGTGAGGGGTGATGCAGCTAATGATTACATGTTGTGAGGGGTGATGCAGCTAATGATTACATGTTGTGAGGGGTGATGCAGCTAATGATTACATGTTGTGAGGGGTGATGCAGCTAATGATTACATGTTGTGAGGGGTAATGCAGCTAATGATTACATGTTGTGAGGGGTAATGCAGCCTATGTGTACATGTTTTGATGCAGCTTGTGCTTCCATGTTGTAACGCAGCTTGTGTTAGAAGATGGCCTAGATTAAGTCGTTGGGTGTATGACGACAACAGAGGTTCGGGGAGGGGGGGGGGGAGGGAGTGAAGGGGTAGATGTATCCACTTTCCTGCCTGCTTATCTGCTCTGAGACACACAGTCCCCTCAGCAGGGAAATGGGATTTGCCGCTAATACTGAATCAGTCCAGGTGCCAAATTCGGTAGACAGGGTGGATGGCCTGTTTAAGTCCCTTGAAAACCAAACTCACAGAAAACAGCCAGCACCAAGGGGGATGCCTATTCTACTATTTTCTAAGGTTAAAGACAAGTTGTCTCCCGTGGAAAAACACCGTAGTCCCAAAAAAATGGACCCATCAACACGTTGGTGTGTTGCCATGGTGCTGGTGCTGAAATCAGTCTGAATTCAAGAAACTGAATGCAACTGTGAACACTATGTTCTGCATACCGATGACATCGTCTGCATAGACTGAAAGTGGCTTCAGTTTATTGCAAACAGGATGCTGTTGGCAGCTTTGGGAAATCCCTTTGAACAGTGAAACTACCCATGTAACAGCATTCATTTCTTCACGTTGACGACATTTTTCATTGTCGAGTTCTTCAAGGCATGTCACCAGCACCTGTGAAAATTTTCAGTGAACGATGTGAGTATCCTTGGTTGTTAAGAAGTTGTTATTTTCTGTTTTAAATTATATAATTGTGTGCTACGAGAAGCGTCTTCAGAGCGTGCTTTTGAAGGTCAAAGAAACAGGAGTGAAGATGTAGAAGAATAAACGCTATCTTAAGGAAAGGGAGGTCCATGAAATTCTGGTCTTTCTCGTCTACCGCCATGTTACAAGACCTGATCCCCGGGAGATTGATGCAATCAGCGATATGGCCGACCCAACGGACTGGCCTGGGCTTTGGTGCTTCCTGGAAATGATCAAGTGTCTGGACTGATCTCCCTTCCACATGTCTCCATCACAATACCATCCCATCACAGAACCGTTGGAAAAGCACAAAGCTGGAATTAAGGGGAACAGTGTCAAGACACATATGGGAGAGAGAGAGAGAGAGAGAGAGAGAGAGAGAGAGAGAGAGAGAGAGAGAGAGAGAGACAGACAGAGACAGAGACAGAGACAGAGAGAGAGAGACATAAACAGAGAGAGAGAGAGATCCCCAGGACCAAGGTAATGGTAGAGTTGATGCACAAGTCAGACGGGCATCCCCGGCCACTGGAGGCTTGCTGTCAGAGCAGGTCAGTGACACAGCCCGGGGTGCCTCAGGGCTGATGGGGTTGGTCACTTAGTGACGTCAGTGACACAGCCCGGGGTGCCTCAGGGCTGATGGGGTTGGTCACTTAGTGACGTCAGTGACACAGCCCCCCCCCCCCCCCCTCCCCCGTGGACCTCAGGGCTGATGGGGTTGGTCACTTAGTGACGTCAGTGACACAGCACCCCCCCCCCTTCCCCGTGGACCTCAGGGCAGATAGGGTTGGTCACTTAGTGACGTCAGTGACACAGCCCCTCCCCCCCCCTCCCCCGTGGACCTCAGGGCTGATGGGGTTGGTCACTTAGTGACGTCAGTGACACAGCACCCCCCCCCCTTCCCCGTGGACCTCAGGGCAGATAGGGTTGGTCACTCAGTGACGTCAGTGACACAGCCCCCCCACCCCCCTTCCCCGTGGACCTCAGGGCTGATGGGGTTGGTCACTTAGTGACGTCAGTGAGAGCCCCTCCCCCCCCCCCCCTGTGGACCTCAGGGTTGATGGGGTTGGTCACTTAGTGACGTCAGTGACAGTCCCCCCCCCCCCCCCTATGGACCTCAGGGTTGATGGGGTTGGTCACTTAGTGACGTCAGTGACACAGCCTCCCCCTGTGGACCTCAGGGCTGATGGGGTTGGTCACTTAGTGACGTCAGTGACACAGCCTCCCCCTGTGGACCTCAGGGTTGATGGGGTTGGTCATTTAGTGACGTCAGTGACGCAGCCACCCCCTGTGGACCTCAGGGTTGATGGGATTGGTCACTTAGTGACGTCAGTGACACAGCCACCCCCTGTGGACCTCAGGGTTGATGGGGTTGGCGGCCACTGACTTAGCGGCTATCCTTCCCATCCTCAGTGGATGACGGATTAACTATGGGATGGGCGCTTAGGCCGACGATCAACTGCTGGTAAATACCACCGAGTAGTGAGACAGACTGTTAGACTTGTTTTTCTTACTTCTATCTTCAAGATGGGTTACGATGGTCTCCACACGCTGCTAGTGAAGGACCTTATATTTGGAACACATTTCCGTGACTCTTCATTCTTACTTTCTTTATCCTACTCCCCCTCCCCCCCCCCCCCCCCCCCCTCCCCTTTTTTTTTTTTTTTTTTTTTTTTTTTTTTTTTTTTTGCTGTCCCAACCTCTGCGCCACCTCAGAGACAGTGCACCCACGCCGCTCATTCCGACACCCCGTCCACAGCCACAGCCCGGTCAGTCCCGCCGCAACCCCGGCACCAGCAATCCACTGGGAGCAGTCAATGTCAAGTCGTCAAGAGGCAACCCACCGGAGAAGACACTGCACTGCTGCCGAGTCACTTCGGCGGTGTTCAATGGCGCCTATTCTGATCTAACATACGCAGGACACCATCTACTAAGCCCCCTACTGACGACAATAATTGCTTAGTCGCGGAGCCGACGTAAGTGAGCTCTCCTCCGGAGGCGCCACCACGTCCGTCCAACGACAGCCCCCATGGACTCGCCGATACCGGTGACCCCGACGGAACCAAACCAAGACCACAGACGTGGAGAGGACATCGAAATTGAGGTTACCATGAGAGCAGGGCATGAAGGGCCACAGAATTTGAGACATCTTGTATTTTTACGCTGATCGATGAGAATGAGGATGATTAAGATGATGTTACGGATTTCCGTTTTGGTCTGAGACTACATGAGAGGGCTGTACTCTACGCTTCCTTTCATAGTATATCCCGGCGTCAACCAGGCCCAAGAGATACAGACACCTGCAGTGTTGGTCTCCCCCCCCCCCCTTTTTTTTTTTTTCTTTGAATCTTTGTCAAGTATTTAATATCATGCTGGGAAAATGTGTTAGCCTGCACTTGTTTTCTCCCACTACTAAATTATTCTACGTAGTATTACTTGATCAATCAGTGGGAGATCTCTTACGTGATCCAAGAAAAGGCTTGTCCTGCACAATTGTTAGCTGCTGAAAATACTTGGGTTATTTACAGTTGAGCTGACCACTCTGACTGTTGACACTTTTTATCACCCTTGTATCCTTAAATGGATCCTCACGCATTTACCCCGATATTTCCTACATGATTTGAGTTTTTCAGCAGCTTATTTCTTTACCACACGTTCTTCTTCTTCTTCTTCTTCTTCTTCTCTCGTTCGCCATCCCGTTAGATGAGCAGCCCGGTGTCCTCGATGAAGGCTGCCGTCCGTCGCAGCTCCTCCAGGGTGCCATACAGCTTGGCTTCCACTGCTGTCGGTGTTGGCCAGTACTTTCTCCTGGATGCTGCATACGTCGTACAGACTTGAAGGATGTGGTCAGTTGTCATTGGTCCCTCACTACAAGGGCACTCTCCACTCTGTCCAATGCCAAATTTTGTGTGCATGTGGTGGAGCAGGCGATTGTGTCCAGTCCTCAGGCGGAAGATCTTGACCTGTTCCCGTCGTCCCAGCAAATGGTATGTGTCTTCTGGGTTGTATTTGGGATGCAGGAGGCGCCATTTTATTCCTTGTTGTGCCTTGATGATTGTCTTAATTTCATCGTATGACACCAGGTTGTTGGCCTGCTCCTTCTGTGCACCATCTTTTGCCAGAATGTCCGCTTTTTCGTTGCCTCTGATGCCACAGTGTGCTGGTACCCATTGTATCACCACTTTCTCCACTCTGGCACTCAGGGCAACAAGGGCTGAAGTGATATGATTCTGTTCTTTGCAGCGGGAGTTCTTGAGGGCTTGGAGCACAGAGAGAGCGTCAGAGAAGACCACCACCTGCCCTGTTGTTCTTTTGGAGTTCTGCAAGACTGTTGTGGCTGCCTCACAGAGGGCTTCTCGCTCAGCTCGGAAGTTGGTGGAGTATTTTCCTGTTGGAATTGCAATTTCTTCATCTCCGTCTTTGTATCGGAGGAAGATTCCAGCTCCACCATCCCTCGTTGCCTCTGTTCTTTTCATTTTGCTTTTCTCTACCCTTCAATGGCTGCTTTGGGGTTCTGTTGGATTCCGGTTTTGAACCCTTGGTGGTGAGAATGCTACAGAATCGTAGAGTGTGGTATATCTCTATTTGATGCCATGGAATCGTAGAGTGTGGTATATCTCTAGTTGATGCCATGGAATCGTAGAATGTGGTATATCTCTATTTGATGCCAAGGGACCACAGACATAATCAGCCTCCTTGACGAGTCCGACCCAGCGGACGAAAGGCTAAGGAGCTGGCAATATGCATTGTTCTGTCTTCAAAATGGGTCACGTGGTGTCCATAGGCTACTAGTGAAGCATCGTATATACATAATATATGTCCCTGACTTTCTATTCTTATTTTCT
>CM065735.1:3201527-3231527 GCA_033310375.1 Conus canariensis
CATGTTCCCGAGGCAAGGCGGATTGACGTTGACTGCTCCCTGTGGGTTACTGGCGCCGTCTTTTTAACCATGTTCCCGAGGCAAGGCGGATTGACGTTGACTGCTCCCTGTGGGTTACTGGGCCGTCTTTTTACCATGTTTCCGAGGCAAGCGGATTGACGTTGACTGCTCCCTGCTGGATGTGTTTTTTACCATGTTCCCTGGCAAGGCGGATTGACGTTGACTGCTCCCTGTGGTACTGGGGTTTTACCATGTTCCCGAGGCAAGACGGATTGACGTTGACTGCTCCCTGTGGTTATGGCGTTTTTACCATGTTCCCGAGGCAAGACGGATTGACGTTGACTGCTCCCTGGGATGGTGTTTTACCATGTTCCCGGGCAAGGCGGATTGACGTTGACTGCTCCCTGTGGATGTCGTTTTACATGTTGCCCGAGGCAAGGCGGATTGACGTTGACTGCTCCCGTGGGTTACTGGATGCGTTTTACATGTTCCCGAGGCAAGAGCGGATTGACGTTGACTGCTCCCTGTGGGTTACATGTCCGGCAGGCATATACGTCCTTATTCTTACCATGTTCCCGGGGCAAGGCGGATTGACGTTGACTGCTCCCTGTGGGTTACTGGCGCCGTTTTTACCATGTTCCCGAGGCAAGGCGGATTGACGTTGACTGCTCCCTGTGGTTACTGGCGCCGTCTTTTTACCATGTTCCGAGGCAAGGCGGATTGACGTTGACTGCTCCCTGTGGGTTACTGGCGCCGTCTTTTTACCAATGTTCCCGAGGCAAGGCGGATTGACGTTGATGCCCTGGATGGTTCCATGTTGGGCAGGGATTGACGTTGACGCTCCGTGGTGTCGTTTTACTATGTTCCCGAGCAAGGCGGATTGACGTTGACTGCTCCCTGTGGTACTGTCGCCGTCTTTTACATGTTCCCGAGGCAAGACGGATTGACGTTGACTGCTCCCTGTGGATGGCGTTTTACCATGTTCCCGGGCAAGGCGGATTGACTTGACTGCTCCTGTGGATTACGGTTTTACATGTTCCCGAGGCAAGGCGGATTGACGTTGACTGCTCCCTGTGGGTTACTGGCGCCGTCTTTTTACCATGTTCCCGAGGCAAGGCGGATTGACGTTGACTGCTCCCTGTGGGTTACTGGCGCCGTCTTTTTACCATGTTCCCGAGGCAAGGCGGATTGACGTTGACTGCTCCCGTGGGTTACTGGCGCCGTTTTTTACCATGTTCCCGAGGCAAGGCGGATTGACGTTGACTGCTCCCTGTGGTTACTGGGCCTCTTCCATGGTTTCCGGGCAAGGCGGATGACGTTGACTGCTCCCTTGGATGTTTTTACCATGTTCCCGAGGCAAGGCGGATTACGTTGACTGCTCCCTGTGATGGGTGTTTACCATGTTCCAGCAAGACGTTAACGTTTGCTCCTGTGGTGGGTTTACCATGTTCCCGAGGCAAGGCGGATTAACGTTGACTGCTCCCTGGGAGGTTTTTCATTTCCGGGCGCGGATGCGTGACTGCTCCTTGGAGCGTTTACTATGTTCCCGAGGCAAGGCGGATTGACGTTGACTGCTCCCTGTGGACTGTCGTTTTTACTATGTTCCCGAGGCAAGGCGGATTGCCCGTTGGACTGCTCCCTGTGGATGGGTGTTTACCATGTTCCCAGGCAAGGCGGATTGAGTTGACTGCTCCCTGTGGATGTCGTTTTACTATGTTCCCGGGGCAAGGCGGATTTGACGTTGACTGCTCCCTGTGGGTTACTGGCGCCGTCTTTTTACCATGTTCCCGAGGCAAGGCGGATTGACTTGACTGCTCCCTGTGGGTTACTGGCGCCGTCTTTTTACCATGTTCCTAGGGCAAGGCGGATTGACGTTGACTGCTCCCTGTGGGTTATACTGGCGCGTCTTTTTACCATGTTCCCGGGCAAGGCGGTTCTCGAGGCAAGGCGGATTGACGTTGACTGCTCCCTGGGGTTACTGGCGCCGTGATTTTACCATGTTCCCGAGGCAAGGCGGATTGACGTTGACTGCTCCCTGGGGGGTTACTGGCGCCGTCTTTTTACATGTTCCGAGGCTAATGGCGGATTGACGTTGACTGCTCCCTGTGGGTTTACTGGCGCCGTCTTTTTACCATGTTTCCCGAGGCAACGGCGATTGACGTTGACTGCTCCCTGTGGGTACTGGCGCGTCTTTTACCATGTTCCCGAGGCAAGGCGGATTGACGTTGACTGCTCCCGTGGGTTACTGGCGCCGTCTTTTTACCTGTTCCCGAGGCAAGGCGGATTGACGTTGACTGCTCCCTGTGGGTTACTGGCGCCGTCTTTTTACAAGTCCCGAGGCAAAATGGCGGATTGACGTTGACTGCTCCCTGTGGGTTATGGGCCTTTTTTACATGTTCCCGGCAAGGCGGATTGACGTTGATGCTCCCTGTGGTTACTGGCGCCGTTTTTACCATGTTCCCGAGGCAAGGCGGATTGACGTTGACTGCTCCCTGTGGGTTACTGGCGCCGTTTTTTACCATGTTCCCGAGGCAAGGCGGATTGACGTTGACTGCTCCCTGTGGGTTACTGGCGCCGTTTTTTACCATGTTCCCGAGGCAAGGCGGATTGACGTTGACTGCTCCCTGTGGGTACTGGCCCGTTTTTTACCATGTTCCCGAGGCAAGGCGGATTGACGTTGACTGCTCCCTGTGGGTTACTGGCGCCGTCTTTTTAACCATGTTCCCGAGGCAAGGCGGATTGACGTTGACTGCTCCCTGTGGTTACTGGCGCCGTCTTTTTACCATGTTCCCGAGGCAAGGCGGATTGACGTTGACTGCTCCCTGTGGGTTACTGGCGCCGTCTTTTTACCATGTTCCCGAGGCAAGGCGGATTGACGTTGACTGCTCCCTGTGGGTTACTGGCGCCGTCTTTTTACCATGTTCCCGAGGCAAGGCGGATTGACGTTGACTGCTCCCTGTGGGTTACTGGCGCCGTGATTTTACCATGTTCCCGAGGCAAGGCGGATTGACGTTGACTGCTCCCTGTGGGTTACTGGCGCCGTCTTTTTACCATGTTCCCGAGGCAAGGCGGATTGACGTTGACTGCTCCCTGTGGGTTACTGGCGCCGTCTTTTTACCATGTTCCCGAGGCAAGGCGGATTGACGTTGACTGCTCCCTGTGAATGTGTTTTTTACCATGTTCCCGAGGCAAGGCGGATTGACGTTGACTGCTCCCTGGGGTTACTGGCGCCGTCTTTTTACCATGTTCCCGAGGCAAGGCGGATTGACGTTGACTGCTCCCTGTGGATGTGTTTTTTACCATGTTCCCGAGGCAAGGCGGATTGACGTCGACTGCTCCCTGTGGATTACGGTTGCCATGTTCCCGAGGCGGCCGTAAAGAGAAAACTGTCTTGTTGCCGTGGCATATAGGCCACTCCTTTTAACACCACTCCTGTTTACACCCACTCCTGTTTACATCCATTCCTTTTACACCCACTCCTGTTTACACCCACTCCTGTTTACACCCACTCCTGTTTACATCCATCTTTCAAAAGGTGAAGAAGCTCTGTGGTGCATTCATTGTCATGTACCACTCACAGTGAAACGTAATTATTCTTTAAGAGTGCTGGGACTTGCATGATGTGAAACATAAATATTTTACAGCAGACTCGATGAAAACCTTGTTCAGAGATGTCCCACCTGATGTGATCTTTGATTTTCTGAAAGAGATTTAACATTTTTCGTCTGATCTAAGATTTTACAGAAGAAAGATTTTAACATTTCCGGTGTGATATTAGAAGGTGTGTTCTAAAGGGTTGTGTGAATGAGCCTTTCTTTTACTGACTTTTAAGTTGACTTCAACGCGGTGACATCCCTAATATGGCCCTTTGCGGTCGGCTGGGCTATAAGCCACGGTACCCTTTACCCATTACCGGCACCGTGGATTTTGCCCGGACAAGCCAGGCTGTGGCTGTGTGTGTGTGTTGGGGGGAGGGGGGGGGGGCGGAATGAGCGGCGTGGGTGCAGTGCCACCGAAGTGGCACGGAAGGAGAAAAAAAAAAGAAGAGAAAGGAGACGAAAAGAAGAGGTCCAAGAGAAAGGAAATAATCAGAGCATGAAGGAAAAGAAGGTATGAACAGAAGAGAAGGAGAAACACCGCCATGACACCAAAGGACAAGGGGGTCAAATCACTGTTCATGATGTACCCCCAGTGACTTGGGAGACCGTTTGATTTTCCACACTGCACAACAACTCATGATGTACCCCCAGTGACTTGGGAGACCGTTTGATTTTCTACACTGCAGAACAACTCATGATGTACCCCCAGTGACTTGGGAGACCGTTTGATTTTCTACACTGCAGAACAACTCATGATGTACCCCCAGTGACTTGGGAGACAGTTTGATTTTCCACACTGCAGAACAACTCATGATGTATCCCTGTGACTTGGGAGACAATTTGATTTTCCACACTGAAGAACAACTCAGAACAACTCATGATGTAATCCCTGTGACTTGGGAGACAGTTTGATTTTCCACACTGGAGAACAACTCATGATGTATCCCTGTGACTTGGGAGACAATTTGATTTTCCACACCATTGCAGAACAACTCATGATGTACCCCTGTGACGTGGGAGACAGTTTGATTTTCCACACTGGAGAACAACTCATGATGTACCCCCTGTGACTTGGGAGACAGTTTGATTTTCCACACTGGAGAACAACTCATGATGTACCCCTGTGACTTGGGAGACAGTTTGATTTTCCACACTGGAGAACAACTCATGACGTACCCCCTGTGACTTGGGAGACAGTTTGATTTTCCACACTGGAGAACAACTCATGATGTATCCCTGTGACTTGGGAGACAGTTTGATTTTCCACACTGAAGAACAACTCAGAACAACTCATGATGTACTCCCTGTGACTTGGGAGACAGTTTGATTTTCCACATGGAGAACAACTCATGATGTACCCCCTGCGACTTGGGAGATTTTCCACACTGCAGAACAACTCATGATGTACCCCCTGCGACTTGGGAGATTTGCCACACTGCAGAACAACTCATGATGTACCCCCTGTGACTTGGGAGACAGTTTGATTTTCCACACTGCAGAACAACTCATGACGCACCCTCTGTGACTTGGGAGACAGTTTGATTTTCCACACTGCAGAACAACTCAGAACAACTCATGATGTACTCCCTGTGACTTGGGAGACAGTTTGATTTTCCACACTGCACAACAACTCATGATGTACCCCTGTGACTTGGGAGACAGTTTGATTTTCCACACTTGAGAACAACTCATGACGTACCCCCTGTGACTTGGGAGACAGTTTGATTTTCCACACTGCAGAACAACTCATGATGTATCCCTGTGACTTGGGAGACAGTTTGATTTTCCACACTGAAGAACAACTCAGAACAACTCATGATGTAATCCCTGTGACTTGGGAGACAATTTGATTTTCCACACTGAAGACAACTCAGAACAACTCATGATGTAATCCCTGTGACTTGGAGACATTTGATTTTCCACACTGGAGAACAACTCATGATGTATCCCTGTGACTTGGGGACAATTTGATTTTCCACACCATTGCAGAACAACTCATGATGTACTCCCTGTGACGTGGGAGACAGTTTGATTTTCCACACTGGAGAACAACTCATGATGTACCCCCTGTGACTTGGGAGACAGTTTGATTTTCCACACTGGAGAACAACTCATGATGTATCCCTGTGACTTGGGAGACAGTTTGATTTTCCACACTGAAGAACAACTCAGAACAACTCATGATGTACTCCCTGTGACTTGGGAGACAGTTTGATTTTCCACACGGAGAACAACTCATGATGTATCCCTGTGACTTGGGAGACAGTTGATTTTCCACACTGAAGAACACTCAGAATAACTCATGATGTACTCCCTGTGACTTGGGAGACAGTTTGATTTTCCACACTGCAGAACAACTCATGATGTACCCCCTGCGAGTTGGGAGATTTTCCACACTGCAGAACAACTCATGATGTACCCCCTGTGACTTGGGAGACAGTTTTTTTTTCCACACAGCAGAACAACTCATGATGTACCCCCTGCGACTTGGGAGATTTTCCACACTGCAGAACAACTCATGATGTACCCCCTGCGACTTGGGAGATTTGCCACACTGCAGAACAACTCATGATGTACCCCCTGTGACTTGGGAGACAGTTTGATTTTCCACACTGCAGAACAACTCATGACGCACCCTCTGTGACTTGGGAGACAGTTTGACAGTTTGATTTTCCACACTGAAGAACAACTCAGAACAACTCATGATGTACTCCCTGTGACTTGGGAGACAGTTTGATTTTCCACACTGAGAACAACTCATGATGTATCCCTGTGACTTGGGAGACAGTTTGATTTTCCACACTGAAGAACAACTCCGAATAACATGATGTACTCCCTATGACTTGGGCGACAGTTGATTTCACACTGCAGAACACACTCTGATACCACCCTGCATTAGGGAATTTTCCTACACTGCAGACACAACTCATGACTGTACCCCCGTGACTTGGGAGACAGTTTTATTTTCCACACAGCAGAACAACTTTTCCACACTGCAGAACCAACTCAGAACAACTCATGATGTACCCCCTGGACTTGGGAGACAGTTTGATATCACACCACCGACTTGGACAACACACTAACCTCATGATGTACCCTGTGACTTGGGAGACAGTTTGATTTTCCACACTGCAGAACAACATGCAACCACTTTACTCCGCTAACACCAACAACTAGCAACGACCATCATTCCTACACACTAATGCACTAACAGTGATACTGCTGATTCACATACCACCAACAATACACGACCATCATTCCTAACCACTGCCAATGACTTCACCAACAATAACAACGACCATCATTCCTAACACTGCATGCACCAACAACCATACAACCGACCATCATCCTCAACCACTCATCAACTAAGTGTTACGTGTTACACCAACAATAACAACGACCATCATTCCTAACACTGCATGCACCAACATATAGCAACGACCATCATTCCTAACACTACATGCACTAAGTGTACGTGTTACACCAACAAACAACGACCATCATTCCTAACACTACATGCACTAAGTGTACGTGTTACACCAACAATAACAACAACCATCATTCCTAACCTACTACATGCACCAACAATAACAACGACCATCATTCCTAACACTACATGCACTAAGTGTACGTGTTACACCAACAACAACAACGACCATCATTCCTAACACTACATGCACCAACAATAACAACGACCATCATTCCTAACACTACATGCACTAAGTGTACGTGTTACACCAACAATAACAACGACCATCATTCCTAACACTACATGCACTAAGTGTACGTGTTACACCAACAATAACAACGACCATCATTCCTAACACTGCATGCACTAAGTGTACGTGTTACACCAACAATAACAACGACCATCATTCCTAACACTACATGCACTAAGTGTACGTGTTACACCAACAATAACAACGACCATCATTCCTAACACTACATGCACTAAGTGTACGTGTTACACCAACAATAACAACGACCATCATTCCTAACACTGCATGCACCAACAAAACAACGACCATCATTCCTAACACTACATGCACTAAGTGCACGTGTTACACCAACAACAACAACGACCATCATTCCTAACACTACATGCACTAAGTGCACGTGTTACACCAACAACAACGACCATCATTCCTAACACTACATGCACTAAGTGTACGTGTTACACCAACAATAACAACGACCATCATTCCTAACACTACATGCACTAAGTGCACGTGTTACACCAACAATAACAACGACCATCATTCCTAACACTACATGCACTAAGTGTACGTGTTACACCAACAACAACGACGACCATCATTCCTAACACTACATGCACTAAGTGTACGTGTTACACCAACAATAACAACGACCATCATTCCTAACACTACATGCACTAAGTGCACGTGTTACACCAACAACAACAACGACCATCATTCCTAACACTACATGCACTAAGTGTACGTGTTACACCAACAATAACAACGACCATCATTCCTAACACTACATGCACTAAGTGCACGTGTTACACCAACAATAACAACGACCATCATTCCTAACACTACATGCACTAAGTGTACGTGTTACACCAACAACAACGACGACCATCATTCCTAACACTACATGCACTAAGTGTACGTGTTACACCAACAACAACAACGACCATCATTCCTAACACTACATGCACTAAGTGTACGTGTTACACCACCAACAACAAACAACCATCATTCCTAACACTACATGCACTAAGTGTACGTGTTACACCAACAACAACGACCATCATTCCTAACACTGCATGCACCAACAATAACAACGACCATCATTCCTAACACTGCATGCACCAACAACAAAACGACCATCATTCCTAACACTACATGCACCCAAACAATAGCAACGACCATCATTCCTAACACTACATGCACTAAGTGTACGTGTTACACCAACAACAACAACGACCATCATTCCTAACACTACATGCACTAAGTGTACGTGTTACACCAACAACAACGACCATCATTCCTAACACTACATGCACCAACAATAACAACGATCATCATTCCTAACACTACATGCACTAAGTGTACGTGTTACACCAACAATAACAACAACCATCATTCCTAACACTGCATGCACCAACAATAACAACGACCATCATTCCTAACACTACATGCACTAAGTGTACGTGTTACACCAACAATAACAACGACCATCATTCCTAACACTACATGCACTAAGTGTACGTGTTACACCAACAATAGCAACGACCATCATTCCTAACACTACATGCACCAACAATAACAACGATCATTATTCCTAACACTACATGCACTAAGTGTACGTGTTACACCAACAATAACAACAACCATCATTCCTAAACATGCATGCACCAACAATAACAACGACCATCATTCCTAAACTACATGCACTAAGTGTACGTGTTACACCAACAATAACAACGACCATCATTCCTAACACTACATGCACTAAGTGCACGTGTTACACCAACAATAGCAACGACCATCATTCCTAACACTACATGCACTAAGTGTACGTGTTACACCAACAACAACAACGACCATCATTCCTAACACTGCATGCACTAAGTGTACGTGTTACACCAACAACAACAACGACCATCATTCCTAACACTACATGCACTAAGTGTACGTGTTACACCAACAATAACAACAACCATCATTCCTAACACTGCATGCACCAACAATAACAACGACCATCATTCCTAACACTACATGCACTAAGTGTACGTGTTACACCAACAATAACAACGACCATCATTCCTAACACTACATGCACTAAGTGTACGTGTTACACCAACAACAACAACGACCATCATTCCTAACACTACATGCACTAAGTGCACGTGTTACACCAACAATAACAACGACCATCATTCCTAACACTACATGCACTAAGTGTACGTGTTACACCAACAACAACAACGACCATCATTCCTAACACTACATGCACTAAGTGTACGTGTTACACCAACAATAACAACGACCATCATTCCTAACACTACATGCACTAAGTGTACGTGTTACACCAACAATAACAACGACCATCATTCCTAACACTGCATGCACTAAGTGTACGTGTTACACCAACAACAACAACGACCATCATTCCTAACACTACATGCACTAAGTGCACGTGCTGCCAATCCACATCCCCTGCAGTATCTGACACGACTCAGTAAGCGTTATTCTTGTCATTTATGCCATACAGTGAAACATCTGCGTGCCATCCAGTGCAACCTCTGCATGCCACACAGTGAAACATCTGCATGCCACACAGTGAAACATCTGCATGCCACACGGTGAAACCTCTGCATGCCACACAGTGAAACATCTGCATGCCACACAGTGAAACATCTGCATGCCACACAGTGAAACCTCTGCATGCCATACAGTGAAACACCTGCATACCACACAGTGCAACCTCTGTATGCCACACAGTGAAACATTGCACGCCATATAGTGAAACCTCTGCATGCCATACAGTGAAACCTCTGCATGCCACACAGTGAAACCTCTGCATGCCATACAGTGAAACCTCTGCATGCCATACAGTGAAGCCTCTGCATACCATACAGTGAAACATCCGCATGCCACACAGTGAAACATACCACACAGTGCAACCTCTGTATGCCACACAGTGAAACATCTGCATGCCATATAGTGAAACCTCTGCATGCCACACAGTGAAACCTCTGCATGCCATACAGTGAAACCTCTGCATACCATACAGTGAAACATCTGCATGCCACACAGTGAAACCTCTGTTTGACGACCCGCCAGAAATCCCGCACAAACAAGGAGTTTTTTGTACCCCCAGTTCTTATAGAACAGGGAGTACTTTAGAATGGGAACGAAGAAATGCTGTCTGTGTGTGTTCCACTCGCTCCAGACAAAACTACTGGGCCGAACTTTCGGAAAATTTGTAGCTACGTTCATTATGGCTCAAGGATCATGCCCGATGTTTTAGTTTACCGTTATAGCCGTTACTAACGGCTGTAACGGCCTGTAACGGTTTTTCTTCTTTATGGAATATCTCAGAAAGTACTTGGCCGATCTTTGTGAAAATTAGCAGGTATGTTCATTATGGGTCACGGATGATGCCCGATGTTTTAGTTTACCCCGTTATAGCTGTTACTAACGGCTGTAACGGCCTGTAACGGTTTTCCTTCTTTATGGAATATCTCAGAAAGTACTTGGCCGATCTTTGTGAAAATTAGCAGGTATGTTCATTATGGGTCATGGATGATGCCCGATGTTTTAGTTTACCCCGTTATAGCTGTTACTATCGGCTGTAACGGCCTGTAACGGTTTTCCTTCTTTATGGAATATCTCAGAAAGTACTTGGCCGAGCTTTCAGAAAATTTGTAGGTATGTTCATTATGGGTCACGAATAATGCCCGATGTTTTAGTTTACCGTTATAGCCGTTACTAACGGCTGTAACGGCCTGTAACTGTTTTTCTCTTTTATGGAAAATCTCAGAAAGTACTTGGCCGATCTTTCTGAAAATTGGCAGGTATGTTCACTATGTATTACGGATGATGCCCGATGTTTTAGTTTACCGTTATATCCGTTACTAACGGCTGTAACGGCCTGTAACGGTTTTTCTTCTTCATGGAATATCTGAGAGAGTACTTGGCCGATCTTTGTTTACCGTTATAGCCGTTACTAACGGTTGTAACGGCCTGAACGGTTTTTCATTTTTATAGAATATCTCAGAAAGTACTTGGCCGATCTTTCTGAAAATTAGCAGGTATGTTCACTATGTATTACGGATGATGCCCGATGTTTTAGTTTACCGTTGTATCCGTTACTATCGGCTGTGACGGCCTGTAACGGTTTTCCTTCTTTATGGAATATCTCAGAAAGTACTTGGCCGATCTTTCTGAAAATTTGTATGTATGTTCATTATGGGCGACGGATGATGCCCGACGTTTTATTTTACCGTTGTAGCCGTTACTAACGGCTGTAACGGCCCATAATGGTTTTTCTTTTTTATGGAAAGTCTCAGAAAGTACTTGGCCGATCTTTCTGAAAATTTGTAGGTATGTTCATTATGGTTCACGGATCATGCCCGACGTTTTAGTTTACAGTTATAGCCGTTACTAATGGTTATAACGATCCATAACGGTTTTTCTTCTTTATGGAATATCTCAGAAAGTACTTGGCCGATCTTTCTGAAAATTTGTAGGTATGTTCATTATGGTTCACGGATGATGCCCGATGTTTTAGTTTACCGTTAACGGCCCCTAAGGTTTTTCTTCTTCATGGAATATCTCAGGAAGTACGTGGCCGATATTTCTGAAAATTTGTATAGGTATGTTCATTATGGGTCACGGATGATGCCCGATGTTTAAGTTTACCGTTATAGCTTTTACTAATGGCCCATAATGGTTTTCTTCTTGATGGAAAATCTCAGAAAGTTCTTGGCCGACCTTTCTTAAAATTTGTAAGTATGTTCATTATAGGTCACAGATGATGGCTGATGTTTACCAGAATAGCCATTACTAACGGTTACACCAGCCCAAGACGGTTTTTCCTCTTTATGGAATATCTCACGCGTATTCAGGACAAACTGTGATTACGTTTATATGCTTTGCATCTTGTGGTGTGTTTTTTTTTAAATGGAAGTGAAATTCCGATGGTACTTTCCACCAATCAGAGAACGTTTCTATATTTACTGCACGGGTGGGGGGGTGGTGAGGGGGGGATAATGGATGAACTTAATTAGGAAAGAACTCTGTCCTGACCTCTGACCTTAAAGACAGCATGTATTTCCTTTTTATGGAAGGCGAAGTGAATTATGAACGGGAGGCGGCTGTATCGGAAAAGAGACTGTCTGAATTCGCTTCTCTGTTCTCGATCTGGGTCTCTTTCTAATTTATAACTACCAATGTCTATGTCAGGCGACGTCATTCGCCCGA
Source organism: Conus canariensis (assembly GCA_033310375.1). Taxonomy (NCBI): domain Eukaryota; kingdom Metazoa; phylum Mollusca; class Gastropoda; order Neogastropoda; family Conidae; genus Conus; species Conus canariensis. The sequence goes on from CM065735.1 coordinate 3,214,084, forward strand.
ATTCTGTATGTAAGCTTCCTTGTGATTGGTGGGGAGAGCTGTCGGCATTCACGTATTGTTGAGGAAGGGATGTCGAGTTTTCATTCCATAAAAGCCCGGCCCAGCACACGGGGCCCTTTCAGGGTTATAAACCACGAAGAAGAAAACAAAGTCCAGTTATAGATATACGGAAGGGGGGTGGGGATGCGGTGGGATGGGGAGATAGAAGGAAGGCTACTACTGCCATCACCATCTCTAAGGCAGTTGAAATCAAGTCATTCTGAAGGCGTCTGCCATTCGGCCTGAATTATCAACTTCGGATGAAACGAAAAAGGGTGAAATGATACAGAAAAAAAGTCATATTGACACCCAAAAAAGGACCATACCTGACAAAAGACACTAGGAAGAAGTGGACCGCTGGTTTACCGAGTGTTTACCGAGTGCCATCACCAACAGCTGTCAGATCACATCAGCTAATAGCTGGCAGATTCTAGACTGAAGAAAAGAGATGAACTAACCAAAAGGGCAAGAGTTCAGTGGAGTGCCAGACAAGAGGAAACTAGCACCACAGGAGTTTCAGAAGATGGCCGATACAAATTACACAGAAGGATAGACCACCCACCACCCCCTCCATCCCATCTACCCACTCCTACAATCATCACAGGTAAAAGTCTGTATTGAGGAGGTAGTGATAAATATAGACGAAGACAAAACTGTCACGCACGCACGCGCACACACACACACACACACACACACACACACACACACACACACACACACACACACGCACGCTCGCAAGCGCGCGTGCACACGCACGCACGCTCGTACGCGCGCGCACACACGGACACACTTCATAAGGGAGAGAATCTTTGTGCAGACGATCTTTTACGGTGGAGGTGTTTCTGGTCTGTTATGACCACTAGGCCCAAGAGGTGCCATAGGCTCCTAAATAGCAGTATTGTTACACTGCTGCTGTATCACACCTAAATAGCAGTATTGTTACTCTGCTGCTGTATCACAGGCACCTAAATAGCAGTATTGTTACACTGATGCTGTATCACACCTAAATAGCAGTATTGTTACACTGCTGCTGTATCACAGGCACCTAAATAGCAGTATTGTTACACTGATGCTGTATCACACCTAAATAGCAGTATTGTTACACTGCTGCTGTATCACAGGCACCTAAATAGCAGTATTGTTACACTGCTGCTGTATCACAGGCACCTAAATAGCAGTATTGTTACACTGCTGCTGTATCACAGGCACCTAAATAGCAGTATTGTTACACTGCTGCTGTATCACAGGCACCTAAATAGCAGTATTGTTACATTGCTGCTGTATCACACCTAAATAGCAGTATTGTTACACTGCTGCTGTATCACACCTAAACAGCAGTATTGTTACACTGCTGCTGTATCACAGACACCTAAATAGCAGTATTGTTACACTGCTGCTGTTATCACAGGCACCTAAATAGCAGTATTGTTACACTGCTGCTGTATCACAGGCACCTAAATAGCAGTATTGTTACACTGCTGCTGTATCACAGGCACCTAAATAGCAGTATTGTTGCACTGCTGCTGTTATCACAGGCACCTAAATAGCAGTATTGTTACACTGCTGCTGTATCACAGGCACCTAAATAGCAGTATTGTTACACTGCTGCTGTATCACAGGCACCTAAATAGCAGTATTGTTACATTGCTGCTGTATCACACCTAAATAGCAGTATTGTTACACTGATGCTGTATCACAGGCACCTAAATAGCAGTATTGTTACACTGCTGCTGTATCACAGGCACCTAAATAGCAGTATTGTTACACTGCTGCTGTATCACACCTAAATAGCAGTATTCTTACACTGCTGCTGTATCACAGACACCTAAATAGCAGTATTGTTACATCGCTGCTGTATCACACCTAAATAGCAGTATTGTTACACTGCTGCTGTATCACAGGCACCTAAATAGCAGTATTGTTACACTGCTGCTGTATCACAGGCACCTAAATAGCAGTATTGTTACACTGCTGCTGTATCACAGGCACCTAAATAGCAGTATTGTTACACTGCTGCTGTTATCACAGGCACCTAAATAGCAGTATTGTTACACTGCTGCTGTATCACACCTAAATAGCAGTATTGTTACATTGCTGCTGTATCACAGGCACCTAAATAGCAGTATTGTTACATTGCTGCTGTACACAGGCACCTAAATAGCAGTATTTTACATTGCTGCTGTATCACAAGCACTAAATAAGCAGTATTGTTACATTGCTGCTGTATCACAGGCACTAAATAGCAGTATTGTTACACTGCTGCTGTATCACAGGCACACTAAATAGCAGTATTGTTACACTGCTGCTGTATCACAGGCACCTAAATAGAGTATTGTTACACTGCTGCTGTATCACAGGCACCTAAATAGCAGTATTGTTACACTGCTGCTGTTATCACAGCACCTAAATAGCAGTATTGTTATACTGCTGCTGTATCACAGGCACCTAAATAGCAGTATTGTTACACTGCTGCTGTATCACAGGCACCTAAATAGCAGTATTGTTACATGCTGCTGTTATCACAGCAACTAAATAGCAGTATTGTTACACTGCTGCTGTATCACAGGCAACTAAATAGCAGTATTGTTACATGCTGCTGTATCAGCACCTAAATAGCAGTATTGTTAACTGCTGCTGTATCACAGGCACCTAAATAGCAGTATTGTTACACTGCTGCTGTATCACAGGCACCTAAATAGCAGTATTTTTACACTGCTGCTGTATCACACCTAAATAGCAGTATTGTTACACTGCTGCTGTATCACAGGCACCTAAATAGCAGTATTGTTACACTGCTGCTGTATCACAGGCACCTAAATAGCAGTATTGTTACATGCTGCTGTATCACAGGCACCTAAATAGCAGTATTGTTACATTGCTGCTGTATCACAGGCACCTAAATAGCAGTATTGTTACACTGCTGCTGTATCACAGCAACTAAATAGCAGTATTGTTACACTGCTGCTGTATCACAGGCACCTAAATAGCAGTATTGTTACATGCTGCTGTATCACAGGCACCTAAATAGCAGTATTGTTACACTGCTGCTGTATCACAGGCACCTAAATAGCAGTATTGTTACACTGCTGCTGTATCACAGCACCTAAATAGCAGTATTTTTACATGCTGCTGTATCACCTAATAGCAGATTTACCTGTGCTGTATCACACCTAAATAGCAGTATTGTTACATGCTGCTGTATCACAGCACTAAATAGCAGTATTGTTACACTGCTGCTGTATCACAGGCACCTAAATAGCAGTATTGTTACACTGCTGCTTGTATCACACACCTAAATAGCAGTATTTTACCTGCTCTTATCACACCAAAGCTTTGTACCTGCTGCTGTATCACAGGCACCTAAATAGCAGTATTTTTACATTGCTGCTGTATCACAGCACCTAAATAGCAGTATTGTTACATGCTGCTGTATCACAGGCACCTAAATAGCAGTATTGTTACATTGCGCTGTATCACAGGCACCTAAATAGCAGTATTGTTACACTGATGCTGTATCACAGGCAACTAAATAGCAGTATTGTTACACTGCTGCTGTATCACACCTAAATAGCAGTATTGTTACATTGCTGCTGTATCACAGCACCTAAATAGCAGTATTGTTACATGCTGCTGTATCACAGCACCTAAAAGCAGTATTGTATACATTGCTGCTGTATCACAGGCACCTAAATAGCAGTATTGTTTACTCTGCTGTATCACAGGCAACTAAATAGCAGTATTGTTACATTGCTGCTGTATCACAGGCACCTAAATAGCAGTATTGTTACACTGCTGCTGTATCACACACCTAAATAGCAGTATTGTTACATTGCTGCTGTATCACAGGCACCTAAATAGCAGTATTGTTACATTCGCTGCTGTATCACAGGCAACTAAATAGCAGTATTGTTACACTGCTGCTGTATCACAGGCACCTAAATAGCAGTATTGTTACACTGCTGTTGTATCACACCTAAATAGCAGTATTGTTACACTGCTGCTGTATCACAGCACCTAAATAGCAGTATTGTTACACATGCTGCTGTATCACAGGCAACCTAAATAGCAGTATTGTTATCATTCCTGCTGTATCACAGGACACCTAAATAGCAGTATTGTTACATTGCTGCTGTATCACAGGCACCTAAATAGCAGTATTGTTACACTGCTGCTGTATCACAGCAACTAAATAGCAGTATTGTTACATTGCTGCTGTATCACAGGCAACTAAATAGCAGTATTGTTACATTGCTGCTGTATCACAGGCACCTAAATAGCAGTATTGTTACACTGCTGCTGTATCACAGGCACCTAAATAGCAGTATTGTTACACTGCTGCTGTATCACAGCACCTAAATAGCAGTATTGTTTACATGCTGCTGTATCACACCTAAATAGCAGTATTGTTACATTCGCTGCTGTATCACACCTAAATAGCAGTATTGTTACACTGCTGCTGTATCACAGCACCTAAATAGCAGTATTGTTACACTGCTGCTGTATCACACCTAAACTAGCAGTATTTTTACATACGCTGTTATCACAGGCACCTAAATAGCAGTATTTTTACATTGCTGCTGTATCACAGACACCTCAATAGCAGTATTGTTACACTGCTGCTGTATCACAGGCACCTAAATAGCAGTATTGTTACATTGCGGCTGTATCACAGGCACCTAAATAGCAGTATTGTTACACTGATGCTGTATCACAGGCACCTAAATAGCAGTATTGTTACACTGCTGCTGTATCACACCTAAATAGCAGTATTGTTACATTGCTGCTGTATCACACCTAAATAGCAGTATTGTTACATCGCTGCTGTATCACACCTAAACAGCAGTATTGTTACATTGCTGCTGTATCACAGGCACTAAATAGCAGTATTGTTACATTCCTGCTGTATCACAGGCAACTAAATAGCAGTATTGTTACATTCCTGCTGTATCACAGGCACCTAAATAGCAGTATTGTTACACTGCTGCTGTAATCACACCTAAATAGCAGTATTGTTACATTGCTGCTGTATCACAGGCACCTAAATAGCAGTATTGTTACATTCCTGCTGTATCACAGGCAACTAAATAGCAGTATTGTTACATTCCTGCTGTATCACAGGCACCTAAATAGCAGTATTGTTACACTGCTGTTGTATCACACCTAAATAGCAGTATTGTTACACTGCTGCTGTATCACAGGCAACTAAATAGCAGTATTGTTACACTGCTGCTGTATCACAGGCAACTAAATAGCAGTATTGTTACATTCCTGCTGTATCACAGACACCTAAATAGCAGTATTGTTACACTGCTGCTGTATCACAGACACCTAAATAGCAGTATTCTTACACTGCTGCTGTATCACAGACACCTAAATAGCAGTATTGTTACCCTGCTGCTGTATCACAGGCAACTAAATAGCAGTATTGTTACATTCCTGCTGTATCACAGGCACCTAAATAGCAGTATTGTTACACTGCTGCTGTATCACACCTAAATAGCAGTATTGTTACATTGCTGCTGTATCACACCTAAATAGCAGTATTGTTACATCGCTGCTGTATCACATCTAAACAGCAGTATTGTTACATCGCTGCTGTATCACACCTAAACAGCAGTATTGTTACATCGCTGCTGTATCACACCTAAACAGCAGTATTGTTACATCGCTGCTGTATCACACCTAAACAGCAGTATTGTTACATCGCTGCTGTATCACACCTAAACAGCAGTATTGTTACATCGCTGCTGTACCAGGCCAGCACGATTCATGACAGTAGGAAACGCAGGACCTTGGTGATTTGATGTCTATTGTGTTTCTAGCCCAACCGTCAGCTGGGAGGAAGGGAGAGAGAGAGAGAGAGATGGGGGGGGGGGGGGGTCGGGGTATATGGATTACCACTTTATTTTTGTTAGTTGTTAGTCTATAAAATGGATTTATTTCCTTGCTTCATGATATGAAAAAAGATTGCAATAGTCTAAAGTGCTCATTTCAAATGTTTACGTTTTCCTTAACACACGAAAACGCATGTTTCCAACGAGATTCAACGCCCATTTTGCGCCCAATTCCAGAAGTGATTGCTCGTTCTTCGTTTTCATTGTACTGAATGTTGTTTATCTTGCCTGAAAAGACCTAAGAGGTCAAGACGTGTCGTGTTTTGTCTTGTAATTTGTTTGTGGGGCCGGAGTAGCTCAGTTGTCGGAGCGCCAGACTCGTAATCATGGTGATCCTGGGGTTGCGGGTTCAAATCTCCGCCGGGCCGTTTCGGTACAGGCGGATTTTTCCCTCGGAGTTAACATTGGTTCTGACTCCATTTCCCATACAGTCCTTCGAATGAGACTATAAACCGAGGTTCCGTGTGTGAACGCACGCATAACATCTTGCACACACGTAAAATCCCACCACCAACTTTCGGAAGAGAAGGCCAGTTTGGCCGTTGGTATGGACGACACGTTACATGTAGCATGCACCCTGCGTGAGAAATGGAAAGAATGAAGGAAGTAAGGAAACTGAGTGAACAATATTGAACGATATTGACTGGATAACACGGGAAACGACTGAATGAAGCGCCAGCTGGCAGCTCTTCAGTCGGCACTACTCAGGTAGGCAGCCCGTTGTGTAAACGACTGTGGATTGTAAAGCGCTTAGAGCTTGGTCTGGAGCCGAGAATAGGCGTTGTATAAGTATTAATTATGATTATAGTACCTGTTGTCTGGCGGGTTTATATTAATTTCCTTTAAAAAAAAATTGTTTCAAATTCCACCTTCAGTCACCTCACTTTGAAACCATCAGTTGATCAGTTCACCTCAAACATTCCCAAAACGCCTTCCAAATGGTTCCGCTTTTTTTTTTCAACAAAATCTAATCTGAAATGGTTCCCCGTCTTCTTTCTGTGTCTTCCTGTACATGACGATGGGTATTTGGGGTTTTCTCTCACCAGCCTAACGCCAACCATCTGTCATTGTTCGTCAGCTGTCCACTTCGCCGTATATTCTGAGGCCTGCTTGATGTTCTAGCACTGCCACACCAATCCAGTTGAGGTTACCTGTATTTGTTACTGTTCATTCCTGTGTTTGACTATTATCAAATTTCGAAAAGGCGGTGCCAGTCTTGAATAAATTCTAAACATTTGTATTTGTTCATTTCTTCAGTTGTTGCTGTGTAGATGTGTCAAGTATAGGGTATTTGGGCAAACTTGGAACATCCTTTTGGAGGGGTGTCTTCTTGTTTGTTCTGTGTGCTCTGTGTTGTCATGTCTGCTAGCGATTTGGTGTCTTTTAGCAGCATTCGTTTGGAGTTATGGGCCTGTAATTCTTTCATCAGGGGAGCTAGTTACCCCGCTTGCTTGTTATTTACCGTTGACTGCTCTCTGCCTCAGTGAAGATTTCCCTGCAGTCCCCTTTGTGCCACCTGCATTGTAAGGAATGTGCTAGGTGATTTTTCAGGTCATCTGGACAGCACGTCCATACATGGGTTTGTTAGTTGTCAGTTTGTTGATCGATTTATTTCCTTACAAATGAAATGAAAAAGAAAATTCATAACCTAGTGTTCGTTAAACACACGAAAACGCGTGTATCAAACAAGATCAAATTAATATGGCAATCTAAAGAGTTTAAAAGTTATGACAAGCAAATAATACGTCATTCTAATACAATCATTTAGTGACGTTTTCAACAAGTGCCACGATTACTACAGGAAAATGGGCAAATAACTGTTTAATGCAAGAACTGTGCATTTTTTTTAACCCCCCCCCCTCTCTCTCTCTCTCTCTCTCTCTCTCTCTCCATCACACATCACACACACAACCACACACACACACACACACACACACACGCACGCGCGCGCGCACACACACACACACAAACACACGCGCGCCACACACACATACAGATGCACACATGTATGTGTACGTGCACGTGCACGCACACACACACACACACATGACGCGCGCGCGCGCGCAACACACACACACACACACACACACACACACACTTCAAAATAATGTAATCATAAATTCATTTATGTCTTTCTAGAAATGCAAGTTTCTTCCCTTTGTTTTCCAAACAGCAAAAACCACAGATCACGCTTCACACAAGTGAATATGCTGAACAGTTCTGGAATGTTCAGCATCGCCCCACTGACCATGCGATGCCGCAGCCAGGTAATCATGCATTGCACTCCACAGGATCCAAGTCCTGGCATTCTGTCATGCTGAGCAGGCACGTCAAGGCAAACGATCGTGATCCTCTCCTCCCCCCCCCCCCCCCCCCCCCCCATCATTCACGCTACTGTTCCTCTCCCCAGCCACATGGCACAGGTAACGGTAAGACCCGAGCTGGAATTCATACGGACTGATGATGCAAGTAAATTCAGACATGATATGTCAACAAGTGAAGTGTTGGAGGAAACTGGAATTCATACGGACAGTGATGACTGTCAACAAGTGAAGTGTTGGAGGAAACTGGAATTCATACGGACAGTGATGACTGTCAACAAGTGAAGTGTTGGAGGAAACTGGAATTCATACGGACAGTGATGACTGTCAACAAGTGAAGTGTTGGAGGAAACTGGAATTCATACGGACAGTGATGACTGTCAACAAGTGAAGTGTTGGAGGAAACTGGAATTCATACGGACAGTGATGACTGTCAACAAGTGAGTGTTGGAGAAACTGGATTCATACGACAGTGATGACTGTCACAAGTGAGTGTTGGAGGAAACTGGAATTCATACGGACAGTGATGACTGTCAACAAGTGAAGTGTTGGAGGAAACTAAATGAGGAGGTTTTGAAAAAGCAGTTACTATGACTCCGGCGAACAACGTGCACAAACGTGGAGTCATTATAATTAATTGTGTGTGTGTGTGTGTGTGTGTGTGTGGTGTGTGTGTGTGTGTGTGTGTGTGTGTGTGTGGACTTTTTTTGGTATAGATCTCCGCCTGCGGTCGCCTCACTTTGCAACTAAATGAAGAGAGACAGTACTCAGTTTACTGTGACATTTTTACCCGTAATGATCATCTTAACGCCAAACAGATTCACACTATCCTCATTCAACGAAGAAATTGACCAGAGAAATTCAGTGTCATCAGTCGGTCAGTCAGTCAGTCATGTCCACACTGACCAGAGAAATTCAGTGTCATCAGTCGGTCAGTCAGTCATATCCATCAACCAGTAGCTGATGACTAGAGAACAGAATGTGGCACCGCCATCCGTAGTGAGTAAAAGTCTGCCCAGCGAGATGTGCTCTGTGGTCAGCTCATTTCTCACGTTGTAGCGTGTTACACTGTACAAAGGCATGCACAGGTCTGACCCTGCTCTCTCTCGCTGTACTGCCAGTCACACGGACACAAAGGCGTACTGACGGCCTATGATTTCTCACTTCATGACGTTCGTTACACAGCACAAAGGCATGTCGGAGCCTAAAGTGCCACACCTTGTGACGTAGGCAGAGCTGCGATAGTGCACAATTGTGAGAATAGAATCAAGTTCTTAAAGAAATCGTTGGGCAAACTTTACAAAAAACAACAACAAAACTCTCAGGCACAGAAGAAAAATCATCCCTGAACAACACTCATAACATTAACAATGCACTGGGCAGTAGTGTAACAAAACTTCACTATACAATAGCAACAAAATAGATTAATGAATAAAACATACATAAACAACAACAACATGACAAGTATAATGAACTGTGTAGAACATAGCACCCGTCCAATTTCTCAATACAAACGGCCCACACTTCAATCAAAGATACAAATAGTAACGGACCAGAACGCACAATTTTCTTCATCAAAATACACAACAAGATGTCCATACGACATTTTCAGTCTAACAAATGGGTTTACTTTTTGTTCTTAATCTATATCAAAGAGAAGAAAAACATGGAAAAAATGCAGAGAAGATGAGAACAGAGAAGACGGGGCGGGGTGGGGGGGGGGGGGGAGGGGGCACTGGGGAGGGGTTGGGGATGGGGTGGGGATGGGGCTGTTGCAGGGGAAGGTGGATGATGACCAGTATATCTTTAAAGTCCAATGTGCCCAGTGAACAACAACGTCCACACCAGAAGCATGACGTCACTGAAACGCCCTCCTAAATGCACGGCAGATGACGTGGGATTCGTGTCGCAGTTTCTCGTCGCCCGCGTCTTGCACGTGCAGGAGGTGAAGTTGCCCTCTGATTGGTCAGCAAGGACGGCCATGTTGAGGGGACAGCACCTCTCGGCTTTGCTGCTGTCCACGCACTTGTCTTCCTCCGCTACATTGTGGCAGTCCGTCAGACAAGCTGAAAACAACAGACAGATGTCATTGAGATCCTCCGCTACATTGTGGCAGTCCGTCAGACAAGCTGAAAACAACAGACAGATGTCATTGAGATCCTCCGCTACATTGTGGCAGTCCGTCAGACAAGCTGAAAACAACGGACAGATGTCATTGAGATCCTCCGCTACATTGTGGCAGTCCGTCAGACAAGCTGAAAACAACGGACAGATGTCATTGAGATCCTCCGCTACATTGTGGCAGTCCGTCAGACAAGCTGAAAACAACGGACAGATGTCATTGAGATCCTCCGCTACATTGTGGCAGTCCGTCAGACAAGCTGAAAACAACGGACAGATGTCATTGAGATCCTCCGCTACATTGTGGCAGTCCGTCAGACAAGCTGAAAACAACGGACAGATGTCATTGAGATCCTCCGCTACATTGTGGCAGTCCGTCAGACAAGCTGAAAACAACGGACAGATGTCATTGAGATCCTCCGCTACATTGTGTGCAGTCCGTCAGACAAGCTGAAAACAACGGACAGATGTCATTGAGATCCTCCGCTACATTGTGGCAGTCCGTCAGACAAGCTGAAAACAACGGACAGATGTCATTGAGATCCTCCGCTACATTGTGGCAGTCCGTCAGACAAGCTGAAAACAACAGACAGATGTCACTGAGATCTCCGCTACATTGTGGCAGTCCGTCAGACAAGCTGAAAACAACAGACAGATGTCATTGAGATCCTCCGCTACATTGTGGCAGTCCGTCAGACAAGCTGAAAACAACGGACAGATGTCATTGAGATCCTCCGCTACATTGTGGCTGTCCGTCAGACAAGCTGAAAACAACAGACAGATGTCATTGAGATCCTCTGCTACACTGTATGTCGCAGTCCGTCAGACAAGCTGAAAACAACAGACAGATGTCATTGAGATCCTCCGCTACATTGTATGTCGCAGTCCGTCAGACAAGCTGAAAACAACAGACAGATGTCATTGAGATCCTCCGCAACATTGTGGCAGTCCGTCAGACAAGCTGAAAACAACAGACAGATGTCACTGAGATCTTTTTTTTTTTTAATCTTTATTGTACCCCTGAAACAGTTCAATATCGACCATTCACAAATCAAATAATCAAAAGATATCATGCACATGCCTACTTTATCTCATCTTGAATGACTTTCGGTTTACACTTTCAAACATAAAGGCTGTCAAACAGAAGGTAGAATGTGTCCAATAGAAGGTAGAATGTGTCAAACAGAAGGTAGAATGTGTCCAACAGAAGGTAGAATGTGTCCAACAGAAGGCAGAATATTACTTCTAGCATCTGGAAAAAGGACTTGTTTTATTCTTTTTTAACCGTATGACAACATCGAGGCCTTTCTTCATAACCCGGACATCCAGCTTAGTCAAGTTAGTCAGAGAATTCTTTCTACGGTTGGGAAATAATTTGTTGTGATTTCAGTGTTGCTAACGCCGTCTTATGTTCTGTGCTACTTCAATGGCAATACGCCCCCCTCCTCTCCCCCCCCCCCCCCCCCCCCGCCCCCCACCACACCGCTCATTCTGGCTCCTCTTCCATAGCCAGACCCAGGCTCATATCATCATCACCAGTAATCCACAGGGAGCAATGTTAAGTCTCCATGGGGCACCCCACCACAGGAGACACTGCACTGCTGCTGAGTCACTTCAGTGGTGTTCAGTGATGCCTCTATGAAGGACACCGCGTACTAGGCTCCCAACCGATGACAAGAATTGCTTTGCCCCCCTCCACAGGGCGCCGCCACGTCCGTCCACGGACAGACCCCATGACTTTACCCATACCAGCAGCTTCAACAACTCAAGGGCACAGACATGAAGAGAAAGCCAAACTGCGACAACATAAGAGCAGGGTATGAAGGACCAAAGAATTTTAGACCTTTCTTCATCAGCTGATCGATGAGGATGATGATGACGAAGGTACTAAGCATTTCCATTCGGGGTCTGACACTGCATAACGGGGCTGTACTCTACAGCTTACTTTCATAACAAACCCCGGCATCTACCAAGACAGAGAGATACAAACACCTGCAGTGTTGGTCAAGAAACTTGGGCAACACTCTCACAAACACATCCAAAAATTGGATGAAACTAGATTGCGAGGTTCTGGTCTTCCCATCCGGGCCCATAGCAAACTCACTATGGGCTGATGCTGGTCGTAACTTGACGTCGTGTTTATACCTTGTTTCCCACTTCTCTCCCTTGACGTCGTGTTTTGTTTCCCACTTCTCTCCCTTGACGTTGTGTTTGTACCTTGTTTCCCACTTCTCTCCCTTGATGTTGTGTTTGTACCTTGTTTCCCACTTCTCTCCCTTGACGTTGTGTTTATACCTTGTTTCCCACTTCTCTCCCTTGACGTTGTGTTTGTACCTTTTCCCACTTCTCCCCTTGACGTTGTGTTTGTACCTTGTTTCCCCACTTCTCTCCCTTGACGTTGTGTTTGTACCTTGTTTCCCACTTCTCTCCCTTGACTGTGTTTGTCCCTTTCCCACTTCTCTCCCTTGACGTTGTTGTACCTGTTTCCCACTCTCTCCACGCCTGATCCACTCTCCACCACCTCCACCCCCATCCCCAGCCCAACCCTCATCCCTTCCTTGCCCGATTTTATGAATAGATGTTAATATAAGAGGTTCAATTTTGAATATCTAGAAAATGAAAACAGCCTCCAGGAAGGTATGAAAAACCTTTCACGCTTGAAGCAGGGTCTGAACGGATGAAGGTGGCGCCCCTTCTCTGTTCAGTCGATCGTTTTCCTGCCTTCAACATATTAGGAAAAAGAAAACAGACGATATTCTGATTGAACGCAACCCTGACCGATAATGTTGTGATCCCCAAACCAAGCACCCACCTGCTGTGGTCAGCGTCGTGTCGCACGTTTTTGCGGCCTGCGCCTTGCACGTGCAGTAGGTGAAGCTGCCCTCTGATTGGCCGGCCATGACCGCCATGTTGTGGGGACAGCACCTCTCGGCATTGCTGCTGTCCACGCACTTGTCCTCGTCGGCTGTGTCGTTGCAGGCTGTCAGACAGGCTGAGGGGAAAGAAAAAGAACAAGAACAATTGTTCATAGATGATAATAGGATACCGCTCTGTGAAATGACGAGAATGACACCCTCTTTCTTTCTTTCTTTCTTTTTGACACTTTCTTTCTTAATTTGCACCATCTCCTCTCTCTCTCTCTCTCTCTCTCTCTCTCTCTCTCTCTCTCTGCCCCGAGTGGCATTCGTTCCCACACTGCCCATTCCGACCACCCCATCAACATCCACATCGAGGCCCATCCCACAGCAACGACACCATCCGTATCCTACAGTGTCAGTTTCCCTTTCGTCAAGGTGTCACCGAGTGTGGACTAGTCCATACACGCTTCACCACACCTGATCAGTGTGGAGACCACACTGCGCATGATTTAAAGCTGGCGGATAAAGGAATTAATCAATGAGAAAGATGAAGGTATGCGAGACGAGGGTCTCAAGGAAACGACTTAGCTGTTGTCTGATCTGAACATCAGCCCAATATGACCACTGACAACACCCACCCACCCCATCCCACCCCCGACAGCCGAATACATACGCAATGTCGTCTGGGCAATGGCGATGGGTATGGGTTCGCACTGAGCTCCGTAAACTTCGTCAGAGCACGTGCAGCGCGTGAAGGTGCCTCCCACGTCATTCTGCGTCACGAGGCCGCGGCTGCCATAGCAACAGAAAGTGACGTCGGTAACGCCGTGTGACTGGCATTTCAAGGCCGGACGGTCCTGGCACGCATTGTCGTAGGAGCAAACCTCACCTGTGAGGAGGGAAAAGGTTCAGTGAGAAACATGGAAGATCATGGTTCTTGACTGCCGTTTCTGTTAAATGAAGCATTGCTCTAACGAATTCTGACCACACCACTCTCTCTCTCTCTCTCTCTCTCTCTCTCTCTCTCTCTCTCTCTCTCTCTCTCTCCTCTCTCTCTCTCTCTCTCTCTCTCTCTCTCTCTCTCTCTCTCTCTCTCCTCCACACCACACACACACACACACACACACACACACACACACACACAACACCGACCTGTAGAGTTATAGTCCATCACGGGAGGCACCACGTAGTCCTGGGGGTCCGGGGTAGGGACAGACTGGTTCACACAGCGGCACCCGATGAACTCCTCCTTGTCCGCATCCATCCACGTGACCGCAGACGTGACATCGGCGCTGTCCTCGACATAGCAGCAGTAGTGGTAGCGCTCGCTGACCGTGGTCGTCACAGCCGATCCTTCGCAGTCGTCACGGACACACATACGGCCTGAGGGAGGAGAAGAATAGATGAGTGTGTGTGCTGTGCTGTTCTGTGTTGTACCGCTGTATTCGCTGTGTATAGGACCAGCTGTTTGCCCGTCGCCTTCTGCCTTCCCGTTCACCTCCTACTCTTCTATGCTACCCCCAAACATCTCCCTCCTCTATCCCCCTCTCCTGCATCGACTGACTGTGACGAAGAGAGTTGTCGTCCTTAGGTATGTCGTGGGTTCGGTCATAGTTATTCCTACGGACCTGCTTCGAATCCCGACATCACCTCCCTTTGCTTGGCTTCGCAACATTGCCGCCTTTATACACCTGTCTAGGACACGGCTGCCTCGCCTTTAACCTGGCCTGTTGGCCGATAGGGCACCACTCCACAGTTGGAGCACGTAGGTGAAAACTGTGGATTTTATAACGAGCAAGAACACAGACACACTGGCAGAATGAACATGTATTATGTATTATCTATTAGAACGACTAAAAATAACAACATGATATAATATTGCACAACACTATGCTAGAACATGATATAATATTGCACAATACTATGCGATAACGTACATTAATGTAATATTGCACAATACTATGCGATAACGTATGTAATATTGCACAATACTATGCTAGAACATAATGTAATATTGCACAATACGATGCTAGAACATAATATAATATTGCACAACACTATGGTAGAACATGATACAATATTGCACAACACTATGCTAGAACATAACATAATATTGCACAATACTATGCTAGGACATATGTAATTTTGCACAATACTATGCTAGAACATGATATAATAATGCACAATGGTATGCTAGAACATAATATAATAATGCACAATACTATGTTAGTACATAACATAACATTGCACAATACTATGCTAGAACTGAAAAAGACAAGACAGACAGATGCCACTGTGAAAGAAATGTAAGGATTGAGAGACTCTTTCTCCAGGCTGCGTAAACTGATCCTGGGACCCCAAGGGCCAGCCTCAGTATTAGAGGGCTGAGGCAGGTCCGGCCAACGCATCACCCTCTGTCTACGTCTTCCCTGATTTCTGGACCTTGATCTCCACCTTGGAGTCCAGGAACAGGTTCTGCACGCATTTCATCTGCTACAGATCCAACACTCGGATTCCTGAACCCAAGCTTCGATCTGGGTGGACTGGGTCAGATCCATCTGAACACTTCCACTCTCTCTCCGCAGCCGCCTTGATCACTAGACTCGAGTGGCGGGGTCATGGTCTGGGAGACAGGGGCAGGTCCGGCACACGGGTCACCACCCTCCATCCACAGTGTTCCTCACTGATCCCAGGCCTCCATGCAGGGGGGCAGGACAGATCAACACATATCCTCTCTCCAACCACAGTCTGCCTTCACCCCTGGACTGGAACGCCCAGGCCGTCATGCTGAAGGACAGACACAGGTCAGACCGCCATCCAGCCCTCTCTCTACAGCCTACGTTGATCTCAAGTTCCTCAGGCCCAGGACTCTCTGTTTCCAGGGAAGGGACAGGACTCTGTTTACAGGGTAGGGACAGGACTCTGTTTACAGGGTAGGGACAGGACTCTCTGTTTACAGGGCAGGGACAGGACTCTCTGTTTGTAGGGCAGGGACAGGACTCTGTTTACAGGGCAGGGACAGGACTCTCTGTTTACAGGGTAGGGACAGGACTCTCTGTTTCCAGGGCAGGGACAGGACTCTGTTTACAGGGTAGGGACAGGACTCTCTGTTTGCAGGGCAGGGACAGGACTCTCTGTTTACAGGGCAGGGACAGGACTCTCTGTTTGCAGGGCAGGGACAGGACTCTCTGTTTGCAGGGCAGGGACAGGACTCTCTGTTTGCAGGGCAGGGACAGGACTCTCTGTTTACAGGGCAGGGACAGGACTCTCTGTTTGCAGGGTAGGGACAGGACTCTGTTTACAGGGTAGGGACAGGACTCTGTTTCCAGGGTAGGGACAGGACTCTCTGTTTGCAGGGCAGGGACAGGACTCTCTGTTTGCAGGGCAGGGACAGGACTCTCTGTTTACAGGGCAGGGACAGGACTCTCTGTTTGCAGGGCAGGGACAGGACTCTCTGTTTGCAGGGCAGGGACAGGACTCTCTGTTTACAGGGCAGGGACAGGACTCTCTGTTTGCAGGGCAGGGACAGGACTCTCTGTTTACAGGGCAGGGACAGGACTCTCTGTTTGCAGGGCAGGGACAGGACTCTCTGTTTGCAGGGCAGGGACAGGACTCTCTGTTTGCAGGGCAGGGACAGGACTCGCTGTTTGCAGGGCAGGGACAGGACTCTGTTTGCAGGGCAATGACAGTTGGACCAGATGTCACGCCCTGCGGGTCCAAAGCCTGGACCCCTGAACCCAGGCCTCTACCTTGGGCCAGGCCATTGTCCTGCATTGTCCTGCAGGGAAAAGACAGGTCCAGCACGCCGCTACAATCTGTCTGGACTCCTGGATTCCAATGCCCAGCTTCTATACAGCGCGGCAGTTAAAGCGCCAGAACACACACTACCCTCCCTCTATCTACAGCCTCAGCCTTGACCCCTGAATCCCCTGGCCTTGACCTCTGTCTTGGAGGACAGGGACAGATCTAGCACACATACCGTCCCGTGTAAGTCCACAACCATGATGCCTGAACTTAGGCCTGGGGGGTCGGAATAGCTCAGTTGGTAAAGCGCCGGACTCGTGATCCTGGGGTTGCTGGTTCGAATTTCGGTACAGGGAGATTTTTCCCTCGGAGTTAACATGGTTCTGACTCCATTCCCCATACAGTCCTTCGAATGAGACTATAAACCGAGGTTCCGTGTGTGAACGCACGCACAACATCGTGCACAC
>CM065735.1:3236527-3244027 GCA_033310375.1 Conus canariensis
AAAAAAAAACCCCCCCCCAAAAATAAAACCCCCCCAAAATTTTTTAAATTCCTTTTTTCCCCAAAAATTTTTTTCCCCCCCAAAAACCCCCCCCAAAAAGCAATGCCCCCTTTTTTTCCTTTTGGGAAACCAAAAAAAATTTTTTTATTTTTTTTTTGGGGGTTTTTTGGGGGGGCCCTTTTTTCCCCGGGGCCGGGGAAAAATTTTTTTCCCCCCCCGGCAAAGTTTTGGGTTGGGGGAAATTTTTTCCCCCCCCCAAAAGCAAGTTCCTTTTCCCCCTTTAAAACCCCCCCGGGGGGGGGGGAAAAACCGGGGAAAAAAAAGGAAAAAACCCCGGGAAAAAAAAATTTTAAATTTTTTCCCCAAAATTTTTTTTTTAAAAAAAAATTTTTTTTTAACCCAAAAATTTTTTTTTTTTTTAAAAAATTTTTTTTAAAAAAAAGATTTTTTAATTAAAAGGGGTTTTTTTTAAAAAAAAAAAAAAAAAAAAAAAAACCCCAAAAAACCCCCCCCCCCCCCTTTTTTTCCCTTTTCCTTCCCCCCCCCTTTTTTTTTTTTTTTCCCCCCCTTTTTTTTCCCCCCCCCCCCCCTTTTTTTTTCCTTTCCCCCCCCCCTTTTTTTTTCCCCCCCCCCCCCCCCCCCTCCTTTCCCCCCCCCCCTTTCCCCCTCCTTTTCTTTTTCTTCCCCCCCCTTTTTTTTTTCTTTTTTTTTTTTTCCTTTTTTTTCTTTTCCCCTTTTTTCCTCCCTTTGGGGTTTTTTTTTTTTCTTTTTCCCCCCCCCCCTTTTCCCCCTTTTTTTTTTTCTTCTTCTTCTTCCCTTTTTCCCCCCCCCCCCCCCCCCTCCTTTTCTTCTTCCCCCTCCTCCTTTTCCTTCCCCCGCCTCCCCTCCTTCCCCTTCCCCCCCTTCCCCCTTCCCCCCCCCCCCCTTTTTCCCCCCCCCCCCCCCCCCCCCCCCCCTTTTTTTTTTTTTCCCCCCCCCTTTCCCCCTCCTTGCCCCCTTTCCCCCCCCCCCCCCCCCCCTTTTTTTTTTTTCCCCCCTTCCCCCCCCTTCCTTTTTTTTTCCTTTTTTTTTTCCCCCCCCCCCCTTTTTTCCCTTTTTCTTTTTTTCCCCCCCCCCCCTTTTTTTTTCCCCCCTTTTTCCGTTTTCCTTTTTTTTCCCCCCCCCCCCCCCCCCCCCCCCCCTTTTTTTTTTTCCCCCTTTTTTTCCCCCCCCCCCCCCCCTTCTTCTTCTTCCCCCCCCCCCTTTTCCCCCCCTTTTTTTTTTCCCCCCTTTTTTTCCCCCCCTTTTTTCCCCCCCCCTTTTTCCCCCTTCTTTTTTTTTTTGTTTTTTTCCCCCCCCCCCCCTTCCCCCTTTTTTTTTTTCCTTTTTTTTCCCCCCCCCCCCCCCCTCCCTTTTTCCTTTTTCCTTTCCCCCCCCCCCCCCTTTTTCCTTTTCCTCCCCCCCCCCCCCCCCCTCCCCTTTTTTTTTTTTTCCCCTTTTTCCCCCCCCCTTTTTTTTTTCTTCCCTTTTTCCCCCCCTTTTTTCCCCCCCCCTTCTTTTTCCCTTTTTCCCCCCCCCCCCCTTCCCCCCTCCCCTTTTTTTCTTCTTTTTTCCCCCCCCCCCCCTTTTTTTTTTTTTCCTCCCCCCCCCCTTTTTTTTTTTTTTTCCCCCTTCCCCCCCCCTTTTTTCCCTTTTCTTTTTCCCCTTTTTTTTCCCTTTTCCCCTTTTTTTCCCCTTTTCCCCCCCCCCTTTTTCCCTTTCCCCCTTTTTTTTCTTTCCCCCCCCCTTTTCCTTTTTTTCCCTTTTTTTTTTCCTTTTTTCCTTCCTTTTTTATTTTTCTTCTTTTTTCTTCCCCCCCTTTTTTTTTTTTTCTTCTTTTTTTTTTTTTTTTTTTCCCCCCCCCCTTTTTTTTTTTCCCCCCCCCCCCCCTTTTTTTTTTTTTCCTCTCTTTTCCCCCCCCCCCCTTTTTTTTTTCCCTTTTTTTTTTTCTTTTTTCCCCTTTTTTTCCCCCCTTTTTTTTTCCTTCCCCCCTTTCCCCCTTTTTTTTTTTTCTTCCTTTTTTTTTTTTTCCCCCCCCCCCCCCCTTCCTTTCCCCCTTTTTTTTTTTTCTCCTTTTCCCCCCTTTTTTTTTTCCCCCCCCCCCCCTTTTTTTCTTCTTCTTCTCCCCCCCCTTTTCCCCCCTTTTTTTTCCCCCCCCCCTTTTTTTTCTTCTTTTTTTCTTCCCCTTTTTTTTCCTTTTTCCTTTTTTTTTTCCTCCTTTTTCCCTTTTTTTTTCCCCCCCTTCTTCTTCCCTTTTTTTCCCCCCTTTTTTTTTTTTTTTTTTTTTTTTTTTTTTTTTTTTTTTTTTAATTTTTTTTTTTTTTTCCCCCCCCGGGGGGGTTTTTTTTTTTTTTTTTTTTTCTTAAATTTTTCCCTTTTGGGGGGGGTTTTTTTTTTTTTTTTTTTTTTTTGGTTTTTTTTGGGGGGGTTTTTTTTTTTTTTTTCCCCCCCCTTTTTTTTTTTTTCTTTCCCCCTTTTTTTTTTTTTTTTTTTTTTTCTTTTTTCCCTTTTTTTTCCTTTTTCCCCCCCTTTTTTCCCCCCCCCCCCCCCCTTTTTTTTTTTCCCCCCCCTTTTTTTTTCCCTTTTTTCTTTTTTTTTTTTCCCCCCCCCCCCCCCTTTTTTTTTTCTTTTTTTTTTCTTTCCTTTTTTTCCTTTTTTCTTTTTTCCCCTCTTCTTTCCCCCCCCCAACACCCCCCCCCCCCCCCCCCCTTTTTTTCCCCCCGGGGGGGGGGTTTTTTTTCCCCCTTTTTTTTTTCCCCCTTTTTCCCTTTTTTTCCCCCTTTTTTGGGGCCCCCCCCCCTTTTTTTTCCCCCCCTTTGGGGGCCCCCCCCCCCTTTTTTTTTTTTTCCCCCCCCTTTTCCCCCCCCCCCCCCCCCCCCCCCCTTTTTTTTTTTTTTTTTTCCCCTTTTTTTTTTTTTTTCCCCCCCCCGGGGGGTTTTCCCCTTTTTTTTTCCCCCCCAATTTTTTTTTTCCCCCCCCCTTTTCCTACCCTTTTTTTTTTGGGTTTTTTTGTTTTCCCCTTTTTCCCCCCCCTTTTTTTTTCCTTTTTTTTCCCTTCCCGCCCCCCCCCCCCCCCCCCCTTTTCCCCCCTTTTTTTTTTTTCCCCCCCTTCCTTTTTTTTCCCTTTTTTTTTTTTTTTGGGGGGGGGGCCCTTTTTAAACCTTTTTTTTTCTTTTCCCCCCCCCCCCCGGTTCCCCCCGGGGGTTTTTTTTTCCCTTTCCCCCCCCTTTTTTTTTTTTCCCCCTTTTTTTTTTTTTTTTTCTTTCCCCCTTTTTCCCCCCCCCCCGGCCCCCCCCTCCCCCCCCCTTTTTTTTCCCCCCCCGGGGGGGGGGGGGGGGGGGTTTTTTTTTTTTTTTTTTTTTTTTCCCCGGCCAAAAAAAAAACCCCCCCCCCCCTTTTTTTTTTTTTTTTTTTTTTTTTTTTCCCCCTTTTTTCCCCCCCCCCCTTTTCCTTTTTTTCCCCCCCCCCCCCCTTCCCCCCTTTTTTTTTTTCCCCTTTCCCTTTTTTTGGCCCCTTTCCCCCCCTTTTTTCTCCTTTTTTTTTCCCCCCTTTTTTTTTTTTTTTTTCCCCCTTTTTTTTTAAAAAATTTTTTTGGGAAAACCCCCCTTTTTAAACCCCCCCCGGGGGGGGGGGGGGGGGGGGGGGGGGGGTTTTTTTTTTTTCCCTTTTTGGGGGGTTTCCCCCCTTTCCCCCCCCCTTTCCCCTTTTTTTTTTTCCCCCCTTTTTTTGGGAAAATTTTTTTTTTTCCCCCCCTCCCCCCCCCCCTTTCCCCCTTCCCCCCCCTCCCCCCCCCCCTCCCCCCTTTTTTCCCCCCCCGTTCCTTTTTCCCCCCCCTTTTTTTTTCCCTTTTCCCCCCCGGGGGGGTGGGGGGGGTTTAACGAGTAATCAGAGTTTCAAGTGCGCTAAACGAGGACAGTGCGCAGCTGTCAACACAAGCCCGTTCAGGTTTTACGTCCTACGACAGACGTTCGTTTTTTTTCTTTCTTTTTTTTTTTTTAATTTAATCGATTAGAGAAGGAGAGGACCACTCCCCTGCCCCTTCCGCCCCTGTCCTCTCCTCCCTCCCCTGCAAATACGGCTTTTAATGAGAGAGAGAGAGAGAGAGAGGGAGAGAGAGAGAGAGAGAGACTTATGTTCCAAAACGTCACCTGGAAAAACCGAGCGAACAAGGGGAAACTAACCAGACAAAAAGACAAAAGAACACAGATATACAACAAGACAGACCAGCTATCTTTACACACGTGCGCGCGCGCGCTCTTCGCTCTATTCGCGATATGATGTAGGTCGCTGACATACCGAAGATGGCTGTGAGTAGCGGTGAATCAGGACTGTGTGTTTTTTGCTCCTCTCTCTCCTCTCTCTCTCTCTCTGGCAACACACTGTGAGTGTGTGTGTGTGTGTGTGTGTGTGGGCAAGGCGGTGAGTTAGTGGGGAGGGAAGAAGAGCGCTGAGAAGGGAAAGAGGAGGTGGGAGAAAAGTGGGGAGGGAGAGACGGTGGGGCGGGGAGTGGGGGAGGGGAGGGGGCGAGAATGGAGTTCAGTGTGGCATGATCCGACGGTGTCCTCCACTTGTCCCGACGAGCGGGGCGTCTTTCAGAGAGAGAGAGAGAGAGAGAGAGAGAGAGAGTTGCCTTCCATTGTTCCATGGTGCAGACTCTCTCTCTCTCTCTCTCTCTCTCTCTCACCCAAAATAAATCTCAGCGTGTACTCTCTGCCAGTGACCAAGCTCTGACACGAAGAAGAAGGCGCCTAATATGTGTTCACAAAATTCCACGTCCAACACGAAGAAGACGCCTGATATGTGTTCACAAAATTCCACGTCCAACACGCGGCCAGACACACGGTGCAGAGCAAAAAGTGCCCCCCCCCCCCCTCCCCCAACAACAGCGTCCGGCACAGCCAAAGTACAGGAGGTGAAACTGTCCGGACGACGGTGTGATGGTACAGGCGACAGAAGGCGAGGCTGCCGCCAAGCGACTCTCACCACTCTCCATCCTCCACGAGATGTTTGACTCTTTGTCAAATTGTTGTTTACAGCCCAGCGACTGCGCAGGATCTCATCAAATTGTCGTTCAGAGTCCAGCGACTGCGCTGGATCTCATCAGATTGTTGTTTAGAGTCCAGCGACCGCGCAGGATCTCGTCATATTGTCACTCAGAGTCCAGCAACTGCGCTGGATCTCATCAGATTGTTGTTTAAAAGTCCAGCGACTGCGCAGGATCTCATCAAATTGTTGTTTAGAGTCTAGCGACTGTGCAGGATCTCACCAAATTGTTGTTCAGAGTCCAGTGACTGCGCAGGATCTCATCAAATTGTTGTTTAGAGTCCAGCGACTGCACAGGATCTTATCAGGGTTGTCACAATAATAATAAAAATGAAAATAAGTCAAAGGTTAAAGCTCTAGTAGGCCTTACACATTCAGAGAGAGAGAGAGAGAGAGAGAGAGAGAGAGAGAGTATGCACCATGGAAGAATGGAAGGCAACTCAGTGATGCGAAGTCGTTGATGTAGGTCAGCACAGGGACCAGCACCAGTTCAGCTAACTGACGTGGCATGCGCTGATAAGTGATGATGTACAGGCGCAAGATAAGCTGACCGCCCGCCTCTTTCTGGTTCATTTGCATTCCAGCACTCCAGTCATACTGACCGTTGTCCAGTGTTTAGTGTATCGACGAAGTGCACTGTTAATGGAAAGCCAGTCTTTTCTCGTCTGGGAAACTATAGGAACAGACATACACACTCCCACAAGCGCAGTACACGCCGTAAGAGAATGAACGAATCTCTCTCTCTCTCTCTCTCTTAAAATTTAAATTTAAGTTAAATGAGGGTAAAGAATAAGCACAAGAACAGGCTTGTCTACACCCCCCCCCCCCCCCTAAAAAAAAAAAAAAAAAAGCAAGATTGCAAAAGAAAGTGAGCAGTCTAATGATGAATCATGAGACAAATGGAAATATTCAGAGTATTCTTTTAACACCAAAAAAGCATAAACCCCGAAAATACAAAAAATGGATGGAAAATCGGGATCAGAGAGGAGAGGAGAGAGGGGTGAAGAGGGAGCACAGACGCTGGGGGGGGGGGGGGGGGGGGAGCGGAAGGGGTATAAAAAAAATGTGCAAAGTCAACACGCAATACGGGTAACGCCAAAAGTCGTATCAGGGCTGTCACCTTGTTGAAGTCAACTCACAAGTCATTCCAAAAAACAACAACAACAACAACCTCCTTCACACAATCCTTTAAAATACACCTATTAAAAACACCCCGGAAATTTTGTTAAAATCTTTCTTCTGTAAAATCTTAGATCAATATGGCGAGAACTCTGTTAAAAAATCATACTGATGCTGGCAATCGTGTTATTTCTAAGGGGAGATCAGTACCCATCTTGACGACTTCAGTGTGGTATAAGTGGTTGTTCCCCTTTAAGACTGTTTTTAACAACATCACGCCTCTCATACCACTGGTGAGGGGGCGGATGGGTGTGCCTGAAGAGAGGAATGGGGGAGAGGAGGGAAGGGGGAGGGGGAACATGTACCGTGATGTAATTTAAGTACTTCAGCGTTACCCCAAAACGTTGACTGTGTGTACTGATTTTCACTGATATGGACTAAAGAAAAGAACGAAACTGAAAACGAAATAAGAAAACGGACAGAACCTCTCCCCCTCCCACCCACCCCATCCCCACCCCCACATGCACACACGCATGAGTAGAGAAACTAGCAGATGCAGTGGTTTTGTGGACCTGAGCAGCTGGGCTTCACTGAAAGAAAAAGACGTAGTCTGGTTGAAGAAGAAGAAGAAGAAGAAGAAGAAGAAGAAGAAGAAGAAGAAGAAAGAACGTTCAGCGAAACCTGAAGCTGCTCCTTAAACTGAACACAAATGTACACAGTGCAAACCAACTGGCTGCCATGCCCCCCCCCCCCCCCCCCCCCCCCCCCCCCCCCCCTTCTCCCATGCCCGCTTTACCGTACATAGAGAACTGCATAATCTTTATTCTCAAGAGAGAGAGAGAGAGAGAGAGAGAGAGAGAGAGAGAGAGAGAGAGAGAGAGAGAGAGAGAGAGGAGGGGGGGGGGGGGGAGAAGGGAAGGAGATAGCGAGTTTCAGTTTCGTCAAGGTGTCATTGCGTGGTGCGGACTAGTCCATATACGCTACACCACATCTGCTAAGTTTTGAGACCACGCTGCACATGATTTAAAGCTGATGGATAAATTAATTAATGACTAAAATGAGAGAATTTTAGAAGAAATAAAGAGAGGCGGGGGGAGGGGGGGGGGGTCAAGCTGTATGACTGAAACGCTTCAAACTGCAATTTTTTAAAAGTAGGATTTCTACAGTCTGGGCTGTATAATCATCAGCACTGCAGCCTGGTGACAAGCTGTCAATTCTTGCCATTCTACTCCGGCAATCTAAGTGCTGAAACGCGAAGTAAGATAGCAACAATAACAGGTTTATGATAATGATTAAAAAAACAATGATAATAATGATGAT
>CM065735.1:3259027-3341527 GCA_033310375.1 Conus canariensis
GAAGTTTGAAATAATGATAAATACAGCAGCAGAATCTGCCTTGCTTTCTCTTCCATGGGTCTGGATGCAGCCATGCTTTGGGCTCTGAGTTGTCCATAAGTCTGTTGAATAGACAGCTGTTTTCACTGTCATTTTAGTATTCATTGTCAACACAAGCTGAGAAATATTGTGAAACTTTAGGGGTCTCAGACTGAAGCACATAGCGGCTACTTTTGCTTCAGCAGCCACCTTGTGAATGCAGCTTCTCTAACCCTCAGACCTTGCCACATCCAAGTGAGCAGTAGTCAAGTTGATGAAGGTGCACTGGGGGATAGGGGCATGTCAGTAGTCCAGGTAGAAGTTCAGTCTTGGGAATAACTGAAACCTATTCATATTCTCTGCTCTAACGACTGGAACCTGCTGGCATTCTCAGCTTTCTCAGAGTTAACGTGTGAAATAATGTAGACCTGGTCTCATTCCCTTTCCGCTCTTCCTGTCTTTTCAGCCATGCTAGAAGCTGTACAAGAAGTGCAGTAGAAAAGGGATGGGGGTGGGGACTGATTCTACATGGATTGCAGCATTGTCAGTGCGTAGTTTACACTGTTGGTGGGTATATCCCTGCCACAGTTAGGGATCACTTTGACCATAGTTTTACATGTACTTTTTCTATGATATCCACCTACTTTTTCGAGTTTCAGTTGATACCTTGTATTATTTTTATTTTATGCTTGATAATAGATTTTGTATGACTATCGGTCATAGAGATTTATACTATGAACAAGCTTTGTTGTTACATTTCACAGCCTAACAACAGACATTGCAGACGCATCATAGCTATCTTGGTGCATATTGGGCATTTTTTTTAGATTTCCATGTATACAGTGTACAGCATAGAGATGGGTGGTCCAACTAGTGTGGCTTTCTTCTTGTAAAGTGTATGCCTGTCTTCTGCAGGTTCAGTGTGACTTCCTCTGTGGTGCTCTCCTTGATCCGGCCATGTCCTACAAGTCAACTGGGTCTCATTCTGTGTTTGTTGTGTGTGCAGTCCTCCCCTGATCCGGCCATGTCCTACAGGCCAACTGGGTCTCATTCTGTGTTTGTTGTGTGTGCAGTCCTCCCCTGATCCGGCCATGTCCTACAGGCCAACTGGGTCTCATTCTGTGTTTGTTGTGTGTGCAGTCCTCCCCTGATCCGGCCATGTCCTACAAGTCAGCTGGGTCTCATTCTGTGTTTGTTGTGTGTGCAGTCCTCCCCTGATCCGGCCATGTCCTACAGGCCAACTGGGTCTCATTCTGTGTTTGTTGTGTGTGCAGTCCTCCCCTGACCCGCTTCTTCCTGGACTGTCAGGGCTGCATTCGCCCAGACCGAAGCCCCATGCTGTCCAAGAGTTACGCCAAGCTGATCTCAGAGCTGTGGCACAAGAAGAGGTGAGGGGAGCTGTCTGAGTTGTGCTAGAAAGGCTGCCTGTCTTGATGGACAGGGTCAGGCCCAGGGGTCGGCATCGTTTGGTCCTGTTGTGGTTCAAAGATGTATTGACAGACAAACCAGTGAACATATGTGGGCACATGCACAAACACATCTTCATTGACGCCTATGACAGCACTGACACATGCAGTCATATCCTCGTGAGCTCATGTGCTTTTCTCATGTGCACATGAATATGAAAATGCATTTGCACACTCGCACCTACATATTCATCACATACACATACACACATTCACAACTACACACAAACGCACACATAATCACATGCACACACACACTCGCACACACACACACACAAAGACACACACCACACACACACAAACACGCGCGCGCGCACTTGAGCACACATGCACACACACACGCCTCTCTCTGCCCCGCTGTCTCTCTCTCCCCGCTTCTCTCAGGCCTTCTCCTTTGTCACAGTTTTTCAGGTTTCCGTGAAAGTAAAAGCGATAATTCACAAAGAGAAACAGTAATCCTGTGAGAAATGGACTGAGGTGAAGAAGTAAAAAAATGGCAGTGGAAACCAGCAATGGTTTTTGGTATTTTAGCAGAAGACATCAACGTCACAAAATTTTGTGTCTTCATGAGAGTGGGCAGTTGCCATTTTAAGTCGCCAGTTGAAGACTTTGAAGGCAAACTAAGGTCACAGCCTGATGTCATGAATGAATGGTCCCTGTTGCAGTGTGAGGGGGATGAAGAAATGGATGATACACCTGTAGATTTGCATCAGACTGCACTGGTTTGAAAACAAGTTTACAGTGTTTTCCAGGGGAAGAGGGCATGCTCACCACACCCCGAAAGAATTGAGTTTTTGTTTGTTTGTTTGTTGTTGTTCAGTTGAAGCCTAGTTCTCTGTCTTTCTCCACCAGGAATCTCTTTCATTACACAGTGTATCCCCATGGCGTGGAAGTCATGTGGTACTGACTTTCTCTTTTCAGCTGTCTTTGACTCTGCTGTACATTTTTTTTTTTTTTTTTTGGTCTTTCTTTAGGATTGTTGCTTGTTTTTTTTTTAATCCTGCCTTTATGACCCATTTTTCCATAGTGGTGTAGTAAGTCTTTGATATGTTTATTGTAATTTATGCTCTTTTTGTTCCCCTTTGTAATCAAGGGACTAGATCCTTTTAGCTCCATCACATAATGGTCAGTATTGCTGTGATTGTTGTCCTGTTTCCTTCACATACATCACTGATTTTGCTGTTGTCTGTTTGTCCAGGCTAAGCTATGTTGTGCCCAGTGGTATTGTGAGTGGCATCAAAGTGGTTCACCCCATGTTCCGAGGATATACACAGCAGGTAGGGGACAGAGAGACAGAGAGAGAGAGAGAGAGAGAGAGAGAGAGAGACATGTTGCTAGGGAGAGAGAGGGAACCAGAGAGAGAGAGTTTGAAGAAGACAATTGTTTTTTTATGTTGAGGGTTAGATCTGATGCTTGTATTAGAAATGATCAGTTTTGCTGTTGGAGTGTATGTGTGTAGGTATGGTGTGTGTGTGTGTGTGTGTGTGTGTGTGTGGTGTGTGTGTGTGTTGCCGTGTTGTTGGAAGTATGTGTGTAGTATGGTTGTGTGTGTGTGTGTGTGTGTGTGTGTGTGTGTGTGTAGGGATGTGTGCCTTTGTGCTTATATGTGTATGTGTGTGTGTATACAAGCAGTGTGTGTGTGCACATGTGTTGCTTTAAGGTCTGCCCTGTGTTAGATGAATGGCAAAAGGTGCCAAGAGTGGAGGCTGAGAGAAAAAAGGGGGGTAACCCCAGCCTGCTGTTGATACCAGGGTGGTGGGTTGCAGGATGTTGAGAGAAAAAAGGGGGGTAACCCCAGTCTGCTGTTGATGCCAGGATGGTGGGTTGCAGGATGTTGAGAGAAGAAAGGGGGGTAACCCCAGCCTGCTGTTGATGCCAGGATGGTGGGTTGCAGGATGTTGAAAGAAGAAAGGGGGGTAACCCCAGCCTGCTGTTGATGCCAGGATGATGGGTTGCAGGATGTTGAGAGAAGAAAGGGGGTAACCCCAGCCTGCTGTTGATGCCAGGGTAGTGGGTTGCAGGATGTTGAGAGAAGAAAAGGGGGTAACCCCAGCCTGCTGTTGATGCTAGGGTAGTGGGTTGCAGGATGTTGAGAGAAGAAAGGGGGGTAACCCCAGCCTGCTGTTGATGCCAGGTAGTGGGTTGCAGGATGTTGAGAGAAAAAGGGGGTAACCCCAGCCTGCTGTTGATGCTAGGATGGTGGGTTGCAGGATGCCCAGGAGTTCCTGCGCTGCTTCATGGACCAGCTCCACGAGGAGCTCAAGTACCCCATCATCACCTCTGACGAGGAAGATGACACAATGACGACGATGACGATGAGGAAGAAGACAATGAAGAGCAAGAAAATGAACCGGAGAGTGGCATCGCCTCCCCTTCAGACCCTGGCGCCCAGAGCCTTGCTGGCAGTCTGGGAGGGGGAGGCGACTCCACCAGGAGGAGGATAGGACATGACCGTCAGAACTCTGTGGACTCCAGCAGCAGTGAGTGTGAGTACGAAACCTGTGACTCCGGCCTGAGCAGTGAGATGGGCTCGCAGGCCGACCCCAGCATGTCCAGCGACGACAACAACAGCGAGATCAACGAACAGACCCTCTGCCTTCCGGCCAACGAGGACAACAAGGGAGAGAAGATCAGCACTCGGGCGGCATCCCCAGACCGCCTCAGCCCCGCCTCACAGAAACAGCAGAACAAGAACCGCAACTCTTTCTCCTCAGGTTCTTCGGGGATGGAGACAGAAAACATTGACACGGTGGCCAACCTGAAAGAGATCAAAGAGACGGCCAACCTGCTGTCAAAGATTGAGACAGACAACGCCCGCAACCAGGGCCTGGTGAAGAGCGAGTCGGGAGAGTACTTGGATGCGCTGTCCGACTCAGCCCCGGCTGCCAACACCAGGTCTAAAACTGCTGCTGCTGCTGCTGCTCAGCAACAGCAACAACAACAGCAGCAGCTACAGCAACAGCAGCATAGACAGCAGCTGCAGCAGCAGCAACAACAGCTGTATCAGGAGGTTGCTGCACCCAGGGCTGTTCCTTCCTTAAAGCAGACAGCCATACCCCCAAAACGTGAGTAGTGCCAGTCATGACCAGATGATTCATTTCATCTTGGCTGTCTAATCCTTTACTCCTTCACATCTCCATTTCTCCTTCTCTCTCTCTCTCTCTCTCTCTCTCTCTCTCTCTCTCTCTCTCTCTCTCTCTCTTGTGCGTGCGTGCATGTCTGTCTGTCTCTCTTTCTCTCTGTTTTTCTCGCTTTCTCTCTTTGTGTCTGTGTAGAAATCTTAGATAGAAATCTGTTTTAGATGATGAGGCACGTTGGAATGAACTTCTTGTGTTAAAGCATGTGTCTTTTCCCTGTTCCTGTTTGAAAATGATGTTTGCAGATGATGGTATGATGATGAATTCCTGTCCAGTACTGCATGTCTGTAGAGGCCTCCAGCTTTATGAAGTGATCAACTTATTCCTCCTCTTCTGCATTCCCGATGAAGAGATTGACAGAGGTTCTGCCGCTATGTTTGTTGATCTGGTTTTCAAATTTGTTGAAAGAATTGACAAAAATAACAGCAGTGCTCATACTACCGTGAAGGCCTTTGATCTAAATAACCTAAAACACATACATGTCAAATCCCATTTTATCTTTCAGAAAAGCTAGCCATCGCGTGCCAGTGGATATGTCTGACACAAACTTTAACACATGCACATGTTTTTCAGAGTTTTGAAGCTGGTTGCCCTAAACAAGAAGTAGAATGGTAGTGATGATGAACACCTACAGTTAATAAAAAGACATTCTAAGTGTGATGCAAAGCCAGTGTTAAAGAGTGTTGTCAACATCAGAAAGACGATGAACACTTACAGTTAATAAGTAGACATTCTAAGTGTGATGCAAGCCAGTGTTAAGAGTGTTGTCAACATCAGAAAGATGATGAACAGTTACAGTTAATAAGTAGACATACTAAGTGTGATGCGAGCCAGTGTTAAGAGTGTTATAAACGTCAGAAAGATGATTTGGCAAAGTCCTAGACTGGCAGTAACATTCAGGTAGAAAGTCCGGTTTTCTCTGCCTTTCATTTTTCCCTCAGAGAAGAGTCTTTTAAAAGTTTTAGAGTTTTTTTTTTTTGACAGAAGAAAGAAATGAGGAGGAAGGAGGTGGGGGGGGGGGGGGGGGGGGCTCTAAAATAGGATTTTACCAATTTGTGTTTGCTTCCCGTGCTTTTTTATTTGTTATAAAGCAACTGGGTCAATGTTTCATGTTGACAGCTGTCTGTCTGTGCTGTGTTCCTTGACGTCCTGTCTGTGTGTGCTGTGTTCCACAGTGTTGTGTGGCAGAATGGACAAGTGTATTGGTGTAGCACTAACGTATAATGAAGAATTTCTTCACATTGTTGCTTTAACTGTAGGGACCCTTACATTTCATCAAGGAAGCCTATGATCTTTCAGCAGAGGGTCCCACTGACTTAGGGTTTTAAATCCCAAAGGGAACATTGGTAATAAGCCAAGTTTCATGTGGCTGATATTGCTGTATACATCCCGTAGTAGTTTCAGGGTGGAAGTCCACACAGTGAATTGCTTGATGTTGAAAGGTGACATTAGAGTTGTAAAATTTGCTGTGACTTTATGGAAGTCTACAGCCTTGCTGCGCAGGTCTGCATGACTTTATGGAAGTCTACAGCCTTGTTGCATCTGCATGACTTTATGGAAGTCTACAGCCTTGTTGCATCTGCATGACTTTATGGAAGTCTACAGCCTTGTTGCATCTGCATGACTTTATGGAAGTCTACAGCCTTGTTGCATCTGCATGACTTTATGGAAGTCTACAGCCTTCCTGCATCTGCATGACTTTATGGAAGTCTACAACCTTGCTGCATCTGCATGACTTTATGGAAGTCTACAGCCAAAACTGCATCTTCATGACTTTATGGAAGTCTACAGCCAAACTGCATCTGTATGACTTTATGGAAGTCTACAGCCTTGCTGCATCTGCATGACTTTATGGAAGTCTACAGCCTTGTTGCATCTGCATGACTTTATGGAAGTTTACAGCCAAACTGCATCTTCATGACTTTATGGAAGTCTACAGCCTTGTTGCATCTGCATGACTTTATGGAAGTTTACAGCCTTGCTGCATCTGCATGACTGTATGGAAGTCTACAGCCAAACTGCATCTGCATGACTTTATGGAAGTCTACAGCCAAACTGCATCTGTATGACTTTATGGAAGTCTACAGCCAAACTGCATCTTCATGACTTTATGGAAGTCTACAGCCAAACTGCATCTGTATGACTTTATGGAAGTCTACAGCCAACTTGCATCTGCATGACTTTATGGAAGTCTACAGCCTTGCTGCATCTGCATGACTTTATGGAAGTGTACAGCCTTGCTGCATCTGCATGACTTTATGGAAGTCTACAGCCAAACTGCATCTTCATGACTTAATGGAAGTCTACAGCCTTGCTGCATCTGCATGATTTTATGGAAGTCTACAGCTTTGCTGCATCTGCATGACTTTATGGTAGTCTACAACCAAACTGCATCTGTATGACTTTATGGAAGTGTACAGCCTTGCTGCATCTGCATGACTTTATGGAAGTCTACAACCAAACTGCATCTGCATGACTTTATGGAAGTCTACAGCCAAACTGCATCTTCATGACTTTATGGAAGTCTACAGCCTTGTTGCATCTGCATGACTTTATGGAAGTCTACAGCCAAACTGCATCTGCATGACTGTATGGAAGTCTACAGCCAAACTGCATCTGCATGACTGTATGGAAGTCTAACAGCCAAACTGCATCTGCATGACTGTATGGAAGTCTACAGCCAAACTGCATCTGCATGACTGTATGGAAGTCTACAGCCAAACTGCATCTGCATGACTGTATGGAAGTCTACAGCCAAACTGCATCTGCATGACTGTATGGAAGTCTACAGCCAAACTGCATCTGCATGACTGTATGGAAGTCTACAGCCATGCTGCATCTGCAGTTTTATTCATTCTCTGTTGCCAGTCCACAGTTGTTGAAAGGAGAGCTGATCTACCCATTTTCTTCTGGAATGGATCTTACTCCGTTAAGGGATCAGTTTCACATTATGCTGATCAGCACTGTGGTACCAAAGAAAGCCTGTGTTTACCAGAAAACATAAGGGGGGGAGCAGGGGGAAAAGAAGCGTCGATAAATTCGAGGGTTGACTGCCAGAACCCAATATCTCCCTTATTTATCTATATGTGAGATACTTGGTTCTGGCAGTCAACCCTCGTTACTGTTTCATTTGTGTGCTGAACTTAATTCACAGTGTGTGTGCAAATTACATCTGCCAAGGACATCATATTGTTGTCCGCCTCTGTTGGTTTGTGTCCACAAGATTTTGCACTGAACAAATTTTAAGCAAACTTGGTGGAATGCTAAAGTGGGTGTGAAGGTCGAACCATTTACATGACGGTATGATCAGATCATTGACCAAACTGTCAATCTGTGCAGTTACAGTAAACTGAATCTGTACTCTTCAGATGTCCTCATAGTTCGCATATTGATGTGGTTTATGAGGGTTGATTCAGCACTGCTTATTAATGGCATACTTATCCTTTCACATGTGAAATGTGGTTACAGCACGTAAACGGAAGAACATCCAGTACGAAAGTGTCATCTCCCACATCTTTGATGGCAAAATTCTCAGCTCTGTTCAGTGCCTCTACTGTGAGAGGGTAAGTACACTGTGGCCATGTGAAAGACGTCTGACCTTTGCCCAGTAGCTTGTGTAAATCAGTATCTTTTGTGTGCTTGCTTTGTGTATTGAGAATGTGTTCATTTTCACAAATCAGTAGTTTGGGGATTGAAAGTTAACAAGAACAGTGTATGACATAGTGTAATGGTATACCTTGCACTTTCTGTTGGTTTTTCTTGATTTTTGTTTTGTTTTGTTTTTCGATGGTTTCAGAGGTTTCAAGCTTGTGTGTGTGTTTCAATAAAGTTTGTTCTTTCATTGATATTCTGACATGGAGCATAACAACATTTCATCAGTAGAGTTCTCTCTGCATCTGTGTGTGGCTGTATTATGGGTGAGTGGTTATTTGGCTGTCAGCATGGACACTTCACTTGCTCTCTATCTCCTTTTCTCTGTGGAAAATAAGATTTTTTTTTTTTTTTTTTTTTTTTTTGCAGCAAGTAATTCATGAAGATTTTAAGAATATGTATGTGGACAGTGAGTGTTAAACTTCATGTTAGGCAAACTGTTAACTGGTTACAGTCAGTGAGTGAAGTCTTTTCGTCTGTCAAGTTAACAAGAGGCATTGATTCCAGAAACTCACCCGTTGACCAATCAGTCAGTCAGTCAGTTGATCCAAATCTGATGGGATACAGGCATGCCTAAAGGGTCGGCAAATGATAGGATATGCACAGGCATGTGAAGAACTCCCGGTTCAGCACTGGGATAAGTATCTATAGACAAGTACCTGAATGGGTCCCGTTATTCAAATGAGAAGCACGAGTTATGTACATGTCGCACACTTTTGTGGTCTAGGTCACAGGAAACAGCGATCATTCGGCAACATTTTGATGGAAAGTTGCCTGGGTTCCGTCTGAATGTAAATTTGACGGGACAGTTTCCACAAGGAAACCAGACAGGTCATTGCAAAGGTCTGAAGACAGGTCATTGCAAAGGTCTGAAGACAGGTCATTGCAAAGGTCTGAAGACAGGTCATTGCAAAGGTCTGAAGCTGAAGTTTGGTCGAGCCGTGAAATAGGAGGATTATTCAGAAATTCAACAAACACTGTTTCATCACCACACTGGTGCAGAATTAAAAATTTTGGTTAGAAAGTTCCAGAGAATGACTTGGACAAAGCTGATGTGATTGTGTCAAAAATCTGAGTTAGCTGCCAGAGGTTAAAAGTATGGCAAAGTGAAAGTGTGACTGACCGCCCTTGGTGCTGAGAGTGGAGGACTCCACACTGTGATTAGTCAGCTAAGGGTTACTGTGAGTCAGCTAAGGGTTAATACATGTGACTGGCTGCCTTGGTGCTGAGAGTGGAGGACTTCACAGTGGTTAGTCAGCTAAGGGTTACTGTGAGTCAGCTAAGGGTTAATACATGTGACTGGCTGCCTTGGTGCTGAGAGTGGAGGACTTCACACAGTGGTTAGTCAGCTAAGGGTTAATACATGTGACTGACTGCCTTGGTGCTGAGAGTGAAGGACTTCACACAGTGGTGAGTAAGCTAAGGGTTAACACATGTGACTGGCTGCCTTGGTGCTGAGAGTGGAGGACTTCACACAGTGGTTAGTCAGCTAAGGGTTAATAGACTGGCTGCCTTGGTGCTGAGAGTGGAGGACTTCATGTAGTGGTGAGTCAGCTAAGGGTTAATAGACTGACCACCTTGGTGCTGAGAGTGGAGGACTTCATGTAGTGGTGAGTCAGCTAAGGGTTAATAGACTGACCACCTTGGTGCTGAGAGTGGAGGACTTCACGTAGTGGCGAGTCAGCTAAGGGTTAATACATGTGACTGGCTGCCTTGGTGCTGAGAGTGGAGGACTCCACACAGTGGTTAAGTCAGCTAAGGGTCAACAGCCATCCAGCCAGTGAGCCAGTGGGTGTGCTGTGGGCAGGTGTCCACCACCAAGGAGACCTTCCAGGACCTGAGCCTGCCCATTCCCAGCAAGGACTACCTGCAGGTGCTGCACTCGGGCCACCCCTCTCTGTCCCCTGGGGGCGGGGCCATGGGGGGGCCCAGGGGCGGGACCTGTGGAGACCAGCTGGGCACACAGAGCTGGTTTGGCTGGGTCTTCTCCTGGATGAAGAGGTGAGGGGGGGGGGGGGGGGGGGAGGGCGGGAGAGGGGAAGGGAGGTGGGTGGATAGAAAGTGATGAAATGTGTGAAGGAAGAAATGGACACATGCACGTGAGTGAGCGCACACACACACACACACACACACACAAATGCATGCGCGCACACACACACACACGTCGCACACCCCACACAACACACACCACACCACCACCACACCACACCACACCACACCCACCACGCAGCCACACCACGCACGCCACACCACACCACACACTTCACCCACCACTCCATACAATGCTATACACACACACACACACACACACTCACCCACATCACATCACACCTTACACACACCACACTACTTCACACCACACCACACACACTACACCACATCACACACACACACACACACACACACCACACACACACACACACACACACACACACATGGACCACCACCACACCACACCAAACACACACAAACACATACACACACAAACACACATGCAGGAAATGTGACACACACACACACACACACAAACACACACCACACACACACACAACACACAGTGAGATAAGCACACACAATGGTGTGAACACATGTACAGGTATTGGGGCCCACTGACAGGGTGTTACTGTTCACAGTTTCTTTGTGGGACCCACCATCACGCTCCGCGACTGTCTGTCAGCGTTCTTCTCTGCTGACGAACTGAAGGGGGACAACATGTACAGCTGTGAGCAGTGCAAAAAGTGAGCTGGCAGCCTTTATCCTCTGTGTGTGTGTGTGTGTGTGTGTTGTGATAGTGTCTGCCTGTGTGTGTCTGTCTGTGTGTGTCTGTGTGTGTGTGATGTGTGTGTGTTGTGTGTGTATATACACGCACACACACGCACACACATACAAAATATTCAGTATGTATTACTTTATTTATATTCACAATAATGAGGTGTTAGAAATAACAATAACAAAAAGCTTACGAAGTGTCACTATTTTAGTATTTCCTTTTGTATGAAAGAAAACATGCAGAATAAAGTATTTCAGAGCTGTAGGTAATGTACATTCAGCACAGTTCTGTTTCTGTTGTTGTTTTGTGTTGATGAAATCGGTTCCAGCCAGTGGAGTGTACTGCTGTGTGTTTCAGGTTGAGAAATGGTCTGAAGTATTCCAAAGTGCTGGAACTTCCTGAGGTAATGCATTGAGGTTGTCACCATGTCTTTGGTTTTTTGTGTGTTTGTTTTTGTTTTTAAATGAATTTGGTCCCCTGAGGTAATGCATTGAGGCTGTCACCATGTCTTTGGTTTTTTGTGTGTTTGTTTTTGTTTTTAAATGAATTTGGTCCCCCGAGGTAATGCATTGAGGCTGTCACCATGTCTTTGGTTTTGTGTGTGTGTGTTTTTGTTTTTAAATGAATTTGGTTCCCTGAGGTAATGCATTGAGGTTGTCACCATGTCTTTGGTTTTGTGTGTGTGTGTTTTTGTTTTTAAATGAATTTGGTTCCCTGAGGTAATGCATTGAGGCTGTCACCATGTCTTTGGTTTTTTGTGTGTTTGTTTTTGTTTTTAAATGAATTTGGTCCCCTGAGGTAATGCATTGAGGTTGTCACCATGTCTTTGGTTTTTTTGTGTGTTTGTTTTTGTTGTTGAATGAATTTGGTCCCCTGAGGTAATGCATTGAGGTTGTCACCATGTCTTTGGGTTTTTGTGTGTTTGTTGTTGAATGAATTTGGTCCCCTGAGGTAATGCATTGAGGCTGTCACCTTGTCTTTGGTTTTTTGTGTGTTTGTTTTTGATTTTAAATGAATCTGATCCGTAGCTTGTCAAACAGTGCATTTAACACATTACTGTGTTGTTTCTTTGCATGTGTGTCACTGTGTGTGAAGTTATATATAGAGTTGATTATATCTGTTATGTGTTTGTTCGGAATCAGAAGCAGAATTAAGAGCAAATTTCCGTAAAAGCTAGGTGCTGATGTGTACCCCCTCACCCCCACCCTCATCCTTTCCATCCACCCCTGTCCAACTCAAATCTCAGTTCACCCCTACCTTCCCTTCTCTTCTCTCTCTGTCTCTGTACCCCTCTCTGTTTCTCTGTCTCTGTTTTGCTGTCTCTGTCTTTCTCAGTTTGTCTCTCTCTTTTCCTTTTTTTACTCTTTCAGTTGTGTGCGAGTGTGTGTTCTAGAGCATGCATATTAAGTCGTTGACATGTATAAGATGTTAATTTTTTTTTCTGTTAAAGCGTTGTTCAGCTTTTCCCCCAAGACTTTCTGTGTATATGTGCATGTATGTGGGTGTGTGTGTATCCAAAGGTAGGTGACTCAAAGGTATGTTGTGCAACTATTCCTTCAGATTTTTTTTTTTTTTTTAAATTTTGTGTGGCAGGTGTGTTTTTTGTGTGTGTGGCAGGTGTGTTTTTTTGTGTGTGTGGCTGGTGTGTTTTTTGTGTGTGTGGCTGGTGTGTTTTTGTGTGTGTGTGTGTGGCTGGTGTGTTTTGTGTGTGTGTGTGTGGCAGGTGTATTTTTTGTGTGTGTGGCAGGTGTGTTTTGTGTGTGTGTGGCAGGTGTGTTTTTTGTGTGTGTGGCAGGTGTGTTTTTTATTTTGTGTGGCAGGTGTGTTTTTTTATTTTGTGTGGCAGGTGTGTTTTGTGTGTGTGTGGCAGGTGTGTTTTTTGTGTGTGTGGCTGGTGTGTTTTTTTGTGTGTGGCAGGTGTGTTTTTGTGTGTGTATGGCTGGTGTGTTTTTTTTTGTGTGTGGCTGGTGTGCTTTTTGTATGTGTGGCAGGTGTGTTTTTTGAGTGTGTGGCAGGTTGTTTTTGTGTGTGTGGCTGGTTGTTTTTTGTGTGTGTGGCAGGTGTGTTTTTTGTGTGTGTGGCAGGTGTGTTTTTTGTGTGTGTGACAGGTGTGTTTTTTGTGTGTGTGTGGCAGGTGTGTTTTTGTGTGTGTGGCTGGTGTGCTTTTTGTGTGTGTGGCTGGTGTGTTTTTTGTGTATGTGGCAGGTGTGTTTTTGTGCAGGTGTGGGTTTTTTTGTGTGACAGGTGTTTTTTTGTGTACATGGCAGGTGTTTTTTTGTGTATGTGGCAGTTTTTGTGTGTGTTTGTTTGCAGGTGGGTTTTTTTGTGTATGTGGT
This sequence comes from Conus canariensis, assembly GCA_033310375.1. Taxonomy (NCBI): domain Eukaryota; kingdom Metazoa; phylum Mollusca; class Gastropoda; order Neogastropoda; family Conidae; genus Conus; species Conus canariensis. The sequence continues at coordinate 3,272,406 of CM065735.1, forward strand.
AGGTGTTTTTTTGGTGTGTGTGGAGGGCAGGTGTGCTTTTTTTGTGCGTGGCATGTGTGTTGTTTTTGTGTGTGTGGCAGATGGGTTTTTTTTTTATGTGACAAGTGTGTTGGATTTTTGTGTGTGTGGCAGGTGTTGACTATTCACCTGAAGCGATTCCGTCACGAGTTCTTCTCCTCCAAGATCAACACCTATATTTCCTTCCCCCTGCACAACCTGGACATGAAGCCCTACCTGCATAAAGGTGAAGGCTGGGTCCTCACTGGGCTTGGGGGCAGGAGGGGTGTGGAGAGGGTTGATGGGTGGGTGGGGAGGAGGCAGATGAAGGGGATGGGTGGGGGAAGTGGGATGGATGTGGAAATGTGTTTCAGAGAACAAGATGTTTGTTGTTGTACTGGTACAGTTAAATTTGCCGTATTGGTTTTAAATGGAAAACAGCACTTCCCTACATTTACAAAGTGTTCTGTTTTTCATTCATTTGACACATTGAGTTTGACTCGCTGGCAGAAAGTCGGTTTTTTTTTGTTTTTTTTTTGTTCCTCCGACAGAAATTGAAACATAAAAAGAACACCTGAATTATTGAGCCCCCAAAACAAAGGAACACACAAATTACAGAACAGCCACAACATGTTTCGACTTGTTGGGTCTTCTTCAGGCAGGACAGACAACATTCACAACAAAGGAAACAACAAACGATCAGTCTTCAGGCAGGACAGACAACATTCACAACAAAGGAAACAACAAACGATCAGTCTTCAGGCAGGACAGACAACATTCACAACAAGGAAACAACAAACGATCAGTCTTCAGGCAGGACAGACAACATTCACAACAAAGGAAACAACAAACGATCAGTCTTCAGGCAGGATAGACAACATTCACAACAAAGGAAACAACAAACGATCAGTCTTCAGGCAGGACAGACAACATTCACAACAAAGGCAACAACAAACGATCAGTCTTCAGGCAGGACAGACAACATTCACAACAAGGAAACAACAAACGATCAGTCTTCAGGCAGGACAGACAACATTCACAACAATGGAAGCAACAAACCAACAGTCTTCAGGCAGGACAGACAACATTCACAACAATGGAAGCAACAAACCAACAGTCTTCAGGCAGGACAGACAACATTCACAACAAAGGAAACAACAAACGATCAGTCTTCAGGCAGGACAGACAACATTCACAACAAAGGAAACAACAAACCAACAGTCAGTCCCATGTATCTCTCACTGGGTAATATTGTGACATGGGTGGAAAACTGAAACTAGGGAATGGAACTGAAAAGAAGAGGTGAGAGGGATAAAATACAAATGAAAATGACAGTGATCATGATGATGATGGTATTGGAATCATATGATAATAATGAGAATAATAACAATAGTCATGATGGTAGTAATAGATAATGATCGCAATATGGAAATTGGGAAAGCAAGATAAAGTCTGAGAAACCTGTTAATATGATAATGCTAATAATGATAATGATGATAATAATGAAATTGAAATAAGTCTTTTTTTTTCCCCTTTAACATTTCCATTGGAAAAACTGACAGTCTTTTTTTCTTTCTTTGCTGTCCCATCTTCTGTGCCACCTTGGTGGCATTATAAAAAACAAACAAACAAATAACTCATTGTGAAGAAAATCTTTGGCCTCCAAAAAGGTTCAGCCTGTTTATTTCATCATTTTCAGACAGTTTATTTCATCATTTTCAGGCTGTTTATTTCATCATTTTCAGACTTTGTTTATTCCATCATTTTCAGCCTGTTTGTTTATTTCATTATTTTCAGCCTGTTTGTTTATTGCATCATTTTCAGCCTGTTTGTTTATTGCATCATTTTCAGCCTGTTTGTTTATTTCATCGTTTTCAGCCTGTTTGTTTATTGCATCATTTTCAGCCTGTTTGTTTATTGCATCATTTTCAGCCTGTTTGTTTATGTCATCATTTTCAGCCTGTTTGTTTATTGCGTCATTTTCAGCCTGTTTGTTTATTGCGTCATTTTCAGCCTGTTTGTTTATGTCATCATTTTCAGCCTGTTTGTTTATGTCATCATTTTCAGCCTGTTTGTTTATTTCATCATTTTCAGCCTGTTTGTTTATTGACATCATTTTCAGCCTGTTTGTTTATTGCATCATTTTCAGCCTGTTTGTTTATTGCATCATTTTCAGCCTGTTTGTTTATGTCATCATTTTCAGCCTGTTTGTTTATTGCATCATTTTCAGCCTGTTTGTTTATGTCATCATTTTCAGCCTGTTTGTTTATTGCATCATTTTCAGCCTGTTTGTTTATGTCATCATTTTCAGCCTGTTTGTTTATTGCATCATTTTCAGCCTGTTTGTTTATTGCATCATTTTCAGCCTGTTTGTTTATTTCATCATTTTCAGCCTGTTTGTTTATTGCATCATTTTCAGCCTGTTTGTTTATGTCATCATTTTCAGCCTGTTTGTTTATTTCATCATTTTCAGCCTGTTTGTTTATGTCACCATTTTCAGCCTGTTTGTTTATGTCATCATTTTCAGCCTGTTTGTTTATGTCATCATTTTCAGCCTGTTTGTTTATTGCATCATTTTCAGCCTGTTTGTTTATGTCATCATTTTCAGCCTGTTTGTTTATTGCGTCATTTTCAGCCTGTTTGTTTATGTCATCATTTTCAGCCTGTTTGTTTATGTCATCATTTTCAGCCTGTTTGTTTATGTCATCATTTTCAGCCTGTTTGTTTATTGCATCATTTTCAGCCTGTTTGTTTATGTCATCATTTTCAGCCTGTTTGTTTATTGCATCATTTTCAGCCTGTTTGTTTATGTCATCATTTTCAGCCTGTTTGTTTATGTCATCATTTTCAGCCTGTTTGTTTATTGCATCATTTTCAGCCTGTTTGTTTATTGCATCATTTTCAGCCTGTTTGTTTATGTCATCATTTTCAGCCTGTTTGTTTATGTCATCATTTTCAGCCTGTTTGTTTATTGCATCATTTTCAGCCTGTTTGTTTATTTCATCATTTTCAGACTGTTTGTTTATTGCATCATTTTCAGCCTGTTTGTTTATGTCATCATTTCCAGACTGTTTGTTTATGTCATCATTTCCAGCCTGTTTGTTTATTGCATCATTTTCAGCCTGTTTGTTTATGTCATCATTTCCAGCCTGTTTGTTTATTTCATCATTTTCAGCCTGTTTGTTTATGTCATCATTTTCAGCCTGTTTGTTTATGTCATCATTTTCAGCCTGTTTGTTTATGTCATCATTTTCAGCCTGTTTGTTTATTGCATCATTTTCAGCCTGTTTGTTTATGTCATCATTTTCAGCCTGTTTGTTTATGTCATCATTTTCAGCCTGTTTGTTTATGTCATCATTTTCAGCCTGTTTGTTTATGTCATCATTTTCAGCCTGTTTGTTTATGTCATCATTTTCAGCCTGTTTGTTTATTTCGTCATTTTCAGCCTGTTTGTTTATGTCATCATTTTCAGCCTGTTTGTTTATTTCATCATTTTCAGGCTGTTTGTTTATTTCATCATTTTCAGCCTGTTTGTTTATGTCATCATTTTCAGCCTGTTTGTTTATTGCATCATTTTCAGCCTGTTTGTTTATTGCATCATTTTCAACCTGTTTGTTTATGTCATCATTTTCAGCCTGTTTGTTTATGTCATTATTTTCAGCCTGTTTGTTTATGTCATCATTTTCAGCCTGTTTGTTTATGTCATCATTTTCAGCCTGTTTGTTTATGTCATCATTTTCAGCCTGTTTGTTTATGTCATCATTTTCAGCCTGTTTGTTTATTGCGTCATTTTCAGCCTGTTTGTTTATTGCGTCATTTTCAGCCTGTTTGTTTATTGCATCATTTTCAGCCTGTTTGTTTATGTCATCATTTTCAGCCTGTTTGTTTATGTCATCATTTTCAGCCTGTTTGTTTATTGCGTCATTTTCAGCCTGTTTGTTTATTGCATCATTTTCAGCCTGTTTGTTTATTTCATCATTTCAGCCTGTTTGTTTATTGCGTCATTTTTAGCCTGTTTGTTTATTTCATCATTTTCAGCCTGTTTGTTTATGTCATCATTTTCAGCCTGTTTGTTTATTGCATCATTTTCAGCCTGTTTGTTTATTGCATCATTTTCAGCCTGTTTGTTTATTTCATCATTTTCAGCCTGTTTGTTTGCCTGTTTGTTTATGTCATCATTTTCAGCCTGTTTGTTTTGCATCATTTTCAGCCTGTTTGTTTATTTCATCATTTTCAGCCTGTTTGTTTATTGCGTCATTTTCAGCCTGTTTGTTTATGTCATCATTTTCAGCCTGTTTGTTTATGTCATCATTTTCAGCCTGTTTGTTTATTGCATCATTTTCAGCCTGTTTGTTTATTGCATCATTTTCAGCCTGTTTGTTTTTTTTTCTCTTGCATCTCAAGCCGTTGTGAATTTTCAGACTGCAAATCGGAGATGACACTGTACGACTTGGTGGGCGTGGTATGTCATCATGGAACAGCAGGAGGTGAGTGCAGTATACACTGTGTGTCATCATGATTGTCTGGAACTTCTGTGCTAGGGGAGCCTTTGGTGGGCATGGTATGTCATCATTGAATAGCTGGACGTGAGTGTAGTATACACTGTGTGTCATCATGATTGTCTGGGACTTCTGTGCTAGGGGAGCCTTTGGATCCCTCTTTTTTTTTTTTTTTTTAACCAGAAAGCATATAAGATTTGTTGCACGAGTGTCATCATATGCTGCTGTTGTTCTTGTTATCTAGTTTTGACTTTGAAAAAAAAAACAAGTGCATACAAAATATGACTACTGATGTTTCATAAGAAACCATATATTCATAGTCTCTTTGAATCTGTGTGGTTTGATTTCAGTATGTGTTACAGTGGGCATATTGTGATGCAGAATCGGCTTCTGATTATGCCATTAATACTTTTTTTTAAAAACCGGACAGGCTTCATATTCCTACTTGGCCTATGTCTGCTCTCAAATACCGGGTAGCCAACAAAAGTAAGTGGGCACTAACCCATTCTTACACTGACTCCCACAGAGTGGCCTGCCTTCAGTGTGTTGCTGTAACTGATTGATTGTCAGCTGGCAGTCAGTTCTGTTTCTTTACGTGATGCTCCAGTGCGGAGTCCCACTGTACTTGGCAATCAGGATCAAGCTAACAGCCATGGATGTCCCTGTACCCAGCGTGGTCCTGTGCAAAGTCAGTCAGTCTGCTGATGATGTTGGAATGCCAACACTGATGAGTCACTGGCCATGAAAATCCTTGTAGCATGTTGAGCAAAAGCTGATAAGTTATAGTATGGGACACACCTGTTGAAACAGGGGGTTATAGTTTAGGATACACCTGTTGAAACAGGGAGTTATAGTATGGGACACACCTGTTGAAACAGGGGGTTATAGTTTGGGATACACCTGTTGAAACAGGGGGCCACTACACAGCGTACTGCCTGAACCCTCAGAACGACCAGTGGTACGAGTATGACGACATGTACGTCACAGAAGTGGACGTCAGCCAGGTCATCAACTGTGAGGCCTATGTCCTCTTCTATAGGTATGGGTCTCTGTCTGGTTGATAGGGAGAGAGAGGAGAGACAGAAATCAAAGAGTGTGTGTCTGTCTTTTGGATGTGAATTTAAGTGAGAGCAGGTGTAGGCAAGACAAAGAGAGTGTGTGAGAGTGAAAAGGTGAATGAGAGAATCGTGTGTGTGTGTGGTGTGTGTGAGTGTAGAGATGGAGAGAGAAGTGGGGAGAATGGGAAGTGGGGATTATTTTTGGCGTCTGTGCCAGTTTGTCAAGCATGATTAGTGCAGGTGAATAATGGAAACAGAAAGTTGATGAAAATTGTTAATCGACGAGCTGGATCCACACATGAGAACTTCTGGTTGTTCTGTGCAGATGAAAATGGAAGTCAGTCTTTACATTTAGTTGGGAAACCTTTCATTTTCTCACATTGTTGAATTTGAACAAGTTTTGTGTTAATGAATACAAACAATAACATTTTATAAGTTAGGCCTTGGAATTTCATGGATGAAATTTGTAGTGGCATTTTTATTCATATCGAGTTGTTGTTTTCTCTGCGTACAAAGAAAACAGAAATCTCTATATGTATATGTAGGGTAGTGTTTGTTGTTGTGCAAAGTGAGCAAGGAATGCTGTGATGACAGGAAAGTGGATGAGCACATGCACAACCTCCGATTGAAGGCCATGAAGATCAAGGAATCGGAGAGGTGAGTGTCCTGGTTGATGGTGATGATGATGGTCAGGGTCAGGGCTGTGCTCATGCCAGAAAATGATGATGATTGTGACAGTGATCATGACTGGTGTCAAATCAGGGTGTGTGGAAAATGCCAGAAAATGATGATGATTGTGACAGTGATCATGACTGGTGTCAAATCAGCGAGTGTGGAAAACCAGGTGTCACTTGTTCTTTCTTTCTCCTTTGGTTTGTGGACTTCATGTTTAGAAATGTGGGTATGTGTGTGTTTGTGCACGCATGCACGTGTGTGTGTGTATGCGTGCATGCATGTGTGTGTTAGTGTGTGTGTGTGTTCATGTGTGCCTTGTGCTGCAGCTTGGGATCTTTAAAAGCACCAGAGGATGCTCGCAAATCAGAAAATCAGAATTTCCTTTTTTTTTTTTTTTTTTCATGGGAACCGTCTGCAAGACGTAGTCCACTTTATTTTGTTATGGATGACATGATTTAGCTATGTATTAGTTTGCACAGGTGTGTAGGTGCCTGCAAGTGTAGGACTCTCCCTAAGCAGTTATGTGTCCGAGATTTGGCACTCTACATTATAGTGTGTGGGGTAGTGTGTGTGTGTGTGTGTGTGTGTGTGTGTGTGTGTGTGTGTGTGTGTGTGTGTGTGTGTGTGCACAGCCCAGCTTGATGAAGTTCTATGTGTCCAAGCAATGGATCAACAGATTCAACACATTTGCGGAGCCGGGACCCATCTCCAACAGAGATTTCCTCTGCAGACACGGTGGTGAGTGCCAGCACACGTGTGTGTGTGTAAGTGTGTATGTGTGTGTGTGTGTGTGTGTGTGTGTATGTGCGTGCATGTGTGAGTCAGAGAGAGAGAGACAGGGAGAGAGAATAGGAGTAAATTTATAAATGATATGTTAGAACTTGGAAGACTGAGTGAGAGCCTGTATGCTGCTGTCATTTGACCCAGAGTGACTGGGTGTAGATGTGCTTGAGAGTTTTGATGACCTGCCACAGAAATGCCCACACTGGAAGGGCGCAGGGAATGAAGAAGTAAACCAGAGAACAGACGTACTTCAACAAGTTCATGATGATAGGACATGGGGAAGGCAAGAGAACAGACGTACTTCAACAAGTTCATGATGATAGGACATGGGGGAGGCAAGAGAACAGACGTACTTCAACAAGTTCATGATGATAGGACATGGGGGAGGCAAGAGAACAGACGTACTTCAACAAGTTCATGATGATAGGACATGGGGGAGGCAAGAGAACAGATGTACTTCAACAAGTTCATGATGATAGGACATGGGGAAGGCAAGAGAACAGATGTACTTCAAAAAGTTCATGATGAAAAAAGTGGGGGGGGAGGGGGGGGGAGAAAGAGTACAGACGTACTTCAACAAGTTCATGATGAAAGGAAATGGAGAGGCAAGAGAACAGACGTACTTCAACAAGTTCATGATGAAAGGAAATGGAGAGGCAAGAGAACAGACGTACTTCAACAAGTTCATGATGAAAGGAAATGGGGGAGGCAAGAGTACAGACATACTTCAACAAGTTCATGATGAAAGGAAATGGGGGAGGCAAGAGAACAGACGTACTTCAACAAGTTCATGATGAAAGAAAGAGGGGAAAGCAAGCCGAATGAGCATCTTGGGAACCCCTGATGACCAAAAATGAAGTTAGAAAAAAAACGGTGAGCCGAAAGACTCAGGCATGTACCTTCACCAAAAAAGACAAAAATGAGCTTGTTGAGATATATTTTGATGAAATGGACTCACTCAGGGTGAACATTCTTGCTGACTAACCAGGAATTCAGGCGAGGTCAGCTTTGTTCTGCCGTTTTGGGGGAATTGGGATCCTAATGGTATGGCAATGTTCCAGGCCCGGGGGGGGGGGGGGGGGGGGGGGGGGAATAAGGTATTTGTTTGGACTGGTAAATGTGAGAAAAAGTGGATAAACAAACCAAGGAAACACATTGAGAGGATCTTCCCAGCTGACAGTTCACAATGTTAATCTTCACACAAAGTGTAAGACGTTTTCCCAAATGGGAGGGTTGACCATTTTCAGCACCAGCCAGACATTGCCAATCAGTGTGTGTATGTCAGGTGAGTGCTGTGGTTGGTGTGTACAGGTGTGTATGTCAGGTGAGTGCTGTGGTTGGTGTGTACAGGTGTGCCCCCTCACAAGGTGAACCATGTGGAAGAGCTGGTGGAACCTCTGGGACAGAGTGTGTGGGAGCTTCTGTACAGCAGGTAACTGGCATCGTTGCGGGTGTGTGGTGGCTGGTGGTCATTGTGGGTGTGTGGTGGCTGGGGTCGTTATGGGTGTGTGGTGGCTGGGGTCATTGTGGGTGTGTGGTGGCTGGGGTCATTGTGGGTGTGTGTGGCTGGGGTCATTGTGAGTGTGTGGTGGCTGGGGTCATTGTGGGTGTGTGGTGGCTGGGGTCATTGTGGGTGTGTAGTGGCTGGTGGTCATTGTGGGTGTGTGGTGGCTGGGGTCATTGTGGGTGTGTGGTGGCTGGGGTCATTGTGGGTATGTGGTGGCTGGGGTCATTGTGGGTGTGTGGTGGCTGGTGGTCATTGTGGGTGTGTGGTGGCTGGGGTCATTGTGGGTGTGTGGTGGCTGGGGTCATTGTGGGTGTGTGGTGGCTGGTGGTCATTGTGGGTGTGTGGTGGCTGGGGTCATCGTGGGTGTGTGGTGGCTGGGGTCATCGTGGGTGTGTGGTGGCTGGGGTCATTGTGAGTGTGTGGTGGCTGGGGTCATTGTGTGGTGGCTGGGGTCGCTGTGGGTGTGTGGTGGCTGGGGTCATTGTGTGGTGGCTGGGGTCATTGTGGATATGTGGTGGCTGGGATCATTGTGGGTATGTGGTGGCTGGGGTCATTGTGGGTATGTGGTGGCTGGGGTCGTTGTGGGTGTGTGGTGGCTGGGGTCGTTGTGGGTGTGTGGTGGCTGGGGTCATTGTGGGTGTGTGGTGGCTGGGGTCATTGTGGGTGTGTGGTGGCTGGTGGTCATTGTGGGTGTGTGGTGGCTGGTGGTCCAGGGTTCGTACCGAGTCCTGGAAGTCTGGAAAAGTCTTGGAAAAATGGGAAAGGCTTTTCCAGGGCTGGAAAAGTCTTGGAAAATTTGCTTTTACCCAGCAGGGTTTGGAAAAGTCATGGAATTTCCAGAGTTCCATCATGAACGTTCAAGTCATGAATTGAAACAAAATTGTTTACATCAAATTTCGGAAAAGGTCGATGTCGATTTGCCACCCCGTCAACACTCGCGCATCCGAACAGCAGAATTATTTATTTTGCCGTCCGAGTAGTCTCCCTTGTGTCGAGTGCGCATGTGCGCAATTTTCCAGCCGCATCCCCCGCCTCCCAACTTCCGTTCTATCATTTCTTCTCCATGGTTTGCGCCTGCAGCAAGAATTAAAAAAATGGGGAAGTGTGTATTCAGCCAAGCGTGGTTGACCAATAGCCAGTACCAGTACTGGATCAGAAAAGCATCGGACGGCAGTAAATTTCGAGCCCGTTGTCGCCTGTGTCAAAAAGACTTCGATGTGTCCAACATGGGTGAAGCGGCCTTGAAAAGCCACATGTCGGGGAAGAAACACGTGTTTCTGGCACAGGCTGCGAGTAAGTCGACAGGGTCGACGATGACGATGAATGACTTTTTTACAGCCAGTGGGAGGTAAGTTGAAGACCAGAATGACCTCTCTCTCTCTCTATCTCTCTCTCTCTCTCTCTCTCCCCGCTTCCCCTCCCGAGTTTTCTTACTTTTTTTTTTTTTTGAACGGGGCTTCCTAGCTCCTTTTTTTTTTTTTTTTTTTTTTTAAGCGGGTGTTTGTACTGGGAATAGGATGCATGTTTTTGATTAGCTCACTCACTCTGTCTGTCTATCTCTCCCCAGTCTCAGTCTTTATCTTTGTCTGTCTCAGTCTCTCTCTGTCACTATCTCTCTGAAGTTAGGAGATAGGGACAGAGGGGCAGGGGAGGGGAGAAGAGTTAGTTGCTAAACTTTCCTAATCAATCTGCAAAACAAGACACATGCTGATGCATAATAAGTAAACACACACACACACACACACACACACACACACACACACACACATGATCAGTATCCATTCAGGAATTGTTTGTTTGGTGATTTTTTTTTTTTTTTTTTTTTTTAAATACAGAATTTAAAATAGTGTTTTTATCATAAAAGAAAAAAAGAAAAACGTAGTTAGTGTGTAATTATTTTGAACATCATGCAACAAAATAAAAATGTATCTCATCTGTCCGTTTGTCTGTCCGTTTCTCAGTTTCCCTCTGTCTGTATGTCTCTGTTTCTCTCTGTCTGTCTCTCTCACTTGGCTGCTTTGTCTGTCTTGCTCACTGATTTAAACACACACACACACACACACACACACACACACACACACACACACACACACACATATACACACACACATGATCAGTATCCATTCAGGAATTGTTTGTTTGGTGAGTTTCTTTTTTTTTTTTTTTTAAAGAAGATACAGAATTTAAAATAGCGTTTTTATCATAAAAGAAAAAAAAAGAAAAATGTAGTTAGTGTGTAATTATTTTGAACATCATGCAACAAAATAAAAATGTATCTCATCTGTCCGTTTCTGTCTGTCTGTTTCTCAGTCTCCCTCTGTCTGTCTCTCTCTGTCTGTCTCTCTCACTTGGCTGCTTTGTCTGTCTTGCTCACTGATTTACACACACACACAACACACACACACACACACACACACACACACACACACACACACACACACACACACACACAGAGTATATATTATGAAAACGTGTATACAGTTACAGATGGCATTGAACATTTTTTTCTGTTTCCAGTTCAGGTGTTCAGCAGTCCACTTCAGCATCAGGATGTGAACCATCTACATCTGCAAGTGATTTATCCAGCATCCAGGGCACACTAGACAAGGCTGTCACTAAGAATGACCTGCTTACAGCTGATAATGTGATTCAAGTGCTGGCAGTGTGAGCAAAGAAGAGGAAACTGGAAATTTGTGTGAAAGACCTGCTCAAGTCTGATCAATGAGAAAGTGGAAGAAATCAAAAAGTAAAACTGGGATCAAGATACATTTTCAGGTGTGAGTGGAATTGTGTAAATTTTAAAATTACATCTAATGGTAAAGGAACTGTGACTGAATGATAGTGTGATTCAAGTGCTGGCAGTGTGACCATGATTCATTGATTGGTAAGTGAATTGTTCATTCTGTTGTGTTCACTTGCATTTGTGTGCATGCGAGTGTGTGTGTATATAATGTGTGTGTGTGTGTGTGTGTGTGTGTGTGTGTGTGTGTGTGAAGCCTGCATATATAATATGAAGGTTGAGAGGTGCCGGGTGAGTGGGAGGTGAGATTGGGGGGGGGTTTAGTCCTGGAAAAATATTGCTGAGGTCTTGAAAAGGTATGGGAAAAGTATGGAATTTTGTTCTGACTAATTGGTATGAACCCTGGTGGTCATTGTGGGTGTGTGGTGGCTGGGGTCATTTTCATGTGGATGTGTGGTGGCTGGGGTCATTGTGGGTATGTGGTGGCTGGGGTCATTGTGGGTGTGTGGTGGCTGGGGTCATTGTGGGTATGTGGTGGCTGGGGTCATTGTGGGTGTGTGGTGGCTGGGGTCATTGTCATGTGGATGTGTGGTGGCTGGGGTCATTGTGGGTATGTGGTGGCTGGGGTCATTGTGGGTATGTGGTGGCTGGGGTCATTGTGGGTGTGTGGTGGCTGGGGTCATTGTGGGTGTGTGGTGGCTGGGGTCATTGTGGGTATGTGGTGGCTGGGGTCATTGTGGTGTGTGGTGGCTGGTGGTCATTGTGGGTATGTGGTGGCTGGGGTCATTGTGGGTGGGTGGTGGCTGGGGTCATTGTGGGTATGTGGTGGCTGGGGTCATTGTGGGTATGTGGTGGCTGGGGTCTTTGTGGGTGTGTGGTGGCAGGTGGTCATTGTGGGTGTGTGGTGGCTGAGGTTATTGTCATGTGGGTGTGTGGTGGCTGGGGTCAATGTGGGTGTGTTGTGGCTGGGGTCATTGTGGGTGTGTGGTGGCTGGGGTCATTATCATGTGGGTGTGTGGTGGCTGGTGGTCATTGTGGGTATGTGGTGGCTGGGGTCATTGTGGGTGTGTGGTGGCTGGGGTCATTGTGGGTATGTGGTGGCTGGGGTCATTGTGGGTGTGTGGTGGCTGGGGTCATTGTCATGTGGATGTGTGGTGGCTGGGGTCGTTGTGGGTGTGTGGTGGCTGGGGTCATTATCATGTGGGTATGTGGTGGCTGGGGTCAGTGTGGGTATGTGGTGGCTGGATTGTGGGTGTGTGGTGGCTGGGGTCATTGTCATGTGGATGTGTGGCGGCTGGGGTCATCGTGGGTGTGTGGTGGCTGGGGTCATGTGTGGTGGTGGGTATTGGGTGTGGTGCTGGGGTCATTGTGGGTGTGTGGTGGCTGGTGGTCATTGTGGGTGTGTGGTGGCTGGTGGTCATTGTGGGTGTGTGGTGGCTGGTGGTCATTGTGGGTGTGTGGTGGCTGGTGGTCATTGTGGGTGTGTGGTGGCTGGGGTCATTGTGGGTGTGTGGTGGCTGGGGTCATTGTGGGTGTGTGGTGGCTGGGGTCATTGTGGGTGTGTGGTGGCTGGTGGTCATTGTGGGTGTGTGGTGGCTGGTGGTCATTGTGGGTGTGTGGTGGCTGGGGTCATTGTGGGTGTGTGGTGGTGGGTCATTGTGGGTGTGTGGTGGCTGGGGTCTTGTGGGTGTGTGGTGGCTGGGGTCGTTGTGGGTGTGTGGTGGCTGGTGGTCGTTGTGGGTGTGTGGTGGCTGGGGTCGTTGTGGGTGTGTGGTGGCTGGGGTCGTTGTGGGTGTGTGGTGGCTGGTGGTCATTGTGGGTGTGTGGTGGCTGGTGGTCATTGTGGGTGTGTGGTGGCTGGGGTCATTGTGGTGTGTGGTGGCTGGGGTCTTGTGGGTGTGGTGGCTGGGGTCATTGTGGGTGTGTGGTGGCTGGGGTCATTGTGGGTGTGTGGTGGCTGGGGTCATTGTGTTACGTACATCCCGGTTGTGCTGCGTGGACAGCCATCATGAAACGTTGCTCTTGGTTTCAACACACGAAGGGGAGGGAACCTGTACATTTTTAAAGTCCTGTCTTCCATTGTGCCATGAGATACTTTTGTGTTAAAAATGTGTGGAGTTTATTCAGATTTGTGTTTTCTTTTAACAGATTTATAGTGCATAGCTGCGTGTTTCATGACTAGAGCTGAACTGGAACTAAAGAAACAAAAAACCTTCCCCCCTTCCCCCCTTCCTCCCCCTCCACTCTCCTTCCTCACCCCTCCATCAACAAACAGATACACCAGTAACAAATCAGGCACTCTAGTTTGATTATTGTTGCAAATGGCCAAAGCTTCTGTGAGGATCTGGAAATATGTCGGTCAGTCTGTCACCCTGTCCATGAGTCTGTTATTCCGTTTATCCATCCATTCTAAACAATCGGTCAGTAACCCAGCAGTCAACTGACTTTGTGTGTGTGTGTGTGTGTTTGTTCATGCATGCGTGGGCATGTGCGTGGTGTGTGTGTGTGTGTGTGGTCAGGTTTGGAGGGGGCCGGTGTGCAACAGACTGTACCCGTGTCAGGTGTGCCATGAGGAGCTGGACATGATCAAGGCGCGCCAGAAATGGGAGATGGGAATCCTTTGTCGCAGTACGTTGAGGCTGCTTTTGTCCTCTGCCTCTGTTAGACACCCCTTGCCCTTTCCCTCTACCCCTCTATTTCTGTCTCTCCAATTTTTTTTAATCTCTGTTTCTGTGTATGTTTATCTGTATTCCTTTGTGTCTCACTTTCTGTCTCCTCTCTCTCTATATCTCTCTCTCTTTCTCTTTCTCTTTCTCCTCTCTCCTCTCTCTCAGTTTGTTTTCTAAATCCATTGCTGTCAGTGAACACTTTTTTAATTATTATCTTTGTTAACAAATTACAAGCTTCGTGACAAAGTGTTCTATTTTGTTGTATATATTTTACTAATGTTGGATAAAAGAAAAAAAAAATCAAGGGAAAGGCTGAGAAAATCAAAACGATTTTGGTTTATTGCCAGTGTACATGTGTTGATATGATTCCAGTATTCTCCATGGTGGAGTTGTCGGTCAGTTCTCTGTCCGTGTCTTAGAAGAACACCATTCTCAGTGATTTGTCTTTCTTTGCCTCAGAACTTTTTCCAGAACAGGGTGGTGATATTTGCCATTCAAAACTTGGTGACTTTTTAGCAGCACTGGAGATGGTGCATGTCATTGTAGTTGAGGTGTGTGTGGGTGTTTTGGATGTCGTTGTAGTTGAGGTGTGTGTGGGTGTTTTGGATGTCATTGTAGTTGAGGTGTGTGTGGTGTGTTTTGGGTGTCACTGTAGTTGAGTGTGTGTGGGTGTTTTGCATGTCATTGTAGTTGAGGTGTGTGTGGGTGTTTTGGGTGTCACTGTAGTTGAGGTGTGTGTGGGTGTTTTGCATGTCATTGTAGTTGAGGTGTGTGTGGGTGTTTTGGGTGTCACTGTCGTTGAGGTGTGTGTGGGTGTTTTGCATGTCATTGTAGTTGAGGTGTGTTTGGGTATTTTGGAAGTCATTGTAGTTGAGGTGTGTGTGGGTGTTTTGCATGTCATTGTAGTTGAGGTGTGTGTGGGTGTTTTGCATGTCATTGTAGTTGAGGTGTGTGTGGGTGTTTTGGGTGTCACTGTAGTTGAGGTGTGTGTGGGTGTTTGGGATGTCATTGTAGTTGAGGTGTGTGTGGGTGTTGATGTCATGTAGTTGGTGGTGTGGTTTGGCATGTCATTGTAGTTGAGGTGTGTGTGGGTGTTTTGCATGTCATTGTAGTTGAGGTGTGTGTGGGTGTTTTGATGTCATTGTAGTTGAGGTGTGTGTGGGTGTTTTGGATGTCATTGTAGTTGAGGTGTGTGTGGTGTTTGGTGTTTTGAAGTCATTGTAGAGTTTGTAGGTTTTTGCTGTAGTGGGGTGTTTGGGTGTTTTGATGTCATTGTTGTTGAGGTGTGTGTGGGTGTTTTGCAATGTCATTGTAGTTGAGGTGTGTGTGTGGGATGTTTTGGAAGTCATTGTAGTTGAGGTGTGTGTGGGTGTTTTGGATGTCATTGTAGTTGAGGTGTGTGTGGGTGTTTTGCATGTCATTGTAGTTGAGGTGTGTGTGGGTGTTTTGCATGTCATTGTAGTTGAGGTGTGTGTGGGTGTTTTGCATGTCATTGTAGTTGAGGGTGTGTGGGTGTTTTGCATGTCATTGTAGTTGAGGTGTGTGTGGGTGTTTTGCATGTCATTGTAGTTGAGGGTGTGTGGGTGTTTTTGCTATGTCATTGTAGTTGAGGTGTGTGTGGGTGTTTTGATGTCATTGTAGTTGAGTGTGTGTGTGGTGTTTTTGGATGTCATGTAGTTGAGGTGTGTGTGGGTGTTTTATGTCAATGTAGTTGAAGTGTGTGTGGGTGTCTTTGGATGTCATGTAGTTGAGGTGTGTGTGGGTGTTTTGGATGTCATGTAGTTGAGGTGTGTGTGGGTTTTTGATGTCATTGTAGTTGAGGTGTGTGTGGGTGTTTTGGATGTCATGTAGTTGAGGTGTGTGTGGGTGTTTTGATGTCATTGTAGTTGAGGTGTGTGTGGGTGTTTTGGATGTCACTGTAGTTGAGGTGTGTGTGGGTGTTTTGGAAGTGGGTTGTTGTACTTCAGCCAGTTGTTGTCTGGTGTACTTTTTGTCATGTTTGTTGCTTCTGTAGTTCTTGTGTTTTTTTATTCTCTCTGACCCTCCACTTCCCCATCTGTTCACTACTCGTCTCTCTCTCTTCTGTATGTCTCTTTACTCCAATCTCTTTTCACCCCCACCCCCAACTCTACCTACTCATCTCTCCAATCTGTATGTTCCCACCAATTCTTCATTTTACACCCCTCTCTCTGTCGCTGTCTCTGTCTGTCTGTCTCTCTCTCTCTCTCTCTCTCTCTCTCTCTCTCTCTCTCTCTCTCTCTCCCCAACCCCCTCCTACCATCTCTACCTCCCTCCATCTCTGCCTCTCTTATTCTCTCTCCATGCTTCTCTCTCTCTCTCTCCCCCTGTCTATCACGTCTTTCTATCCGTCTGCCTGTTTGTCTGTCTCTGTTCCCTCCCTATGCCCCCTTCCCCCTCCCTCCCCTCCCTCCCCTCTGTGCATGGTTCAGTGTGTGCGTGTGTGCCAGCTAACCCTGACCTGTGGGTATTATCCTCAGGGGAACAATGAGTTCATGTCGGGGGAGGTGCACTACCATGTGATCTGGTTATCTGTCTGTCTCTCCACTCCCTGTGCCACCCCCTCCCTCACTACCCCTCCCCCCTCCCTCTGTGTGTGGTTCAGAGAGTGTGTGTGTGTGCCAGCTAACCCTGACCTGTGGATACTGTCCCCAGCTGAACAATTGAGTTCATGTCGGGGGAGGTGCACTACCCAGTGATCCACACCCTCAGCATGGCCTGGTTATCTGTCTGTCTCTCCACTCCATATACACCACCCCCCCCTCCCCTCCCCCCTCCCTTTGTGTGTGGTTCAGAGAGAGTGTGTGTGCCAGCTAACCCTGACCTGTGGATACTGTCCCCAGCTGAACAATGAGTTCATGTCGGGGGAGGTGCACTACCCAGTGATCCACACCCTCAGCATGGCCTGGTTCCGGCAGTGGGAGGCCTTTGTCAAGACCAAGACAGACAGTGAGTGGATGGGGCTTTTACAAGGGTTCTGGTGGGGTGTGTGTGTGTGTCAGTGCATGTTGGTGTGTGGGTCATCAGTTAGTCCACTCCAACATTGCCACAGGTTCTGGTGTGTGTGTGTCGGTGCATGTTGGTGTGTGGGTCATGGGTTCAAACCACTGCTAGGGTCAGGTTTCTGTGGCCCTGAAAACCTGCTGCATCCACCCTGCAGTAGATAGGGTAGCTGACTCCAGTCAGGGAAGGTGAAGGGGACGGAAGGAGAGGGATGTGGTTCATCATGCTGTGCCCCAGACATGGTGAATTGCTGACGGCTTACAGCCCCTACCATAAGGATATGGGATTTCCCCTGTGAACCTCAGTGTGTGTTGGACATGGGACTGTCTGCCCCAGACATGGTGAATTGCTGACAGCTCAGCCCCTACCATAAGGATATGGGACTTTGGTCACTGTGAACCTCAGTGTGTGTTGCACATGGGACTCTCATTCCTTATCCATCTGAAGGAAACTGGCAGACCATGACTTGGTGTCTAGTAAAAAGGGAGAGAACTCACACACACACACACAACACACACACACACACACACACACACACACAATATATATTTAAAAAAAAAAGAAGAGAAAAAAAAAACCCATGTAGGAGACTCAAACCATTGATCCAGAGAGTTCTATCATTTCCTAGGTGGATGTGTTTATCCATGAGGCCACCTGAAGGTGCAAGTGAGTGGGATTCCGGTGATGGCACAATGGAAGAGGGCCTAGGACACAAAGGGGACAGTGCCGCTGCAAAAGTTTGTCCCAGGTAGATCTGATTGCAAAGTGAGGCCACTGCAGGCAGAAATCTGAACAAATTTTAAAAGTAGTTATAAGGGTTTCGCCGAATAACGTAGACAAACGAATCACAAGACAAAGCATGACACGTTTCAGTCTTTTAGGTCTTCTTCAGGTAAGATTCGCACACACTTGGGACAACAAAAATAAATGAACAAACACTTCATCCAATTCGGCACATGATGGGTGTTGAATTCAACTTTACTTTTGTAAATTGCCCAAGGTACATGAGATTGCCAAGGGGGAGTAGTTATGCTTCTAATTCAGTGTGAGTGACATACACTTTTTATGTTGGAATCAAGGAAAGGGTCAGAGTAGTGGTCGGAGGTGGGCAGAGGAAATGGGGGGTAGGAAGATGATCAAGGCACATATACAGGGTAAAAAGTTAGCAGTTTCATCTCTCTGGAAATCTAGAGGAGAGCAGTTGAAGGTATGTGTGCTGTAAGCTAGTGTTAGCCTCAGAGAGACAGAGACATGATGTAACAACTGTGGGACAGACACAAGTGTGTTAGTGTCAGAGACAGAGACATGATGTAACAACTGTGGGACAGACACAAGTGTGCTAGTGTTAGTGTCAGAGAGACAGAGACATGACGTAACAACTGTGGGACAGACACAAGTGTGCTGGTGTTAGTGTCAGAGACAGACACATGATGTAACACTGTGGGACAGACACAAATGTGTTAGTGTTAGTGTCAGAGACAGAGACATGATGTAACAACTGTGGACAGACACAAGTGTGTTAGTGTTAGTGTCAGAGACAGAGACATGATGTAACAACTGTGGACAGACACAAGTGCGCTAGTGTTAGCATCAGAGACAGAGACATGATGTAACAACTGTGGGACAGACACAAGTGCGCTAGTGTTAGCATCAGAGACAGAGACATGATGTAACAACTGTGGGACAGACACAAGTGCGCTAGTGTTAGCATCAGAGACAGAGACATGATGTAACAAATGTGGACAGAACAAGTGGCTGGTTGCATCAGAGACAAGACAGATGTACAACTGTGGACAGACCAAGTGGTAGTTAGCATCAGAGACAGAGACATGATGTAACAACTGTGGGACAGACACAAGTGCGCTAGTGTTAGCTCAGAGACAGAGACATGATGTAACAACTGTGGGACAGACACAAGTGTGCTAGTGTTAGCGTCAGAGACAGAGACATGATGTAACAACTGTGGAGAGACAAAAGTGTGCTAGTGTTAGCATCAGAGACAGAGACATGATGTAACAACTGTGGGAGAGACACAAGTGTGCTAGTGTTAGCATCAGAGACAGAGACATGATGTAACAACTGTGGGACAGACACAAATGTGCTAGTGTTAGTGTCAGAGACAGAGCATGATGTAACAACAAATGTGAGACAGACACGTTGTCATTCATGAGTGGAATCTCTTCAGGTTGTAGGGATTGAAAGTAGTCTTGCCCAGGGGCTGTGAGTGAAACACTGTGTATGTTTTTGTTGTGTGTGTAAACATGTTCGGGAGTGCACATGTGTGTTTCAGTGTGTGTACACCTTTAATGTAGTGCATCTGTGAATGTATGAAGTGCTTGCGTGAGTATGGTGTGTGTGTGTGTGTGTTGTTGTGTGCGTGTGTTGTGTGTGTTGTGTGTGTGTGTGTGTGCCAGATCTGTACACATACATTTGAATGCATTTCGTACACTGTGACTAACACAGTTAACACACCACATAACTGAAGACTACAGTCTTGATAAGTGGTGTTATGCTTATTCAGATTTAAAGTTAGAGCCGTTTTTGGTGGTGGTAGCTGTTTTTACTCAGAGGACGTGCCTCTCAGCATTACAAGATAAGATTTTCATGGAAAGGAATTGCCCATTCAATGTTTGTAAATGCTCATACTCTTGAAGTAATTTCTGAATCAAGTAGAAAGGGAAGTTTCCCATGACTTTTCAGAAACCAACAGCCATTGACAGAATCTGTTGTGAACAGAGAAGGTTCCAAAACACACCTGGTTTTTCTGAAGAAAAGAAAAGAAGGAATAAGAAAAACAAAATCTGCCAAAAAAAAAAAAAAACCATGTAGTCACCTGCATCTGTTGGTTTGTTTGTGTGTTTGTCACCCAGTTTATGCACACACATGCGCGCGCACACGCTCATACACACACTCACACACACTCACACTCATTCACACACTCACTCACACACTCACACACTCACTCACTCACTCACTCACTCACTCACTCACTCACACACACACACACACACACACACACACACACACACACACACACACACACACACACACACACTCTCTCTCTCTCTCTCTCTCTCTCTCTTCTCTCTCTCTCTCTCTCTCTTTCTCTCTCTCTCTCTGTGTTGTGTGTGACCTGATCTTGATGACAAAACTTGGAAAAACGGACTATAGTCCCAGGACAAACCTGCTCCATTTCAGTGCAGATGGGTTCAGAGTTGTCTCTCTCTTTCTCTCTCTCTCTCTGTGTTTTGTGTGACCTGATCTTGATGACAAAACTTGGAAAAATGGACTATAGTCCCAGGACAAACCTGCTCCATTTCAGTGCAGATGGGGTCAGAGTTGTCATGAAAGATCCATTCAGTCGTAACACAGGTCTGTGCTCTCCAGAAGGTCCCCTGGTCTCTTGGTCAGGAAATACATCAGCTACAGAGTTAGGGTTACCTAGTCTCTTGGTCAGGAAATACACCAACTACAGAGTTAGGGTTACCTAGTCTCTTGGTCAGGAAATACATCAACTACAGAGTTAGGAGTTACCTAGTCTCTTGGTCAGGAAATACATCAACTACAGAGTGAGGGTTACCTAGTCTCTTGGTCAGGAAATACACCAACTACAGAGTTAGGGTTACCTAGTCTCTTGGTCAGGAAATACATCAACTACAGAGTTAGGGGTTCCTGGTCCCTTGGTCAGGAAATACACCAACTACAGAGTTAGGGTTCCTGGTCTCTTGGTCAGGAAATACACCAGCTACAGAGTTAGGGTTCCTGGTCCCTTGGTCAGGAAATACATCAACTACAGAGTTAGGGTTCCTAGTTTCTTGGTCATGAAATACATCAACTACAGAGTTAGGGTTCCTAGTTTCTTGGTCAGGAAATACATCAACTACAGAGTTAGGGTTCGTAGTCTTTTGGTCAGGAAAGACAGCAACTACAGAGTTAGGGTTCCTAGTTTTTTGGTCAGGAAATACATCAACTACGAAGTTAAGGTTCCTAGTTTCTTGGTCAGGAAATACATCAACTACAGAGTTAGGGGTTCCTGGTCTCTTGGTCAGGAAATACATCAACTACAGAGTTAAGGTTCCTAGTTTCTTGGTCATGAAATACATCAACTACAGAGTTAAGGTTCCTAGTTTCTTGGTCAGGAAATACACCAACTACAGAGTTAGGGTTCCTAGTTTCTTGGCCAGGAAATACATCAACTACAGAGTTAGGGTTCCTAGTCTCTTGGTCAGGAAATACATCAACTACAGAGTTAGGGGTTCCTAGTCTCTTGGTCAGGAAATACACCAACTACAGAGTTAGGGTTCCTAGTTTCTTGGTCAGGAAATACATCAACTACAGAGTTAGGGGTTCCTAGTCTCTTGGTCAGGAAATACACCAACTACAGAGTTAGGGTTCCTAGTTTCTTGGTCATGAAATACATCAACTACAGAGTTAGGGGTTCCTAGTCTCTTGGTCAGGAAATACACCAACTACTGAGTTAGGGTTCCTAGTTTCTTGGTCAGGAAATACATCAACTACAGAGATAGGGTTCCTAGTTTCTTGGTCAGGAAATACATCAACTACAGAGTTAGGGGTTACCTAGTCTCTTGGTCATGAAATACATCAACTACAGAGATAGGGTTCCTAGTTTCTTGGTCAGGAAATACATCAACTACAGAGTTAGGGGTTACCTAGTCTCTTGGTCAGGAAATACATCAACTACAGATATAGGGTTCCTAGTTTCTTGGTCAGGAAATACATCAGCTACAGAGTTAGGGGTTACCTAGTCTCTTGGTCAGGAAATACACCAACTACAGAGTTAGGGTTCCTAGTCTCTTGGTCAGGAAATACATCAACTACAGAGTTAGGGGTTACCTAGTCTCTTGGTCAGGAAATACATCAACTACAGAGTTAGGGTTCCTAGTTTCTTGGTCAGGAAATACATCAACTACAGAGTTAGGGGTTACCTAGTCTCTTGGTCATGGAAATACATCAAATACAGAGATAGGGTTCCTAGTTTCTTGGTCAGGAAATACATCAACTACAGAGTTAGGGTTCCTAGTTTCTTGGTCATGAAATACATCAACTACAGAGTTAGGGTTCCTAGTTTCTTGGTCAGGAAATACATCAACTACAGAGTTAGGGTTCCTAGTTTTTGGTCAGAAATACAGCAACTACAGAGTTAGGGTTCCTGGTTCTTGGTCAGGAAATACATCAACTACAGAGTTAGGGTTCCTAGTCTCTTGGTCAGGAAATACACCAACTACAGAGTTAGGGTTCCTAGGTCTCTTGGTCAGGAAATACATCAACTACAGAGTTAGGGGTTCCTAGTCTCTTGGTCAGGAAATACACCAACTACAGAGTTAGGGTTCCTAGTTTCTTGGTCAGGAAATACATCAACTACAGAGTTAGGGGTTCCTAGTCTCTTGGTCAGGAAATACACCAACTACATGAGTTAGGGTTCCTAGTTTCTTGGTCAGAAATACATCAACTACAGAGTTAGGGTTCCTAGTTCTTGGTCAGGAAATACACCAACTACTGAGTTAGGGTTCCTAGTCTCTTGGTCAGAAATACATCAACTACAGAGATAGGGTTCCTAGTTTCTTGGTCAGGAAATACATCAACTACAGCAGTTAGGGGTTACCTAGTCTCTTGGTCAGGAAATACATCAACTACAGAGATAGGGTTCCTAGTTTCTTGGTCAGGAAATACATCAACTACAGGTTAGGGGTTCCTAGTCTCTTGGTCAGGAAATACACCAACTATAGAGTAGGGTTCCTAGTTTCTTGGTCAGGAAATACATCAACTACAGAGTATAGGGGTTCCTAGTCTCTTGGTCAGGAAATACACCAACTACGAGTTAGGGTTACCTAGTCTCTTGGTCAGGAAATACATCAACTACAGAGATAGGGTTCCTAGTTTCTTGGTCAGGAAATACATCAACTACAGGTTAGGGGTTACCTAGTCTCTTGGTCATGAAATACATCAACTACAGAGATAGGGTTCCTAGTTTCTTGGTCAGGAAATACATCAACTACAGAGTTAGGGGTTACCTAGTCTCTTGGTCATGGAAATACATCAACTACAGATATAGGGTTCCTAGTTTCTTGGTCAGGAAATACATCACTACAGAGTTAGGGGTTACCTAGTCTCTTGGTCAGGAAATACATCAACTACAGATAGTCCATTTCTGGTAGGAAATTCAGTACGAGTAGGGGTTACCTAGTCTCTTGGTCAGGAAATACATCAACTACAGAGTTAGGGTTACCTATTTGTCACTCTTGGTACTAGTGAAATACATCAACTACAGAGATAGGGTTCCTAGTTTCTTGGTCAGGAAATACATCAACTACAGAGTTAGGGGTTACCTAGTCTCTTGGTCATGAAATACATCAAATACAGAGATAGGGTTCCTAGTTTCTTGGTCAGGAAATACATCAACTACAGAGTTAGGGTTCCTAGTTTCTTGGTCATGAAATACATCAACTACAGAGTTATGGTTCCTAGTTTCTTGGTCAGGAAATACATCAACTACAGAGTTAGGGTTCGTAGTCTTTTGGTCAGGAAAGACAGCAACTACAGAGTTAGGGGTTCCTGGTCTCTTGGTCAGGAAATACATCAACTACAGAGTTAGGGGTTTCACAGACCTGGTGTGCGCATGAGTTTGTGACAGTGTTTTTTTGTGTTCACACTCATATACGCTTCATCACCCACCACTTTAACTGCCATCAAGGCGCAAGCACAGCTGTTCTCATGTTGTTCCACCCCCCCCTACCTGTACACACTAACGGAACAACGGCCATGAACCAATGCAGATGTTTTCCTGCTAGCTCCGCCGGGCCCCATCGACAACAGCCGCATCATGGTGTACCGCAACGGGCAGCCCCACCTGCGCCCCACCGCCGACTACGGACAGCTGTCGCCAGACATGTGGCACTTCCTGCACCGCATCTACGGGGGCGGCCCGGAGGCCATCCTCAGGCAGAGAACCGTTTCGTCCTCGCAGTCCTCCGCTGCTTCGTCCTCGGCCTCTGTGTCCGCATCCTCTTCCCCGCCGCTCTCCAAAGGTACAGTGTGGTAGTGAAGTGAAGGAGGATGGGTGGAGGTTTGAAAGGTACACTGTAGTGAAGTGAAGGTGGATGGGTGGAGGTTTGAAAGGTACAGTGTGGTAGTGAAGTGAAGGGGGATGGGTGGAGGTTTGAAAGGTACAGTGTGGTAGTGAAGTGAAGGGGGATGGGTGGAGGTTTGAAAGGTACAGTGTAGTGAAGTGAAGGGGGATGGGTGGAGGTTTGAAAGGTACAGTGTGGTAGTGAAGTGAAGGGGGTGGGTGGAGGTGTGAAAGGTACAGTGTGGTAGTGAAGTGAAGGTGGATGGGAGGAGGTTTGAAAGGTACAGTGTGGTAGTGAAGTGAAAGCAGATAGGGTGGAGGTTTGAAAGGTACAGTGTGGTAGTGAAGTGAAGGTGGATGGGTGGAGGTTTGAAAGGTACAGTGTGGTAGTGAAGTGAAGGTGGATGGGTGGAGGTTTGAAAGTACAGTGTGGTAGTGAAGTGAAAGCAGAAGGGTGGAGGTTTGAAAGGTACAGTGTGGTAGTGAAGTGAAGGGTGGAGATTGAAAGGTACAGTGTGGTAGTGAAGTGAAAGCAGATGGATGGAGGTTTGAAAGGTACAGTGTGGTAGTGAAGTGAAGGCAGATGGGTGGAGGTTTGAAAGGTACAGTGTGTAGTGAAGTGAAGGTGGATGGGTGGAGGTTTGAAAGGTACAGTGTGGTAGTGAATTGAAGCTAAGGGTGGAGTTTGAAAGGTACAGTGTGGTAAGTGAAGTGAAGGCATATGGTGGAGGTGTGAAAGGTACAGTGTGGTAGTGAAGTGAAGGCAGATGGTTGGGGTTTGAAAGGTACAGTGTGGTAGTGAAGTGAAAGCAGATGGATGGAGGTTTGAAAGGTACAGTGTGGTAGTGAAGTGAAGGCAGATGGGTGGAGGTTTGAAAGGTCAGTGTGGTATGAAGTGAAGGTGGAGGTTTGAAAGGTACAGTGTGGTAGTGAAGTGAAGGTGGATGGTGGAGGTTTGAAAGGTACAGTGTCGTAGTGAAGTGAAGGTGGAGGTTTGGAGTTAGCATGGGGCAACTTTTTTTTGCTGATTTGTGGTTTGTTTGTTTTGTTTTGCTTTGCTAGTGGTGAAAAGTAGAAGTTCTTTTTTTTCAAGTCCTTTGAATGTGGAAGCAAACAGTTATGTGATTTAGAGAGTCTGGAGAACATGGGTTTTGGTCTGAGGGAGGTGTCAGGGCTGGCTGAGAGGAGGCCATGGTGATGGCAGTGTAGAATTCATTTGGATGTCTTTGTGCTCATTGATGAAAGATGGAGAATTCATTTGGATGTCTTTGTGCTCGTTGATGAAAGATGGAGAATTCATTTGGATGTCTTTGTGCTCGTTGATGAAAGATGGAGAATTCATTTGGATGTCTTCGTGCTCGTTGATGAAAGATGGAGAATTCATTTGGATGTCTTTGTGCTCATTGATGAAAGATGGAGAATTCATTTGGATGTCTTTGGCTCATTGATGAAAGATGGAGAATTCATGTGGATCTTTGTGCCCTTTAATGAAGGATAGAGCTGAGCTTCTTCAGGTTGAATTCTGAAAATTCCTGTCTTGCTTCCTTCTTCATGACATTGTTCTCCACCATTGTTTGTTGTGCTGGATGAGCATGTCCAGCGACCCTTTCCGGTGCTGTGATTCTCACTGATCTCATTATGCACTTCATTTTTTACCAGCCACTGAGACGGGGACGACCCCATCGAGTTCCACCACTTCCGCCACCTCGCCCAACACCCCCTCCTCCCACAGCCCCGCCCCCTCCCCTCCCCTGCCCTCCTCCGCCTCCTCTCCCGTCACTGCCAGCAGCGGAAGCGAGGACGAGGTGTTGACGGGCAGCTCCCCCCCTGCGGCAGGAGGGGCCGCCGTCCTTCCGGAGACATCCAAAGCGGCAACGACGGCCGCTCCACACGCTCATGACGCAACCACTGCCCGCAACCACTCCTCCTCCTCCTCCTCCACCTCCACCCTGACCCCGTGCGGCTCCACACCCAAGATGAGCGAGGACGAGGCCATGGAGATGGACCGGGCGCCCAAGGCTGTGGCAGTGTCGGACAGCGGTGACAGCATGGAGGAGGAAGGGTCAGGGGCACAGCCCCCTGCAGGGTTTTCCCCGGTGGCTGGGGTGGGCCCCATGCAGGACATCAAGGGCATCCCCCAGTCCATGGACGTGACGCGCCTCTGATTCTGCTCACACACACAGACAGGCAGCTCGGGGTGTGAGGTGTGAAGTGTGTGTGTGTGTGCACAGGTGCGTGTGTGTGTGTGAATGTGTGTGTTTTGAGTGTGCGTGTGTGTGTGTGTGCGTGTGTGAAGCAGAAAGAGCTGTACTCTTATGTTCAACCGATGCCAGAAATCAAATGCATGCTGCAGCTGAGAACCAGGACCAGTTCATCCCTGTGCAGGTCAGTTGTGGTGCCATGCCAGCCACAGTGAGCACCACCACCCACCCTCCTCCCTCCTTCCCCTCCTCCCTTCTCCTCTCCCACACCTCTCACCCCTCCTTGCTCCCCCAATACAAACTGTGCAATGTTGAAAAAAAAAATGATGAAGAGAGGAGATTCCCCACACTGGCCCTCATGTCCTCTCAGCCCCCCCCCCCCCCCCCCCACTCCCCAGCGGAAGGATGGACACAGACTGTTTTTCCCTTGCAGTCCTTTCATCCTGTGTTGACCCTGTGTGGGTGTGTGAGGCTGAGGTGTCAGCACTGTCTTACCAGTGGCTGTGATGCTGGTGGCTGGCTGGGTTGAGCTGGTGGCACTCCAGGACATGTGGCAGTGCTCTTGCCTCTTTGTGCCCTTACTGTCTGTGACAGGACTGCAGGAAGAGTGATGGGACTTTTGGCCTGAACATATTGGACGAAAGGGAGCAAGAAGGAAGCTGGAAGATGCAGTTTGGCTGTTGTTGGTGTTGTGTGTGGGTGTGTGTTTTAGTTGTTGTTTGTTTTGTTTTTGTTTTTGCTTTTTTTTTTTTTTGCTGGTAGATATACGGAAGTTATATTTGATTTTAACCTTGGCATGGAATTGCATAGGATAGACTGTGGTGGGAAGGTAATTGTGATGGGTGGATGGATGGATGTGTACACATTGCTGCTTTACTGTCTGTGATTCTTTGGAGCTGTGCATGTGAACTTTGGAGGTCATGCATGGCCTGTTGTGGGTTGGATGATGGTCAGTGGGGTGAAGAGGGTGAGTGGACTTGATGCATAGTACCATTCCTGTTCCTGTGCATAGCCCATGTTCAGAGGGGACCGTTGTCATTACAGATGTCTTGTGCAGAGCCCAGTGTAAGTGTGTGTGTGTGTGTGTGTGGTGTGCGTGGTGTGCGTGCCGGTGACTGATGCTGACACACTGAAGGGGTCTGTTTTTAGCAGCATTGCAAGGTGGTGGATGAAAGTGGTGTGGCTCAGGTCATGAAATGAAAAGGAAATGCAGTCACACACAGTTCAGTCCACAACAGTTCCACTGACCTTGATTACAAAGGGAATGTCTGGTCCAGACGGCTGCCTTATGCCCCCCTCCAAGTTTGCTGATCTGAACAGACATTTTCAGACACCTCAATTTGGAGTTCAGTGTATGTTCTGAACTGTTGGAGGGTTCCTTGGCTGCCACTGATTTGGGGACATGGCCTTCATGGAAGCATTCCTGTCTGGCAATCCCATTGGGGGGGGGGGGGGAGCACCACTTCATGGGTATTAAACACAAGTCATGGGAGCACTTTTCTGTAAGAATTGTACATGTGCAGAAGTGAGTGGCAACAGGAGAACAACCTGGAACCCTTACCAGTCGAGTCTTTCTCTGGCTGCAAGTGTCAAACAAGTGAAAAGGAGTATTGCATTGTAGAATAGGCTTGAACACTCTTCGTCGTCTTTCTCTGATAATTCAAATCTTAATCATCTGTAGAATGAAATGTGTGCTGGTTTGTTTACCTGTTTAAAGCAGAATAGTTATGAAGGAATGTGTGTGGTGTGTGTGTGTGTGTGTGTGTGTGTGTGTGTGTGTGTGATTCTTTCCTGTTGGGAAAGCATAGACAGAAAATAGATCATTCTGGCTCCAAAGAGAGTGTGTGCTGTTTTTTCTTTGTGGACTAAACTGATTGACAGATATATTTCTGTGATGCACTGTGGTACAGCCCAGCCCACTGTACATGTTGTCTATAAACGTACATTTCACAGGTCCTTACCACCGTTCTTACATTACCTTTAAGATTAAAGAGAGGAATAGAGGGGAAGCAACAACTTAATTTTAAAAAGTGAGTATGTCTCAACTGCAGTTAGCAAGCCATGCTTTACCTGAAATGTTGTACATGCATAATACAACACCTGTGCCCTAACACATGTACAGACACAAACACAAACATACTCGCCCATAGATTCACATTACTGATTATCCCATGAAACTTCTCGTTTTCTTTCCGTTGCTTCCAGCTCAGAAGCATGTTCATGGGACCAAAAATCATGATCTGTGAATCCATCAACAGTTGTTCTTTACAGATGTTGCTGTTCTTTCATTCTCATGCATGATGCATTAAGCTGTCGTCTGCCAGGCATCATCATTTATTTGTCATGATGCATTAAGCTATGGTCTGCCAAGGCCATCATCATTTATTTGTCATGATGCATTAAGCTATGGTCTGCCAAGGCCATCATCATTTATTTGTCTTTTTTGTTTTAGCCACATCCCTTTGATCCTATGAATTTATTTCATGAAGTTGAGTGATATACTTATCTTTCTTTTTCCTTTTTTTTTTTTTAAAGTAAATTTTAACTGTTTATCTTTAGTAGTCCAAAACATTTATGTGTGTCTAGTGCATGCAGTGTGATACCAGCAACACACACACTCTCCACACACACACACACACACACACACACACACACACACACACACACACACAACCCTCAACAAATGGAATTGGCTAAAGTACAAATTGTTAAAAAAAAGGATTTTAACAGTCTGATGACTTGAGAACATGTGTAAATGAAACAAACAGTGTGACTGCTGTGATTTTAGAGACAAGCATTTTCAGAAATGATTCATACATTGGAAGCTTGAATTGAAAAGAAAAACAAAAAACAGACTAAAGTTTGAACCATTATCAACAGATGGCAACCCCTAAACCCCCCTGCAGTTTGTTGTGCAAAACAATTATTCAGCAGTTTCACAGTCGTTCAGAGTGTTAGCATTGAAGACTCCTTGACAGACTTCTGTCTGCAGAACAATTATTCAGCAGTTTTACCGTTGTTCAGAGTGTTAGCGTTGAAGACTCCTCGACAGACTTCTGTCACTGGGCATTGGCGTTCATGGTTTCAGTACAGACTTCTTGTTTCTTCTTCTTATTTTACTTTTTTGAAAATTCTCCCACTTTTTCTGTTATTCCCATGTGATTATTTGTAGCTTCCCCAACACACGGCCACATTGTGGCTCATTCTGTGGTCACCATGGCACCAACAGACCACAGGAAGCTGTGGCTGAATTCAGGTGGACATGAGGCAACCCACTAGAAGAGACCCTGCACGCTGCAGACTCAGGCTGGTGGTGTTCCGCGTTGACTGGTGTGATCCAGGGGTACTACCCTGCGGACGGTCATGGCTGTGTTTGTGGGGGGGGGGGGGGCTGTGGTGGGAATTGAACCCTTGGTGTCCCTGTAGTGCTAACCACCATGCTACGGCGGCTGATCTGCGTTGGTGATGGTAATTCTGTAGAAGCATGTGCCCGTTCTGAGCCTGAAGATGGTGACTTTCTGAGATACAAACATTGGTAATGGCCAGTCACATTCTTGATGTGGAAGGCGTTTTGTTGCCAGTAAGGAATTTCTTCAACCTTTTGTTATATTTTTTTTAACTTTTCCCCAAGCAAAATATTAGCACCAGACATTTCATTGTGGCTTGTGTAGGGGAACAGAGCTTCCATCTATTAGTACTTGCACTTATTCATTAATTTTGCTGGATTTATTCCTTCTAATATCTGGGAGTTAATCAGATTGTACCCAAATTGTTAAGAGCAGCTAGGCAGTATAGACGTGCACATTAACTGTTAACCGCTATTGTATTTTTCTTTTCCAAAATGTAAACAGTTGTAAACTCAGCTTGTGTGGGGTAGTCACAGCTGTTAAATGAATTTGAAATGCTGCACTGTTGGCTACCTCAGGCGTGGTTAGAGCTGGTGTGATGAGGAGTAGAAATAGCAGCTCTGGGGAAAAAAAAACCCAATCAAACCAACTTCTTCCAGTTTTGTCTGCGTTTTTCTTCATGGTCCGAGAGAAAAATCTCACTTGTCCTTGATTCCCATGTTGAGGGCTGAAATGTTATCAAACTGACATATGAATTTATATTTTTTTGTTCTTAGTTCATCAGGTTGCGAGTTCCATAATTGCATCCAGAATCTACTTTGAAATGATTGGTTGCCACATGAAAGATGGTGTTGGAAAAGGCCACCAGATAGAGCTGTTTGAGGTGTTGGAAAAGGCCACCAGATAGAGCTGTTTGAGGTGGCTCTGTCCATGGTTGCCACATGAAAAATGGTGTTGGAAAAGGCCACCAGATAGAGCTGTTTGAGGTGTTGGAAAAGGCCACCATCTAGGGCTGTTTGAGGTGGCTCTGTCCATGGTTGCCACATGAAAAATGGTGTTGGAAAAGGCCACCAGATTGAGGTGTTGGAAAAGGCCACCAGCTAGGGCTGTTTGAGGTGGCTCTGTCCATGGTTGCCACATGAAAAATGGTGTTGGAAAAGGCCACCAGCTAGGGCTGTTTGAGGTGGCTCTGTCCATGGTTGCCACATGAAAAATGGTGTTGGAAAAGGCCACCAGCTAGGGCTGTTTGAGGTGGCTCTGTCCATGGTTGCCACATGAAAAATGGTGTTGGAAAAGGCCACCAGCTAGGGCTGTTTGAGGTGGCTCTGTCCATGGTTGCCACATGAAAAACGGTGTTGGAAAAGGCCACCAGATAGAGCTGTTTGAGGTGTTGGAAAAGGCCACCAGCTAGGGCTGTTTGAGGTGGCTCTGTCCATAGTTGCCACATGAAAAACGGTGTTGGAAAAGGCCACCAGATAGAGCTGTTTGAGGTGTTGGAAAAGGCCACCAGCTAGGGCTGTTTGAGGTGGCTCTGTCCATGGTTGCCACATGAAAAATGATGTTGGAAAAGGCCACCAGATAGAGCTATTTGAGGTGTTGGAAAAGGCCACCAGCTAGGGCTGTTTGAGGTGGCTCTGTCCATGGTTGCCACATGAAAAATGGTGTTGGAAAAGGCCACCAGATAGAGCTATTTGAGGTGTTGGAAAAGGCCACCATCTAGGGCTGTTTGAGGTGGCTCTGTCCACCTCACTCCTGATATAGAGGTTCAGTGTTGAGGTTTTCCTGCTTCTTGTACTGTTAGTTCATGAAATGCCACTTTAGCAGGGTAATAGAGAAAAACAAAATTGATTGGGAGGGGGGGGGGGGGGGGGGATGTGATAATTGACAACTAAAACAGAGATTAAAAGAAAATTCTTTCTGTGATTACTTGTGAATTTTATATTCATTTGTGTTTTGTGTGCGTTCTTTGTTGAGTGGAACTATTAATTCACAACAGTTACAGTGAATGTGATGTGTGATGTTACTTGAACCGTAATTGGACATATATTTTCATTCCTGTAATCTCTTTCACACACAGTCTTTCTGTCATTTTCTTTTCGTATGAAATAAAAACATCTTCGAATTATGGGGGAAAAAAACTGGTGTATTGTATAATTAATCATGAGAGAAAGTGACTCCCCCCACCCCCCTACCCTTTGTCATAAAAAAAAAAAGGAAAAGACAAATTTTTACTCGGAT
Organism: Conus canariensis; assembly: GCA_033310375.1. Taxonomy (NCBI): domain Eukaryota; kingdom Metazoa; phylum Mollusca; class Gastropoda; order Neogastropoda; family Conidae; genus Conus; species Conus canariensis. The sequence goes on from CM065735.1 coordinate 3,304,228, forward strand.
TTCATCAGTACTGATGTCTGAGATTTGGGCTTCACAGAGGCTTGGAGTTGTGCATGATTTGTGTGTCAGCTAATAACAGCATGTGATCCCTGATGGAGTCTTGGACAACTGAAAGTGCTCTTGACGTAACTGCGCTTGTTGATGCATAATATTTAGTTGCCGGTGTTAGTTCTCATGCTGTTTGTTGTATGTGTTCAATGGATCTGGCGTTTTTGCTCCACAGATTGTGGATGACAGAATGAACTGGTGTAAGAGTATTTCTGTCAGTGTGTGTGTGTGTGTGTGTGTGTGTGTGTGTGTGTGTGTGTGTGTGTGTGTGTTGACCCAGATTCTTTCCTTTGGCCTCTCTCGTTGTGATTTGTACATACTTGTGGACTGGGCAAGGGGGTAGCAGGGGGAGGGTTTGGTGGATGAAAGCGGTGAACTTGTCCGGCACACCCATGTGAGACTGCACCTTGAGATGAGAACTTCCCACATGAACCATGGTTTGGCTGGCACCTGAAACAGTCATGGGGGTTGGAGGGGGGGGGGGGGGGGGGGGTGAGAGGAGATAATCCGATAACTCATTTTGAATTTTTGATGGGAAAACTTTGTGTGGTCCTTCCTCTGTACGCTAATCATGGATGTTGCCAAAATTCAACCTCTTGATGCATGAAGATTGTCTCTGAAGGATGTTATTTGTCGGGTTTTGATTTAATGAAAATGAAAAAGAAGAAAAAGAGCACACAGTTCTGTTCAGTTTCAGTCGCATGTTTCTGTTGAAGAAATACAACATTAAGTTTGGTTCATCTGTAATTGTCTGAGACTGCTTTAAACTGTTTTCACCAATACAGCATCTGTCTAAACGTCTGTATAGAAAGTGCTCAGACATGAACATGATCCAGAGGTGCAGTGCCACTCATTCCATGGACGAGGGTCTCATGCACGCACATGCACACACACACACTGTCTTTGTTACAGCATGCGCATGCATGAATATGTTCACACACATACAGGAATGCACCTTCACATGTACTCTGTTCTTGTCCATCCCTGTTAGATCACTCTGGTGGAAAGAAGAAGTTATGAAGAAAAAGAGCATGTACCCAGCAGTTTACAGAAGTATGTTTTTTTGGATTAGCTGTTGCACATGCATATTTTTTCTGCTCACACTGTACCAATTTCTGTTGTTGTTGTTTTTTTATTTAGCTTTCTTTAGATTGGTCAATCTCTTGAGAGTCACTGATAATGAAATGATATGCAAAGACCCTGCTTTGGTTTTGTTTTTCTTTTTTATATTGCCACCTCTCTCAAGATTTGTACTATTTCAGCATTCTCCTGATTAGTCAGATTCTGAGAGTGCTTGATAACTATACTCCCTGGTTTTACTTATCTCTTTTGGTTGCCCCCTCTTCACCCCCACAACCCATACTCCTCTCCCCCTACCTCCTTATACTCACACACACCCACACATACAAAGACACACACGCACACAAAAGCACACACACACACACACACACACACACACACACACACACACACACACACACACACATACATAATCATAACATACACATACACGCATGCACACACATACACACACACACACACACATATACACACACACATATACACACACATACATACACACACACACACACACACACACACACACACCATCCTCCATCACCCTCTCCTGTCTGTTCACATTCATGGTCTTGGTCAGGAGCTGGGGTATGAGAGTTGTTGTCAGATCATGCATGGAACCTGTTCTTCATTGTGGTGCTGGTGGGGAACAGTTGGCCTCTGTGATGTTGGAGTTGCATGGATCCACACAGATCAAACCTCAGGTATATTACTGTCGGTGGGGTCTGTTTCCATGTGATGTGTCATTGCCTTTTGTGACAGGTGTGTACAGCATCCTCACCCACCCATACCCGTCACCCCACCTGAATTACCCCCCCCCCCCCCCATCCTGCCCCCACTCCCACACCATCTGATCGATTTTTCATGGTACATGTTTAGTGTACAATGCCTTCATTGTCCTGGCTCTGTTTTCATGTTGGTGGGTTTCAGCAATATGTAAACCACCTTGATGTGCGTATGTCAGTGTGTGTGTGTGTGTGTATGTATGTATTCTCAACTTTCACAACACGATTTTGAAAGAGCATGAAATAGGTGTGTGTGTGTATGTGTGTGTGTGTGTGTTACGTTTTAACTCAGAATGGGAAAAAAAATTATTAACTTAGAGATACAAGTAATAGCTATTTTAAGAGAAAAAAAATAGAAGTCAGCGGTGTAAAACAAGGGCACATGCACACACAGGCACACACACAGACACTTACACACGCTTGCACACACACACACACACACACACACCCCACACACACACACCACACACACACACACACACAAACCGAAACATACATGTGGATCATTTTTGTCCAGCATGGGGGAAAGCAATGGGGCCAGTAATGTACACCTGTTGAATAGAGGTATGCTTTAAAACTTTCCATGAATCAGAAAAATGCACCTTGCTTCTTTCGGTTTCAGAAAAGAGAAAAAAACGACATGTTTGGCTCTCATTACATTACAGATAGCTATGATGTTGATGTGTTAATTGAATACAGTGACGACAAAATTCAGCTCTAATTTTAGTTTGGGGGTAGCTTTTTGTTGTTATTACTACTCACTTTTTTGAAGTTCTGTTTCTTGTCTTACTACAGGATCGACAGAAACACTTAGAACAGCACTGCCCAATTTCGAGTACTTTGAGGTGAAAAATGGTGACATTTTCTGTCAAGGTGTGATTTGTTAGGGCCACTGACTGACGGCTTAGTAAGGAGGAGAGGCAAAAGTGACCACCTGAAGTGGATGAAGAACATAGTCATCCGCTGTCTTTGTCTTTTAATATTGCTAGTTGTTAGCAGGAGAATTGTACTGTCAAGAAAGTGCTTTGTCCTTAGACACTGTCAATACAGAAGCTAGTTTCCTGTCAGCATCAGTAGGAGTGGGCATCAGAATTGTAACGTCAGTAAAAATGTTTTGCTGTTGGTGTGATGTTTCACACTGACCAGAGCTATTTTCCTTTCAGTCTGCGGGGAATTGTAATGTGAAAAAGGGGCATTGTCCCTAACAGAAAGTTCAAAAACCCAGACCAGCGCTGTTTACCTGTCAGTGTCACTGGCTGTTACCAGTGGAATTATGATTGGAAAAAAAAGAAAAAAAAAGAACAAAACCGTACTGAAGTTTATTCATATTAGAATGTGAAGCAACTATGACCACAGAGAGTAGGGTGTGCAGTGGATGTTTTGTTGCTTGCTTGATTTCAGATGACTCCTGATACTAGGGTTGGTCATTTTAGGCTTTGCTTTTATTTCATATCATTTTATACTGTTGTTTTTAATTTTTCTTTCTCCCCACAATTTTAACCGATTTATTGATGACCTGCATATGATCATAGATGTTTATCTGGTCATAAATTTTCTTTTTGTATGTGTCTTTTTTTTTTTTTCTTGAGTGTTGGAAGCCTTTTTGTCATTTTTGAAAAGTCTGTATTTGTCAACATTCTGTTTTAATCTGGAGTGGTCCTGTGCAGTTGCTGTTATGAACTGAATTGACATTTGAAAGAATAAGGAAATAATGTAGTCTTTATGAGTTAATTGTGTGTGTAGTCTTCTTATTTATTTTGCTTATTTTTGCTGATGTCACCAGATTTTTTTTTTTTTTTTTTTTTTTAACTTAGATATAAAATTTTTTTTATCTTAGTCTTTATGTGTAGATTTGAGCAGTGTTGTAGAAATGCAGCGTAATATTACTTTTATTACGACTTCGCTTGCAAATGTTTGTTTTACCCCTTTTTATTTTGATGCTCTGATTTAGCGAGGAGGTCATCGTTTGTGACACAACCAAAGTTTTGTATGTAATCCCTGCATTACCATTTTCAATTAGTATTCAGTGCTGGAAGAATCTGCTGGGCAGTTCATAGTAAGTTTCTAGTGAATTCCAAGTTCCAAAACTTTTTGTGCATAGGGTCCGGGTTTAAGGAATGTTGGAAGAGTCAAGGGGAGGGAAAAAGGGTTAAGGGTGTGTTTGCAAGTCACTGGAATGTCAAGGACATTAAGGTATTAGGCTGTGGTTGGGGAGACTTCAGGGAGTTTACAGATAAGGACATGAAGGTATCAGGCTGTAATCGGGGAGACTTCAGGGAGTTTACAGATCAAGGACCTGAAGGTATTAGGCTGTAATTGGGGGAGACTTCAGGGAGTTTACAGATCAAGGACCTGAAGGTATTAGGCTGTAATCGGGGGAGACTTCAGGGAGTTTACAGATCAAGGACTTGAAGGTATTAGGCTGTAATCGGGGGAGACTTCAGGGAGTTTACAGATCAAGGACTTGAAGGTATTAGGCTGTAATCGGGGGAGACTTCAGGGAGTTTACAGATCAAGGACCTGAAGGTATTAGGCTGTAATCGGGGGAGACTTCAGGGAGTTTACAGATCAAGGACCTGAAGGTATTAGGCTGTAATCGGGGGAGACTTCAGGGAGTTTACAGATCAAGGACATGAAGGTATTAGGCTTAATCGGGGGAGACTTCAGGGAGTTTACAGATCAAGGACATGAAGGTATTAAGCTGTAATCAGGGGAGACTTCAGGGACATTAAGGTATTAGGCTGTAATCGGGGGAGACTTCAGGGAGTTTACAGATCAGGGACATTAAGGTATCAGGCTGTAATCGGGGGAGACTTCAGGGAGTTTACAGATCAAGGACATGAAGGTATTGGGCTGTAATCGGGGGAGACTTCAGGGAGTTTACAGATAAATCTATAGGTGAAGAACAAAAATCATGCAGGAAAAGCATTGGCTTCCAGTAACAGAAATGAGATGTTGGAAATTCTGGCATTCCAGCTGCTCTGTCAAAAATGTCGGCCATTGCTCTGATTGTGAACACTGTGAACCGGGGAATGCAGTGGACCATAGCTCTGATTATGAACACTGTGAACCGGGGAATGCAGTGGACCATTGCTCTGATTGTGAACACTGTGAACTGGGGAATGCAGTGGACCATAGCTCTGATTGTGAACACTGTGAACCGGGGAATGCAGTGGACCATTGCTCTGATTGTGAACACTGTGAACTGGGGAATGCAGTGGACCATAGCTCTGATTGTGAACACTGTGAACCGGGGAACGCAGTGGACCATTGCTCTGATTGTGAACACTGTGAACTGGGGAATGCAGTGGACCATAGCTCTGATTGTGAACACTGTGAACCGGGGAATGCAGTGGACCATTGCTCTGATTTGAACACTGTGAACTGGGGAATGCAGTGGACCATAGCTCTGATTGTGAACACTGTGAACCGGGGAATGCAGTGGACCATAGCTCTGATTGTGAACACTGTGAACCGGGGAATGCAGTGGACCATAGCTTGATTGTGAACACTGTGAACCGGGGAATGCAGTGGACCGTTGCTCTGATTCTGAACACTGTGAACTGGGGAATGCAGTGGCCATAGCTCTGATTGTGAACACTGTGAACTGGGGAATGCAGTGGCTGAGGGCACATTGTGTTGTTTCATTTTCTTGCGCCATTTTTAAGAATAGTAAGATTTTGGACAGGGAAAAAGTCAAAGTTGTCAAGTTTCAGTTCCAGTTTCATCAGAGGTGTGTCACTGTGTATGGACTAGTCCATCATGTTAACTAGACCACATCTGCTAAGTGTATGGACTAGTCCATCATGTTCCTCTAGACCACATCTGCTAAGTTTCCAGAACAACTGTGCATGATTAGCAGCTGATGGATAGTACGATGAGAAGATTTAAGAAGAGGATCTGGTGGCATTGACTTGGCAGATGTCTGACCTGTGCATCAGTCGGACCTTGGGATGGTTGGGAGGCTGGTAGTGAACGTGGAATGATGATTTGGGAGCAAAGAAAATAAAGGGAGGGGGGGTGGGGGGGGGGGGGTGGTTTAGAAGCTTTGTTAGCAAAAGCCAGGGAGGTTCGTGGTGATAATGCTGTGTGGATCTTCTTTAGTTAGAATGATAAGCAGGGAGAAAAGAAGCCAGATGTTTCCACTGTTTGTGTTGTGGTGCAGAGTCCTTTGACAGACAGTTCTCCTCCCAGTCCTGTGGAGCTGTGTGGCTGTGGGAGGGGGGGGGGGGGGGGGGTCCTCATTTCACAGTACAGTGGGTTTCCTTCAAAATGGATACCTTTCCGAAACTTCTTGGCTCCACCTGTTTCTGTACTGTAAAGTGTCTGCTTTGCAAACTGAAGATGACTTGCATGTCAGTATGGTTGGTAGTAATATTGATACACCTGTTAACGCTAGTAGGACAGTTTTGAAACTGACATTTAAATCTGACTCGGTAACAGTGAAAGCATAAGAAAAGAAAAAGAAAAAAGATTTTCTGTGAGTTCCCTTCTCGGCTTTTTTGAGTAATTGTATTTTTTGCCGGTCGAGAGTATCCAAGGTTTTTATTTTCATAAAATGATATTGAAAATGGTACACAGGTAGGTCTGCACTATCATGTCCTCTAAGAGACTTTTGATCCAGTTCCATGTAAGGAGTGAAAGGGGAAAATATTTTCTTAATTTGAACAACACTGAAAATACTAATACTACTAATAAAAATATTAATGATGGTGATAATACAAATGATAAAATGAAAACTAGTAGAAGGATTTTTCTCACATTGGTTCACATGGATCTATTAAGAATTACCAAGGTAATATATCAAGAGAATCTTACCTGGTGTAACAGTGTTCTGCACTGGTCATGTGAAGCTCACTGTTATTTCAGACAGTGCAGGCAGCAATAGAAAGTTGTTGCAGTTTCAGTGGTGAATATATATATGTATAGAGAGAGAGAGAGATAGATAGATAGGTAGATATATAAAGGGGGGTTCAGTGTTTACTGCCCTTGTAGTAATGTTCTACATGTTTCATTTCTATTGGTCATATTTTTTCTTGCATTCAAAACCATTCCTGTCGTGGTTTTTTCATTTTTGAAAAGGTTGCTGCTGGTTCGACACATCTTATGAGATTCACATGATTAAAATTCAGTGCGCTAGCCTACACAACAGACTTGTTTGGAACAGGGCATTCAATGCAGTGTGTTAAACTCACACATGCACACACACACACACACTTACATACACACACTGGGTTTTTTTTCTTTTTCTTTTTTTTTTTTATTGTTTGCTTTAAATAATTTCTGTATCCATAAAGATGCAAACTACCTACAGGATGTTCATGGCCCTGATGTCTGCCCCACCATGTCTGGCCTTCCACGTTGCTGATCATTCCTCTACCACCGCTCAATTCGCACATGCCCAGCAGATTTCCTTCTTAGCTGACTGATTTGCCTGTGTGGCTCCTCAGTCTCAGTCCATCACTGCAGAGAGGGTATCAAAGAGTGACTGGCTGGGGGGTTGATATGAGGTAGGCAATGGCTAGGAAACAAAGAAGTGAAAACACTGAGCATGGGATGGTGTGGACACACACACAGTTGGCGTGTGTCCCTAGGCCAGCAGCCTGAGCTAAAGGAGGGATAGTTCAGCTCCATGCCCTGCCTCAGCCACAGAATGGTCTTCTCTTCACAGTTAGGTGGTTTATCTTGCTCACCACAGTTCAACCTTCAGTGGGTTTTTCTTTTTTCCCCTTCTTGTCATTGTTAAAATGCAGTCATCCTCCATTTCAGACCAAATCCTCCACTATCGTCAGAAATCAACTGGAACCACAGCCTGAGCACTCGGTCCCCGGTGTATGTATTTGTTACAGTTGTTGTTTATTTGTCCTGTGTTTGTTACAGGTATTGTTTATTTGTCCAGTGTTTGTTACAGTTATTATTTATTTGTCCTGTGTTTGTTACTTACTTACTTACTTAGTCCTCTGAATTCCCTGGGGAACATAGGGCCGCAACCACACTCTTCCAGCGGACACGGTTTTGGGAGATCTTCTTCAGCTCAGCCCACGTCATTCCAGCGGCCTTCACTTCCACGTCGGTACTCCTTAGAAGAGTTGTCGGCGCACTGGCTTCCTGAAGGCTTTCACCAGCTCGCATCATGGGCTCTGCTAGGGAGAACTCTTCCCCAACTATGCTATTCTCAGAAAATGTCATTGCGGTTTCTGTAACAAAGTTTGTTTTCTAGGACCGGGTTGTTCGCCCAATTCAAACCCCCAACCTGGAGGGCCAGTTGAGTGCTCTTTGTCTGGTCTCTACCCTTTGACCTGTCTGGCTTGGGTGGCCCTACCAGGAGACGAATCTCCCGCCAGCATAGCTCTCAGGGTCATAGAGACACGCAAGCTCCCCAACCAACGGCAAGGCTGCACTCACAGGGGAGTGTGTTTGTTACAGTTATTGTTTATTTGTCCTGTGCTTGTTAGTTGTTGTTTATTTGTCCTGTGTTTGTTACAGTTGTTGTTTATTTGTCCTAATGTTTGTTTCAGTTAATATTGTTTATTTGACCTGTGTTTGTTACAGTTATTGTTTATTTGTAATGTGTTTGTTACAGTTATTGCTTATTGTACTGTGTTTGTTACAGTTATTTTTATTTGTCCTGTGTTTGTTACAGTTATTGTTTATTTGTCCTGTGTTTGTTACAGTTGTTGTGTATTTGTATCTGTGTTTGTTGCAGTTATTGTTTATTTGTATCTGTGTTTGTCACAGTTGTTGTTTATTTGTACTGTGTTTGTTACAGTTATTGTTTGTCCAGTGTTTGTTACAGTTATTATTTGTATCTGTGTTTGCTACAGCTCTCTAAACCTACCTGCACAATCTGTTGAACATGGCGTTTCTGGTGGAGTAGCTTTATTCATTCACAACTCTGTTCTGTACAGCCCAGTTGCTCTGCATACTCCGCTTCAAGCAGTGGCAGCTCGGGTTACTCTTCACAAAACAGTTACTGTCTGTAGTTTGTATCTATCTCCAAATATCTGCGTCACTAAACGGGACGTCATTTTGCTCTTGGAGCAGCTTCCCAGACCCTTCCTGCTGTTGGGGGATCTGAATGGCCACTCTCCTCTATGGGGAAGTGAGAGAACATCACCAAGGGGTCTGCTTTTAGAGGAAGTGTTTTCGGAGCTTGATCTGTGTGTCTTGAATGGAAAATCGCCAACTTACTTTCACTCCGCTAATGGCACCACATCTTGTCTGGATCTTTCTGTCTGTGACCCATCTTTGTTTTTGGATTTTGTTTGGGAGGTTGATGAGGACCTGCATGGTAGCGACCACTTTCCTGTGTTGCTTCAGTGTACGAATGCAGAGAGTGAGTCTTTACCAGAACGCCTCAATTTCAACAAAGCAGATTGGGACCTCTTTGCCACTAAGTTTCTTATGGATCTGGAAGAGGACAAGATCCTGCAAAGTGAAGATCCGGCAGGAAGTCTTTCAGATTTCATACTGAATTGCACAAAGTCAACCATCCACACATCTTCCAAGAAGCCCCTAATGCCAAAAGTTCCTTGGTTCAACTCTGAATGCAAGGAAATTAACAAAACCCGCAAAAGAGCTCAACGTCGGATCTCTTGCAGACCTTCGATGCCCAACATCCGAGCGCATCAGAAACTGAGGGCCAAATCCAAACACATATATAAGACCAGTAAACGTTTATCTTGGAGACAGTTTTGCTCAAGTCTCACATCCAAAACATCGAAGAAAAAAGTGTGGAAAATCATCAAGAAAATTAAAGGGAAGAACACCTGCCCCACTGTGAACCATCTCAAGTTTTCTGACTCTTTAATAACAGAGAAAAAAGCAGTTGCTAATCTGCTTGCTTCAACCACTGAAAAGAATTCCTCCTAACAAATCAGCCAGTTTTGTCAAAATCAAAGCCCTCAAAGAAAAATCACCCTGCAACTTTTTGTCAGATAACATGGAAGACTACAATCTTCCTTTCACTTTAAACGAATTGAAATCTGCCTTACTTTCTTGCAGTGATTCCTCTCCGGGTATAGATGAAATCCATTACAAACTTTTGAAACATCTTCCGCAAAAAGGTCTGCACATCCTGCTACGTGCCTACAATCATGTATGGACTACTGGATTCTTTCCACCTTCGTGGCGAAAAGCCCTCATCATTCCCATTCCCAAACCTGGAAAAGATCTTTCTAACCCATCAAACTACCGTCCCATAGCTTTGACCAGTTGTGTCTGTAAATTGATGGAGAAAATGGTCAATGCTAGACTCATGTGGAAACTGGAAACCGATGGCCTTTTGGCGAAAGAGCAGTGTGGTTTCCGCAAACATCGTACCACAGTCGACCATTTGATCCGTCTGGAATCTACGCTTTGGAACGCCTTTCTGAACAACACGCAGTGGCTATTTTCTTTGACTTGGAGAAGGCCTACGATACCACCTGGAAATCTGGGATACTTCATGATCTCCATGATCTTGGTTTTCGGGGTCATCTTCCACTTTTCATTCAAAATTTTTTGGCACAACGACAGTTTCAGGTCCGGATTGGCACTACTCTCTCTGATGTTCATGAGCAGGAGTTGGGTGTTCCACAAGGGAGCATACTGTCTCCTGCCCTCTTTAGCATCAAGATTAATAACATTGTCAAATCAGTTCAGCAGGGTTCAGACTGCTCATTGTTTGTGGATGATTTTGCTGTTTACGCAACTGGAAGCCTGTACCCGAGTGTCCAGCGCAGGCTCCAGCTTTGTGTGGATAAAATTCATCAGTGGGCAGATGAAAACGGTTTCACCTTTTCTCCTTCAAAGACACAGTGCTCTCACTTCCATAATTTCCGTCAGTTTTTTCTAGATCCTGTAATTCAAATAGGGAAATCTCCCATTCCAGCTGTCAAAGAGGCCAAATTCTTAGGAGTTATTTTTGATTAGAAACTCAACTTTCTCAGCCACATTAAAAACCTCAAAACTTCTTGCCAGAAAGCTCTGAATATTCTGCGGGTTGTAGCACACACTGACTGGGGCGCTGATAAGAAAACTTTGCTGCACCTCTACAGAGCCTTGGTCCGTTCCAAACTGGACTATGGTTGTGCTGTGTACGGCTCTGCAAGACCGTCTTACCTAAAACTCTTGGACCCTATCCACCATCAAGGGCTTCGTCTCTGTCTTGGAGCATTCCGCACCACCCCTGTGTACAGCCTGTACGCAGAGGCAGGTGAACCCTCACTGTCCAACCGCAGGCTGAAACTGTCTTTGAATTATTATATCAGACTGTTCTCGGAACCAGAAAACCCTGCCTATGACTGTGTTTTTGACCCTCCGTTCCAAAGTAAATTTGAAAACAACCCTAACTGTATTCCGCCGTTTGGTCTTCGTATGCAGCCTCACGCGCGGAATGCAGGTCTAGACCTAGGAGTTGTGTCCGATTTTTCCAAGTTTCCAGATCAGCCTCCGTGGACCTTTTTCACACCAGAGATTTGTTTTGATCTTGCAGCTTTTCGTAAAGAGTCTGCCAGCTGTCTGGCATACAAGGCCTTGTATGCTGACCTCTGTTCAAAATTCCCATCTTATCAGAAAATTTTCACTGACGGTTCCAAGTCTGAGGATGGAGTGGCCTGTGCAGCCTATTGCCCTGGTGCTCCTTCTCAGATACTGTTATAGCATATACCTCCAGATGCTTCTGTCTATTCTGCTGAACTTACTGCTCTGGTTCTGGCATTGAAAATAATTTCACAATCTACGAAGAGGGACTTTCTGGTTCTGTCGGATTCGCTGTCAGCTTTGGAGGCCATAGCTGGCCGCAACCTTCAGCATCCAGAACTTTTACATTTCTTTGAACTTTTTAGCAAGTTGAAAGTGGATGGTTACAACATTATTCTGGCTTGGGTTCCTGGTCATGTTGGCATCGGAGGGAACGAAATGGTTGATCGTTTAGCCAAGAATGCCACAAGAGAGAAATTGTCCAACATATATATCCCCTGCTCAGATCTGAAACCCAAAATTAATGATTATGTGAAAGACCTCTGGCAGGAGGATTGGAATACCCAGACGGATAACAAACTCTTTCGGATCCGTCCAAACCTTAAGGAGTTCCTCCCATCTATGTCTGGTGGTCGTAAAGAGGAAACGGTTCTGTGCCGGCTGCACACTGGCCATTCGTATTTTACTCATTCCTACCTTTTAAAGAGTGAAGAAGCTCCGTGGTACATTCCATGTTATGTGCCACTCACAATGAAACATATTCTTTTAGAGTGTTGGGACTTGCACGATGTGAGACACAAACATTTTACAGCGGAGTCCATGAAGATCCTGTTCAGGGATGTCCCGCCTGACGTGATCCTTGAATTTTTGAGAGAGATTAACATTTTTCATCTGATTTAAGATTTTACGGAAGAAAGATTTTTAATGAAGTTTCTGGTGCGTTTCTAGAAGATGTCATTTAAAGAGATGTGTGAAAGGTTGTTTTTTTTTTTTTTTTTTTTTTTTTTTTTTTTTTTTTTAATGACTTGTGAGTTGATTTTAACGTGGTGACAGCCCTGATGTGGCCCCTTGCGGTCGGCTGGGCTATAAGCAACATTATCTTATCTTATCTGTTTATTTGTATCAGTGTTTGTTACAGTTGTTTATTTGTATCAGTGTTTGTTGCAGTTGTTGTTTATTTGTATCTGTGTTCTTCTCTTTTCCTTGCCTGTTGTTGCTGTTTGTTACTGTTGGTTGGTGTTGGCGTTCTTCGTTTTGCCTGCTTCTGTGCGGGCCATCTATGCCTGTTGTTGCTGTTTGTTACTGTTGGTTGGTGTTGGCGTTCTTCGTTTTGCCTGCTTCTGTGCGGGCCATCTATGCCTGTTGTTGCTGTTTGTTACTGTTGGTTGGTGTTGGCGTTCTTCGTTTTGCCTGCTTCTGTGCGGGCCATCTATGCCTGTTGTTGCTGTTTGTTACTGTTGGTTGGTGTTGGCGTTCTTCGTTTTGCCTGCTTCTGTGCGGGCCATCTATGCCTGTTGTTGCTGTTTGTTACTGTTGGTTGGTGTTGGCGTTCTTCGTTTTGCCTGCTTCTGTGCGGGCCATCTATGCCTGTTGTTGCTGTTTGTTACTGTTGGTTGGTGTTGGCGTTCTTCGTTTTGCCTGCTTCTGTGTGGGCCATCTTCTCACCATCTTCCCATCTTTTGTTCTTGAGCATTGCGCCTTGAGGTTGGAGACAGGGAGTTGGGGCAAGGGGGGTGGGGATGAGTCCCCTTATTTTGTCTTTTTCATTTTCTCTTTCTTCTTCGACTGTTACCTCAAGCATGGAAGGATTGGTTTGTTCATCAGCAAGATTAGGATGGGAAGGTGGGGGAGTGGGGAGGGGAAGGAAGGAGGAGCTCGAGGAGGGGGGAGATGGACAAACCAGTTTGAACTCAAGTTGATGAAGAAATGGAGTGAGGGACAGGGAAGACAATGGATCATTAACTTTCGGTGCGGATCGAGGTCAAAGGGCGGATCCAGGATTTGTGCGACCTTGACCGAGATGGGCACTATCTCATCAAGTACTTGTGTCGTTGCTGCTTGACTGAGATGGGCACTCTCTCATGAAATACCTGTGTCGTTGCTGCTTAACTGAGATGGGCACTCTCTCATCAAATACCTGTGTCGTTGCTGCTTGACTGAGATGGGCACTCTCATCAAATACCTGCGTCGTTGCTGCTTGACTGAGATGGGCACTCTCTGATCAAATACCTGCGTCGTTGCTGCTTGACTGAGATGGGCACTCTCTGATCAAATACCTGCGTCGTTGCTGCTTGACTGAGATGGGCACTCTCTGATCAGATACCTGCGTCATTGCTGCTTGACTGAGATGGGCACTCTCTGATCAAATACCTGCGTCGTTGTTGCTTGACTGAGATGGGCACTCTCGTCAAATACCTGCGTCGTTGCTGTTTGACTGAGATGGGCACTCTCTCATCAAATACCTGTGTCGTTACTGCTTGACTGAGATGGGCACTCTCTCATCAAATACCTGTGTCGTTGCTGCTTGACTGAGATGGGCACTCTCTCATCAAATACCTGTGTCATTGCTGCTTGACTGAGATGGGCACTCTCTCATCAAATACCTGTCGTTGCTGTTGTGGTCAACCTCATTTCTCTACCTCCACCTGGGGCGACTCTTTGTCAGCAGGTTCATCAGAACTTGTTGGACATGGTTGGCCCATTGTGTCAAAAGTCAGCAAGGTCATCACGACTTGTTGGAGGACATGGTTGGTTCTGTAGCAGTGTCTCCACAACTAAGCAGTATATTGTGAGTAGGGGGTTTTGTGGGTGGAGGTGTGCATGTCTTACATCTTTTGTTGTTGTTTTTTTTGTTCCTCAGTTACACTGAGGAGGTTTACCCCAGGTGAGAGTTTTGCCTGTCTGATTGTTTCCATCCCACCATGAAGACAGCCACCTTCTGTTGGAGGGGAGGATGTCCAAACTCCACAGCAGTGTGCTTGTGTGTTGATTTTCATGTCGTCCATCTCACGGCTCTATGATGGCATGCTCTTTCACTGACTGGAGGAATAGGATTTCAGGTGCATGCCGTTTTTTTCTTGCATGCATTCATGCATGGGACCACGATGTACACTCCGATCTGAAGGGCTGTGAGGGGACAGCAGTCTGCAGACATGTGAATTCTGAAGAAGAAATCACTTCCAGCCTGGCTGGCTGAGGCTTGGAGTCGAACCCCTGACTTTCAAACAATAGTGTCGCGTCTTGCCCGCCGGCCAACCTGGCACCGTCTTAGACCAACTTGGTGGCCTCTGTAGTGACTTTGGAACAACAGTGTCGCATCTTGCCCGCCGGGCCAACCTGGCACCATCTTGGACCAGACTTGGCAGCCTCTGTAGTGACTGGGCATCAGGTAGATGATGGCCGCATGCTGATTACTCCCTGTGGCCTGCTGATGGTAGGTCTGTGATAGGACAGGTCTGGGTGTGGCTATGTAGGATGTGGGGGGAATGAATGACCAGCTTGGGACTCATACTACTGAGGTCACAGATTATACCATAAAAAAAGAAAAACCATGTGGATGATCATGAACTTACACAAGCTCATTCAGTACCATTAGCTTTTGCAAATCTCCTAATTAAGCAAAGGATTTGTACCTATGATAAAGGAAAAGTAGGTTTCAATTATGAAAGGGGGGAGGGAGGGAAGCATATAGTGTTTTTTTCTTTGTTTCATTTTATCATTATTAGTAATAGTGCCTAAAAAAAAATCAGAGGATAATTTCCCCACTCAAAATGAATGAAATATTTAATCTGTCAAGAATCTAAAAAGTCGGTGACTATGCACATTAAAAAAAAACAAACATTGATTATATCCAACAAGAAATTGAATACATGTGAGTGAGGGGAGGGGGAGTTACTTTGGAAAAAAAAAGTGACTTCTGTCGTATAATTGAGTGTACCGAACTGAAATTTTTCTGTATGTTACACCATGTTTTATGCCATAGATTTGAACGGCAGTCATCAGTCGGACTGTCAGAAATAAAATTATATCAGCTTACATTTTTACACTGGACATAGATCACTCATTTACACGTCATAAGCTGGTTTTTTCCCTCTATATCTTCCACATATATTGATGAAATGCAGATGGTATCAGAACATTTGTATACTTTTGAAAGGTTGTTGCTTTGAACAGATATTTGTTTGAAGATGCGATCAAATCATAGAAGGTTATTGGGTATGTCGTTGAGAGGAATCAAGGATATTTGTAGTGTTTGGAAAGTGAAAATTACTGGAAGGTACATGGATGTTGTTGGGTTTTTTTGGTCTGGCTGAAAATGGCTCAAGATGATGCTGTGCACTGTGGTCTATCAAAGGTGAATGAACATTGTTCTTTTTTTTCCCTCAGCTTGATGTATTGCACAGATCTTTGTGGATGTGTCGGTGTTCTGGTCTTGGCAGTGTCAATGTCCCAGGTGTATTCGTTTTATGTTCTGTAACTGTTTTCAGTTTGTTTGTAAAATAAATGTCCTTTTTATAATTTGCATCGTTTTGTTCTTGATGTGTGTGTGTGTGCGTGCAGGGTGTGTGTGTGTGTGTGTGTGCGTGCATGTGTGTGTGTGTGCGAGCATGTGTGTGTGTGTGAGAAGTAACCGCCATAATTAAGTGATAATCACAAAATGAAAAGAGCACAGCTTAAGATCTGAACATCCTCAAACTGTTGTTAAATTGGGGCACACAGTTACAATGAAGGATGCCTATAATGAAGGGTGCCTATAACGTGATCAGTAATAGTGCCGAAACACATACACACACATGCACGCGCACACACACACACACACACACGCACAAGAACCTCGGCATTCTGCGAACCAGAACCACAAAGAAAGAAGAGCAACTTGCTCCTGAAAGCTTACGGTGCAAAGATGTTAAACTCATCATTCACCTCAAACTTACAAAAAGGAAGTCACAAACACGTTGGTGGTGCTGGGCCTCGCCGATTGATTGGGGCAGAAGTCGGGGTTTGCTGTAGGCCATCAGGATTGTTTTCTCAGCCATCCACTTGGAGTTGTTGTCTCTCAAGTTGTCACCTGAATCCATTTGGCATCCCTTCATCTGGCTGACTGGTGTTTGCCCTGACCGCCAGCGTAGAGGGAGAGTGGGGCTGTAGCTGCCTGGGTCTGGTGGCCAGCATGATGCCGTGCAGCATAACACTGAAGGGGGTGAGTACCATCACGCTGCCTTGTGGAATGCCCATGTCCGGGTGTGTGCCTGGGATATGGAGGGTCCCACATCCACTGCCACCTCTCTGGAGACCAGGAAGGTTTCAATGAACTGGTACATCTGAACTGTAATGCCATGGGCCCTGATCTGCTCCAGGAGTCTGGCATGCGGCACTGCATTGAAGGCTTTCTTGGTGTTTAAAGGTTATGATGGCTGACCTGGATTTACTTGGTATAGTCCATTTCTGGTGTCCTCGCAGAGTCGGATGACATGTTCCTTGCTGTTGTGCCCTTTCCTGAAGCTGGACTGGCACACAGGATGTTGTACTGACGCTCCAGTCTCGTTTTTTGAGGACCCTCCTGCAGACTTTCCTGACGTTGGGGCATCAGGGTGATGGGTCAATGGCTTGAAGTTTAGCTGGGTTGCCATTTTCTGGATGGCTACTATGACGTCTTTCCACCAGACCCAGGGGATGTGTCCAGAGTTCCAGCAGGCTGGTAGGAGTGTAACATCAGCAGCATGGGCTCTGGAAATGGCCAGATCCTTTGTCTGGTGCCAGATTGCTGAAGCTGACTTAGGCTTCCCTTCTTCATTGCAGCATTTCCGTAGGGAGATGGCTTGACTGGCTTGCTTTAAAGGTGTGGGCAAGAGTTTGTCCTTCTGGATGACCTTGTTAAGCTGGCCATCTATCAAGATGGGGTGGTCTGGTCTGTTTCTCTGCTTCCTTTGCTGCCTGCCTATTTTCCATATTTTGGACCCATCTTCAGGTCCAAGTGTTTCTTCTTTGCAGAAGCATTCCCAGTTGTCCTTTTTGGCTGCATATGCAACGGTTTGGCAACATTTGTTTGCTTTGGAGAGTTCTGCCTCGTTTTCTTCCAAGAGGTTCTTCTGAATTTGTTGAGGAGGTATTGTTTCTTGCTGGTGGCTTCTGTATATGCTGTGTGTATAATGTTGATTTAGTCTCTTGTGCTGGGGGCTGTCCTGGGGATAGCTGCCTCTACTGCTCTGAGGACCACAGACTTTATGGCCTCAAGGTAGACCTCGATGTCTAGGTCACTTCAGTCACTAGAACCACTCTCAGAGGCAACTCTAAGAGCAAAGAGATCTCAGCTCTGTGGTGGTAGAACTTGGGAGTGGTGTTGATCTCTGTGGATGGTAGGTTTGGCGTTTGTCAGCATCAGGTTTAGGAACAGTTGGTCTGACTGAAGACAGAGTGTAGGGCCATCCCTGCTGTCCACTCTGCGTCCAGACTGAGGTCTGGTATCGTCATGGTCAGCTCCATGGCCAAGCCTCATCTTCCAGTATGGCAGATTAAGGTGATGGAGCCATTGTTGAGGATGACCAGGTTGGAGTCTGTGACTGTTTCAGCCAGATATTTCCTGGATCTGCCCAGCATTCCACAGTCTGGAGAGGACATTGAAGTCCATGGCTGCCACCAGCAGCTGCTGTCTGTTCCCAGGATGCCCACTACAAATTTGCTTCCATCAGGGTAGTAAACATTGAGCAGGTTGATTGGTCTACTCCTGAACATTAGTATGCGAATGTGGTGAGTCAACATCTAACCTGACCTGTGGGGAACAGCCAACATCTAACCTGACCTGTGGGGAACAGTCAACATCTAACCTGACTTGTGGGGAACAGTCAACATCTAACCTGACCTGTGGGGAACAGTCAACATCTAACCTGACTTGTGGGGAACAGCCAACATCTAACCTGACCTGTGGGGAACAGTCAACATCTAACCTGACCAGTGGGGAACAGCCAACATCTAACCTGACCTGTGGGGAACAGCCAACATCTAACCTGACCTGTGGGGAACAGTCAACATCTAACCTGACTTGTGGGGAACAGGATGCTGTATCTTCTTCTTCTGCGTTCGATTGAAGCTGGATGCGTCAGACTTGTAACCCGGCCGCCATGATGAAGCCCGCGGTCTTCTCCAGGTCAGAACGGGCTCCCCAAAGCTGCGCCTGTAACTCCGCCTCCCCCGGCCAGGTTTTGTGTCGTAGAGCTGCGTGAGTAGTCGCTCTACTCTGCCTTCCCCCGACCGTCAGGTTAACAGAGGCACCGGTCGCTTGGGTGGGCCCCTTTGAGGCTAAGGGCCCGGCTCCGTCCCTCCCCGGTTGTCGCTGATAGGGACGACGCCATGACAATAAGGTAGTCTGACGCATGACCATAATCGTTGATGCGTGTGTGTCCTAATTTATCCCCAGGACCTGCGCCGTAGCTGACACACTCCGTCTTCGGCAGGCTGGATGCTTTTGCCATTTAACCCATGGCTGGGGTAAGGCTTGGAGCAGTGTCAGGGCGTATCCACACGCCGGTGGGCCTTCACTCAGTTCCTTCCATTTTGGTGGGGGCCTTACTCCTCCATCTGGACTGGTCTAGCCTGCGGCTTTCCTTGATTGGAGAGGCCGGGATCTAGTTTTGATATAGCGCCAGTATTCCGCTCCCGTGCCGCGTTAGTGAAAACAACCTGCCCCATGTCCCCCTGAGGAAACACCCACATTAACGTGGCGAGAAGGTGCGACTACGGTGTTCACCCTTTCTTAATGGAAGAAAGGGATCTTCGCAGGTCGGATGCTGTATGTAAGCTGGGAGCTGACACACGTCTCCACCATGACTACCTGCTTTGAGTGCCACAACTGAAGGATAAGGGCCATCAATGTCAGGGAGTCTGTTCTTGGATCTGCGTGATGGTACCATCAGCACATCGATGGGTGGTTGGTTCCAAGGAGACTGTTCGTGGATCTGGGTGACTGCATTATCAGCGCATTGATGGGTGGTTGGTTCCAAGGAGACTGTTCGTGGATCTGGGTGACTGCATTATCAGCGCATCGATGGTGGTTGGTTCCAAGGAGACTGTTCTTGGATCTGGGTGACTGCATTATCAGCGCATCGATGGGTGGTTGGTTCCAAGGAGACTGTTCGTGGATCTGGGTGACTGCATTATCAGCGCATTGATGGGTGGTTGGTTCCAAGGAGACTGTTCGTGGATCTGGGTGACTGCATTATCAGCGCATTGATGGGTGGTTGGTTCCAAGGAGACTGTTCGTGGATCTGGGTGACTGCATTATCAGCGCATTGATGGGTGGTTGGTTCCAAGGAGACTGTTCGTGGATCTGGGTGACTGCATTATCAGCGCATTGATGGGTGGTTGGTTCCAAGGAGACTGTTCGTGGATCTGGGTGACTGCATTATCAGCGCATTGATGGGTGGTTGGTTCCAAGGAGACTGTTCGTGGATCTGGGTGACTGCATTATCAGCGCATTGATGGGTGGTTGGTTCCAAGGAGACTGTTCGTGGATCTGGGTGACTGCATTATCAGCGCATTGATGGGTGGTTGCATTATCAGCACATTGATGGGTGGCTTCATTATCAGTACATTGATGGGTGGTTGGTTCCAAGGAGACTGTTCGTGGATCTGGGTGACTGCATTATCAGCGCATTGATGGGTGGTTGCATTATCAGCACATTGATGGGTGGTTGCATTATCAGCACATTGATGGGTGGTTGCATTATCAGCAAATTGATGGGTGGTTGGCTGCATGGGTAACTGGTGAATAAGGAGACTTTTCTGTTGACGGCTCTGCAGTTCCGTTGGAGCCTGGACAGTTGATGCTGTGCTCATTTTCTACTGCAATTAGGGTTGTAACTTTTTTCTGAACAGAGGCATGATAATCAGTGGCATTTGTGGTCGCTCTATCAGTGAAAAGGTAGGAAAAGAAAAAGCCTAACAGTTCACGAACACTCTGACGAATGTAAACACATGCAACCTCAGTGTGGTCAACTGCAGTAAAGAACAAGATGCAAAGCATATAAAAGTACTCCCAGTTTGTCTTGAATACGCGTGAGATAGTCCATAAAGAAAACCGTTTTGGGCCGTTATAGCCGTTAGTAATGGCTATTCTGGTAAACATCGGCCATCATCTGTGACCCATAATGAAAATACCTACAGAAAGATCGGCCAAGTACTTTATGAGATATTCCATAAAGAAAAAAAAAACGTTATGGGCCGTTATAGCCGTTAGTAACGGATATAACGGTAAAATAAAACATTGGGCATCACCCGTGACCCATAATGATTATACCTACAAATTTTCAGAAAGATCGGCCAAGTACTCTCTGAGATATTCCATGAAGAAGAAAATCCGTTATGGGCTGTTATAGCCGTTAGTAACGGATATAACGGTAAAATAAAACATTGGGCATCATCCGTGACCCATAATGAACATAGCTAAAAATTTTCAAAAAGATCGGCCAAGTACTTTCTGAGATATTCCATAAAGAAAAAAAAAAAACGTTATGGGCCGTTGAAGCCGTTAGTAACAGCTATAACGGTAAAATTCTTCGGGCATCGTCCGTGACCCATACCTACAAATTTTCAGAAAGACCGGCCCAGTAGTTTTGTCTGGAGCGAGTGGAACACATTTTGACCACAGACAGACAGACAGACTGTATTTCTTCGTTCCCATTGTAAAGTACTCCCTGTTCAAAAAGAACTGGGAGTACAAACAGGTGTGTAACTTCGGCTCCCACTGTAAAGCAAAAGCACTAAAGGCAAAATCAGTGCTGCTGCTGCTTCCATTCATCAAAGCTTCGCCTGTTCACTGGAGTCTGACATGACTGGGACACAGAAGCGGCGAGAAAGAGATGCAAATGGTAATCAACGTTTGTTCAAGACGGACTGGGGTAGCCTTTTGATCTGGAAAACTGAACGCAAAAGTTGCAGACAAATTTGATGAAAAGGGAGTTATCCCCGTGCCTTTGATGTAAGAGACGTTCAGACGAAAACCTTAGAAGGCCGGTGGCCCACCTCAAACTGTTCCCTTCCTCCCTTTAAGCTGTCCCTCCCGGACACTGAGTACAGAATAAACCGCACCATTCCTGTGCCCGTCTCTGGTATCCACCCAGACAGCTTGAGGTGTTTAGCATGTCTAAATTGTCTCCCTCTCTCTCTCTCTCCACCCGATTCCGTACACAGAAGAAAACATAATTCACAAACCCAATTAATGTATGCGCACTCACACAAACCCATGTGGTGTGTTCAGGTTTATGCAGTTGAGAATGTTTGCAACAAGTGTCCGAAGCACAGTAATAAAAAAAATTTAAAAAAAAAAAAAAAAATCTCGTGTTGCCGAAATGGATAACTGGTAGTAGCCTATCTGATTCCACTGAGACACGAAACGGGACACCTTTATGAAAATGTCCTGCCGTTGAATCGTGTCACTTTGAATTTTATTGATGAAAACGCTGTTCGTGTTTGTTTCCCTGTCTGAAGTTAGACACTGAAATTTCAATATTTTCATCGCTCACATTGTGGATGTCTTTGCTAGAGTTAAGGAAAGGCAGCTTACTAGGTGTTGTCACTGGCAACACGCTGGCCAGAAGAAATCAAGGCAAACTAGTCGACCAAAACGTACGTCTGCGTGTGCGCACGCTGGTACGTACGTCCTCCCCCTCTCCTCTCTCTCTCTCTCTCTCTCTCTCTCTCTCTCTGTTTCTTGGTGGTGGTGGTGATTGTTTGTTTGCTTCCTTCCATGTTTGTTTGTTTAACAATGTTTTGATGCTTCGTTGTAGGCCCTATCATATAAGACTACCTCGTAGTAACAGTAACGACAAATATGAAAAATGGGTAACTAAGCCAATACTTTTACTGTTATTAAATAAAGAACCATTGCCAGTGTCATTGTCTGTCTGTCAGTCTCTCTCTCTCTCTCTCTCTCTCTCTCTCTCTCTCTCTCTCTCTGTGTGTGCGTGTGTGCGCGCACTCACATGTCCCCTCCCTCCCTGCACCAAACACACACACACACGCACACACGCACGCACGCACGCACACACACACACACACACACACACACACACACACACATATATATACTACGCACAAAAAGTTAAGGATCGGTATGTGAAAACAGGTGCGTAATAAACTCAGTTCGCTACTGTTATTTATTTCTTAGTCCAGCCAAATTGTCATGAATTCTTGTTCAGCTGTAAGTGGGCGATGTTGTGTTAGTGCGAAAATTGCACGGGATTCTCTACTACTGAGCTGGGCCGCAAACGGAAAAGCGGAAACTTGCGAAAAATGACCTTGTTTTGGACCGTTCTGCCTGAACACATTGCACTTGCCAGATGGAAAAACCATTATGCACGTGCAAGCACTGCTGTTTATGTGTGAGATGCTGTCGCTCGCTTGGCTATATAAGAAGACATTCCACCAGTAGTAGGCCTGATCTGACAATGCCTCCACGACGAAAATTAAGCGAGTTGGATAGGGGACGAGCTGTTGCATGGTTCCAAGATGGTGTTCCCAAGCGAGAAGTGGCCAGGCGACTTCATGTGTCCATCTCGGTCATTGTCCGACTGATTCAACGCTTCACAGCCACTGGGATTGTCCATGAAAGACGCAGATCTGGTCGACCGAAGAAGACAACCCCACGTGACGATCGTCTCATTGAACGACAAGCCCTGCAGACAAGAACAGCCTCTTCCAGCATAATTCAAAGGCAGTTCAGGGTGGCTACTAACATCAACATCAGCCAGCAGACCATACGGAACCGCCTACATGGGTTTAATCTCCGTTCTCGTCGCCCAGCAGTACGGCCACGCTTAACTCCAGCCCATAGGGCAGCACGCCGCGCCTTCTGCGCACGTCACGTGAGGTGGACACGTCAGCAATGGTCCCAGGTCCTGTTCAGTGATGAATCACGCTTCACCCTTCACCACAACGACGGCCGACTGAGGGTCTGGAGGCGCCCAGGGCAATGCTTTACTGACACCACTGTCCAAGAAAAGGTGGCCTTTGGTGGAGGTTCTGTACTGGTCTGGGGGGCCTTCAGCCTTCACCACAGAACACCCTTGTATCATGTACAGGGTAACCTGACTGGCATCCGATACCGGGATGAGATCCTTCGACCGCTGGCTGTGCCTACACTGCAGCAGATGGGACCGAGGGCTGTCTACTAGAATGACAATGCTTGCCCCCACAGGGCAAGGGTGGTCAACGACTTCCTGCAGCAGTCTGGAGTCAACAGAATGGAGTGGCCAGCATGCAGTTCCGATCTCAACCCGATTGAGAACCTCTGGGATGAGCTGGATCGCAAAGTGAGGAGCCACCCCCCTCCCAGGGATGCCCAACACCTCTACCAGATGCTGCAGGCTGAGTGGCAGGCGCTTCCACAGAGGATCTTCACCAACCTGGTCAACTCGATGAGGACTCGCTGCGTTGAGTGCCAGAACAGCCATGGTGGTTACACGCATTACTGAGCTTTTGGGAGCATCAGTATGCCCTGTCTTGTGATTTCAATGACTTTGGGAAATCAAATTTGGATACGTACCCACTTTAATCAAATGTACACACCAAACGATTGCTCAAGATTGAAGGCAATTGTGTATCGTTATCACTAAAGAATGGAATTAAATGTTGGCCAAACTTCAACGCATTGACTTTCTTATTTTGACAGTTATGAATGTTTGTGAAAGTGATCCTTAACTTTTTGTGTGTAGCTTATATATATATATATATACACACGCATGCGTGCGCGCACACTCACACACACTCACATCGTCTGATATCTCTTTTAGTGGGAAGACGTTAAACTGAAGAACAACAACACGCACACACACATACATACACACACACACAACACACACACACACACACACACACACACAGACACAGACACACACACACACACACACACACACACACACACCCAAACACTTTTCTGTGTGGATTCTAAATCTGTCCTACAAGGCCTTGAATCTATTGCTGTAAAAAATCGAGGTGAGGTGATTTTAGAAATAAAACATCTTGTCAGTATTCTTATATCAAGAGGTACAACAGTTGATTTTTGCTGGATCCCGTCTCACTGTGGGATTTCTGGTAATGAGTGGGCTGACCGGGCTGCCAGAAAAGGAGCACGAAAGTCCGATGAATCCATAGAAATCAACATTCCTCTCTGTTTATACGAAGGATATGGTCTCTTAAAAAAGACGTGTATTGAAAAGGTTTATGAAGCCTACAAAAACTTGGTTCTTATTAAAATACATCTACCTCACTCCAAACTGCTCTGCTGTGACAAATCCCAGTCAGCTACTTTTTCTTCTAGCAACGCGGCTAAAAGTGGAAAGATTACCTATCAATTGGCCAACATAAACGTACTTGAAAAAAATAACCGAAAACTTGAATCCCTGTTTTACAGGCTTAAGCTAAACGCTTTCCGTACAAAATTCCGCAAAAATTTAAATTGCATCTGCGGAGCAGTTGAAAGTTTTACAACTCAGCATCTTCTTTTCCACTGCGCATATTTCAAAAATGAAAATCCTGACTGCCTGCGGCCTGATGGCACGTGTATTTTCCAGAACTTACAAGGGCTTGTTTCTTTTGTTAGTTCCTTGATGATTAGTCCAATGGGCTCTTTTTTGTAACAAGTGTTCCTATAGATATGAGCGCTTAACATTTGGTTATACCAGATATCCTGTACTCCTTTTGTGTTTTAATACTTGCTTTGTGCTAATGTTTAGCCTAGTTGTAAAGAATGTTAGTATGAATCACTATATATAGCTAACTGCTCGTAACAAATCTCTTATCGGTGCATCAACACACACACACACACACGCACACACACACGCGCGACACACACACACACACACACACACACACACACACACACAACACACACACACACGCATGCTACACACACTATTTCCCTAACTCTGTCTAAATCACTTTATGTGAATAGACGTTAAATGAAGAACAACGAACGAAACAACACACCCCACACACACACAACCACACACACACACACACACACACACACACACACACACACACACACACACACACAATTCCTGTACCCTTCCCATACTTTCCGAGGGAGAGAAGCCGCAGGAAGGGGGGGGGAGGGGGGTGCTAGGGGGATGGGTGGATGGGGGAGACACTTCGGACTGGGGAGGCGCTGTGATCTGGCGACGTTGAGACCATGAATAACTGCACTCCATGCTGTCCTGGGGACAGGCTGGGCACGGAACAATTCGTGGTGGGACACCGGGGTCACGACTTGTCACGAAGACCGTGAACGTTCCAATCCAAACTTTGCAGCAACCCAGTCGGTGGGAGGATTGGAATGATACATTAACATGTCAAAGGCCACGACAGCTGAGCTTGTCTGCCGACGATTCAGTGATCACTGGGAAATAGAACCAGTCTTTATTGTGTCAGATATGGACGCGCCAGCAAGTCAGTAGCGACGTAATTTTCAAAGCAGTATTTCCGAAAGGGTTCTTTAGATTCTTTGTTTCAAAAGTATGGAGGGTCGTTTTGACTGAGACTCAGTCTGACAGTGACAGACAAATTATCGTCTGCTCGCACACTCAAACTAGGCGTAGCTGAGCCTGACAGTGATACTGTGTGAAATAGAAAAGGAGTTTCCCACGATCAGTTGGTTGAACCCAAGACGGAAATTAAATCTACCGGAAGGGAAAAGCACAGGGCCTGCAGCGCTGTGGATGTGAAATTATTCGTGTGTAATATGAATATGTGGGTAAGTGAAATTATGCAAAACTGGACTTATATTTTGATCCATGCGTGATGACGGTCGACTCTTTCTCTCTCTTTCTCTTTTTCTCTCTCTCTCTCTCATTCATGTTTAGACAGATTTAAGAAGACCTATGTCTTACACATGTGATAATATAATTGGCCTAATGTATGGCATATAACAAGTGGTTCTTCTGCTTACTTCGTATATAAAATTCACGATTGTGTATGTTTTGTTGTGTACTTACGATTTGTTCTTCCTTTAGTTTCACGCGGATGAGAGCAACATACAAACAACACCACTTAGCCATCAGCATTATTGACGCTGGATGTGAACAGGGAAGATTTGTTTCTTACCCTCCCTCCCTCCATCTCTCTCTCTCTCTCTCTCTCTCTCTCTCTCTCTCTCGCTTGCTGTATTTGTCTGTCAGTCAGAGTGCCTGCCATTGTCTGCATGTCTGTTGCCTGTCTGTCTGTTTGTCTACAGATCTGTCTGTCAGACTGTCTGTTTCTGTCTCTGTCTGTCTCATTCATGCTGTTCCTGATATTTAGGCCAGTGCTTTTACAGCAGTTTTTGATTGTATACTGTACAATTCAAAAAGTGTGAAAAATGACTGACTCTTTAAAATCAGTCAATTACTCTCAGTATAATGTGTGTGTGTGTGTGTGTGTGTGTGTGTGTGTGTGTGTGTGTGTGTGTGTGTTTCTGCCTGTCTGTATTTGTCTGTCTATCAGTCTGTCTAAATCAATGTTCTGGTTCCAATACTGGACCTGTTGAAATCCAGTTTAACATGTTCAGGCTCCACCCAACTGACTTCACTCCCAGACTTAGAGAACACCAGTGGTCATCAGCTTTCAAAACTCATCACTTCAAACACCTTATACAGTTTAGCTTATGTTTAAAAAAAGAAAGCCTGAACCATGCCCCTCTCATCCACATCCCTGCCTTTCTCCTCACATACAAAAATCATGAAAATTACAAACACATTGTTTGTACCATACTGGTAACAGTTATGTCGATGGGTCATGGTTTCCTCTGAATGTTTTTGCTTTGTTTTGCTTCAACTGCATATTTAGAAAATAATCTCTCTCTTTTTTTTTGAGGGTGGTTAGCAGGAGCTGATAGGGTGTATAATATACTGATGTGTGTGTGTGTGTGTGTGTGTTGTGTGTGTGTGTGTGTGTGTGTGTGTGTGTGTGTGTGTGTTTGCACCCCTTGGAAATCTCTCACTCCCTCTCTGCCTCCCCCCCTCCCTCCCTCTCTCTGCCTTCCCTTGTTCATCCAACCATAAGTGATAATGTCCCACTGGAATGAACTTTCTGGACTTCTCAGCTACATGAGCCATGGATGACCTAACTTATTGGGATTGCTTTGTTTGTTTGTTTGCTTTTCTTGTTTTTGTTTTCTCCTGGTTTGGTTTAGTTTGGTTTGTTAAGATAGTATTTTGCTGTTTTCATATCTGTGGGTATTGCTCATGTTTTTCATTTTGTCTTGATGCGAAGGTTTCTCTCTATATCCCCCTCCCCCCCCCCCCTCTCTCTCTCTCTCTTTCTCTCTTTGTCTCTGTCTCTTTCTCCTCCTCCTCTCTCTCTCTCTTTCTCTTCCTCTCTCTCTTCCTCTCTCTCTCCCTCTCTCTCTCTCACACGCACACACACACACACACACATGTGCACATACATGCAGGTATGTACACACATGCGCGTACGCATGCACACTGCACATATACACGCATGCCCCCCTGCCCTCCCCAGACACTTATGTATATATATATACATTATAAGCATTCTATCTCTCGGTATCTACTAGTCTGTCTTTCTTGCGTGCATCATATACATTATTTATATTGTCACCTAAATCAGGGCAACCACTTATTTGTGCTTATAAATACTCATGATGAAAATTTCTTTTCTCTCTTCTTCCTGTCTCTGTCTCTGTCTCTCTCTAGTCTCTCTCTAGTCTCTCTCTCTCTCTCAAGGGGGTACACAAAATACATAGGTGCCATGTACTGGATTTTTGGGAAAACACTAAAATCATGCTTGATGCAAATTGTTTGCAACACAGAGCCTTCTTTCTTTTGTACTTTGTAGGTGTGCTTTATGTAACAAGGCCGCCACTTTGAAATAATGTAGCACGACTTTTCTGCCAAGGGCTTGACTGGCCATTCACAGTTCTGAACCCTGTCCATTACAAGCACATCTGTAGTATTTTCATCTGCTTATTCATTATGTCATTTTTCTTCTATCCAGAGTATGTAAGTGTGCTATGGAGTAGGGACTCAAATGAACATTTGAACCATACTTCAGAGTTTGATAAATCCACTTTCCACCTCAAACGAACATTTGAACCATACTTCAAGTTTGAAAATCCACTTTCCACCTCAATGAACATTTGAACCATACTTCAGAGTTTGAGAAATCCACTTTCCACCTCAAACAAACATTTGAACCATACTTCAGAGTTTGATAAATCCACTTTCCACCTCAAACGAACATTTGAACCATACTTCAGAGTTTGTTAAATCCACTTTCCACCTCAAACGAACATTTGAACCATACTTCAGAGTTTGAGAAATCCACTTTCCACCTCAAACGAACATTTGAACCATACTTCAGAGTTTGTTAAATCCACTTTCCACCTCAAACGAACATTTGAACCATACTTCAGAGTTTGAGAAATCCACTTTCCACCTCAAACGAACATTTGAACCATACTTCAGAGTTTGAGAAATCCACTTTCCACCTCAAACGAACATTTGAACCATACTTCAGAGTTTGAGAAATCCACTTTCCACCTCAAACGAACATTTGAACCATACTTCAGAGTTTGTTAAATCCACTTTCCACCTCAAACGAACATTTGAACCATACTTCAGAGTTTGAGAAATCCACTTTCCACCTCAAACGAACATTTGAACCATACTTCAGAGTTTGAGAAATCCACTTTCCACCTCAAACGAACATTTGAACCATACTTCAGAGTTTGAGAAATCCACTTTCCACCTCAAACGAACATTTGAACCATACTTCAGAGTTTGAGAAATCCACTTTCCACCTCAAACGAACATTTGAACCATACTTCAGAGTTTGAGAAATCCACTTTCCACCTCAAACGAACATTTGAACCATACTTCAGAGTTTGTTAAATCCATTTCCACCTCAAACAAACATTTGAACCATACTTCAGAGTTTGTTAAATCCACTTCCCAGCTCAAACGAACATTTCAGAACCATACTTCAGAGTTTGATAAATCCACTTTCCACCTCAAACGAACATTTGAACCATACTTCAGAGTTTGTTAAATCCACTTTCCACCTCAAACGAACATTTCAGAACCATACTTCAGAGTTTGATAAATCCACTTTCCACCTCAAATAAACATTTGAACCATAGTTCCGAGTTTGATAAATCCACTTTCCACCTCAAGTTTGACTGTAGCTCAGATTTTGTGACCAGGTGTCCTTTGTTTGTGAGGTCTAAATGTTGATGCTGGAATTGAAAGGAATACAGACTTGTAATCTTAGAGAAAAATGGAATTCCAACAGTATGGGGTTAGCATCAAGTGTAATGTTTGACGCTTGTTTTCCAGCCACTCATTTGTCATAATTTCATGGTTAGATTACTATCTTATTTGTAGCATTCATGCTGCATTGTATTGAATAAGCAGCGGAATCAACTTCTTTTAAATGTTATGAATATATAAACAAAAACCTTACTTTCCATGTGTGTGTGTGTGTATGTGTGTGTGTGTATGTGTGTGTGTGTGTGTGTGTGTGTGTGAGAGAGAGAGAGAGAGAGAGAGAGAGAGAGAGAGAGAGAGAGAGAGAGAGAGAGTATATGCTTTTGCTACCAGCTGAGAACTTTCACCTTCGTGATCCCATTTTATGGCTCGTTGATTCTCGCACACAACATGTGCTCTACCAACAAGGGGTATGGTCTACTGACTGTTTTGTCAACCTGTCTTCTGTCTGATTGATTACTAGTATTCCTGAGGTCACTTGTGTATACATATAGTTAGGCTGAAGTTTTGAGAGACTGTCAACAATCCTTGATGAATACTTGGTTGTATTGCCTCATTTTCGCAAGCATCATAAAGGCACCTGATTCTGATTACTGAACAAGTGCCAGTGGGAAATTGTCTATAAACATTAGCAGGGTTTTCATTTATCAGCCACAGTTACTTACTGAACAAGTGCCAGTGGGAAATTGTCCATAAACATTAACAGGGTTTTCATTTATCAGCCGCAGTTACTAGTATTTTACTGGTTCAAATGCCAGCAAAAATATGACCACTGCTGTTGTGCACCAATAAAATTTTTTTTGCTCTGACGTTATTGGGGAGAAAGTGGACGCTGCATTCTAAGCACTTGACCTTGACTGATTGCTATGATCGGGCCACTGGTTTTAGTTGACCCAATTGCCTTAGCTGAATTTGCCATACTAATTACCAGTTTTTGAAATGATTAGGGTAATCAGGGATTAAATTTTTAGATGATTGATCAGTAGTGTTGAGTATGATTGAAATGGACCAAGACATGTGTGCTTCAAATATACCTGACACACACAGGCACCAACACATGACCCCTCCCCTCTCTCCCTTCTTTATTTCCCTTCCCTCCCTCGCCCCTCCCCTATATACACACACATCCTCTTTCTCTCACACACACACTTCCCACACTAACACACGAAGGTGTAGACACATACAAATGGATCTGAACTGCGTGCCCCCCAGTATCCCTAAACATTATGGGCAAACACCCTACTACAGTACTAGCACAGGACAAAGCTACCAATGAAAGCAAGTCAGCCTTGCAACTGAACAAACTGAAGAGGAAGTTGTTCATCTTGGTCTACAGATCCTGCTTACTACTCAATACCAAAAGTACGTTTGTTTGGTGGTGGTGGTGATGTTTTTATTCAAAAGTGAAAAATCTTTCAAGAATCTTTATGTCTGATGATGAAAATTATTGAAATTGTTTGTTTTGTTTGTTCAGAAACTTAAGGGGAAAAAAGAGAGAAAAAATGGAAGAAATTGGTAATTATGATAATATCAGCAACACCCCAAGATGCAAGTGATTAAGAGTAATGTCATTTGTTTTCCATTTTTTAAGCAGCTACAAAGGTGAGGTGGTTTGCCTCAAAGGCTTGCAGGTTCAGAGATCATAGATGTGAGTCTCTTTGCATACATGTGGAATGTTGCTGGCTCCCTCTCAGAGTTCAGTGTGCTATAGATTCAAATAGGAAGACTGGAGCCATACAGAGTCCTTAGTTCAACCAATCTATCTAGAGCAAGTGTCTTTAGAGTGTTGCTCAAACTTCCTGACCAGCACTGTACATGTCTACAGTATTTTCTTAGTTTTGGTGAATGCCAGGGTGAAAGAAGCATGATTGCAGCTGGCCTGATGTACTGATTTAGCTTCCTTCCTGCAGATCATCACAGGAATGATTGCAGCTGGCCTGATGTACTGATTTAGCTTCCTTCCTGCAGATCATCACAGGAATGATTGCAGCTGGCCTGATGTACTGATTTAGCTTCCTTCCTGCAGATCATCACAGGAAAGCGTCTGGATTATGTGGCTGTTCATGCCCAGCTGTGCTGGTGATCTTGGTATCGGTGTCCTCAGAAGGTGTGTTGTAAAGGGTTGTGTGAATGAGAGTTTTAAGAAAAGAACATTTTTTATAATGACTTGTTAGTTGACTTCAACACAGTGACAGCCCTGATATGGCCCTTTGCGGTTGGCTGGGCTATAATAAGCAACATTACTTTACCTTACCTTACCCATGCCTGTAGTGAGTTTGTATCAAAGTGTTTAATACGGGCAGGTTCATGTAACCATCACTGGATGCGCATGGTGGCTCGTTCTAGAGAGGAATGATCTCTCTTGCTCAGCACTTAGCTGGGGGCATAGCAGGTGGTGCCCTGTGTATGTAGGATCAAAACAAGTAGCACTGACAACCATCAAGATGACTCAGCCACAGTGCAGTGTCTCCTCATGTGGGTTGCCTCATAATGACTTGAGTATGGTTGCTCCACATGGAATGCAGTGTTGGGCCTGTAACAGAACCAGAGAATGACTCTGGGTGTGGCTTGGGGGGGGGGGGGGGGGGGGGGGAGGAAACTTTCGGTGTGGGTTAGTTAATGATGCCACTGAGGGACAGAAGAGATGAGACAGGCCCTCACCTCTTCCCCACTCCCCACTCCCCGCTTCCTGCCTTCCAACCCTTCTTTCAAACACCCTCCCCCTTACTCACACACAAGAAATAGAAGAAATTTATATATATATATTTTTTTTTTAACAAAAAGGATGATCTCATGTCAAAAGCATCAGTAGACTTTCACAAGATGTGCATTTTAAATTTTACTTTTTTGTGTGTGTGTGTGTTCTTTATGATTTGTGGGTGTGTTCTGTTGAGATTCAATTCCTTGTCTGACCCACGTTCGTTCTTAGATCCATTTTGTCAATCTGAATCAGTGTATTTGTAATTGTTGTGACATGGTACATCTCATAGTGATGTTGCACTCCTCATCGAAACCTCTCCAAGTAATGACAGTGAAATGTCAGAGTGTCAAGATCCTGCTTGACAACATTATACTTTCATGTTGTAAATGAAATGAAATGAAATTCATTTCACTGAGTTAACACAGCGTAATATTATATTTGATGCCCTGAAGCTTTCCCCCCCTCGATTCAACTGTGATCAGCATTATAAAACAGCAGCTGAGGTAGATTCGAACCCTGTCGATATTTCTCCCAAGCATGAAGGAGCAGGCAAAGAGAGCGAGGGACCTGCCACCTCCAGTCAGCTGTGGGCGATCTAGGGAGGTGTGACATTATTGACTGGACAGTTCGACTGATAGCCCATAGTGTGGGTGGTGGTGAGTCACACCTGACTGGCCATGGCTTTGAACTGACAGTGCCGCTGTATCTGTTGGGGAAAACATCCCCAAGTCTTGGTTCACTTACCTCCTTTTTCTTTTATCCCCTGAAGGAGAGCCTGGGAACATTAATCTGGTGTAGGGGTGTTGATTCTACAGACAATAAAAGCTGTAGTGAGTCCCAAGTCAACCCCCCTTTCTTGTTCAGTTCAAACAGGAAGTTAAAATGTGATCTGAGGGCTTTCACAAGACAGAGCAGAAAGTGTGCCCCAGGCGTAGGTACACTACGGAAAAGTGAAAAGTGATTTGCGTGTGCATGAGCAAGAGAATGCTTACAAAATAAATGCACTTGAAGATGCACTCGCATAGAAACTCGTGCACACAAGTATGTAAGCGTACACACGGGGATACACCAAGGTGGATGCATAGAAGCACATACACTCACATGCACGCATGCGTGGGCGTACACACGCACATGCACACACAGACATGCACACACGCAGGCACGCACGCGAGTGCGCATGCACAGACACACACACACACACACACACACACGCTCATGTATGCACACACGCACACACTCACGCACTTGTGTAGCATGTGCACACACACACATGCATGTACACATTTGTGGAGCAATGGACAATGATTTGTGTATGGTAAATGTGTTAGAAAAAAATATGTGTGTATGTGTGTGCGCACGTGCACATGTGTGTGTGTGTGTGTGTGTGTGTGTGTGTGTGTGTGTGTGTGTGTGTGTGTGTGTGTGTGTGTGAGAGAGAGAGAGAGAGAGAGAGAGAGAGAGGTGTCACATTCATGGATCAAGTGGTGGGAAAACCATTTTTCCTACAGCATTCTGCACTTAGAAAAGATGAACCTTTCAAACAAGTGTTAGTCGTAGATTTGATTGAGCACTGCAGTGTATGTGACAGTTGAATGAAGATCCCTCCTCTCCCCTCTCTCTCTCTCTCTCTCTCACTCTCTCTCTCTCTGCATTTGAAATTGATGTTCCAACATTGGTTTCATTTTTTCATATACGCTACCCATATGTATAGGGATACTGGGGCCCATGCAGTTCAGATCCATTTGTGGTAGAAATTGGGTGCTTTTGAAAATGTTGTGTGTACCTTTCTGCATTAAATGCTGCATTTTTTTCTGTCCATTTTCATGAGGACAGGATGTAAAAAAAAAAAAAAAGCTGTAAGCTCATTCTTCATCCCTCGAAAAAGATGATTTTAAGTTGTCATTCACACACAACACACACACACACACACACACACACCACACACACAGAGTGTACAGTGATGCACACATCAAAGAATGATCAGAACATTTTGGGGTATAATGGAGTCAAATTTGATTGATTCAGAGAGAGAGAGAGAGAGAAAGAGACAGAGAGATTGATAGTCTATATTCCTAAGGGTAACTAATAAGCCAAACAATGTTTTTCTTTTGGTTCGCGCCCCTCAGGGAGTAAGGAAACAATTGTTACATGATGTATATTGATTATACATTCTTTACAATGAATAAGATCATTAACGAATGATATTGAGAGTGAGAGAGAGAGGTAAGGTAAGGTAAGATAATGTTGCTTATACGTTATAGCCCAGCCGACCGCAAAGGGCCATATCAGGGCTGTCACCACGTTAAAATCAACTCACAAGAGAGAGAGAGAGAGAGAGAGGGGAGCCTGGGAGGGCAATGAAAGCTTTTGATCCCTGACACACATAGACACATATGCACGCATGCATGAGCACATATGTGTGTGTGTGTGTGTGTGTGTGTGTGTGTGAGAGAGAGAGAGAGAGAGAGAGAGAGAATTTATATAGCTCTATCTCACTCTGTGTCACACATGCACACACGGGTACATAGACACACACGCACACACACTCACACACACACACACACACACACACACACACACACACACACACACACACACACACACACACACATGCATGCGCGCGTACATGTATGCAAACACGCACGCACATATGCATGCATGTGCAGACACAAAAGACTTCAATACTTATTAATTAGCCTTTGACCCCTGCGAGGGCATGGAGGATTTCACATAAAAACATAACTTTTATTCAAAGTAACACCTGCATCAGGCATGTAAAGCGCTTCCATGACCATGTGAAAACAACAACATTACAACATTAGAAAAGTAATTACAGACTCAGAATCAAAAACTTACTTAGAGAATATTTCGACAGGGTTGCCCTGTCTTCTTCAGCTCACTGTTGCTGTTGTGGCAGCGAGGCCTGGTGGGACAACTGTTGTGTGGGGTGAGCGGTTGTCAGGATCTGATTGTAGATGGGGGGAAGTTCAAAGCCTTGATCTCTGTTCAGGCTGGGGCGTCTGGTCTTAATTTCGATGGCTTCTTTAACTTTTCTTTTTGTGAGGAAGGGCTCTGTAGATAAGATCTTGGTTTCTTGGGGGCTGAAACTGTGGCCTCTGGCTTGTAGATGTTCATGTATGGCAGAAGTAGATCGGGTTTGGTGTTCCTGTAGATGGGTGGTGAGTGGTCTTGCCACCACCCGTCTACAGGAACACCAAAACCGATCTACTTCTGCCATACATGAACATTTACAAGCCACAGGCCACAGTCCACAGTCCAGTTTCAGCCCCCAAGAAACCAAGATCTTATCTACAGAGCCCTTCCTCACAAAAAGAAAAGTTAAAGAAGCCGTCAAAATTAAGACCAGACGCCCCAGCCTGAACTTGAACTTCCCCCCATCCACAATCAGATCCTGACAACCGCTCACCTCACACAACAGTCGTCCCACCAGGCCTCGCTGCCACAACAGCAACAGTGAGCTGAAGAAGACAGGGCGACCCTGTCGAAATATTCTCTAAGTAAGTTTTTGATTCTGAGTCTGTAACTACTTTTCTAATGTCGAATCCAGAATCCAGAAACCTATATTCTTAAACATTACAACATTTGATGAATTTACTTGATTTTAACAGCAAATTTTTGTTTGCAAGCGGAAAATTAATTACAAAATGAGAATAAAACTTCAGATACTAATAGCTATGAGGTGGCATTTTTTTTTGCAGACAGGACACTCCAATGGAGTTCATGTCACATTTTTGATAAATTCAGAGCTCGCAGGGAACTGCACATATTCTCTCTGTTTCAATAAGTAGATATTGAGTGTTACATCTGAAATTGAATAGTGAAATCAAGTTGGCATGAGGTAATATAACCAATATATTTTTCTGTTTAATGTTGTTTTATAATGTCTATGAAGTTAAGTATGAAACATGCATTTCTTAATTTTCTTTGTTTTAAATGCTGTTTTATGTCTATAAAACATGCGTCTAGTACTTCGCTGTAATGCTTCCCGCCTTATATTTTCAAAATTATTCTTCAAGAATGAGTAGCCATTTGACATTAAAAAAAAATCTTTGTTTAATGAATATTTGAGATTCCCAAATGCAGTCAAATCTAGTTTCAGCTGAAATTGGACCGATGTGACTGATGCAGTCTGATTGATAAACCCCTTTGCATACTATACATGATACAGCAGACTGTGATAAACCCCTTTGCATACTAATTACTATACATGATACAGCAGACTGTGATAAACCCCTTTGCATACTATACATGATACAACAGACTGTGATAAACCCCTTTGCGAACTATACATGATACAGCAGACTGTGATAAACCCCTTTGCATACTATACATGATACAACAGACTGTGATAAACCCCTTTGCATACTGTAAATGATGCAACAGACTGTGTAAACCCCTTTGCATACTGTAAATGATACATCAGACTGTCCATTTTTGAAGTGAGTGTGTCTAGATTGTCAGATATAAGACCAGTCCACAATCAGATTAATCTTGATTTGATAAGGACAGACGGTGGGGAAATTCCAGTTTGATTGCAGATGAAATTATTCATGGTACTTCTCATAAATCAGAGAAACATTTCAGCAATTTTTATTTTACAGATGAAATTATTCATGGTACTTCTCATAAATCAGAGAAACATTTCAGCAATTTGTATTTTACAGATGAAATTATTCATGGTACTTCTCATAAATCAGAGAAACATTTCAGCAATTTGTATTTTACAGATGAAAGTATTCATGGTACTTCTCATAAATCAGAGAAACATTTCAGCAATTTGTATTTTACAGATGAAATTATTCATGGTACTTCTCATAAATCAGAGAAACATTTCAGCAATTTGTATTTTACAGATGAAATTATTCATGGTACTTCTCATAAATCAGAGAAACATTTCAGCAATTTGTATTTTACAGATGAAAGTATTCATGGTACTTCTCATAAATCAG
>CM065735.1:3349027-3354027 GCA_033310375.1 Conus canariensis
CACTCTTGCATACGCACACATGCATACTCGCACTGACACAGACATCCACTCACACACACGCATGCACGCAGCACGCACGCACGCACATACACACACACACACACACACACACACACACACACACACACACACAGGGCTTGAGGCAAAAGAAAAATCAAAACATGTACATGTGCTAAACCTTTGAATGTATTCAGTTTAGATAGGGCTTGTTAGTAAGGTGAGTGCACTGAATTATGCATGGCATTGATTGCACCCGGCCTGTGTGGAACACGCAGTATACCAGAATACCAAATGTACTGTAACTCCTTGCTTCTGGCTCATTTTTCCCACAGCCATGCTTCACACACACACACACACACACACACACACACACACACACACAACACACACACCACACACATGCACACACACACGCGCACGCGCGCCACACACACACACACACACACACACACACACACACACACACACATGCACACACACTCCACCCACCCACCCCTACACAACACACACACTCAGACACACACATACACACACATGCACGCATGCACACAGCACACACAAACACACACACACATGCACACACACACACTGATACACACACATATGCATGTATGCATACATACCCCCCCCCCCTCCCCCCCACACACACATAAAGCTTCAGCTGAAATGTTTATGTTCACAATACTGATAACAGAAACCTTTTAAGATTTAATGATAGTGATAATAATAATAGTAATGATAATAATGATGATAATAGTGATAATAACAATAACAATAATAATTATTATTATCATTACCAAGAGCACTAATATAGTGCCTATCCTTGGTCAGAAAACAAGCTCAGATTGCTTTACAATCCATGATCACACTGTCTTTAACACAATGGGTTGCCTGCCTCTGTAGAGCATACTGAAGAGTTTCCTGTTTGCGCTTGCCTTCATTCAGTTGTTTCACATTCAGTTAATGTCAGTCACTCAGTTTTCTTCCTTCTTTCTTTTAGTTGTTCATGCAGGATGTATGGTATTTATATGTAATGTGCACCCATACCAACAGAGAGACTGGCCTTCTCTTTTGTAAGTTGATGATGGGGTTATACTTGTGTACAAGATGTCATACGTGCACACATGGAACCTTGGTTTATAGTCTAGTTTGAAAGACTTTTCAGGAAATGGAGTCAGATCCAGGGTTAACTCCAAGGGAAAAAATCCTTCTGTACTAAAACGGCCCGGCAGAGATTTAAACCCACAACCCCGGGATCACCAGAATGACGAGAACGACACTCTGTCAACTTAGTTTTGCCGGCCATCGGTCATTATGGGAAAAAAGCTCTGAAACCAACATTACTGTGCGCATGTGAAGAGATCTGGTTGGCGTGATTTTGAACTGGTTAACAGCCTGAACAGAAGTAACGCGTATACATATGTGTTGTTTACTTTTCAGTTTTATGTGTGTGGTAAAGGAAGGAGCCAAGAATATATATATATATATATATATATATATATATATATATATATATATATATATATGTAATATTTAGATTGCATAATGACAAGAGTGGTTTGCATAACTACAACTAGTACAAGAGTGGTTATTACTTGGAAATGGAATCGAAATATGTTCCTTGGTAAGAAGGAAGCACAACGACATAGTGGACAGTGTACATGTTTGTTTCCTTGAGGGAAAATGAATGATTAAAAGGGAGGTCAGGTTTACCAGGAAAATGAGTTTATTTAGATCATAATTTCTTTATTGCTCATCATCATTGGTTCAAGAAAATAAAAAAGCAACTGTAATGAATAGCACACACTTCTGTTTTCCTCATCGTTATCACATTGACACTTTGTGTTTTTTGTTGGGCTCTTTCTCCTCTGACTGTTTGTCTGTCTGTCTCTATATCTCTCTGTCTGTCTTTCTGTCTATCTGTATATCTGTCTGTCTGTCTTTTTGTCATTCATTCCTCCTCTCTCTCTCTCTCTCTCTCCCTCTCACTCTCTCTCCCTCTCTCTCTTTCACATTTTTTCTCTGTGTGTGTGTGTGTGTGTGTGTGTGTGTTCTCTCTCTCTCTCTCTCTCTCTCTCTCTCTCTCTCTCTCTCTCTTCTCTCTGTATATCAGTGTTTATTTTTGTCATTTCTATTTTCAGTCTGCTGCTGCCATGTGTGTTTTTGCATACCTCCCAAAGAGGATTTGCATCAGATTTTGCCGGGAACTGCCTGCCTCTGTGTGTGTGTGTGTGTGTGTGTGTGTGTGTGTGTGTGTGTGTGTGTGTGTGCGTGCGTGCGTGCGTGCGTGCGTGTGTGTGTGTGTGTGTCCGTGGGTGCTGCGTGCGTGCGTGCGTGCAGCGCGCGCGCGCGCGCGCGTGTGTGTGTGTGTGTGTGTGTGTGTGTGTGTGTGTGTGTTTGCAGAAACATGCAGTAATACATTTTACAGTAACTCTGTTTAAAAACATCACGTCTTCTGAGATGCTAACTCTCAGACCATCACTTGAAGTCAGTTGACTAGGGGAGTAAAAAAAAAAAAAAATAAAATGTCCTGGGCTAGAATCAAACTATGGAACCTGAATCTCTTCAGTTTGTCAGGACATTGTGGTATCCACTAGCTCACCTTTCCACACACAACACATGGGCAGGAAGTGGACATTTTCATGATGACCAGAAGCAAGGATACCAGTCAGAGCGTGATGGATGGGCAGCCGCCTTTTGGGTTGGAGTGTAGATGTGTGACATGAGGTCAGGGTCTTGGTGTAATATTGTTTGTACAACCATAAGTTAATATGACAATAAATTGGTTTCAGTCAGTCAGTAATATTGTTTCCATGGCACCGAAACAGTCAGGTGTAAAACAAGTAGATCAGTTCTGTGCATTGCATTTTCTTCTTCATTAGAGAACTGAAATGCAGGTGCAAAGTTGTTGAAGCTGTTAGTGTGAAAATCAGAGGTGGTTTCAGAGAGAGACTGTCTTTTTTCTTTTTTTTTTATCTTAGTGATGATGAGTACAACCAGGGTTAAGTCAGTTTTTTCTTTATCTAGGGTAACCTCCCAGTGGAGAATTGCGAAGGTGAAGTGCATTGATAAAACAATGAAAATGTAGTTTTATAGTTTGACATATATATCAATCTGAAGTAGGTAGCACTTTGTATGTTATTCTACAACGTGGAAGTTTGGATGAATGGGTTGTTATGTACATAACACCATGGTTCTCATCAGTTTGTCTAGCTGTGTATATTTAGTTACAAGTGTGTTGACAATTTTCTTTCTTAACTTTGCTTTCTTTTGCTCCTAATGATTTTTCTTCTTTGCTTTTTTTAAAAAGTCTTATAAAGTTTGCATGAATTTTCTGATATTCCATGTGGGTGTATTGTATATTGGGACTGTTTTGAGGGGAGGAAAAGAAAGTGCTGAGACAGCATCACTTTGTGAATAACATCATTTTAGAAATGTGTTGATCGTGTATGGGTAGCTGGTGAAAGTGTATTGTGGTTGTAGGGACATTTCTGTGTTTTTAAGAGAAGCA
Source organism: Conus canariensis (assembly GCA_033310375.1). Lineage (NCBI taxonomy): Eukaryota > Metazoa > Mollusca > Gastropoda > Neogastropoda > Conidae > Conus > Conus canariensis. Next base: position 3,352,539 of record CM065735.1, read on the forward strand.
TGAGGTTGTTAATCCTTTATCATCACTTTCACTGTTGTAGTTTTCTTAATCATATTGCATTAGGATGTGGTATATACTGGGGTTTAAAAAAAAAAAAAATTTCCTGTTTTCTTTTTTCTTTGCTTGATAAAAGATGTTTTAAATTCACATTATTCACATTATTTATGTTTTCCTTTTCATATGTACATAAATCCTCACATAGTCACACTCTGCAACTCACACACACACACACACGCACACGCACACACGCACGCACGCACGCACACGCACACACACACACACACACACACACACACACAACTGTAACACACACACACAACACACACACACCACACACACACACACACACACACACACACACACACACACACACACACTGTAAACACACACACAACACACACACACACACACACACACACACACACACACACACACACACACACACACACACACACTATAACACACACACACACACACACACACACACACACACACACACACACACACACATCACACATCTTCCTCTCTTCCTAGCCGTCGGCCTTCCCTTCTCCCAACATCAGTGATGACCATTACAGCTGACAGAAATCTATGGAAGCCATGGAGAAGAAGTGTAACGTAATGGAAGATCTGACAAACTGGATCAATTCCCCTCCATCGATGGCCTCTGAAGGAGAATTCCTCTTGATGGCTGCTAGAAATGACTTTTAATTTTGACAGATCGCCACAGAGCTTTCTCTTAGACTGTCTGATCTCTTAATCTCCTGAAAATATCTTTTTTGCCGAGGATTTCTGGATCTTGAAAGGAATGGAACTGTGAAGAGGAAGGGGCAGATTGGGAGGGAGGGAGGAATTGTAGGGGTGAGGTGGTGGAGGTGGGGGCAGGGTTGAAGGGGTTTTGCTGATTCCTCTTCCACCTCCCCTTCCCTGTCAAACCTGTCCCTCACCTCTTCCACCTCCCCTTCCCTGTCAAACCTGTCCCCTCACCTCTTCCACCTCCCCTTCCCTGTCAAACCTGTCCCCTCACCTCTTCCACCTCCCCTTCCCTGTCAAACCTGTCCCCTCACCTCTTCCACCTCCCCTTCCCTGTCAAACCTGACCCCTCACCTCTTCCACCTCCCCTTCCCTGTCAAACCTGTCCCCTCACCTCTTCCACCTCCCCTTCCCTGTCAAACCTGTCCCCTCACCTCTTCCACCTCCCCTTCCCTGTCAAACCTGTCCCCTCACCTCTTCCACCTCCCCTTCCCTGTCAAACCTGACCCCTCACCTCTTCCACCTCCCCTTCCCTGTCAAACCTGTCCCCTCACCTCTTCCACCTCCCCTTCCCTGTCAAACCTGACCCTCACCTCTTCCACCTCCCTTCCTTCAAACTTCCCTCACCTCTTCCACCTCCCCTTCCTGTCAAACCTGACCCCTCACCTCTTCCACCTCCCCTTCCCTGTCAAACCTGACCCCTCACCTCTTCCACCTCCCCTTCCCTGTCAAACCT
>CM065735.1:3361527-3376527 GCA_033310375.1 Conus canariensis
TGTTTTGTGTTTTAAGATTGAAAGAGAAAAGACACGATAGCCGCCGTTCTGAATACTGCAGGAAATAATGAAAAAACAGGAAAAAAACTGTCAGTCTATCTATCTGTCTGTCTGTCTGTTTGTCTGTCTATCTGTCAGTCTGTCTGTCTGTCTGTCTATCTGTCTGTCTCTCTATCTGTCTATCTGTCTGTGTATCTATCTATCTGTCTGTCTGTCTGTCTGTCTGTCTGTCTGTCTGCCTGTCTGTTTGTCTATCTATCTGTCTGTCTCTCTATCTACCTAACTTCCTGTCTCTGTCTCTCTCTGTCTCTCTCTGTCTCTGTCTCTATCTCTCTCTGTCCCTCCCTCTCTAATTGCTGCTGATGGTCTGTATGTCAGAAGCTCAAACTCTCAGATCTCCTTACTAGAGAAAGAGAGAATGTGATGTGTATTTTCAGACTACTGTGGAACAGACTGTTTGTGTTCAGGTTGAAGTCATGCAACTAATGGCCTTTTTTTTCTTTTTTTTTGTGTGAATGTGTGCACATTTCTCAGTCTATCTCTGTTTCTCAGTCTCTTTTCCTCTCTGTCAGTCTCTGTCTGCCTCTTGTCTTCTCTCTCTGTTTCTGTTTGTCTGTCTCTTGCCCTCTCTGTCTGTGTCTCTTGTCCTCGCTACATGTCTCCGTTTGTCTGTTGTCCTCTCCATCTGTCTATGTCTCTGTCTGTCTGTCTGTCTGTCTGTCTGACTGTGTCTGTCTCTGTGACTCTCACTCTCCTGCTGTCTCTCTATTCTCTCTCTCAGTCTCACTGTGTCTCTTCCCCATCCCCTCCCCTCTCCTCACCCTATCTTAATAGGATTGATAGGATAAATTCTAGAACCATTAAATGAAACAAATTCTACATCACCAGCGCTATTGCATGCACGCACACCCACACCCACACACCCACACACACACACCCGCACACACACACCCGCACACACACACCCACCCACACCCACACCCACACCCACACCCACCCACCCACCCACCCACACACATAAGTCTGCACACCATGCTCATGGCAGGCCCACATGCACGCTGGCATCTGACTCTAATCCTCCTGTACATACAGGTAGTCAACAGGCATAGTGAACTCTTTCAGCCCTGCATGCACCCAACTCATCATGGGGCACATGAACAAGTCTGCCTGTGCCCGAGCATTGTCACTGTCAGTTGAGAGCAGCATACACAATGAGTACAGGGAGGCTGTTCTGAAGTTAACTGCCTTTTTGTATCATGTCATGCTTTGAGTCCTTGAATTTTGAATGATTTAATGTTTTTTTGTTTTGTGTGTGTGTGTGTGTGTGTGTGTGTGTGTGTGTGTGTTTTGTCATTTTTTCTGAGATCTCGAGCCAATGAAGTAATGTCACAACGTAATACGAACTTTTTGTAGACATACTCAGCAAATACTTAAACTGTAAAGACAAAAGTATGAGATACACTTCACAGTAATGGATTCAAGTGTTAGTTGCATTTCATCACAAAATGTGATGATGAAAATTGTCAGTGTAATAAGTGTGCATGCAGTGATGAAGGACGTGTTTAGCCCTGGATTGATAGCCCAGGATTGATCAAACACGATGAGATATGACAAATTGTAGGAACATCACGTTTCTGATGCTGTGTGTCCTTTCCATGTGCCAGTCCAGAGTGGTGACAGTGTGAGTACAGCTGCCCCGATCTTCCATCAACTGAACAGTCAACACACACCAGGCTGGGAAAGGTTGCACAGCCAGTGGCTGTGTCAGGGCTGCTAGGGTGAAGGAATCCTCAGACAATGTAGAAGGAACTCACATTTGTACTGAACAGCCGGCGACATTTATCAGACCTCTGAAGCAGATGTGGTCACACACCTCAAATCAAGATAGGCGTAGTCGTGGTGAAGCTGTGGTACAACATCAGTGCAGACAGGGGTGGAATGGCTGGTGTCACTGTCAGATAAATCAGTGCAGACAGGGGTGGAATGGCTGGTGTCACTGTCAGATAATTCATTGCAGACAGGGGGTGGAATGGCTGGTGTCACTGTCAGATGATTCATTGCAGACAGGGGGTGGAATGGCTGGTGTCACTGTCAGATAATTCATTGCAGACAGGGGGTTGAATGGCTGGTGTCACTGTCAGATAACTCAGTGCAGACAGGGGGTTGAATGGCTGGTGTCACTGTCAGATAATTCAGTGCTGACAGGGGGTTGAATGGCTGGTATCAGATAATACAGTGCAGACAGGGGTTGAATGGCTGGTGTCAGATAATTCATTGCAGACAGGGGTTGAATGGCTGGTGTCAGATAATTCATTGCAGACAGGGGGTTGAATGGCTGGCATCACTGTCAGATAATTCATTGCAGACAGGGGGTTGAATGGCTGGTGTCAGATAATTCATTGCAGACAGGGGGTTGAATGGCTGGTGTCAGATAATTCATTGCAGACAGGGGGTTGAATGGCTGGCATCACTGTCAGATAATTCATTGCAGACAGGGGGTTGAATGGCTGGTGTCAGATAATTCATTGCAGACAGGGGGTTGAATGGCTGGTGTCAGATAATTCATTGCAGACAGGGGGTTGAATGGCTGGTGTCTCTGTCAGATAATTCAGTGCTGACAGGGGGTTGAATGGCTGATGTCAGATAATTCAGTGCAGACAGAGGTTGAATGGCTGGTGTCAGATAATTCAGTGCAGACAGGGGGTTGAATGGCTGGTGTCACTGTCAGATAATACAGTGCAGACAGGGCGTTGAATGGCTGGTGTCAGATAATTCAATGCAGACAGGGGGTTGAATGGCTGGTGTCAGATAATTCATTGCAGACAGGGGGTTGAATGGGTGGTGTCACTGTCAGATAATTCATTGCAGACAGGGGGTTGAATGGCTGGTGTCAGATAATTCATTGCAGACAGGGGGTTGAATGGCTGGTGTCAGATAATTCATTGCAGACAGGGGGTTGAATGGCTGGTGTCAGATAATTCATTGCAGACAGGGGGTTGAATGGCTGGTGTCAGATAATTCATTGCAGACAGGGGGTTGAATGGCTGGTGTCACTGTCTGATAATTCATTGCAGACAGGGGGTTGAATGGCTGGTGTCAGATAATTCATTGCAGACAGGGGGTTGAATGGCTGGTATCAGATAATTCAGATTTGACCATTTTCAGTCGCCGTAAGGACTATATGTATGCAAACCGATGCTGATGATAGCATTATGCCGTATTTGTCATCTGTTGATCTGATTGCAAGAAGCAACATTGGAATATCTGGAGCACTCGGCACAGCTCTGTTTTATTCGCCCTAAGGACAGTACCATCTGAATTGTTCTGTTATAGATTGGTGTGTATACTGTGTGTAAGTCTGGGTTTTGACCCATGGCGAGAGTCTTTTTGTGTTCTTTCCATGCAGGAATAGCCCTGATAGAGCCTTGCGCAGTCAGCTGGACTTTAAGGACAATGAACCTGTCAACAGTTTTTCTCATGGGAAGGCCTAGATCATTGAAAAGACATCAGTGGATTTCTCCCTCAGGTGTGAATCCACTTTCCTCCCATGTCATTAGCAAATGGACGTGTAGACTGAAGGCGGTTTCTCTCAGGTCACATGGTGGTCATTTCACTCCTTCCATGTCATTAGCAAATGGACGTGTAGTCTGAAGGCGGTTTCTCTCAGGTCACATGGTGGTCACTTCACTCAGTGACTCTGGCGCAGCTCCTTAATGACGGGAGAAAAGCCACAGGAATACTGATGAGGGACTGCTTTCTTGCCAGCTTCAGTATTGATCTGTTAGGATTTGGTGGGCATTGGGAGATGTAGTCAGTCTGTCCCCCTGTGTTAGACAAGCAGTAATGAGATAGGGAAAAGGTGGGGGATGATGCGATGTTGGAAATTCAAGCACAGGGCTTGACTGACTTATTGTTGATACGTTACAGAACGTGGTATGTACACATGAGTGGTTTAACTGCATGTGTTCTAGTATTCATGGTTGACATAAAAATGTCTTTGCACTTGCATAATGTACCCATTGGTCCGTCCAGCTTGACCTGGGAATCAGTTCTAATGCTTGATCAAGTGTTTTTGTCAGTGAGCCCTGTCTGCGCTGAAGAAGAAAATGGGCTGTTTACGATGGAATGATCAAAGGTACTGTATATTGCAGTCACTGGGTTTGTTTTTCATCAGAAATGTTTTGAAAGTGAGTCAGTTTAGTTTAGTGGCCATCTGGTGTCAGATGAATCGGCATTTCACTAATTGAAAATACCCAGACTGGTTTTGATATAACGAGTTTCACATGTCTGCTGATCAGTTTGACATGTATATGTGAAGACTTGAGGTGAGAGCAAAGATTGATGTTGGTCTGTGACTTACATGCAGCATGGCCTAAAATGTCAGCTTGATGAAAGGGACATCTTCATGCATCCTGTCTCTCCCAGTTGTGAACTGCGTTTCTCTCATAGCTGGGATGTTTATTAACCACACTAGGTGTAAACCATGTCAGCAGCATGCCCGTCAGATGGGTTTATCTTCATGGTGTAAACCATGTCAAAGCATGCCCGTCAGATGGGTTTATCTTCTTGGTGTAACCATGTCAGCAGCATGCCCGTCAGATGGTTTATCTTCATGTGTAAACCATGTCGAAGCATGCCCGTCAGATGGGTTTATCTTCTTGTGAAACCATGTCAGCAGCATGCCGTCAGATGGTTATCTTGTTGTTGTGAACCATGTCAGCAGCATGCCCGTCAGATGGGTTTATCTTCTTGGTGTAAACCATGTCAACAGCATGCCCGTCAGATGGGTTTATCTTGGTGTAAACCATGTCAGCAGCATGCCCGTCAGATGGGTTTATGTTCTTGGTGTAAACCATGTCAACAGCATGCCCGTCAGATGGGTTTATGTTCTTGGTGTAAACCATGTCAACAGCATGCCCGTCAGATGGGTTTATCTTCTTGGTGTAAACCATGTCAACAGCATGCCCTTCAGATGGGTTTATCTTCTTGGTGTAAACCGTGTCAGCAGCATGCCCGTCAGATGGGTTTATCTTCTTGGTGTAAACCATGTCAACAGCATGCCCTTCAGATTGGTTTATCTTCTTGGTGTAAACCGTGTCAGCAGCATGCCCGTCAGATTGGGTTTATCTTCTTGGTGTAAACCATGTCAGCAGCATGCCCGTCAGATGGGTTTATCTTCTTGGTGTAAACCATGTCAGCATCATGCCCTTCAGATGGGTTTATCTTCTTGGTGTAAACCATGTCAGCAGCATGCCCTTCAGATGGGTTTATCTTCTTGGTGTAAACCATGTCAGCAGCATGCCCGTCAGATGGGTTTATCTTCTTGGTGTAAACCATGTCAGCAGCATGCCCTTCAGATGGGTTTATCTTCTTGGTGTAAACCGTGTCAGCAGCATGCCCGTCAGATGGGTTTATCTTCTTGGTGTAAACCATATCAGCAGCATGCCCTTCAGATGGGTTTATCTTCTTGGTGTAAACCATGTCAGCAGCATGCCCTTCAGATGGGTTTATCTTCTTGGTGTAAACCATGTCAGCAGCATGCCCTTCAGATGGGTTTATCTTCTTGGTGTAAACCATGTCAGCAGCATGCCCTTCAGATGGGTTTATCTTCTTGGTGTAAACCATGTCAGCAGCATGCCCTTCAGATGGGTTTATCTTCTTGGTGTAAACCATGTCAGCAGCATGCCCGTCAGATGGGTTTATTTTCTTCTCTGTCATGGCAGCCAGACTGATTAAACACCTGACGGAAAATGATTCTTGGATTTTCAGTTCAGAAAGGAGGCATTCCAGGTGTGTCTGAGTCTGTAGAACATGCCAGTGTGATTTGAGAAACAATTCAAAGAGTGAAGGCAGAGAGTCAGGAACTTGACATGATATTGCTTGATCTGTCAAATGCATGTAGATCAGTTCCACATGAGATTATTCAACAGGCCCTCGAGTTGTATTATGTCCCAAAGGAAAGAGAAGAAATGCTGGATCAGTCTGGAAGTTGTGAAACAATAGGCTGTGCAATTTGTCCAATAGTGTTTGTGTTGGCAATGGAGGTTGTCTTGAAAGCTGCCATGAGCTGTACAGGTCCAGCAGACCTCAGGAAAGAAGACCAGAGGGTAGCATTAAAGCCTCCGTGGATGACACAACAGTGCTTTCTGACAAGGGAGGCGAGGCCCACAAAATATTGAAGCAGTTAGACAAGTTTGTTGCTTCATCCAGGATGAGTTTCAAACCAAAGAAATCTTGAAGCCTCTCTGTGTGTAAAGGAAAAGTAGCCACAACAGTTGCATTCACTGTATCCCACCAAGCCATTCCAACTGTACAGAGCCATTCAAGAGCATTAGAATGTTGAAACCCCACATCATTTAGTTACAAGCCACATTTTGTCAGTGTCGCAAATTGTAAATAAGCAAACTAGGTAACATGTGAATTGACACACACACGCACCCCACACACACACACACACACACACACACACACACACACACACACACACACACACACACACACACACAGTAACAAGCCTCTCAGAAGTAACAGGTTACTGTATCTGTGACAGTCGACACTGACAGTCTCATCTTTTTTTTCCCTTGGCATCTTTTCCCAGCATAATTTTCCTGTTTGATGACGTGGAATCCCGGGATGAAGATACAGATGGAGAAAGCATGAGCACCAACTTCCTCCCTCAGCCCGCCATCCCCCCCCCCCTTCCCCAAACCACACACATGTATATTCCAACATACATGCCCCCCTCCTTCCCCTCTTCATCCCCCCCCCCCCCCCTAAAAAAAAAAGAATTCACTTTCCTTCCAAGTGTCACTTCACATTGTGATCACCAACTTACCTTTCCTTCCTCCTGTGTAGCACATTAACCATAAAGGTTTAGGAGGTCGCTGGGCAAGTGGCCTTGAGAATGTGATAGTGATCACACACAGAGTTAATTTTCCTGGGTCATTGGGGGTTAAGTGGAGAGGGAGGGGGGGGGGAAGCAGCAGGATGGAGTGTAGAAATAGGAGGGAGAGTGGAGGAAGCCACTAGAGAGAAGGGGCTGAGTGACCATGATGATTGAGGTGCATTCAGGCATGGCCAGACCAACTGACAGAGAGGTCCTACAAAGTTCAAGTCATTTGATTTCCCCCAAGGGGCTGCTCAGGTACAGGCTGCTACGCCTAGGTTACCATGGGAGGGGGGGGGGAGTCTGTGAGTGAGGAGGGCAGGAGATGTAGGGATAAGAAAGAAAGAGAGAGAGAGAGGGGGGGGGGGTGTGAAACTGGTGTAGTTACTTTGTGGAAGGCGGTACTTAAGGGGAAACTGGTGGTAGTTACTTTGTGGAAGGTGGTACTGTAGTCTGTTGAGGGGAAACTGGTGGTAGTTACTTTGTGGAAGGCGGCACTGTAGTCTGTTGAGGGGAAACTGGTGGAAGTTACTTTGTGGAAGGTGGTACTGTAGTCTGTTGAGGGGGAAACTGGTGGTAGTTACTTTGTGGAAGGCGGTACTTAAGGGGGAAACTGGTGGTAGTTACTTTGTGGAAGGCGGTACTTAAGGGGGAAACTGGTGGTAGTTACTTTGTGGAAGGCGGTACTGTAGTCTGTTGAGGGGGAAACTGGTGGTAGTTACTTTGTGGAAGGTGGTACTGTAGTCTGTGAAGTGAGGTGGAAACTGGTGGTAGTTACTTTGTGGAAGGCGGTACTTAAGGGGAAACTGTAGTGTACTGTTTACTTTGTGGAGGTGGTACTGTAGTCTGTTGAGGGGAAACTGTGGTAGTTAACTTTGTGGAAGGTGGTACTGTAGTCTGTTAAGGGGGAAACTGGTGTAGTTACTTTGTGGAAGGGGCACTGTAGTCTTGAGGGGTAAACTTGAGGGGAAACTGGTGGTAGTTACTTTGTGGAAGGCGGTACTTAAGGGGGAAACTGGTAGTAGTTACTTTGTGGAAGGTGTACTGTAGTCTGTTGAGGGGAAACTGGTGGTAGTTACTTTGTGGAAGGGTACTGTAGTCTGTATGAGGGGGAAACTGGTGGTAGTTACTTTGTGGAAGGGGCACTGTAGTCTGTTGAGGGGAAACTGGTGGTAGTTACTTTGTGGAAGGCGTACTTAAGGGGGAAACTGGTGTAGTTACTTTGTGGAAGGTGGTACTGTAGTCTGTTGAGGGGGAAACTGGTGGTAGTTACTTTGTGGAAGGTGGTACTGTAGTCTGTTGAGGGGAAACTGGTGGTAGTTACTTTGTGGAAGGCGTACTGTAGTCTGTTGGGGAAACTGGTGGTAGTTACTTTGTGGAAGGCTGGTAAGAGTCTTTGAGAGGGGAAACTGGTGGTAGTTATTGTGGAAGGTGACTGTATCTGTGAAGGGGAAACGGTGGTAGTACTTTGTGGAAGGCGACTAGGGGAAACTGGTGTAGTTACTTTGTGGAAGGTGGAACTGTAGTCTGTTGAGGGGAAACTGGTGGTAGTTACTTTGTGGAAGGCGACTGTAGTTATGAGGGGGAAACTGGTGTAGTTACTTTGTGGAAGGTGTACTGTAGTCTGTTGAGGGGGAAACTGGTGGTAGTTACTTTGTGGAAGGTGGTACTGTAGTCTATTGAGGGGAAACTGGTGGTAGTTACTTTGTGGAAGGCGTACTGTAGTCTGTTGAGGGGGAAACTGGTGGTAGTTACTTTGTGGAAGGCGGTACTACTTAAGGGGGAAACTGGTGTATTACTTTGTGGAAGGTGGTACTGTAGTCTATTGAGGGGAAACTGGTGGTAGTTACTTTGTGGAAGGGTCACTGTAGTCTGTTGAGGGGGAAACTAGGTGGTAGTTACTTTGTGGAAGGCTGTACTATCAATTGAGGGGGAAACTGGTGGTAGTTACTTTGTGGAAGGTGGACTGTAGTCTGTTGAGGGGGAAACTGGTGGTAGTTACTTTGTGGAAGGCGGTACTAGTCTGTTAGGGAAACTGTGGTAGTACTTGTGGAGGGAAACTGGGAATGGTAAGTTACTTTGTGGAAGGTGGTACTGTAGTCTAGTTGAGGGGAAACTGGTGGTAGTTACTTTGTGGAAGGCGGTCACTGTAGTCTGTTGAGGGGAAACTGGTGGTAGTTACTTTGTGGAAGGCTGTACTGTAGTCTGTTGAGGGGGAAACTGGTGGTAGTTACTTTGTGGAAGGGTACTGTAGTCTATTGAGGGGGAAACTGGTGGTAGTTACTTTGTGAAGGCGTCACTGTAGTCTGTTGAGGGGGAAACTGGTGGATAGTTACTTTGTAGGAAGGTGACGTACTGTTAGGGGGAAACTGGTGTATTACTTTGTGGAAGGGGACTGTAGTCTTATGAGGGGGAAACTGGTGGTAGTTACTTTGTGGAAGGTGTACTGTAGTCTGTTGAGGGGGAAACTGGTGATAGTTACTTTGTGGAAGGTGGTACTGTAGTCTATTGAGGGGGAAACTGGTGGTAGTTACTTTGTGGAAGGCATCACTGTAGTCTGTTGAGGGGGAAACTGGTGGTAGTTACTTTGTGGAAGGCTGTACTTAAGGGGAAACTGGTAGTAGTTACTTTGTGGAAGGTGGTACTGTAGTCTATTGAGGGGGAAACTGGTGGTAGTTACTTTGTGGAAGGCGGCACTGTAGTCTGTTGAGGGCAAACTGGTGGTAGTTACTTTGTGGAAGGCTGTACTGTAGTCTGTTGAGGGGAAACTAGTGGTAGTTACTTTGTGGAAGGCGGCACTGTAGTCTGTTGAGGGGAGACTGGTGGTAGTTACTTTGTGGAAGGCGCACTGTAGTCTGTTGAGGGGAAACTGTGGTAGTTACTTTGTAGAAGGTGGAACTGTAGTCTGTTGAGGGGAAACTGGTGGTAGTTACTTTGTACTGTAGTCTGTTGAGGGGAAACTGGTGGTAGTTACTTTGTGGAAGGCTGTACTGTAGTCTGTTGAGGGGAAACTGGTGGTAGTTACTTTGTGGAAGGCTGTACTGTAGTCTGTTGAGGGGGAAACTGATGGTAGTTACTTTGTGGAAGGTGGAACTATCGTCTGTTGAGGGGAAACTGGTGGTTGTTACTTTGTAGAAGGCGGAACTGTAGTCTGTTGAGGGGAAACTGGTGGTAGTTACTTTGTGGAAGGCTGTACTGCAGTCTGTTGCTGTGGGGTTTGGTTGCTTCGCTCAGTCTGTAGAAACAGACAGTCCACTAACTACTCTTGTGTATGCTCATCAATATCCACACACTAGAATCATTCTCAAGACAAATGAACACATCAAAAGACAAAATGTGGCTAGCTGTTGTTGCAAGATAATTATTTTTTAAAAAAAGTGTGTTTCTGTTTGACTGTCTTTCTCCCCTCCCACACCCTCTCTCCCTCCCTTCCTTACAGTGCTTGCTGTCTCTTTCTTTCCTGCAGTGTCTTTCTCTCTGTCTTTGTCTCTGTCTCTCTTTTGTCTCCTCTGTCGTTTTTTTGTGTCTGTTGTCTATCTTCAGGTGTCTCTTTCTGTTCCTTTTTCTCTCTTTATCTCACTGTCTCTGACTCTCTTTCTCTGTATCACTGTCTGTCTGTCTGTTTGTCTTTCTCTCTCTTTATCTCACTGTCTCTGACTCTCTTTCTCTGTATCACTGTCTGTCTGTCTGTTTGTCTTTCTCTCTCTTTATCTCACTGTCTGTGACTCTCTTTCTCTGTATCACTGTCTCTCTGTCTGTTTGTCTTTCTCTCTCTTTATCTCACTGTCTCTGACTCTCTTTCTCTGTATCACTGTCTCTCTGTCTGTTTGTCTTTCTCTCTCTTTATCTCACTGTCTGTGACTCTCTTTCTCTGTATCACTGTCTCTCTGTCTGTTTGTCTTTCTCTCTCTTTATCTCACTGTCTCTGACTCTCTTTCTCTGTATCACTGTCTCTCTGTCTGTTTGTCTTTCTCTCTCTTTATCTCACTGTCTGTGACTCTCTTTCTCTGTATCACTGTCTCTCTGTCTGTTTGTCTTTCTCTCTCTTTATCTCACTGTCTCTGACTCTCTTTCTCTGTATCACTGTCTCTCTGTTTGTCTTTCTCTCTCTTTATCTCACTGTCTGTGACTCTCTTTCTCTGTATCACTGTCTCTCTGTCTGTTTGTCTTTCTCTCTCTTTATCTCACTGTCTGTGACTCTCTTTCTCTGTATCACTGTCTCTCTGTCTGTTTGTCTTTCTCTCTCTCTGCCTCTCTGTCTCTGATCTTTCTCTCAGTCTTTGTGTACGTGTCTCTTTATTTCTTCTCTGTCTCTTTATCTGTTCTTCTGCCTTTCTCTCTCTGTCATTCTTTTCCCCTCTTAGTCTCTGTGTATCTGTATCTGTCTATGGACTCAGCCTCCATCCTTCTCCCCCCATCACTGCCACCCCACCCTCACCCCCCCTCTACCATCCCTTCACCATCTTACACCCCCCACTTTTTTCTCTCTCAATCTGTCTGCCTGTCAGTTTGTTTCTCACTCACTCACTCTCTCTCTCTCCCCCCCCCCCTCTCCCCATCCCTCTCTTTCATGTGTACATTACACTGTCCAATGTGGGTGCATGTGATATAAAACCCTGTGGCTACTGTGATGGTGATGATGTCCACAGCCAACAACAACAACAACAATGAAACGCTGTGGGAGGTGTGGGGCCGCATCGTCAACGACTGGGACACTGTCAGGAAGAGGACCACATTCCTCAGGGTCAGTGGTTCATGGTTATTGTGGTTTTTGTTTTGTTCTGGACAATTGTGCAATGGAGATATGTTTTTCATAAACTTTTTACTTCTGAGAAAATGTTTACAGGCATAGAATTTGGCAAAATTTGTTTGGTAATTTTCTCAAGTATTGTGTGTGTGTGTGTGTGTGTGTGTGTGTGTGTGTGTGTGTGTGTGTGTGTGTGTGTGTGTGCGCGCGCCTGCGTGCCAGCCTGTGTTTGTGAGCGAGTCCCATTTTGAACATTGTAAAAGGGGAAAAAAGAGATTTCTGATTGTTCAGGATTATATTCTGACAGGAATAGCAAATTTCATCTTTTAAGAAATAAAATGTTTTGCCCAATGTAAAACTAATTAAAAAAAAAAAAGTGATCACATATACTCATACAGATATTTTAGGAACATAGTACTCAGACTACGACATGCACTTTGGAGTATTCTGTGGAAAGCAAGGGAGCAGAAGAAAAGAAAAAAAAATTGAAGAATGAATTAACTTAGAATTGTCCACCAAAATTATCTTAGAAAATTTGCTCTCTCTGTGCTTCTGTTTCTCCATCTTGTTCACATTTTACCCTCCCCCATCCTCTGCAGTTGGCGCTTCCTCTCCCCCCTCCTCCAGCTCCCCCCCCTCCCCCTTCCCTTCTCCACCTCCCTCCTGCCCCCTCCCCCCCCCCCCCCCAAACGTCTGTCTTGTTTTGGTTTTGCTATGTCTGTTGCTCTGTCTCTCTCCCCCCCCCCCCCCTCTCTCTCTCTCTCTCTCTCTTTTCTCTGTCTCTCATTCTGTCTTCTGTACAGAAACAATGTGGATATGTATCAAGACCATCAAGGCACTGTGTGTTTGTCCTCTGTCTATCGCTCTGTCTCTGTCTCTGTTTCTCTCTCTCCCTCTCTATCTCTCTCTCTCTCTCCTCTCTCTCTCTCTCTCTCTCTCTCTCTCTCTCTCTCTCTCTCTCTCTCCTATGCAAAAACAATGTGAATATACATCAAGGCACTGTGTGTGTTTGTTCTCTGTCTATCACTCTGCCTCTGTCTGTCTGTCTGTCTGTCTGTCTCTGTCTGTCTGTCTGTCTGTCTGTCTGTCTGTCTGTCTCTCTCTCTCCTCTCTCTCTCTCTCCCCTCTCTCTCTCTCTCTCTTTACTGAAGAGAAAAGAGAAAGAGTTCAATAAATCAATAATAGATAAGCTTGTTACATCTATAAAGTCTCAGAAAGAGTTTTGGGATGTTGTCCACAGGATATCACCACAAAGAAAACAGCCTAGAAATAACATTACAATAGATGTGTGGTTTCAACATTTTCAAGCATTGTTACAATCCAACGATGATATTCAGTTAGATCAAGAGGTGTTCGAAGATGACTCTGATGGTTATATGAATCGCTCCATTAGTGAAGAGTAAGTATTACTAGCAATTAAAAAATTAAAAAATCGCAAGGCAGCCAGTCCTGATGGAATCATTGGAGAGCTATTTAAAAATTCTTCTACCCATGTTGTGCAGTTCTGTGTAAAATTATTCAGCAAATTATTTAATGATGGTGTGTTCCCAGACAGCTGGACAGAATCAATAATTGTGCCAATTTTTAAAAAAGGTGATGCTTATGATCCAAACAATTACAGGGGTATTTTTCTTAGTAACATTAGTAGTAAAATGTTTGGGATGATAATTAATAACAGACTGCAAGAATGGATTGAGGATAAAAATATTACGGGTGATTATCAAGCTGGGTTTAAAAAGGGTTATTCGACTGTTGACCACATGTTCACCTTGTTGGCTTTAGTTCAAAAACAGTTCTCTTTTCATCAAAAATTATATGTAGCTTTCATCGATTTTGAAAAAGCTTTCGATTCCATTAATAGAAACCTCCTTTGGCCAATTATGAGTAAAAACGGTATTAAAGGTAAACTTTACAAATGTATTAGAAGTATGTACAATGAGGTGAAAGCTAAAGTTCAATGTGGAGCTAAATTCACAGATTATATCAGTTGTTCAGCCGGGGTTAAACAGGGCGATGCCTGTAGTCCAGTTTTATTTTCACTGTTCTTCAACGAGCTAGCCATTGAGGTAATTAATAACGGGAGACATGGGGGTTTGTTGACTTCTGATGCTTTTGAATTGTTTATTCTGTTACTGGCTGATGACGTGATTTTGATATCAGAAACAATCATTGGTTTACAGACACAACTGAATAGCTTACACTGCTCAGCTGTATCTCTCCGGCTGAAAGTTAATTTATCTAAAAGTAACATTATTGTGTTTCGTAAGGGTGGTTATTTGAGTGCAAGAGAACGATGGCTATATAATAATGCTCCCATGCCTGTTGTGAATGCCTACAGATATTTGGGTATACTTTTCTCTTCTCGTCTGAGTTTTGTTAGTGCCTGCAAGGATCTTGCTAGCAAGGCCAGAAATGTTTCGTTTTGTATTATGAAAAAGTTACATGTTTTCAACAATACCTCATTTCATGTGTTTTGCAAGCTATTTGATAGTCAAGTGCAGCCAATTGCACAGTATGGATCAGAATTATGGGGATTAGATAACGCTGCAATCCATTGTGAATCTGTGCATCTTTTCGCTTTAAAAAAATTTCTAGGTGTAGATAGGCGGACGCCTAATGATCTTGTGTATGGTGAGACGAATAGGTTTCCTATATATATTGTTTCTGCCATTAAATGCATCCGATACTGGCTTAATTTACTCCATATGGAAGAGTACAGAATACCTCGTAAAGCTTATAATATACTTTATGATCTTGATTCTAGAGGAAAAAACAACTGGGCTAGTAAAGTTCGTATGTGTCTTTTTGAATACGGTTTTGGTTTTGTATGGCTGAATCAGGGTGTTGGAAATGTTAAACAGTTTATAAGTTGCTTTCGTCAACAATTAGTTGATTGCCGTTGGCAAAAATGGTTACATCATGTGCATAATAGTAAAAGGTTTGATTTTTACAGACAGTTTGGTCCCATGATCTGAAACCTATATAACTTTAGAAATGGATGGGCACTTTAAATACATAATGGCAAAATTTAGACTTGGAATATCGGATTTAGCAATACATAAATTTAGATACAAAACCGATGTTGATGACAATGATATGCTTTGTCCTCTCTGTAAAGTGTCACAAGAAAATGAGATGCATTTTGTTCTTTGTTGTCCAGCCCTCATGGACATTAAAAATGAACTGATTAAGCTGAAATTCTATAGACAGCCTTCGCTATTTAGACTGACCCTATTGATGTCGTCAACGTCAACAATAGATGTTAAAAAATTTTCGTTATTTTTGTATAAGGCATTTAAAATTAGAGAAGTGGCTGCCTCT
Organism: Conus canariensis; assembly: GCA_033310375.1. Classification (NCBI taxonomy): domain Eukaryota; kingdom Metazoa; phylum Mollusca; class Gastropoda; order Neogastropoda; family Conidae; genus Conus; species Conus canariensis. The sequence continues at coordinate 3,376,482 of CM065735.1, forward strand.
TAAAAGTTATAAATAATTTGTCTTAATTTGATATACTTTGTTGCAT
>CM065735.1:3381527-3411527 GCA_033310375.1 Conus canariensis
TACATTGTTGACAAATTGAGATATTTGAAGTTTAAAACTTGATGCCTTACCATTTGGAATCCATATATGCCAAAGTTATTAGGGTATTTCTCTTTTTTGTTGCTTTCTTTTCTTTTCAGTCTTCAAAAACCAACCACACAAGCAAAAACCAAACAGAGGATGAATAACACATCACTTATCACTAGGAGGTAGTCTAAAAACCCGCTGAGGGAGATAATTCAGTTACCTTTAACTCATCAGCTGTATTTTTTTTTTCAAAGCAGCATCTTAGGAAAGTGTTAGGAGTTTCAACTTATATCAGATTATAATGGCACATTCTTCGCTGTATAAAAGAAATGTCCAGTCCTGTTTTCACAGGCAATCTACTGTGCTGTTCACAGGGCCCAGGTATGAATAAGAAAAGTCCAGTCCTGTTTTCACAGGCAATCTACTGTGCTGTTCACAGGGCCCAGGTATGAATGAGAAACGTCCAGTCCTGTTTTCACAGGCAGTCTACTGTGCTGTTCACAGGGCCCAGGTATGAATGAGAAACGTCCAGTCCTGTTTTCACAGGCAGTCTACTGTGCTGTTCACAGGGCCCAGGTATGAATGAGAAACGTCCAGTCCTGTTTTCACAGGCAATCTACTGTGCTGTTCACAGGGCCCAGGTATGAATGAGAAACGTCCAGTCCTGTTTTCACAGGCAATCTACTGTGCTGTTCACAGGGCCCAGGTATGAATGAGAAACGTCCAGTCCTGTTTTCACAGGCAATCTACTGTGCTGTTCACAGGGCCCAGGTATGAATGAGAAACGTCCAGTCCTGTTTTCACAGGCAGTCTACTGTGCTGTTCACAGGGCCCAGGTATGAATGAGAAACGTCCAGTCCTGTTTTCACAGGCAATCTACTGTGCTGTTCACAGGGCCCAGGTATGAATGAGAAACGTCCAGTCCTGTTTTCACAGGTAATCTACTGTGCTGTTCACAGGGCCCAGGTATGAATGAGAAACGTCCAGTCCTGTTTTCACAGGTAATCTACTGTGCTGTTCACAGGGCCCAGGTATGAATAAGAAAAGTCCAGTCCTGTTTTCACAGGCAATCTACTGTGCTGTTCACAGGGCCCAGGTATGAATGAGAAAAGTCCAGTCCTGTTTTCACAGGCAATCTACTGTGCTGTTCACAGGGCCCAGGTATGAATGAGAAAAGTCCAGTCCTGTTTTCACAGGCAATCTACTGTGCTGTTCACAGGGCCCAGGTATGAATGAGAAAAGTCCAGTCCTGTTTTCACAGGCAATCTACTGTGCTGTTCACAGGGCCCAGGTATGAATGAGAAAAGTCCAGTCCTGTTTTCACAGGCAATCTACTGTGCTGTTCACAGGGCCCAGGTATGAATAAGAAAAGTCCAGTCCTGTTTTCACAGGCAGTCTACTGTGCTGTTCACAGGGCCCAGGTATGAATGAGAAAAGTCCAGTCCTGTTTTCACAGGCAGTCTACTGTGCTGTTCATAGGGTGTAGGTATGAATGCTGTTAAAACTGGCTCAGTGTCCTCGTTTCCAAACATGTTACCTCAGATTTTCTCCCATAGATATTGCATGTTTGTTTCAGTCAGGTTTGTTGTTGTTTTGAAAGAGTTGTGCCAGATTTGCTTGTTGTTTATCCTGTTTTATGTCTGTTTCATGCTGTTGAACATTTCTTAAATGTTTTGAGGTTTAGAACATAGTCTGTATGCAGGAGCTGCTAAATGTTTATTCTGTGTTATGTCTGTTTCATATTATTGAACGTTTCTTTAAACGTTGTGAAGTCCAGAACATAATGTGTGTTCAGGAACTACTGCCCACGCTTCACGTGCACTTCCACACCCAGAACTTCGACACGTCCATGTATGCGTCGTCATGGTTTCTGACCCTCTTCACCACCTCCATGCCCTTGTCGCTGGCTCGACGGGTCATGGATCTCTTTGTGTCTGAGGTTAGAGGTTACATTATGTTGTATCTAATGTACAGTGGATTTAAATGGTATGCATTGGAACTAGCTGTGTCTGTAAGAGTGTGTCATAATATAGGAGTGAAATACAAGATGTTAGAAGAGGCGCTGTCTGGAGAAGGCGAGGTAATAAAGGTATCATAAGACAGCTCTACAGCTTACCATTTAAAAAGTATTTATTAGTAGTATTTTCTTGCCCTTCAGGCTTCAAAATTGCGGTTTGCAGTTCTGCTTCCGGTTATGTAGGCACCGAGGTTGTCTGTTACTAATTGATTTGTTCTTCAGTTTGTTGCTGTGTCTCCTTCATACCTTCCGGTCTCTCCTCCCACACCATGGATCCTGGCTCATCATGTCACAGCCACACGCAGGCTGTTGTTATTGCAGTTCAGTGCTTGCTGGGTCAAGACCCGGCCAGGACAGTGGGTTTCTGTGCAGGTCAGGCATCGGTGGAGTGTGGTCCACCTAGCTGTTCATTTAGCTTATGACCCCAGAATGGCATTGCATGTGGAGTGTAGCACGCATGGACAGGCACACCTTGAAGCTGAAAGCTGGTTGTCCACAGGCCAGTTTATCTGTTGTGGTTCACGCCATGAGGCTGCACACCGAAGGAGACCTGGTTCTGTTTCTGAGTCGTTTTCAGGTGGTGTTCAGAAGTTTGTTTTGTGATATTCACAGAGTGCATGACGTTGTGTACGTAGCCCCTGACTGCTTGGTTCTGGATAGAGATTGTGTGAGATTACACACCTGTGAGGAGTTTGTCGGCTCATTTGGTGACTGATTATGTGACACATTCACACCTGAAGGGAGCATATCGGCCCATTTGGTGACTGAGTATGTGACACATTCACACCTGAAGGGAGCATATCGGCCCATTTGGTGACTGAGTATGTGACACATTCACACCTGAAGGGAGCATATCGGCCCATTTGGTGACTGATTATGTGACACATTCACTCCTGAAGGAAGCATATTAGCCCATTTGGTGACTGATTATGTGACACATTCACACCTGAAGGGAGCATATCAGCCAATTTGGTGACTGAGTATGTGACACATTCACACCTGAAGGGAGTGTATCTGCACACTTGGTGACTGATTATGTGACACACTCACATATGAAGGGTAAATGTCAGCAATGTTGGAGACAGATTGTGTGACACACTCACACCTGGAGTTTGTCAGCACACCCTCCACGACAATTCTCATAACCCTGTGGACGCTGAAGACTTTCATACATGCAGACCACACACAAATGTACTTATCACACAACTGTACTTATCACACAACTCTACTCATCACATAACTGTACTTATCACACAACTGTACTCATCACACAACTGTACTTATCACACAACTGTACTTATCACACAACTGTACACATCACACAACTCTACACAACTGTACTTATCACACAACTGTACTTATCACACAACTGTACTTATCACACAACTGTACTCATCACACAACTGTACTCATCACACAACTGTACTTATCACACAACTGTACTCATCACACAACTGTACTTATCTCACAACTGTACTTATCACACAACTGTGCTTATCACACAACTGTACTTATCACACAACTGTACTCATCACACAACTGTACTTATCTCACAACTGTACTTACCTCACAACTGTACTCATCACACAACTGTACTTATCTCACAACTGTACTTATCACACAACTGTGCTTATCACACAACTGTACTTATCACACAACTGTACTCATCACACAACTGTACTTATCTCACAACTGTACTTACCTCACAACTGTACTCATCACACAACTGTACACATCACACAACTGTACTCATCACACAACTATACTTACCACACAACTGTACTCATCACACAACTGTACTCATCACACAACTGTACTCATCACACAGCTGTACTCATCACACAACTGTACTTATCACACAACTGTACACATCACACAACTGTACTCATCATACAACTGTACTCATCACACAACTATACTTATCACCAAACTGTACTCATCACACAACTGTACTTATCACACAACTGTGCTTATCACACAACTGTACTTATCACACAACTGTACTCATCACACAACTGTACTTATCACACAACTATACTCATGACATAACTGTACTTATCAGACTGATTTAAACACAAGATTTTCAAACAGGTTTGAAACAATTTGGACTTGCAGTTTCATAGTTCATGGTAGTTAAGTACATGTTACATTTTAAGAAAATCTCGCACGCACACACACACACACACACACACACACACACACACACACACACACACACACACTCACACACTTACACACACACACACACACACACACACACACTTACACACACACACACACTTACACACACACACACTGCCACACACAAACACACACGGCAGTAAAAAGGAGGAAACGGAGTCACCATGTGGACCGCCAGATCAGTATGTTGCTGAGAAATAAGGACAAACCGATTAGAATAGTGGGCAGGGCTATTGTACAGTTTGAACAGCAAGCAGAGCATCTCTCTGAACAGGTGCACTCAGTGTCTGGAGGGGGGTGGGGGGTGGGTGGGTGGGGGGTCAGGATACAACAATTTCAGCATGTTATGTTGACTGCAGTATGTTTAGAGACTGGTGCAATCAACCTCAAATAGAACCATTCCAAAGCTCAGGAAGGGCGTCAGAACATGAAACACAGGGGTATACACGGCCCTGTCTCCAGGCATCCAGATGGGAAAATAGATGTCAGTTTATGTGCTAACTGCCTTCGATGTGTGAGAGCTGGCTGGACCCATAAAGCCAGTTCACCTGTGTATCAAATCACAGGTGGGAGAGGGAGAAAAGAGCAAGCAGTGTGGGGAAGGCCTCTCTGGTGATTGGCCCCCTAGTCAGGTGTAAGGAGGGGGCGCGTCTCTCTGATGTAACCCACACTGTGCTGTTTGGTCTTGTGAGGGGGGGGCGGGGGGGGAAGGAATGGTGCGAACTGAACAGTGACTAACCCAGTAAGTGAGATAAGCAGCTGTCAAGACACAGAGAGTAGACCTGTTTACCCATATGATTTCGCCCTGTTTTGTACAAATAAGATGAATATGATGAACTGGAAGAAAAAAAAAAAAACGGAAAAAAATAAGTAAATCGAGATGAAGTTCTTGAGCAGTAGTGGCGCTTGCGGTGTATAAGCGTTTTGTTTGAGCGCAACAACTGAAGAGTGATAACTCGCACAGAACCGTGCATATGAACTCAGTTGGTAGAGCACCGGACTCGTGATCCTGAGGTTACGGGTTTGAATTTCGGTACAGGGGGATTTTTCCCCCAGCGTTAACAGTAGTTCTGACTCCATTTCCCATACAGTACTTCGAATGAGACTATAAACCAAGGTTCCATGTGTGAACGTACGCACAACATGTTGCACACACGTAAAATCCCATCACCAACTTTCGGAAGAGAAGGCCAGTTTGGCCGTTGGTATGGATGACACGTTACACACCTGGGTGTGTTGCAGGGCATGGATTCTGTGTTCCGCATCGCTCTGGCCATTCTGCAGACCTGTCAGGAAGATCTGTTGGCTCTGGACATGGAGGGCCTCCTGCAGGTACCCCACATGGACACCTTTCCATTGTCCCTCACTGTCTTTCTCTCTGTCTCTCTTGTCTTCCTCTCTCATACAATCACTTTCTTTGTGACGGTAGTGGTTGTAAGTATGATGACGGTAATCTTATTGTCTGTCATGGGTCATGGTTATTTTATTGTCTGTCATGGGTCATGGTAATTTTATTGTCTGTCATGGGTCATGGTAATTTTATTGTCTGTCATGGTAATCTTATTGTCTGTCATGGGTCATGGTAATTTTATTGTCTGTCATGGTAATCTTATTGTCTGTCATGGGTCATGGTAATTTTATTGTCTGTCATGGTAATCTTATTGTCTGTCATGGGTCAGGGTAATTTTATTGTCTGTCATGGGTCATGGTAATTTTATTGTCTGTCATGGGTCATGGTAATTTTATTGTCTGTCATGGTAATCTTATTGTCTGTCATGGGTCATGGTAATTTTATTGTCTGTCATGGTAATCTTATTGTCTGTCATGGGTCAGGGTTATTTTATTGCCTGTCATGGGTCAGGGTAATTTTATTGTCTGTCATGGGTCATGGTTATTTTATTGTCTGTCATGGTAATTTTATTGTCTGTCATGGGTCAGGGTAATTTTATTGTCTGTCATGGGTCATGGTAATTTTATTGACTGTCATGGTAATTTTATTGTTTGTCATGGGTCATGGTTATTTTATTGTCTGTCATGGTAATTTTATTGTTTGTCATGGGTCATGGTAATTTTATTGTCTGTCATGGGTCATGGTAATTTTATTGACTGTCATGGTTATTTTATTGACTGTCATGGGTCATGGTAATTTTATTGTCATGGGTCATGGTAATTTTATTGACTGTCATGGGTCATGGTAATTTTATTGACTGTCATTGGTCAGGGTTATTCTATTGACTGTCATGGTAATTTTATTGTCTGTCGTGGGTCATGGCAATTTTATTGACTGTCATGGGTCATGGTAATTTTATTGTCTGTCATGGGTCAGGGTTATTCTGTTGACTGTCATGGGTCATGGTAATTTTATTGTCTGCCATGGGTCATGGTAATTTTATTGTCTGTCATGGGTCATGGTAATTTTATTGTCTGTCATGGGTCAGGCTATAAGCAATGAAAAAATGGAGGACATATAGCAACCTCGAGAATGTCAGTGACGAAGTGTATGCTTGGGTCAAACTGTGTGAGGCTAATGTTGAATAGTTTTATAACAAATCAACACATTCAGTGCTTTGTGTAAAAGGAGTATTCCCCACTACCTTCTTTTTTAAAGATGGACCTGCCTGCCTGATTGGTCCATTGAAATGACAGGAGATTACACGAACCCTAATCATGCTCAAATGCAAATCATCTTCCGCTGTCAGTGAAGAAGCTTTTCAATACAGAAACCGCAGACAGCACAGACTTTTCTGCTGTAGACCAGCATTCATGGCAGTAATCCTGCTGTTCAGATGAGAAGTACTCCACCTGCTGATTGGGAGTACAAACGTAAGGTTCAAATGCATGGAGGGGTTAAAACGTAGAGTTGTGAAACATTTTGTCATCCAGCCCTGTCGAATGTTGTCATGGATTATTGACAGGATTGATGATCAGGATGTGTAAGGAACATTTACAAATTCCCCCCCACATTTTGTTGTTTCAGTATCTACAAAAAGATCTGAGAAGTCGGTTTGAGCATGAAACAGACCAGGAGCTTCTGCTTCAGGTGGCATTCCAAGTTCGCTACAACTCGAAAAAGCTGAAAAGGTGAGCAGCTTTTGCTACGTTTTGGTTTAGTTGGAGGCTTGTTTTAATTGGAATGATGCTGTGTGTGTGTGTGTGTGTGTGTGTGTGTGTGTGTATGTGTGTGTGTGTGTGTGTGCACGCATGTTTACAGGATTGCATGTGGACTGTGCTTACATGGTTTATGCTTTTTTTGTGTGTGTGTGAAAGTGTGTTAATGCATTCTTGTTTTTAATTTTTTGTTTTAAGCAAAAAATTTTTTTTTTAATCTATCTCTTTGCCTGTCTCTCTATCAGTCTACCTGTGTTGATCAGTTTATTTACCTGACTAGCTCGGTCACTACACCGTTTGGTGTTTTACATTTTTACATTTTTGACCTGTATGTAGCTTTCAACATTTTATAACACAGACTGATCTTAAACAGTTTTTATTTTAATATTTGCGCTTGAAGCTGATTTGAGTCTTCACAAAGAAATGGCATATTAGTCAGAGGACTTAGTGTGGCAGAATTTTATTTCCCAGAATTCTGGCTTCAGTCCAGTGCATTGTGTTGTTCCTTTTTGTACACTATCCAGTAGCTTGGTTTGTTACCCACGGCAGAAAAGGAGCGGAGTGCGCAATATCCTTGGCGCTGTTTTGGAACTGTTGCCCCTGCATTGCTGAGTTGTCCCCCCTGCCATGCCCTTTTCAGTGATTGATGGTCCACAACCCCACTCCTCATACACTCAGTGGTTGATGCTCCACAACCCCACTCCTCATACACTGTCAGTGGTTGGTGCTCCACAACCCCACTCCTCATACACTGTCAGTGGTTGATGCTCCACAACCCCACTCCTCATACACTGTCAGTGGTTGGTGCTCCACAACCCCACTCCTCATACACTGTCAGTGGTTGATGGTCCACAACCCCACTCATACACTGTCAGTGGTTAATGCCCCACAACCCCACTCATACACTGTCAGTGGTTGATGCCCCACAACCCCACTCCTCATACGCTGTCAGTGGTTGATGCCCCACAACCCCACTCATACACTGTCGGTGGTTGATGGTCCACAACCCCACTCCTCATACACTGTCAGTGGTTGATGCCCCACAACCCCACTCATACATTGTCAGTGGTTGATGCCCCACAACCCCACTCCTCATACACTGTCAGTGGTTGATGGTCCACAACCCCACTCATACACTGTCAGTGGTTGATGCTCCACAACCCCACTCGTACACTGTCAGTGGTTGATGCCCCACAACCCCACTCATACACTGTCAGTGGTTGATGCTCCACAACACCACTCATACACTGTCAGTGGTTGATGCTCCACAACCCCACTCCTCATACACTGTCAGTGGTTGATGCCCACAACCCCACTCATACACTGTCAGTGGTTGATGGTCCACAACCCTACTCCTCATACACTGTCAGTGGTTGATGGTCCACAACCCCGCTCCTCATTCATTGTCAGTGGTTGATGCCCCACAACCCCACTCATACACTGTCAGTGGTTGATGCCCCACAAACCCACTCATACATTGTCAGTGGTTGATGCCCCACAACCCCACTCCTCATACACTCAGTGGTTGATGCTCCACAACCCCACTCCTCATACACTGTCAGTGGTTGGTGCTCCACAACCCCACTCCTCATACACTGTCAGTGGTTGATGGTCCACAACCCCACTCCTCATACACTGTCAGTGGTTGGTGCTCCACAACCCCACTCCTCATACACTGTCAGTGGTTGATGCTCCACAACCCCACTCATACACTGTCAGTGGTTGATGCCCCACAACCCCACTCATACACTGTCAGTGGTTGATGCCCCACAACCCCACTCCTCATACACTGTCAGTGGTTGATGCCCCACAACACCACTCCTCATACGCTGTCAGTGGTTGATGCCCCACAACCCCACTCATAAACTGTCAGTGGTTGATGCTCCACAACCCCACTCCTCATACACTGTCAGTGGTTGATGCCCCACAACCCCACTCATACATTGTCAGTGGTTGATACCCCACAACCCCACTCCTCATACACTGTCAGTGGTTGATGGTCCACAACCCCACTCCTCATACACTGTCAGTGGTTGATGGTCCACAACCCCACTCATACACTGTCAGTGGTTGATGCTCCACAACCCCACTCGTACACTGTCAGTGGTTGATGCCCCACAACCCCACTCATACACTGTCAGTGGTTGATGGTCCACAACCCCACTCCTCATACACCGTCAGTGGTTGATGCCCCACAACCCCACTCATACACTGTCAGTGGTTGATGGTCCACAACCCTACCCCTCATACACTGTCAGTGGTTGATGGTCCACAACCCCGCTCCTCATTCATTGTCAGTGGTTGATGCCCCACAACCCCACTCATACACTGTCAGTGGTTGATGCCCCACAAACCCACTCATACACTGTCAGTGGTTGATGCCCCACAACCCCACTCCTCATACACTGTCAGTGGTTGATGGTCCACAACCCCACTCCTCATACACTGTCAGTGGTTGATGCTCTACAACCCCACTCCTCATACACTGTCAGTGGTTGATGCTCTACAACCCCACTCATACACTGTCAGTGGTTGATGCCCCACAACCCCACTCCTCATACACTGTCAGTGGTTGATGGTCCACAACCCCACTCCTCATACACTGTCAGTGGTTGATGGTCCACAACCCCACTCATACACTGTCAGTGGTTGATGCCCACAACCCCACTCCTCATACACTGTCAGTGGTTGATGGTCCACACCCCACTCCTCATACACTGTCAGTGGTTGATGCTCCACAACCCCACTCATACACTGTCAGTGGTTGATGCCCCACAACCCCACTCCTCATACACTGTCAGTGGTTGATGCCCCACAACCCCACTCCTCATACACTGTCAGTGGTTGGTGCTCCACAACCCCACTCCTCATACACTGTCAGGTTGATGGTCCACAACCCCACTCATACACTGTCAGTGGTTAATGCCCCACAACCCCACTCATACACTGTCATGGTTGATGCCCACAACCCCACTCCTCATACGCTGTCAGTGGTTGATGCCCCACAACCCCACTCATACACTGTCGGTGGTTGATGGTCCACAACCCCACTCCTCATACACTGTCAGTGGTTGATGCCCACAACCCCACTCATACATTGTCAGTGGTTGATGCCCACAACCCCACTCCTCATACACTGTCAGTGGTTGATGGTCCACAACCCCACTCATACACTGTCAGTGGTTGATGCTCCACAACCCCACTCGTACACTGTCAGTGGTGATGCCCCACAACCCCACTCATACACTGTCAGTGGTTGATGCTCCACAACACCACTCATACACTGTCAGTGGTTGATGCTCCACAACCCCACTCCTCATACACTGTCAGTGGTTGATGCCCCACAACCCCACTCATACACTGTCAGTGGTTGAGGGTCCACAACCCTACTCCTCATACACTGTCAGTGGTTGATGGTCCACAACCCCGCTCCTCATTCATTGTCAGTGGTTGATGCCCCACAACCCCACTCATACACTGTCAGTGGTTGATGCCCCACAAACCCACTCATACATTGTCAGTGGTTGATGCCCCACAACCCCACTCCTCATACACTCAGTGGTTGATGCTCCACAACCCCACTCCTCATACACTGTCAGTGGTTGGTGCTCCACAACCCCACTCCTCATACACTGTCAGTGGTTGATGGTCCACAACCCCACTCCTCATACACTGTCAGTGGTTGGTGCTCCACAACCCCACTCCTCATACACTGTCAGTGGTTGATGCTCCACAACCCACTCATACACTGTCAGTGGTTGATGCCCCACAACCCCACTCATACACTGTCAGTGGTTGATGCCCCACAACCCCACTCCTCATACACTGTCAGTGGTTGATGCCCCACAACACCACTCCTCATACGCTGTCAGTGGTGATGCCCCACAACCCCACTCATAAACTGTCAGTGGTTGATGCTCCACAACCCCACTCCTCATACACTGTCAGTGGTTGATGCCCCACAACCCCACTCATACATTGTCAGTGGTTGATACCCCACAACCCCACTCCTCAATACACTGTCAGTGGTTGATGGTCCACAACCCCACTCCTCATACACTGTCAGTGGTTGATGGTCCACAACCCCACTCATACACTGTCAGTGGTTGATGCTCCACAACCCCACTCGTACACTGTCAGTGGTTGATGCCCCACAACCCCACTCATACACTGTCAGTGGTTGATGGTCCACAACCCCACTCCTCATACACCGTCAGTGGTTGATGCCCCACAACCCCACTCATACACTGTCAGTGGTTGATGGTCCACAACCCTACCCCTCATACACTGTCAGTGGTTGATGGTCCACAACCCCGCTCCTCATTCATTGTCAGTGGTTGATGCCCCACAACCCCACTCATACACTGTCAGTGGTTGATGCCCCACAAACCCACTCATACACTGTCAGTGGTTGATGCCCCACAACCCCACTCCTCATACACTGTCAGTGGTTGATGGTCCACAACCCCACTCCTCATACACTGTCAGTGGTTGATACTCCACAACCCCACTCCTCATACACTGTCAGTGGTTGATGCTCCACAACCCCACTCATACACTGTCAGTGGTTGATACTCCACAATCCCACTCATACACTGTCAGTGGTTGATGCCCCACAACCCCACTCATACACTGTCAGTGGTTGATGGTCCACAACCCCACTCCTCATACACTGTCAGTGGTTGATGGTCCACAACCCCACTCATACACTGTCAGTGGTTGTTGCCCCACAGCCCCACTCATACACTGTCAGTGGTTGATGCTCTACAACCCCATTCTTCATACACAGCCACACCAGGAGTGGTCCTGTCACACAGCCAGCACCAACAGTGAACAAGGAGCTAGTAAAACATTTTTGGAGCAAATTTTTTCCCTGAAGATCAAGTTCTGGACTGTCAATTAAACTAAGTGGTACCTGAACAAAGTGAAAAAAACAACAAAGCCTGCAAGTCAAAATTGCAACAGATGTTATGCATATTTATTAGTGGCTGTAGGTTAGAGTGTATGTGTTTGGGCGTTGCTTTTTTGTTTGTGACTGACCGATATTGTCACTCTGCTGAATGCAGTGACTGTGTACATCACAGAACGTCTGGTCGACATAGGCATTGTTTTCCAAATCTGTGTTGACCTGTCACATGTGTTTGGTATATGCTGACCTGTGGATCATGGTCATCAATTGAGCAGCCTCTGAGGTGTTAAATGATCCACTTCTTGATGAATGCACTGTCACCTAGTGTTGTCAATCACAGACAGTTCAAGGTGAAAATTAATATTCATTGAGTTCAAATTTAAAAAAAACAACTAGTTCTGTAACATGGACAAGCAAATCACATGACAAAACACAGCATGTTTCAACCTCTTAGGTCTTCTTCAGGCAAGATAAACAACACTCAGGACAACGAAAATGAAAAACAAGCAATCACTTATCTTTCATATTCAGTGGAACAATTCAGTGCCCATCTTGCACTGAATATAAGAAGAGAAGTGATTGCTCATTCTTCATTTTCATTGTCCTGAGAGTTATTTATCTTGGCTGATGAAGACCTAAGAGGTTGAAACATGCTGTGTTTTGTCATGTGATTTGCTTGTCTGTGTTAATTGGCGGAGTTATTTCAAATACCTTTTAAAATTTGTTTCAATTTCCACCTCAGTCACCTCACTTTGCAACTACCTTGTTCTGGAAGTAATTCAAAAGGTCACTGCAGGGAAACAAGTACTTAATTCAGTTAGGAACAGTCTGGCTTCTTTGTGGTGGGCAGACCTACGTCCCAGCAGGCAAGACTGTAGGAACAGTCTGGCTACTTTGTGGTGGGCAGACCTACGTCCCAGCAGGCAAGACTGTAGGAACAGTCTGGCTACTTTGTGGTGGGCAGACCTATGTCTCAGCAGGCAAGACTGCCCATTCAGCCCACTGTCATTTCGGCACAACACAGGGTTCACAGGCCCTGGACACCTGGACACGTCTTGCAAAACTGGACATGCTTTTGCCAGTCTTCAAAGAGTGATAGGAAAACAGCACTGGCTAAAAACTGGAAAAGTTGTGGATTTTTCCTAAGACTCAACAGTAATTTTGCTTACTGTTCAACAAGAGTCTAAATAGTGTTCTCCTAAAAGATTGGTCAAAAAAGAGTGAGGGGTTAGAAAAAAAAAGAAGGTGCCAGCACTCGTTGACCACGTGGTAACAGCAATAGACCGCATCACACTGCTTGAATTATTTCCCTTCACACGCATCGTACTTGTTAGTTTTGTTTCTTGATAAATGTTGGAAAGATTAGGTGCTGAGGAGGGATGCGTAGGGGTGATTGAGTTGTTAGCAATAGTCAGCTACAGATGAAAGAATGATGTGCTCAGAAAGGATGTGTACAGGTGATTGAGTTGTTAGCAATAGTCAGCTACAGATGAAAGAATGATGTGCTCAGAAAGGATGTGTACAGGTGATTGAGTTGTCAGCGATAGTCAGCTACAGATGAAAGAATGATGTGCTCAGAAAGGATGTGTACAGGTGATTGAGTTGTCAGCGATAGTCAGCTACAGATGAAAGAATGATGTGCTCAGAAAGGATGTGTACAGGTGATTGTGTTGTCGCTACAGATGAAAGAATGATGTGCTCAGAAAGGATGTGTACAGGTGATTGTGTTTCAGCAGTAGTCAGCTACAGATGAAAGAATGATGTGCTCAGAAAGGATGTGTACAGGTGATTGTGTTGTACAGATGAAAGAATGATGTGCTCAGAAAGGATGTGTACAGGTGATTGTGTTGTCAGCAGTAGTCAGCTACAGATGAAAGAATGATGTGCTCAGAAAGGATGTGTACAGGTGATTGTGTTATCAGCAGTAGTCAGCTACAGAGGAAAGATGATGAAGACTGGCTGGCTGCCTCCATGTATGTTTCAAAACTGTGAGCAAACTGTGCTCTGTGTAAAAAGAGTTTCAGCATTGCAAATGTGGGTGAAACAGCTGTAAGAGCTATTGATATGACTTTATTTACAGGCATGAAATTTACTAACAAATCGAGGACAAATCTGAGAGAAGTCCGTGAAGTGTTTCATGAAAGACCTGTTGGAACCCTGATATATTGATAGTATGGGTTGTTGAAGTAGTGATGTTTTTTTATTTCAATGGGCTTTGAAGGAGTATTGAATTTTTTTCCTCTTGAGCTGAATCATTTTATTGGAGACGGAGCATTTTGTCAGGAAAGTGAGTTAATGTCTCCTGACCCTGAAAAATGGAACCACAGAAGAGATTTTTACGTAGATCAGTCCAACAAAATACCTTCAGGATCGAGAATAGACTGAGTTGTAAAAAGTTGGAACTAACTCATTTTTCTAGTGGTTGTTGCCCATATATCATGAGAGTTGGGTTTTTTCTTTTCCGTTGTTGTTGATTTTTTGATATTTTGGGTAAATTTTGAATATTTTAAAGAAAGCACCCCATAAAATAAAATAAGAAGTAAACAAAAAAACCCTGTTGTGTTGACAATTACTTGATACTTGGAGTCTTAAGTTTCATTTTGAAATAACATGTCGGGGGGAAAAAAGGGAGAGAGGGTTGACAGAGTTTCATCGACAGTGTTCAGCAATGGGCCAAGGGAGGTAATCGTTCACATTCAGCGAGAGTGACCCCACTGTGTTCTTGGAACAGATGCCACTGGTGGGCACGGCCAAGGCATTCTGCCCATCAGTCAGCTGAACAGTTCGTTAGAACGAGAAAATGCAGAACTTGGGTGTGAAATGGTGCGCCTGTAATGCGAACAGTGGACATCCCCGTTATTATCCTGGCAGATGCTTCGAATCAAACATTTGACTCTAGATCGATTTACTTGACCCATAAACTGAGGAAATGTAAACTGAGGAAATGTAACTCAACCTACAGTGGAAAGAAAGCTGTCATCTCCCCCCTATTTTGTTGTATTTTTAGCTGGAAATTTTATTTATATTTTTTTTTCTGGAATAAGTCCATTGAAATGTAAGGCAGTGGATGTATGCTGCTTTGCACATGCCCGTGGAAGTCTATTCGCCCAGGGAGCATGCTAATAATCCTCCAGGCCTTAAATCCAAAAATGCAGGCTCTTTAACATGCAAAACAAAAACAAAAAGAAAAATGCTTGAAAGGTGGGCAGTTTGTCTTTGGAGTTTTTTCTGTTGCTTTAGAAACTAAAGGCTGAAGGAGGGGATGGAGGGGGGAGAAAGGGGATAGTGGAAAAAAAGGGGATGCAGGAAGGGAGGTGGGGGGAGAGAAGTAAGGGAGTGTTCAGAGGACAATGTATAGATATTTTTTTTATTCAGTGAGGATGTCCAGTTCTCTAATTCTGTCAGAAGACGATGAAGAGTATGTTCAGTTCTCTAATTCTGTCAGAAGACGATGAAGAGTATGTTCAGTTCTCTAATTCTGTCAGAAGACGATGAAGAGTATGTTCAGTTCTCTAATTCTGTCAGAAGACGATGAAGAGTATGTTCAGTTCTCTAATTCTGTCAGAAGACGATGAAGAGTATGTTCAGTTCTCTAATTCTGTCAGAAGACGATGAAGAGTATGTTCAGTTCTCTAATTCTGTCAGAAGACGATGAAGAATATGTTCAGTTCTCAAATTCTGTCAGAAGATAAAGAATATGTTCAGTTCTCTAATTCTGTCAGCAGAAGAAGATTATGTCCAGTTTTCTAATTCTGTCAGAAGAAGAAGAATATGTTCAGTTCTCTAATTCTGTCAGAAGAAGAAGAGAAGAATATGTTCAGTTCTCTAATTCTGTCAGAAGATAAAGAATATGTTTAGTTCTCTAATTCTGTCAGCAGAAGAAGAAGATTAAGTCCAGTTTTCTAATTATGTCAGAAGAAGAAGAATATGTTCAGTTCTCTAATTCTGTCAGAAGAAGAAGAGAAGAATATGTCCAGTTCTCTAAATCTGTCAGATGAAGAAGAAGAAGAAGAATATGTTCAGCTCTCTAATTCTGTTAGATGAAGAAGAAGGAGAAAAAGAAGACAGTAACTATTATTGATTCAGTTCAGTATGTATGTGAGACAAGGACACTATTCAGTTCAGTATATATGTGAGACAAGGACAGTATTCAGTTCAGTATATATGTGAGACAAGGACAGTATTCAGTGCAGTATATATGTGAGACAAGGCCAGTATTCAGTTCAGTATATATGTGAGACAAGGCCAGTATTCAGTTCAGTATATATGTGAGACAAGGCCAGTATCAGTTCAGTATATGTGAGACAAGGACAGTATTCAGTTCAGTATATATGTGAGACAAGGACAGTATTCAGTTCAGTATGTCTGTTATACAAGGACAGTATTCAGTGCAGTATATATGTGAGACAAGGCCAGTATTCAGTGCAGTATGTATGTTATACAAGGACAGTATTCAGTGCAGTATGTATGTGAGACAAGGACAGTATTCAGTTCAGTATATATGTGAGACAAGGCCCAGTATTCAGTTCAGTATATATGTGAGACAAGGACAGTATTCAGTTCAGTATGTATGTTATACAAGGACAGTATTCAGTGCAGTATGTATGTTATACAAGGACAGTATTCAGTTCAGTATATATGTGAGACAAGGACAGTATTCAGTTCAGTATATATGTGAGACAAGGACACTATTCAGTGCAGTATATATATGTGAGACAGGGACAGTATTCAGTTCAGTATATATGTGAGACAAGGACACTAACAATAGAATGGAAGAAGAATCCAAGCCATCACAAGATTTTGGAATAGCCACATAACAAGATCCAGTGTCCTTGCTGTTAAAAAAAATCTTTAATAGAACTCTTCAGGAAGAGAGATGGAGGGGGAGACACAAAAAAGAAGAAAAAAAAAATGAAATAAAAGAAAGAAATTGATGGAGTGATAAGGTTGCAGGATAGACAGGGAAACATGTGCAGAAACCCCAGGCCATGGCACACAACGCACAGAGCTGCAGGAGTTTGGTGAACAGATGTTTAGTGCAGTGTTCCAGTGATTGTTCACAGTGCTGTGGAGGAAGAAGATGAATACGGTGAAACCTCTCCGACCTCCACAAATCCTTTAGAAACAAAGACGTGTGTGAGGGGAGGTAATTGTAGTTGAGACACAAAAAGAGAAGAATGTTCTAGAAATATGTCTTTGAAGTGAGCCAGTGATAGGAGGGAAAGCAGGTGCAGACAACAAGTAGAATGTTTCCAGAAATACACTTCTTTAGAGGCAGTCTCTATGGGAATGTCAGTCTAGGAGTGACGTAAATCTAGTTGTGATGTAAATCCATTAGTGAAGTAAATCTAGTAGTGGTGTAAAACTAGTACAAATGCAAATCTAGTAGTGATGTAAATCTAGTTGTGACATTGAGGGAAATGTTCCAGAGATACCTGTGTTTAAAAGGAGGTTGTTGTTTTTTCCAGGAGATGTTTTCAGTGAGGACAGAAATGTCCAGAAATACATGTGTTTAAAAGGAGGTTGTTGTTTTTTTCCAGGGGATGTTTTCAGTGAGGACAGAAATGTCCTGAAATACATGTGTTTAAAAGGAGGTTGTTGTCTTTTCCAGGGGATTTTTCAGTGAGGACAGAAATGTCCAGAAATACTTGTGTCAAGAAGGAATGGGTCTGTATTGGGAGCTGGAACATCTTTGAACATCTTTGAGAGCAGGGTTTCATGAACCAAAAGGTCCTTGTATGAAAGAAGTCTTCATTAGTCGGTAAATCTGGCTATTCACAAACAGGAAGCATTCCATGGAAATAATGCAGACCCCCCTCCCTTCCCTTTGCCCTCCACACCTCCCCTCCAAAGTCTTGAAAGAGGAGGGGTCATCATGAGGAGATAAATCTGATATCAAGAGAGTGCAACTCCAAGGAGAAAGAAAAAACACAAACAAAATAGTCAGTAATGGCTGAATTTATATATATATTTTTTTAGGTAAAATGATACAGCATATGGAAATCTAATATATAAATGGCAAATTCTGTCTGTGTGTGTGTACGCTATAGACTCAAAAGCGGCTCAACCGATTGTAATGAAATTTGGCAGGTACGTCTGTTGTGACCCGAGGATGGTTTTGGGCTAATCTCTAAAAAAATAAAACCGTTAAAAACCGTTAAAAAACTGTTATAACGGTTTCAAAGACATATTTTTCCTCAGCTTTTCTTCAAATGACATTGCACAGGTACAGGACTACTTCTCTAAAATTAGAACCGTTATTTGGCAGTTAAAAAACGTTATTTATAACAGTTAAAAACACCAAACCCTATAAAAGAAACTGTTTAAAACCCGATCTTCTTGAAATTTAGCAGGTATGTCTGTTGTGACCCGAGGATGGTTTTGGGCTAATCTCTAAAAAAAAATGAAACTGTTAAAAACCGTTAAAAAACTGTTATAATGGTTTCAAAGACATCTTTTTCCTCTGCTTTTCATCAAATGGCCATTGTGACATTGCACAGGTACAGGGCTACTTCTCGAAAATTAGAACCATTATTTGGCAGTTAAGAAACGTTATTTATAACAGTTAAAAACCGTTAAAAACACCAAACCCTATAAAAACTGTTTAAAACCCGATCTTCTGAGGTTGGCAGCCACGAGAGTTATCGGATCGCCACCAAACTTGACATAAGCCTACAGGAACATCCAGCGGGTAACATAGGGTCATTAGATAGTCATTATGACCATTAAATTTGACAGTTAAAAACCGTTATTTTCAAAATTTAGGCTGTTCTTCATGAAATTCAGTATACATGTGCAGTTTTAAATGCTGAAAGATGATGTACAACTTTTACGAACCGAAATTTAAAATTGACCATTAAAAAACGTTATTTTATAAATTTAGAGTATTCTTGAAGAAATTCGATATACATGTGCAGTTTTGAACGCTAAACAATGGTATACAATTTTCAAGATCCGAAACTTAACATTGACCGTTAAAAACCGTTATTTTCTGAATTTCTAAATTTTCGCCGTTCTTGATAACATTCTGTATGCACGTACAGTTTTAAGCGCTGAACAATGTTATGCAAATTTTACGAACCAAAACTTAACATTGACCGTTAAAAACCGTTACTTTCTAAATTTACACCGCTATTGATAAAATTCGGTATGCGTATGTCCAGTAACGGTAAGTAATTTTGCAACATGGATGGGACAGGGTAGGGGGATGAAAAGGGAGGAATGAGAGGGGCCAGAAAAATGACTGTACAGTGCAAAGCCTGATACATTATTTTTACATTAGACACAGACCCGTTGAAATAAACTACTTCTGCACAAAGTCTATTCCTACAAAATTAAGGGCAATCAGAAGAATGGGAATGGGAACAGTGAGTGCAGGCGGAAAATCGAGCGAGAAAAGCATCTCGACGTGCTAGGGAAGATCCAGAGGAAAGGGGCCAGAGGCAGGTGGAAAACAATAGAATGTATAAGAGAGAGAGAGAGAGAGAGAGAGAGAGAGAGAGAAATGTGTATTTGTGTGGGGGGAGGGGGTGGGAAGATGTTGGGGTGGGGTGATTGATTGTAAATCAAAACAGTTAATACATGTTTGCCATCACGTGAGTATCGCAAAGAATGTTCATATCCCGGTCAACGCCGGGTGCCCCTACTAGTAAATAGATATATAAGAAGCCATCCCCTCCTAAATGAAACTAAACAAATCAAAACGATACAAAAACTAAAACCACACATGTACACTTTTTGAGGGAGAGAATTCAGGGGGGAAGAACTGCACCACATACCTTCACCACACATCTGCACCACATGTTTTCACCACACATCTGCATCCCATGTTTTTCACCACACATCTGCTTCACATGTTTTCACCACACATCTGCATCACATGTTTTCACCACACATCTGCTTCACATGTTTTCACCACACATCTGCACCACATACCTTTTTTTTTTTTTTTAACATTTTTTTAATTGTTTCTTTTTTTAACATAAAGACAGACAGTACACAAACATTCATGCACCGGTAAATTTGGCAGAATACATTATATACAAATACACACGGTGTTGATCCATGACAGTAATTCTAAGAAGATGAAGATCAGCAGGTTATTCAAAAAGTGGTAGATACATTGCCCATTGAGCCAGACAGTTTTTCTGAGACATATCAATACGACAGACATATTTTTCAATTTCATATCTTCTTTTCAGATATGGAATATACTGAATGAATTGAGGTTGTTTACCTTCACATTTGCATTTGTATATAAAATATTTAGCTAACAGCAGAATTAGGTCGAAAACCTTGTCAGCTCTGTAATGGTTATCGCAGTTAAATAAAACTATGTTTTCTGTTAGCGATATGTTTGAGTTGTCACATTTTTCATTTATCGAATTTTGAAATGTCCTCCAGAAATGTTTTGTCCTTTCACAGGTCCAAAAGATGTGTCTTATTGTTTCTTTTTCGTTATGACAGAACGAACATTTGTCTGAATTGGTTATATTCATTTCATGAAGAATTACATTTGTTCCCAAAATTCTATGAGTTACTCTAATTTGGAACCATTTCAGTTTAATATCTTTTATTTTTCCAATTTTCTTAAATGCTTTGAGCCAACAGACCTCAGTTCCTAGCCTTTCTTCCCACTTACTACAACACTTAGGCTCATTTGCATCTTCCATTAAGATGTCATAATAATACCTTGCTCCTCTAGGAGCTGTTTTGATTCTATTCAGTAATTGGTTAGAAAAATTCGAGGCCCTGTGCGTCAGTTTCAGTCCTGTCTCTCTTGCGTATTTTCTCACAGCACATATGATTCCATGGTAAGTAACAAAATTACTGAACACGCCATACTTTTCTGTGAAAGATTGGAATGTGAAGAAGTTGCCATTGTCATCCAAAAGATTTCCTACAAAAAGTACATTATTTCTGATC
The DNA here is from genome assembly GCA_033310375.1 of Conus canariensis. Lineage (NCBI taxonomy): Eukaryota > Metazoa > Mollusca > Gastropoda > Neogastropoda > Conidae > Conus > Conus canariensis. The sequence continues at coordinate 3,402,674 of CM065735.1, forward strand.
CAGTTTTTATAATAAACTGTTTTTTTCTCAACTTTAATATGATTGTTACAAAAAACCGGTTCAGAACAAAAATCTTCTAAAGTTTTGACATGTTTTACCTCTCCAAATTCTTTGTATGCTTTAAAAACATCTTTCCAGAATGTATTTACACAGCCGTGGTTCGGCAAATCGGACCCTATGTTTTCCATTCTGTCAATATTCGGATACTGAAGTCTGAGAAGTTCTTTCCATTTATGGTTACTGGATTGTATTTTACGAATCCACGTTAGTTTCAACGCGTTCAGATATTTTTTAATGTTGGGTATACCCATACCCCCCGAATTGATGTTTTTAACAGACGTTTTTCTATTTATTCTATCTTTGTTTTTATTCCATACAAATTTAAACACTAATTTTTGAATTTCCTCACAAAGACGGTCAGGTGGATTTGGCAACAATATCCATAAATGAACAATTTTTGATAGCACTAGCGACTTAAGAACTGCGACTCTACCAAGTGGTGTAATTTGTCTTTTTAGCCAAGTTCTGTATAATGATTTTATTTCAGAGAACTTTTCCTCAAAATTCACAACTTCACATTCTTTTAAATCATTCGTGAACCAGACCCCTAAAATCTTAAAACGGTTTGGATTCCATTCCATCTTCAGGTGTGGTAGAAATTTCAGTGCTGAGTTCCGCATACTTCCAAGCCATACTGCTATCGTCTTTTCTGTGTTTAATACAAGCCCAGATACTCTTCCAAATTTTTCAATGGTTGTGATTGATTCTTCAAACGATTTTCTGTCTCCCTCTAAAGTAAGTTCTGTGTCGTCTGCGTATTGTGCTATTTTATGTTCAGTATTTCCAATTTTGATGCCTTGAATATTTTGGTTTTCTTTTATCATGAGTGCTAACACTTCAACGCACATAACAAACAAGTATGGTGATATTGGGTCGCCCTGTCTACAACCTCTCCCAATGGCAAACCAGCTAGTTAGCTTGCCATTGACAGAAACTGTTGATTTAATGTTTTTATAAAAAGTTTTAATCCATCGACAGAAGTCAGGGCCTACACCAAATGCTGTTAAGACCTTAAACATGAATTGTAAGTCAACACTATCAAATGCTTTTTCAAAGTCTAAGCATAGTAATAGCCCAGGTTTTCTAGTTTTAACAAGGTAATCCATGAGATCGTAGATAAGTCGAATGTTATCTCCTAAGTATCGATTTGGTATAAAGCCACTCTGATCTTCACTTATGATTGAACTTAAAACATATTTTAATCTGTTTGAAATGCACGCAGATCCAATTTTATACACTACATTCAAAAGCGATATTGGTCTCCAGTTTTTTATTTGGTCTTTGGGTTTATCCCCTTTCGGAATGCATATAATGACCCCCTCCTTCTGGGTAGTGGATAGTTCCATTTTGTCAAACCCTTCGTTTAAAGATCTTACGACATATGACCCTAACTGTAACCAAAAAAACTTAAAGAACTCAGCTGTGAAACCGTCACTTCCAGGGCTTTTATTGTTGTCCATATTTTTTAACACATATCCAGCCTCTTCTAAAGTTATTTTCCCCTCCAGAGTATTTTTGTCCTGTTCCGTTAATTGTGGCAGTTGGTCAGTAAGGCTTGAGATTTCACACTGTTCTACAACTCTTTCCAAATATAATTTTTTGTAAAATGAATTCACTGCCTCAGCAATGTCATCATCATTTGTTAACGTTGTACTGTCTCTTAATGTAAGTTTCATTATATTTTTACTTACATAGTTCCTTTTTTCAAGGCCGCAAAAGTATTTTGTTATTTTTTCCCCTTCGGCAACCCATCTTGCCCTTGAACGCAGCAAGACACCTTCCATTCTTTTATGTCTTAAGCTGACCAGTTCTTGTTTGCAATTTTCAAGAGCTGTTTTTTCTACATCAGTATGTAAATCCTTTCTTTCAATTTGTTCTATATTTTTTTCAAGTTCTTTTTCTCTTTTTAAAGTTTCACGTTTCTTCATTGTTGCGTATGCAATAGTTTTCCCTCTAATCTTCATCAGCAGTGTATCCAGGAACAGCTGATCTGAGATAACAAACTGCAGATCAAACTTTGCTATATTTTCTATGGAATCACGACAATAAGGTAGGGCTGCGTACTCTTCAGTTACCTCTTTGATTACATTATTTATTTCTTCTACATATTTCATGTCTTTTAATAGGGAACTATTGAATTTCCACAGTAGACTTCTCCTCTCTTGTTGGCCACATTGCAGAGTTAATAATATCAAGGAGTGATCAGATCGGTAGCCAGGTAGTATATCTGCTTCAGTAACATAACTACTTAATATATCCGAAATCAGAAAATAGTCTAGTCTACTCTGCTGGAATGGTGTGTTCCTTCTCCATGTGTATCTCCTAAGCTCGGGATTTAGTTCCCGCCAAACATCTACGAGGTCCAGATTATCCATCATATCATCTATTTGTTCTTGCGCCTTTGGATTATTATTGTGTTTGTAGTTACAGCAGTCAAGAGTATAATTTCGGACAGAGTTCCAGTCTCCCGCAATGATTACTTTTTCCACCCCTATATCTCGAATCTGTTTTTCTAATGTAATGTAAAACTCTGGATCGTCACGATTAGGTCCATACAAATTCACAATTAATAATTCCATGTCCATTGCTTTTATCGAGGCAAAAATATAGTTGCCAAGTCGGTCTTTATAAATCTTGTTCAGGCGGAAATCAAAGTTATTATTAAACAATATGGCAACCCCACGGGAGTTAGAATTATGTGAGGCAAAATAACATTTATAGCCCCATTCAGCTTTAATGTAGGCTTCTAGTTTAGGACCACAGTGAGTGTCTTGTAGCAGGTATATTGAATAAAATTTTTGTCTTAAATAATTAAACACGTCTCGACGTTTCTGAGCATTTGCGAGACCCTGGCAGTTCATAGACCCAATTTTGATTTCCCTACAAGTCATTACGGTAGACAGACGTATACTTAATAGGGATATTCATATGTTTCCACAAATGACATAAAAAGCGAAATGTTTTCTCATAAAGCACATATGGCAAAAAAGAACAAAACTGGAAAGCGGAATCCATGTCACATACACTATGCACATCATCGCTAAAGCACAAATCAACATTGCATAATGAGAAATCAATAGAACCTGTCAATTCACCGGCACAGTGACACATACCACACGCACACGATTCTACACATAGACATTGAAACATGAATAAATCATGTATAAACATTGGATGTTATTGGATGGTGATCACTGGCATGAGCAGTGCAAAGAGAGAAAAATCGTCATTGGCATCACTCTTTACGTTTTCAAGACGCTACATAGCTACCATCTATAGATGGAGGATGATCAAATCGAACAAGAAAAAAAAAAAAAAAAAAAAAAAAAAAAAAAGATGGCCGAATTTGGCGGCAGAAGACGCCAACCACAGGTGTTAACTATATAAAGCACAATAGTAATTATGCGATGTGATCCTCCTCCCTCGCCATTCACACACACACACACACACACACACACACACACACACACACACACACACACACACACACACACACGCACGCACGCACGCGCGCACACATGTACACATACGTACACACGCGCGCACGCGTGTTAAATCACGCACGAATGGAGAGGAGGAAAAATAAAAAAAAAAAAAAAAAAAGAAAAAAAAAGGAGGGGGGGGGGGGGGGGACAGAGAGGAGGCGGCACGGAAAGCAGGAAGAGGGGGGCTGGGGGGGGGGGGGGGGGGGGGGAGGGGGGGGGAGGAGCGGAGAGAACGCAGAGGGCAGAAGAGGAAAGTCAAATAAGTCTTTCCCGTTGTGCACAATATCATAGATCATGACATTAGACGTAATGTGCATACAGATACCAGTGTAAATGCATTTTCCTGTACACAGGCATATTCCAGTTTACATACATCAGCAATGTACGAGTGTAAGATGTGCACAATACGCGCAGTTGGTCCTAGACAACTCTTTCACAATCTGGTACACACGCAATTTGTCAGCCACAATATGCAAGTTGGTACACGAACACGTACACAAACGCAAATGATGCATTTGCACATATTACAAATTTCATGTGTAGTCGTATTTTTGCAAACAACACACACCACACACACACACACACACACACACACACACACACACACTCATGAATAAATGAAATACAAAATCTAAAGCAACAGCAACAGGTAAGTCGCACTAGGAACAATTCATAACACTCTTGGTTCACTGGCTAAGTGACACAAATACATATCAGAATTCTATTCTTTTTTATGGGAGCACAAAAATGGCATTGAATATTATTGTAATAATGTATCCATAGCAGAGGAAAAACGAAGAGAAAAAAAACATATCTATGAATTTTCCCCCCAGTTACAGAGAAGATCACATAGCTATTCACCAGGAGTAAAGAGAAGTAATGAAACAAGAAGACAAGTATTTACAGCCAAAACAAGTCAATGAAAAGTAACACACTCGCGCTAACTGATCTGAGCAAGACACAGGCTCAGAAGAGTGTGTTGCCCTCTATACTCGCAGACAACACACACACACACACACACACACACACACACACACACACACACACACACACACATACATACATACATGCGCACGCGAGCGCACATAATCGCGTACTCCCACTTCTGCGTACATCCATAGCAGAAAAGGAATGCAATATGAGGGGCCCTAAAGCGAGGGGGGGGGGGGGGGGGGACCAAATACCAAAAGGGGTAGGTGGGGACCGGGAACGGTACAGGCCTAATAAACAGGGTAACTGTCTTGTCAACACTGGCAGTGAAAACTGTTACCCAATATCATGTACACACAATTTGCACCATATAACAATCATGACATAATCAATCGTATAGTTATATAATTCCAGTTTTAAACACCAGAGACTTATGACCATAAACCTTTTTGTACATGAATGTAGAGAGACACATGTATACATGTAGTCCATTTTGTAGCAACATGTCCCACAAAATTCCTTGGCCACAGTATGCAGAAATCAGTACACACAGAAGTATGGTTTATCATGTGCCTGCTGTGGCTTTCCCCATCACTTGTAAACATCAGTGCATAGCACAAGCAGAAAAGCTATATTTTATAATTGCGAGTAAATAACTCCCTTTCAAGGCCCCACCCCCTGCCTATCTTCACATATGTACACAACTTCCTCCATCCCCACCCCCCAACAGACCCACACACATACACAGCAACCCCCACTCTACAATCAAACGGATGCCCCCCCCCCCCCCCACCCCCCATCAAGGTAAATCAGGTGAAAATTAACACAACAAAGTTTGACATCCGAGGCAAGAGAGAGAGAGAAAGAGAGAGAGAGAGAGAGAGAGAGAGGGGGGGGGGGGCAGAAGGAGGAAATCTCTTCTAGATTCAATGTTTAAAGGATGGTGAGAGAAAAAAAAAAATAGATGACTCCAAATATATGGCAGCTTCACTGACACGAAAGGTACAAGAGATAAACAAACCAGAATCAAACTAAATTACGTTGTTTTACCTATTTCAAGTTGCAGGAAAAGAGAAACCAACATGACAAGTACCCACAACAATGTCTTTGACATGAAGTGTGCAGGGAATATGAAAACCACTGATGATCATGATACACACAGCCACACTGTCACTTCAGGTGTCCTCTTGGTCACTGATCACATTGGAAGTCATTGCCCTGCGGAAAGCGACATCGAGGTCCATGTGAATGTTTAATTTCAGGATCTGTCCATTTAACAGCTTGGCCATCACTCTTCCGTTAGAACTCCACACAGACATCGTTGCCGAGTGTTTGTGTGCATTTGTGGAGAGTTGGTAGTTGGCGTAGGTTAGGTCCTCATCAATGACAGTTCCTTTATTTTTCAGTTTTCTTCTGTTAGTTAATATAGAGTCCCTTTTCTTTCTGTCAAAAAACCTCACCAGTATTGGCCTGGCTTTAGCACTGCCTCGTTTTCCCGACCTGTGGGCCACCTCGATGTCAGCAGCGGCGGTGGCGATGCCAACTCCGTCCGTGAAGACCCGGCACACCTTCCGCACACAGTCGTCGGCCGTCTCCCCGTCCGCCTCCGGCACCCGGTACACGCGTAGGTTCCAGCGTCTGCTGTACTGCTGCATGTCGTTCAGACTGCTCTCGTTCTCCTTGATCCGCCTCTCCTGCTGTCGTACCACATTCGCCAGGCTGTCACTTTTTCTTCTTTCTGCCACGATTTCCGTCTGTGCCTTTGCCAGCTTGCTTTCTGCTTGTAGTACCCTTCCTTCCAGTTCTCCCACCTTTTCCATGAAATTGTCGGTCAAAATTTTCACCTCGTTTTTCATTTTTTCTATATCTGTTTTTGTTGCTAGATTGTCGAAGCGACGATCTATTTTCCGAGGGCTTTATCGAGGGCTTCTTGAAAATTCATATCGTCGGCGGTAGGTTCGATGTTCAAACGCTTCTTTTCAGGTTTAGCACATCTATCTTCGCACACACTTGTGTCACTGTCTGAAGTAGAACAAAAGTTCCTCTTCTGTCTACCCGGTGTTTCGTGGTCACCACTCATTAGGTTACACCACTGTCAGACTATCTCAGTAGCCGCGGTGCGCGAGGGCAGACCAGTCTACGTTGATTCTCAACACAGCAGAGAAAACTTATTTCATGCGCCTGTTTTTGTTGCTGTTTTTTCTTTTTTTTCTTTTTTCTCTCCCCTTCCCTTTTCCTCTCTCTCCCTAATTTGATCTTTTCATTGCACTGCCGCTGCCGATTCCAGCATGAAACATACCATTGGAATCGTTACATGTCCAGGAATGCTTCTACACGGTCATGAAGATCTTTAAAAGCCTCATTAACACTGTAATCAGGCAATTAGCGCAGAGACGTGGTGTTGTCCGTCCGACCTCGCCGTGAGCGATCACTCATCCATCGCACCACATACCTTTACCACACATCTGTACCACATACCTTCACGACACATCTACTTCACATGTTTTCACCACACATCTGCACCACATGTTTTCACCACAAATCTGCTTGACATGTTTTCACCACACATCGTCGTCACATGTTTTCACCACACATCTGCTTCACATGTTTTCACCACAAATCTGCACCACATGTTTTCACCACAAATCTGCTTCACATGTTTTCACCACACATCTGCGTCACATGTTTTCACCACACATCTGATTCACATGTTTTCACCACACATCTGCACCACATACGTTCACCACACATCTGCTTCACATGTTTTTACCACACATCTGCATCACATGTTTTCACCACACATCTGCATCACATACCTTCACCACACATCTGCTTCACATGTTTTCACCACACATCTACACCACATACCTTTACAACACATCAGTACCACATACCTTTACCACACATCTGTACCACATACCTTTACCACAAATGTACACCACATACCTTTACCACACATCTGTACTACATACCTTTACTGCACATCTGTACTACATACCTTTACCGCGCATCTGTACCACATACCTTTACCACACATCTGTACCACATACCTTCACCACACATCTGTACCACATACCTTCACCACACATCTGTACCACATACCTTCACCACACATCTGTACCACATACCTTCACCACACATCTGTACCACATACCTTGACCGCACATCTGTACCACATACCTTGACTGCACATCTGTACCACATACCTTGACCGCACATCTGTACCACATACCTTCACCACATATCTGTACCACATACCTTGACCGCACATCTGTACCACATACCTTTACCACACATCTGTACCACGTACCTTCACGACACATCTGTACCACATACCTTCACGACACATCTGCATCACATGTTTTCACCACACATTTGCCCCGCATACTTTTACCACACAATAGCACCGCATACCTTCACCACACATTGGTACCATATACCTTTACCACATATCAGTACCACATATCTTCACCACATATCTGTACTAAACATCAGCTACATACCTTTACCACATATCTGCACCACATATCTTCACCACACATCTGCACCAAACATCTGCACTACAAACCTTTGCCACATATCTACACCACATACCTTCACCACACATCTGCACCACATACTTTCACCACATATCTGCACCACATACTTTCACCACACATCGGTACCACATACTTTCACCACACATCTACACCACATACTTTCACCACACATCTGCACCACATACTTTCACCACACATCTGCACCACATACTTTCACCACACATCTGCACCAAACATCTACACCACATTCTTTCACCACACATCTACACCACATACTTTTACCATACATCTGCACCAAACATCTACACCACATACGTTCCCCACACATCTGCACCACATACTTTTACCACACATCTACACCACATACTTTCACCACACATCTACACCAAACATCTACACCACATGCTTTCACCACACATCTACACCACATACTTTCACCAAACATCTACACCACATACTTTCACCACACATCTGCACCAAAAATACCTTCACGCCAACCCACACCCCTTCGCCTTCAGCTGGTGAACATGACTCTAGCCATTTCAGTTTGTGAACCTTCTCTTGTCATGGCAGTGAACTCAGCTTATAAGCAACTCCCTCTCTCTCTCTCTCTCTCTGCCCCTCCCTCCCTCGCTCCCTCTCTCTGTCTCTCTGCCCCTCCCTCCGTCCCTCCCCCTCTCTCTCTCTCTCCCCCTCCTCTCTCTCTCTGTCTCTGTCTGTCTGTCTGTCTTCTCTCTCTCTCTTCTCTCTCTCTCTTCTCCCATGGAACACACATCTCCTGGCAGCTAAAAGTGCAAATGCGTGGGACAAATTTATGCCATGCCTGGAGCTCTCAAGCAA
>CM065735.1:3419027-3439027 GCA_033310375.1 Conus canariensis
ACACAACACATACACACACACATCCACATACACACATGCATGCACACATGCATATGAATGCACACATGCACTCACACACACAGGCAGGCATGTGCAGTGCGTGTGCGCATCTGTGCACACACATACACACACTCACACACACATAAACACACACACACACACACAGACACGCACACACACACACACTCACACACACACACACACACACACACACACACACACACACACACACACACACACACACACACACAGCACCACACATACACACACACACACACACACACACACACACACAGAGTCACACACACACACACAGTCACACACACACACAACACACGCACACACACACACAGTCACACACACACACACACACACACACACACACACACACACACACATATACATACATACATAAACACACACACACACACACACACACACACACACACACACACACAGAGTCATATTCCAAGTGTGTGCATGTCATGCTTCACATCATGGCAGTGACCCCTGCCAATGTTGTCTTGTTCTCTCTCCTCTGTTTGCCCTGTTTTGTCCTGGTGGGGATGGCAGGCTTTGCCGCATGCTCTCGCTGAACTTCGGCCCAGCCCCAGGCAAGGGAAGTAACAAAGTCTGTATTTGCCATTCCCCCTTGAGAGTGTTTCATTACTTTTGCTTTCTTTGCTTACACCATTTATAGTCTACCCAAATTTTCAGATGAAATATTATCACTTTAGGGTTTCTTTCTTTTTTTTTTTCTTGTCTTTCTTTTTTGTTTGTCTTGCTACTTTTTCATTTAGTTAAGTGGGGAGAGGTTGGGTTCTTAGTGGAGGGGATCGCATATTTTTACTTTTTTTTTCTACTTTCGTTCTTACCACGGAATGGTTGTGGATATGTGTATGCCAGCTGCCTTGTGTGTGTGTGCATTAGCTAGCAGTTGTTTGTTTCTGGAATGTGACATGTATGGTGGTTGTCTTTTGTCTGGTGATTGTGACTCAGGCACACACACACACACACACACACACACACACACACACACACACACACACACACACACACACACACATGCATGCACACATGCACGCAGGTGCGCAGACACATGCACATGTGCACACACGCACACACGCACACGCATACACAGGCACACACACACACACACACACACACACACACACACACACACACACACACTCACACTCTCTCACACACACACACACACACACACACACACAGAGAAAAATGCCCTGATGATAATCTGCATACACATGTGTATGCACATTGAGTCAGAAATCACAATTGTGTGTACACATATGCATGCACAAGCATACCTTATTATAAAGTACAAATTAATGTGTACATGCATAATACACACACCCCAACCGTCCCACATTTTCTTTCCTCCCTGTTCCCTCCTTTGCCTCTCTCACACCCTTTCTTTCCACCTCACTGCACACACATGCACATGCACAGGCACAGGCACACACACGCACATACACATGCACACACACACACACACACGCACACACACACACACACACACACACACACACACACACACACACACACACACACACACACACTGTTGTTGACACATTTCCTTCACAAAAGAAAAGAGCGAAGGCTGAGAGAGAGAGAGAAGGCATCAGTTGTGTATATGTGTATACTACAGGGATGGTCTCTTTCAGGTTTAGGCTGGACATCAGGCCAATAAACAAAGTGAAAATCACTTTGTGGAGCCAGGGAAATTGTGTGCTGTTCAGCTCAAGGCCTGAGAAAAATCATCTCTGGCATTTCAGGCTGTAGCGGTGCCACGTTTCTGGTTCAGGTTGGAAACCCAGTCAAGGGGAAAAAAATCAGGAAATTGCAATTTGCTTTCAACTTTGTCCTTTCAAGGACCCAGTGTTCCTCAGCTCATGATTATGGGAGAACTGACTGACTCGTGGCCAACAAAAACCTGTCTGTGTTCGGATTGGCCAAAAGCTGTTGCCATCATCAGGACCATACTTTCTTTCAAGTTTTGTACTCTGCACTGTGTAGTTCAGTACATTGGCAGGTGAGGATGATGTTAAGAAAAGGTATGAGACTGAAAGGTATTTCAGCACTCAAGTCCAGCATGAAAGCCAAGGGGATGTGGTCTTGACTAGAGGAGTGTAGTGAAGGAAGGAAGAACAAACTTTGATTCAGAAAATAGGGCACATTGACATCAGGCTTAGGGCCTCCCCCCCTCACCCTCCTCCAAACCTGTGACCCTCCTCCCTCCATTCCTCCCTTCCTTTCCCTTCTTCATGTACTTTGTGGTTTGAAAGAAGATCAAGGAATTAAGAGCAAACTTGGATCATGAAGATGGCACACACTGCTGTCTGAATGAAACCCTTCCTCACCTCTGCAATGATTAGGAAGCTCTCCCCACCCCTAACCCCTTCCCCTCAGCCTGTAAATTCAGGCCTGAAAACTGTAGAGTCAGTCTTCAGGCATGGAGAATTTGGAGAACCAGTTGTCATCAGTTCTGGTCATCTAGGTTGGTTGGTTGGTTGCAGCCCAAGCATGATGAGGTATTTTTTCTAACTGATGCCTGGTTGTGTGTTGTGTGTCTTAAAGTCCAATCTTTTCTAACTGATGCCTGGTTGTGTGTTGTGATTCAGGTTGGACAAGGACTACAGTGTCTTAAAGTACAATCTTTTCTAACTGATGCCTGGTTGTGTGTTGTGATTCAGGTTGGACAAGGACTACAGTGTCTTAAAGTCCAGTCTTTTCTAACTGATGCCTGGTTGTGTGTTGTGATTCAGGTTGGACAAGGACTACAGTGTCTTAAAGTCCAGTCTTTTCTAACTGATGCCTGGTTGTGTGTTGTGATTCAGGTTGGACAGGACTACAGTGTCTTGAGGTCCAATCTTTTCTAACTGATGCCTGGTTGTGTGTTGTGATTCAGGTTGGACAAGGACTACAGTGTCTTAAAGTACAATCTTTTCTAACTGATGCCTGGTTGTGTGTTGTGATTCAGGTTGGACAAGGACTACAGTGTCTTAAAGTCAATCTTTTCTAACTGATGCCTGGTTGTGTGTTGTGATTCAGGTTGGACAAGGACTACAGTGTCTTAAAGTCCAGACTTTTCTAACTGATGCCTGGTTGTGTGTTGTGATTCAGGTTGGACAAGGACTACAGTGTCTTAAAGTCCAGTCTTTTCTAACTGATGCCTGGTTGTGTGTTGTGATTCAGGTTGGACAAGGACTACAGTGTCTTAAAGTCCATCTTTTCTAACTGATGCCTGGTTGTGTGTTGTGATTCAGGTTGGACAAGGACTACAGTGTCTTAAAGTCCAGTCTTTTCTAACTGATGCCTGGTTGTGTGTTGTGATTCAGGTTGGACAAGGACTACAGTGTCTTAAAGTCCAGTCTTTTCTAACTGATGCCTGTTGTTGTTGTGATTCAGTTGGACAAGATACAGTTCTAAAGTCAGTCTTTTCTAACTGATCTGGTTGTGGTTGATTCAGGTGGACGAGGACTACAGTGTCTTGAGGTCCAATCTTTTCTAACTGATGCCTGGTTGTGTGTTGTGATTCAGGTTGGACAAGGACTACAGTGTCTTAAAGTCCAATCTTTTCTAACTGATGCCTGGTTGTGTGTTGTGATTCAGGTTGGACAAGGACTACAGTGTCTTAAAGTCCAGTCTTTTCTAACTGATGCCTGGTTGTGTGTTGTGATTCAGGTTGGACAAGGACTACAGTGTCTTAAAGTACAATCTTTTCTAACTGATGCCTGGTTGTGTGTTGTGATTCAGGTTGGACAAGGACTACAGTGTCTTAAAGTACAATCTTTTCTAACTGATGCCTGGTTGTGTGTTGTGATTCAGGTTGGACAAGGACTACAGTGTCTTAAAGTCCAAGGAAAATGAAGATCAGATAGAGCTGAGGGTGAGAAATCAATTCTAGTCTGTAGTTTTCCTCCCCCTTCTCCCTCCTTTTCTCCCTCCCTCTCTCTCTCTCTGTGTCCCTCCCCCTCCCTCTCTCTGTGTCTCTGTCTCTCTCTCCCTTTCTCTGTCTCTGTCTGTCTCTCTCTCCCTGTCTCTCTCTGTCTGTCTGTCTCTCTTACATTTGATACATTCTTTTCTTCATTAACTGACATTAGTTAACAAGTCACAGACTAGAAGAATTTACTTGTCCCTCTTCCCAGATATCATTTGGCAAAGAAAACTTTTGACCCAGCAACTTGATCCTCTTGATGTACTGATGTACATGTGTTGGGAATGCTTATAGTGCTGTCAGAGAGTGAAAGACCATGGTTCTTGATGTACATGTGTTGGGAATGCTTATAGTGCTCCAAGAGTAAAAGACAAACTCTTTCTGCCTTTGTTTTTGAGTCTCTTACATACTTACATAAATGTATCATATATGCTTTGGAACTAATGTCTTCCCTCAAGTGCTGAAAAATGCCAAGGTGATCCCTTATGCAAAACCGAATGATTCATGGCATTCAAACAACTTCAGGTCTGTCCAAACCCCTCAAAAGACATGCACACAAGGGAGTATCTCAGTTCATTGAGAAAATTAAATTCCTTCACCCATTCCAGTTTGGAGTCTTCATCATTGTTGCCATGACCATTTTAGGTGTGGACCAACCGCAGAGGACAGGTCAGAAAGGCCTTTGATCATTTCCATGTGATCCATTCTTTTCATTAAAGAAATTATCAATGTGAGCATTGTTTTGTGAATCCACAATATTTCAGCTGTACTTGGACGATAGAACCCAGTGTGACCTATTCATTGGCAAAACTTCCTCTTCAGATTCAGTCAGACATGGGAGTTCGGCCAGCCACAGTAGCACAAAGTCCACTCTTTTTCTGTATCTTCACTATGACTTGCCATTATCCCTATCAGACTCGAAAATGACAGGGGATGAATTTGCTGGTCACATCACTCCAAACCACTGGGAGCAATCTACAGAGCAGAAATGTGTCTCCAGGAAAGTCCTGTTGAGGTATCAGCCAGGTACAGTTCAAACAAAGGGGTTGTACACCCTGCAAAAACCAAGTCTGTGGTTATAACCACTGGCTCCAAATCCAGTTGACTCCTGTTTGAACAGCATTCTATTGAACAGGCAAATGAGTATAATCTTTCTGGTGTAACGATTCTATTGAACAGGCAAATGAGTATAATCTTTCTGGTGTAACGATTCTATTGAACAGGCAAATGAGTATAATCTTTCTGGTGTAACGATTCTATTGAACAGGCAAATGAGTATAATCTTTCTGGTGTAACGATAGATGAAGCACTAAAATGGCAACCTCATCTCAGGCATTTATGCAAGATCGTCTCAAAAAATCTTTTTCTCTTACCTCAATTTGTGTGTGGTGTCAGTATTACTGCACTTAAAGTTGTTTTTTTATCAGCATGAACACAATGTCACCTGTCAGTGATGCTTCAGTGATGTGGGATGGGCGTAGTGATGTCCACAACAAAGGCTGAATTGCCCCTGCCTATGGGCAGTAAAGCTGCTCCTTTCAGCTGTACCTCAAACCATTGATGGAAAACTTACTTACTTACTTAGGCCCATAGCTCAAGGGTGAGCATAGGTCATCGACAACACTCCGCTGCGAGGTCGGCCTCTCTTCCACTCCACTGCGAGGTCGGCCTCTCTTTCACTCCGCTGCGAGGTCGGCCTCTCTTCCCAGATTACGTGTCAGGGCTTGGCGTGTGACTGAATATGCTTTCTCTGAGTGAGCAACCTGACTTCAACAAGGCGTTTTTGTGTTTAAAATTTCAACAAAAGCCATGCCTGTTTTACATTGTCACCCCATTATCACCCATCTTACATGACTGAGAAATGCAGGAATTCCTTGTACCCTACCCATGCATTGGTCAATACAAACAAGCTTAGATTATTATCATGTGTCTGAACACACCCATACAGTCAGCAAAATGTAAATTTCTTAAAAACTTTTCAAGAGACATGTTTATTAAATTTTATGTCCGCAGAATTTCATGTCCTAATCAAAGAAAAAAAATGGTAAAGCTCACCAGCGTAAACTCATATCTGCTAGACGTTATTTGAATACTCTGTCTGAAATTTCATTCCTTTCGAAATAGCCTCACCCTCACCCTTACTCTCTCACTCCAGTATCCCTCCTTTCTCTGTCTGTTTGTCTATCTCACCCCCAGTGTGCCTCCTGTCTGTCTGTCTGTCTTGCCTTCTAATTTGTTAAGATTCCTCCTCCTTGTCTGCTGACCTCTTCATTACTACATGAACGCAGACTACCGTTGGTATCGTGATTACATTTACAATGCTTTCATGTTTATTTGTCCGTTTGAGTACTATGCATTGAAATGATGTTTGCATGACAAGGCCTTGGCCTAAAATCTTCATCCTTGAGTATGTAAGATCAATCACTCACTCTGTCAGTCTCTCTGACTGTCTGTCTGTCTCTCTGTATGTGCGCATCTCTCTCTTTTTGCTGTGTGTGTGTGTGTGTGTGTGTGTGTGTGTTTGTGTTTGTGCTTCTCTCTTTCTTACATCTCGCTGTGTATATGTTGGTTTTTCTGCATCTCTCCCTCTTTCTGCACTGCAAGAATCAGTATACCAAAAACATGTAAAAGATAAGAAAAAAGAAAGAACAGGAAAAAAAGGACAGCCTGATGTGCCGGCACCAGTCCCTAGGACCATAGGTCTCTCTCTGTTGATGCAGTAAGACAGTCTGATTCCCCGTGTCATGCATCTGAATAATAAAAACTACTATCGTGTTTTGCTTGTCTGAATGACACATGTTTGAATGGCTGTACTTATCCTTGAGAGTAGGTAGATTTGTGTGTACGTGTGTGTGTGTGTGTGTGTGTGTGTGTGTGTGTGTGTGTGTGTGTGTTTGTGTGTGTGTTTTTCATGCAAAGTGTGTGTGTCAATTGCAGTAGTGATTATAGGAACACATTGAGTTAGCCTCCTATTACAAATGCAATTTTAGATGAGGGGTCTTCTGTTTAAGGTCAGTTGACATGGATTGTGTGTGTGTGTGTGTGTGTTGTGTGTGTGTGTGTGTGTGTTGTGTGGTGTGTGTGTGCATGCGTGCGTGAGTGCGTGCATGCGTGCGTGTGTGTGTATGTGTGCGTGCGCGTATGTGTGTGTGTGTGTGTGCATGCATGCATGTATACATGTGTGTTGTATGTGTCTGCGCTTGCACGCATGCATGCCTGTGTGTGTGTGTGTGTGTGTGTGGTGTGTGCGTGTGTGTGTGTGTGCGCGCGCGCGCTCACGTGCGTGTGTATGGTCATGCATTTGTGAGCGTTCCATTAGATGAAACTGACTTGACCTGAACCTTTTGTCTGTGTTGCAGAGGTTGAGGACAGAGAATCGACTGTTGAGACAGCGCATAGAGAATCTGGAAAAGGTAAAATTCCCGTTGTTGTTGGGGCTGGGTTTCTACATCAGTCTCTTTCTCAACATATAGATGCCTCTGTTCATTTGTGACACAGGTTTTTTTCTTTCAAAGAACTGTGCTGTTATAGACGGTAAGGTAAGGTAACCTTGCTTATAGCCCAGCCGACCGCAAAGGGCTATATCAGGGCTGTCATTGCCTTGAAGGCAACGCGCAAGTCATGTTAAAGTCATGTTAAAGTCATGCTAAAAACGAAGGAAAAAAAAACATTCACAGAACCCTATGAAATACAACTGACATCACTGACAGTATCCTGAGAAATGACATCACTGACAATACCCTGAGAAATGACATCACTGACAATATCCTGAGAAATGACATCAGGGGCAATGTCCTGAGAAGTGACATCACTGGCAATGATCTGAGAAGTGACATCAGGGGCAATGATCTGAGAAGTGACATCAGGGGCAATGATCTGAGAAGTGACATTAGGGGCAATGATCTGAGAAGTGACATCAGGGGCAATGATCTGAGAAGTGACATCAGGGGCAATGATCTGAGAAGTGACATTAGGGGCAGTGATCTGAGAAGTGACATCAGGGGCAATGATCTGAGACTGAACTCTGAAACTATGCACTTGAATGTATGCACAAGTGCATGCAAGTGCACACACGCATACTCACACACGCATGCATGCATGCACGCATGTATGCATGCACGCACGTACGCACGCACGCACACACACACACACACACACACACACACACACACACACACACACACACACACACACACTGATTTAATTAGTTTAGGAGGATGTGCATTATAACATCTACCCATGCAAAGCCAGGAGTTTGTAGCATGGCATTCAGGAGAAATCTTTCCAATGTTATCTTTCAATTTGTTTTATTTATCATAATAACGGAGAAGACAGATTGGGGAGGGTATGGATGTAAGGACAGTGTGTGTGGCATAAGAACAGAAGAGAGAGAGGAGGGGAGGGGGGTAGGGGTGTAAGGACAGTGTGTGTGGCATAAGAACAGAAGAGAGAGAGGAGGGGAGGGGGGTATGGATGTAAGGACAGTGTGTGTGGCATAAGAACAGAAGAGAGAGAGGAGGGGAGGGGGTAGGGGTGTAAGGACAGTGTGTGTGGCATAAGAACAGAAGAGAGAGAGGAGGGGAGGGGGGTAGGGGTGTAAGGACAGTGTGTGTGGCATAAGAACAGAGAGAGAGAGAGGAGGGGTGGGGTAGGAGGTGTGTGGCATAAGACAGAGAGAGAGAGGAGTGGTAGGTGTGGGTAGGACAGGTTGAAGGACAGTGTGTGTGGCATAAGAACAGAGAGAGAGAGAGGAGGGGAGGGGGGTAGGGGTGTAAGGACGTGTGTGTGGCATAAGAACAGAGAGAGAGAGGAGGGGAGGGGGGTAGGGGTGTAAGGAGGTGTGTGTGGCATAAGAACAGAAGAGAGAGAGGGGAGGGGGTAGGGTGTAGGACGGTGTGTGGCATAAGAACAGAAGAGAGAGGAGGGGAGGGGGGTAGGGTGTAAGGGGTTGTGTGGCATAAGAACAGAAGAGAGAGAGGAGGGGAGGGGGGTAGGGGTGTAAGGACGGTGTGTGTGGCATAAGAACAGAAGAGAGAGAGAGGAGGGGAGGGGGGTAGGGGTGTAAGGACGGTGTGTGTGGCATAAGAACAGAAGAGAGAGAGAGGAGGGGAGGGGGGTAGGGGTGTAAGGACAGTGTGTGTGGCATAAGAAACAGAAGAGAGAGAGGAGGGGAGGGGGGTAGGGGTGTAAGGACAGTGTGTGTGGCATAAGAACAGAAGAGAGAGAGGAGGGGAGGGGGGTAGGGGTGTAAGGACAGTGTGTGTGGCATAAGAACAGAAGAGAGAGAGGAGGGGAGGGGGGTAGGGGTGTAAGGACAGTGTGTGTGGCATAAGAACAGAAGAGAGAGAGGAGGGGAGGGGGGTAGGGGTGTAAGGACAGTGTGTGTGGCATAAGAACAGAAGAGAGAAGGAGGGGAGGGGGTAGGGGTAGGACAGTGTGTGTGGCATAGAACGAAGAGAGAGAGGAGGGGAGGGGTAGGGTGTAAGGACAGTGGTGGTGGCATAAGAACAGAAGAGAGAGAGGAGGGGAGGGGGGTAGGGGTGTAAGGACAGTGTGTGTGGCATAAGAACAGAAGAGAGAGAGGAGGGGAGGGGGTAGGGGTGTAAGGACAGTGTGTGTGGCATAAGAACAGAAGAGAGAGAGGAGGGGAGGGGGGTAGGGGTGTAAGGACAGTGTGTGTGGCATAAGAACAGAAGAGAGAGAGGAGGGGAGGGGGGTAGGGGTGTAAGGACGGTGTGTGTGGTATATTCAAAGATATACAGGGGACAGGATCAGTATCTCAGCCTCTCACCAGTGGAGAGTTCCATGGCACTCACTGAAGGCATTCACCACTTCCTTTTCATCTTGCTGGCTCTGTGTCGGCCTTTAGTTGAGGGTGAGCTGTGTTTTTGCCACACTTGGCTGATAGTATCCAGCTGTTTGGTTTGAAGCACACACACACACTCGGTGGTTTGTGCATAGACAAAGACAATGTGCAGGCAGTAAGCCAAATTCACTGAGCAGCAGACATGAAGAAGCTGGTATACATGGTCATCTGAGAGGGCAGCTGGCCCAACTGAACAGTTCTTACCTTGGAAGTGGTGGGTGACCTCCACATGCTGAGGGGACTCCGACAAAGACGAATAGTGGGAAAGTGAGGCAAGATGTGGATCCTCTCCTCTCTACATGTTTGTTGATGTACATGAAGGGTGTACATGTTCCATAACTTCTTTTTCCTTTGTCCTTTTATACCTCTGTCTTGGTTATATCTGTAGGTTGAAGCAAACTTGCTTCGTCAGCAGGAAGTGAGTTGTTTCTCTTATGAGCTGATGTCCACAGTATTTCTGTGCTCCTGTGCATAGTTTATCTTCGTTTCTGTTTCCGTGGTCAGTTTGGATTGCTGCCCTCTCTTTCTTTTTCATTGATTTTTTTGTGTGTGTAAAGCATCCCTCCTCCCACATTCAGTTTCACCTCTGACGCTGCCTCCTCTGTCCCTCTGTCCTGTGCCCTACATCCTCTTTGAATCGTGGCACATATCATGCCATCAGAAGCTGGTTTGAAAAAAAAAAATTGAAATCAAACTGAAGAATGGAATACTAAGAAGTAGAATGTTCCAGCGCCCCTCTCATGCCATCCTGTCCCATTGAAGAAGTAGAATGTTCCAGTGCCCTCTCATGCCATCCTGTCCCATTGAAGAAGTAGAATGTTCCAGCCCCTCTCATGCCATCCCGTCCCATTGAAGAAGTAGAATGTTCCACTGCCCCTCTCATGCCATCCCGTCCCATTGAAGAAGTAGAATGTTCCAGCCCCTCTCATGCCATCCCATCCCATTGAAGAAGTAGAATGTTCCAGCGCCCCTCTCATGCCATCCCGTCCCATTGAAGAAGTAGAATGTTCCACTGCCCCTCCCATGCCATCCCATCCCATTGAAGAAGTAGAATGTTCCAGCGCCCCTCTCATGCCATCCCGTCCCATTGAAGAAGTAGAATGTTCCACTGCCCCTCCCATGCCATCCCATCCCATTGAAGAAGTAGAATGTTCCACTGCCTCTCTCATGCCTTTCTGTCCCATTGAAGAAGTAGAATGTTCCACTGCCCCTCTCATGCCATCCCATCCCATTGAAGAAGTAGAATGTTCCACTGCCCCTCTCATGCCTTTCTGTCCCATTGAAGAAGTAGAATGTTCCTGCCCCTCTCATGCCATCCTGTCCCATTGAAGAAGTAGAATGTTCCAGCGCCCCTCTCATGCCATCCTGTCCCATTGAAGAAGTAGAATGTTCCAGCGCCCCTCTCATGCCATCCTGTCCCATTGAAGAAGTAGAATGTTCCATCGCCCCTCTCATGCCATCCTGTCCCATTGAAGAAGTAGAATGTTCCAGCGCCCCTCTCATGCCATCCTGTCCCATTGAAGAAGTAGAATGTTCCAGCGCCCCTCTCATGCCATCCTGTCCCATTGAAGAAGTAGAATGTTCCAGCGCCGCTCTCATGCCATCCTGTCCCATTGAAGAAGTAGAATGTTCCAGCGCCGCTCTCATGCCATTCTGTCCCATTGAAGAAGTAGAATGTTCCAGCGCCCTTCTCATGCCATCCTGTCCCATTGAAGAAGTAGAATGTTCCAGCGCCCCTCTCATGCCATCCTGTCCCATTGAAGAAGTAGAATGTTCCAGCGCCCCTCTCATGCTATTCCGTCCCATTGAAGAAGTAGAATGTTCCAGCGCCGCTCTCATGCCATCCTGTCCCATTGAAGAAGTAGAATGTTCCAGCGCCGCTCTCATGCCATCCTGTCCCATTGAAGAAGTAGAATGTTCCAGCGCCCCTCTCATGCCATCCTGTCCCATTGAAGAAGTAGAATGTTCCAGCGCCCCTCTCATGCCATCCTGTCCCATTGAAGAAGTAGAATGTTCCAGCGCCCCTCTCATGCTATCCCGTCCCATTGAAGAAGTAAAATGTTCCAGCGCCCCTCTCATGCCATCCTGTCCCATTGAAGAAGTAGAATGTTCCAGCGCCCCTCTCATGCTATCCCGTCCCATTGAAGAAGTAGAATGTTCCAGTGCCGCTCTCATGCCATCCTGTCCCATTGAAGAAGTAGAATGTTCCAGCGCCCCTCTCATGCTATCCCGTCCCATAGAAGAAGTAGAATGTTCCAGCGCCGCTCTCATGCCATCCTGTCCCATTGAAGAAGTAGAATGTTCCAGCGCCCCTCTCATGCTATCCCGTCCTATTGAAGAAGTAGAATGTTCCAGCGCCGCTCTCATGCCATCCTGTCCCATTGAAGAAGTAGAATGTTCCAGCGCCCCTCTCATGCTATCCCGTCCCATAGAAGAAGTAGAATGTTCCAGCGCCGCTCTCATGCCATCCTGTCCCATTGAAGAAGTAGAATGTTCCAGCGCCCCTCTCATGCTATCCCGTCCCATTGAAGAAGTAGAATGTTCCAGCGCCGCTCTCATGCCATCCTGTCCCATTGAAGAAGTAGAATGTTCCAGCGCCCCTCTCATGCCATCCTGTCCCATTGAAGAAGTAGAATGTTCCAGCGCCGCTCTCACGCCATCCTGTCCCATTGAAGAAGTAGAATGTTCCAGCACCCTTCTCATGCCATCCTGTCCCATTGAAGGAGTAGAATGTTCCAGCACCCCTCTCATGCCATCCTGTCCCATTGAAGAAGTAGAATGTTCCAGCACCCCTCTCATGCCATCCTGTCCCATTGAAGAAGTAGAATGTTCCAGCGCCCCTCTCATGCCATCCTGTCCCATCGCCTTCTCTCAGGACAGGGCAGGACGTTCAGCTCCTGGTTTTACACATTCCTCTTCTTTTTTCTTTCTTTTTTTTTTTTGTCTTAAATCTGCATATCCACTGTTCTTTACTTCTTTATCCTTTGAGTTTGAGATTGGTTTTTAGTTATTTTTCAGTTGTCAGGTAATTTGCTGCATGTGAGATGCATGAAAAATACCAGGAGGCATAAAATGTTTTCAGTTTGTTAATAGTTATTCTTTCTTTTTCTTTGCTCAGTGTTGTTTTCCAATGAAGGTCACAGTAGGGGAATGTAACAAACTGAAATTTGTCATGGCTGTTGATATAACACATTTTAAAACGGCTAAAGTTTCCCGTGGTATACGCGTTTGAGAGTCGACATGACACTGCAAATGTTTGGAAGTAATTCGCCATATTTCGCCAAATTTGAGAGTTGTTCATCTAACAATACATACATTCAGCATTAACTGTATTCTTCTAAAACTGTCTATAGTCATGCAGAAAACAGAATGATAAAATAATTTGTTGTGTGCTACTGTCAACACAGACTGTATGGGCATGTTTGATTTTTTTTCTTTCTTTTTTTTTAAGAGAAGTTTTGTAGTTTGTTCTATGTGCCTGTTGCCAGCATGTTTGCTGATAGGTACATTGGTGCTTGCAATCACCTTTAGTTTAGAGTTGTAGGCCTTGAATTTTGTTTTGTGATGGGAGCAAAAGTCCCCTTACTTGTTATGGTGATATATATAACTGCTGAAAGTGTGGTGATTTAAAAATATTTCTGAGAAAGTGTTGTTGAAGTATTTATGTAGGTACACAGGTGTACATGCTGGTAATTCATGGATTGTTTCATGCAGAAGGGTACAGAACCTGTGTGTGATACAAAAACACAGAGTCAGTAAATGGATGCATCAAATTTTTCATTTTGAGTGTAAATAGTGAGCATGGTCCCAACCATTCAACAAGTCCAGATAATTTCAGCAGTAGGTTAGTAGGTGATTAGTGCTTGTCTGCTTACTGACATGCCCTCCACATGAGAGAGAGAGAGAGAGAGAGAGAGAGAGAGAGAGAGGGAGACAGAGAGGAGAGAGAGAGAGAGAGAGAGAGAGAGAGAGAGAGACTGATTCACACAGACTGTTGAAACAGCCACATGGCCAGAGACAGGCAAACACATTTTTCTTTGTTTAAATGCATGAAGTAAGAAATTTGGTTTTGTAGGTGGTACATTCTCTGTGAGCACAGATTTTAAGTTGCAGTGGATTACCACCAGTCTTCCTACTGATTTTAATTCCCAGTGTGATCATTGAGATTCAGTTGGTTTGTTTTGCATGTCAGTGTGTTCATTTTCATGGTTGCTGCTCAGTGTGTGAATTTTACAGGCAGATCTGTCGTTATGTCCCAGATTTTGAAGGCTAGTTGAGTGTATGCACATTGATCTAATCTTTTTCTCTTTCCCCCACCCCCACTCCCCACCCACTTCACTCCCACCTACAGCTCCCCTCTCTTTCCTTTTCTAGGTCAGCCATCATAGGACATGTGTGAGTTAACATGCATATAAAAAAAAGAAAGAATGAAGTTTTGCATGGATGTGTCCTAATTTGATTTTGCATGTATCTAGTCTGAACAGTGTTTTCTACTCAGATTATTCATAGCTGCTATAATGAAATTAGTGTGTAATTTATGTACACTAGTAATCATGCAAGTTAAGATTTACAAGTAAAAGCATGATCTCCCACTCCTGTATATGACCAAAACTGGAATATCTTAAATCCAGAAAAAAGGGGTTTTGAAAGGCACATAAGTAGACATCACACTGCGGCAAAGCAAGCTGGATGTTGCTATTGATGGGTTTACACCAATCAGAAATAGAGTCCACTCCAATCAATTTGAAGAAGTAAGTCTGATAGTCTTATGCCCTGACTTCGATTCTACAGTCATTGATCTATGCTGTCTCCTTCAGTTTCATCAATAAATGTATTTATTTTGAGTGACAAATCCTTTAAATCTGTTTGTTAATGTATTTGTTTTGAGTGACAAACTGTAGACTTTGCTGAGCTAATTGTAATCAGGTTTGTTACACACTTGTCGATGGGCTTTCCAGTTGAACTAAAGTTCTGGACATACTTTTCTTCAGTTACTTTGTTCAGGAGTTGAATTTCTTAGCAGACTGTTCCTGAATTTCTGAGTAAACTGTAGCTTTGTTGGTTAGCTTCTTTTCTTTTTAAATACTTTTGAAAAAGGTTTTCATAATGAGATCTAGTTCAGTGTAATTCAAAGATTCCAGTAGAATGGAGTATATTTGACACAGAAGGAACTGAGGTGTTCTTTTAGATGAGCCAAATTTTGTGTTAGTCATAATATTATGTGGACCAATCAACTATAATGTGTTAAACAAAAGTTTGATGTGTTTATGTAAATAAAAATGACTCAGCATATTTTGGGGACTGATCTACGGTGAGTCACTCATTCCTTTACTGATTTTGTACTTTTGTGACAGACTGTTGGCTCATCAATGACCTCCACAGAGTGAGGTCACTGTAATTAATTGACAGACTATTGGTTCATCAATGACCTTCACAGAAAGAGGTCATAGTTTAGTGATAGACTATTGGCTCATCAATGACCTCCACAGAGTGAGGTCGCTGTAATTCATTGACAGACTATTGGCCCGTCATTGACCTTCACAGAGTGAGGTCCCTGTAATTCATTGACAGACTATTGGCTCATCAATGACCTTCACAGAAAGAGGTCATAGTTCAGTGACAGACTATTGGCGCATCAATGACCTTCACAGAAAGAGGTCATAGTTCAGTGACAGACTATTAGCTCATCAATGACCTTCACAGAAAGAGGTCATAGTTCAGTGACAGACTATTAGCTCATCAATGACCTTCACAGAAAGAGGTCATACTTAAGTGACAGACTATTGGCTCATCAATGACCTCCACATAGTGAGGTTGCTGTAATTCATTGACAGACTATTGGCTCATCAATGACCTTCACAGAAAGAGGTCATAGTTAAGTGACAGGCTATTGGCTCATCAATGACCTTCACAGAGTGAGGTCACTGTTATTCATTGACAGACTATTGGCTCATCAATGACCTTCACAGAGTGAGGTCGCTGTTATTCATTGACAGACTATTGGCTCATCAATGACCTTCACAGAAAGAGGTCATAGTTAGTGACAGACTTTTGGCTCATCAATGACCTTCACAGAGTGAGGTCGCTGTAATTCATTGACAGACTTTTGGCTCATTAATGACCTCAGAGTGAAGTCGCTGTAGTTTAGTGACAGATTATTGGCCCATCATTGACCTTCACAGAGTGAGGTTGTTCTAGTTTAGTGACAGACTATTAGCCCATCATTGACCTTCACAGAGTGAGGTCATTGTAGCTTAGCAACAGATTGTTGGCTCACCATTGACTCCACAGGTTGCTGTCCTCTGTGTTGCAAGGTAGAGGGTATTGCCCATAGAGGGGTTGTGTCCTCTGTGTTCAAGGTAGAGGTATTGCCCATTGAGGGTTGTGCCTCTGTGTTCAAGGTAGAGGGTATTGCCCATAGAGGGTGTGTCCTCTGTGTTACAAGGTAGAGGGTATTGCCCATGAGGGGTTGTGTCCTCTGTGTTGCAAGGTAGAGGGTATTGCCCATAGAGGGTGTGTCCTCTGTGTTGCAAGGTAGAGGGTATTGCCCATAGAGGGGTTGTGTCCTCTGTGTTGCAAGGTAGAGGGTATTGCCCATTAGGGGTTGTGTCCTCTGTGTTGCAAGGTAGAGGGTATTGCCCATAGAGGGGTTGTGTCCTCTGTGTTACAAGGTAGAGGGTATTGCCCATAGAGGGGTTGTGTCCTCTGTGTTACAAGGTAGAGGGTATTGCCCATTGAGGGGTTGTGTCCTCTGTGTTACAAGGTAGAGGGTATTGCCCATAGAGGGGTTGTGTCCTCTGTGTTACAAGGTAGAGGGTATTGCCCATTGAGGGGTTGTGTCCTCTGTGTTACAAGGTAGAGGGTATTGCCCATAGAGGGGTTGTGTCCTCTGTGTTACAAGGTAGAGGGTATTGCCCATAGAGGGGTTGTGCCCTCTGTGTTACAAGGTAGAGGGTATTGCCCATAGAGAGGTGTGTCCTCTGTGTTCAAGGTAGAGGGTATTGCCCATAGAGGGGTTGTGTCCTCTGTGTTACAAGGTAGAGGATATTGCCCATAGAGGGGTTGTGCCTCTGTGTTGCAAGGTAGAGGGTATTGCCCATAGAGGGGTTGTGTCCTCTGTGTTACAAGGTAGAGGGTATTGCCCATAGAGGGGTTGTGCCCTCTGTGTTACAAGGTAGAGGGTATTGCCCATAGAGAGGTGTGTCCTCTGTGTTGCAAGGTAGAGGGTATTGCCCATAGAGGGGTTGTGTCCTCTGTGTTACAAGGTAGAGGGTATTGCCCATAGAGGGGTTGTGTCCTCTGTGTTGCAAGGTAGAGGGTATTGCCCATAGAGAGGTGTGTCCTCTGTGTTACAAGGTAGAGGGTATTGCCCATAGAGAGGTTGTGTCCTCTGTGTTACAAGGTAGAGGGTATTGCCCATAGAGGGGTTGTGTCCTCTGTGTTACAAGGTAGAGGGTATTGCCCATAGAGGGGTTGTGTCCTCTGTGTTGCAAGGTAGAGGGTATTGCCCATAGAGGGGTTGTGTCCAGTTAATGCTACCCATCCAAGAAGTCTAACTGCCTTTGTGGAGATTGTGAGGTGAATAAGCTTAGAGCTATATTGAATGTTTCAAAGCTGCCAATCTTCTGAAGCCAGAATCCAGAGACAGAGCTATACAGGAAGGTTAATGTGTTTGGACCGAAAGATGTGTGATGTCTGAATTCTAGAACTGATCAGTTAGTGCTCACAAAGAAATCACACCTCTCAGACAGTGTTCCTCCCAGTCAAGACACCCTGATGTGTACAGATTAACATTTTGACTTCCTTCATTGGCATGTCACCTTAACCTGTGACTAACAAAATGACCCATTTGGGAGAATGAGAGTGATATTTTGTATTTGTACCATACCAGCGTTGACATTCTAAGAGTGATTTACAAAGAAAACAAATGCATGATTTTTACAGTGTTGGTAGTTTAACAGTCCTTAAATGCCCTTTTTCCTCCTTTATCATGCTCTAGCAACATGTCTTGTTCAGGAATCTGCGTCGTTAGCTGACAAACTAATCCAGGATCAGGTGACGAGAGCGCAGGAGGCGGAGGAAAGCTACGCGCTGAAGAACGAGCTGTCGGTCACACGACTGCAGCTGAAGGAGACCCAGAAAAAGCTGGAAGCGGCGCAGGACATCATTGGGGACATCAAGAGACGGGTAAGAACTCCTTGGGTGGGACTGGTGGAGGCGGTCAGTGACTAGAGTAGAGAGCATTGGCCTGCTGGTGTCAGAGTAGAACCCCTGATTTCTTTGTTGCTGACCTGTTATCCTATATCAGTGGAGGTATCAAACTAGTATGGT
This sequence comes from Conus canariensis, assembly GCA_033310375.1. Classification (NCBI taxonomy): domain Eukaryota; kingdom Metazoa; phylum Mollusca; class Gastropoda; order Neogastropoda; family Conidae; genus Conus; species Conus canariensis. The sequence continues at coordinate 3,437,183 of CM065735.1, forward strand.
TTGAGTTATGAAGGCTATGTGATCATGTTGTTACAGACCTGTTTACCCATACGAGTTTGCCATATTTTGTACACATGTTTGGCGAAAATATGATGAATACAATGAACTGGAAAAGATACATAGAAAAAATCGCAAGGTGAAGTTCTTGTGCGGCAATGGCGCTTGTGGTGTATAACCATTATGTTTGAGCGCTACAACCGAAGAGTAACAACTCGCACATCATGCGCACAAACTCATGTCTGAATGACATTGGAACAATAGGAGGGACCTCTTGCTTTTACTAAAATTCGCAGATTTGGTAGATGTGTACACACATTTTTAGGAAAATACGCTCATTTCAATTTAGAAATACACCAAGAGTCTTTTTAGGGTAAACAGGTCTGTGTGTAAAACCAAAGCGAACAGACCCTTAACAGGGTTGATAGCATGGTAACTGTGAAACAGATTCTAATCATTTCGGCTGAGTATGAGTATCAGCGAAGTTGTTGCATTTGTCACCTGTCTGTCTGTCTGCTTTGAAGTGGCATCTGCTGCGTTGTGTTTTATTAGGGTGCACTGTAATGTTCGTATTGTACCGGATTTTTGTCATTGTGTTTTTGAAGAGGTCTGAAAGAAATCAACATTTTTCTTCTGATCTGAGAGTTTATGGAGGAAAGGTTTCTTTCACAATTTCCTGCTGTTGAGAGGCTGCTGGTGATGTTGCAGACGAACATCATCCAGGGGACAGTGCACCTGTCCGAGGACGAGGAGAAGAACATGGTGCAGCACTTGCAGGAGGAGCTCATCGCCGTACGTCTGCGTGAGGCAGAGACCATCACCCACATCAAGGAGCTGAAGACCAAGATTGAGGAACTGGAAGATGTAAGCAGATGTTTATGTATGTGTGTGTGTGTGTGTGTGTTTTGTGTGTGTGGTGTGGTGGTGTGTGTGTGGTGTGTGGTGTGTGTGTGTGGTGTGTGTGGTGTGTGTGTGTGTGTGTGTGTGTGTGTGTGTGTGTGTGTGTGTGTGTGTGGTGTGTGTGTGTGTGTGTGTATGTGTGTGTGTGTGTGTGTGTGTGTGTGTGTGTGTGTGTGTGTGAGTGTGTGTGTGTGTGTGTGGTGTGTGTGTATGGGTGTGGGTGTGTGTATGTGTGGTGTGTGTATGGTGTGTGTGTGTGTGTGTTTGTGTGTGTGTGTGTGTGTGTATGTGCGTGCTTGTGTGTGTGTGTGTGTGTGTGCGTGCACGTGTGTGTGTGTGGGTGTGTGCGTGCATGCACGTGCATGTGTGTGTGCATGCGTGCGCGCGCGCGCGCATGTGTGTGTGTGTGTGTGTGTGTGTGTGTGTGTGTATGTAGGTGTATGTGTATATATATGTGTGTGTGTAGGTGTGTGTGTATGTGTGTGTGTGTGTGTCTGAGAGAGAGAGAGATAGAGACAGACAGACAGAGATTGCCTTGTTTGATAAGGAGAGAAGAAGACAGATGAGTCTTCAGCGTCTATCAAGGAGCTCCACACAAACTTGCATGAAACTGAAAGACAGCAACAAGAGACTCAGAAAAGAGAACTGACAATAACTACAGGGCCTTTGTGTGGGCCAGCAATTCAGCCATGGCAAGCCCGTGGCCAAAATGAGATTAATGCAAGGCCGGTGGATGTGTGTTCCTGTGCTGACATTTTGAGACAGAACAGGCCTGTTAATATGTCTATGCCTCCATCGCTCTCAGGCCCTGTGAAGTCCGTCCATCTTTACACCTTGTGGGATGAAAGTAATAAATAGTGAAAGCAAATCTCAATAATGTGTTGGTGAAGAAAAGTCATGGGAACATAGGATATGAAACAGAACCACAATAGGCTGCAGAAGTGGACG
>CM065735.1:3444027-3491527 GCA_033310375.1 Conus canariensis
TCGCACCAACACTCATTACATCACACGCATGCGCACTCATCATAGTCATAGGCACGTGACACTACAATCACCATGGTTGGAATATGTGATGATGAGCACCTACTGGAGAAGAAATAGGTGCTTCATTATGATAAGGAGGCTGGAATGGCTCAGTTGGTAGAGCGCCAGACTCGTGATCCTGGGGTTGCGGGTTCGAATTTCGGTACAGGGGGATTTTTCCCTCGGAGTTAACATTGGTTCTGACTCCATTCCCCATACAGTCCTTCGAATGAGACTATAAACCGAGGTTCCGTGTGTGAACGCATGCACAACATCTTGCACACACGTAAAATCCCATCACCAACTTTCGGAAGAGAAGGCCAGTTTGGCCCTTGGTATGGATGGCACGTTACACATAGCATGCACCTTCCCCGAAGATGGAGTATGGCTGCCTTAATGGCGGGATAAAAAACGGTCATACACACAAAACTCCACTGCCTGTCTAAACAGGCAGTGTCCGCAGGAGTATCAGCCTGCGTACACAGAAAGAAAGAAAAGAAAGAATTATGATAATATCAATTTGTGCAAAAATGAAATGTAAATACATTTTGTCAGGAGATATTATTCAGTGGTGCCTGTAATGTAGCAAGTAGAAACACTCTGTCTCCCTCTCCCTTTCACATATACGTACACACACACACACACACACACACACATACACACAACACAAACACGCACACCCCTACGCGCGCGCACACACACACACACACATACACACGCACACATGCACACTCAGACAGACAGACTGACAGACACACACACACACATACACACTCAGACAGACACACACACACTAAAATAATCTAGCTAGATCTGTTCAGTTTACAGTAGCATTGTACACAGTGTTTTCCATCTTCAACGTTCAAAACAAGTAAATTGAAATAACATGTAACAATTCAGAAGTAAACTTGGAATAATGTATTTACATTTTTGCTGTCTGAAACACGATCACCACAAATACGACGATGGCTTGTGCTGGCCACATGCTCTAGCCTCAACGCGTAAGAGGGTGATTTTATGTTGTAGCGCATAAGCATGTGAAAAGTTTCATATTTACATGTTTATGCCTTCTTTTTCATTCGCAGTTTTTCGTTCCTCCCCCAATTTCTTTTCTCTTTTTTTTTCTCTGAAAACTTTGCCAAATAAGTGTTTTAATGATGTATGAATTGTTGGCCTGCTCTAGTTTTCATCTGCTACTCATTTGCTGACCATTTACACAGTGGGAACCCAGAGTTTTTGCTTTGTGCTTGTGTTAGGATCAGCCAATACATGCACATGATATTTGCAGTATGACTGTCAGGAATTATGCAGTCAGACAAGAAAATGAAGTGAGACGAAATGAGGATGAATGAACAATGTACAACATAGGTTTATAGGCTTACCTGTAGTAGAACTGTGCATCACATGGTGGAAGCACTTGAGGGGTTATGTTTTGCATACAATTGGAGTATGTTCTGACTGGCCTGTTCCTGCATGTCACATTGCAATGTGTGTACTTTTTGTAAGTTAACATCTATGTATTACATCATATGCTCTTGTCTGGTGTAGTAATTTGTGATGATACAAAGCCTGTGCTTGCTAGTGCTGCTTGCCTATCGTATGCCCTGAGACTGGCTTTTTCTATGATGCGTGTAGCGCAAGGAGGAGGCGATGATGGCCCGAATTAAAGACGCAGAGAATGTGCAGCTGATAGCTGAATTGCGACACAAGCTGGCCGATATTGATATCCAGGTGAGCCAGGGACAGTTGACACTGTTGACAACATACAGCGGGCTGCAGTAGACACAGCACATTTCAACTCATGTCTTTATGATAGCAAATGAACATCTGATCGTAGACAGCATGATCACCAAGTCAGGCTTCATAGTTAAGCACTTATTGTCAATAGGGAGCACAGGGTAGGTTGTCTGTTTGTATTGAATCATAACAGGCTCCATAGAATACCCCATTTCTGCATGGCAGGGTCTGTTTTCAGAGTTGCCTCAAGGCATCCAAACTTGGATGACTTCCTGTGAAATTCTGGCTCTGAATGATGACAAGAATGAGCTTGGAAGTGGTGTGCATGGTGGGTTGGGGAGGGGGTGGGGGGCAGGGGGTGTATTCAACATGAGTGGCTGAAGAATGATGCCATAGAGACAGCATGGAAGATGAGAGGTAAAAATAAAAATAAAAAGGTGAAGATGTGTGGGAGATGTTTTTCTGTGAGAGATCTGCAGGGAAGAAGATGTATTTCAGTGCACTGTCCTGACAGGCCTAAGTGTGCAGAACAAGAGCACTGGGACTGAAAGACAAGTAACCCTTCAGTGGTGTCTTGGGCTGGATGAGCCATTTAACTGCTAAACCTTTTTATTCATTTTTTAGAAAATTAATGTGCTGTCTCATCTTTCACGCCTTCTCAGTGGCGTTGCGCTCATGCCCACGTCCTGCACAGCCGCACCCAGTCTGTCCTGTCACAGCCTCAGTGTCAGCAGTCCATAGGGAGCTGTCAGTGTCATGTCATGAGCCAACCCACTGGAGGAAATGCTCCACATACCAAAACCTGACATTGATTAAAATAATGTTATGGAGGGTCAAGGAAATGATTCTGAAATGGGGGAATCACATGGGTGGTTTTTTTTTAGATTTGAGCATGCTTGTAGGAAACAGGGAGGGAGTGTGTGTGTGTGTGTGTGTGTGTGTGTGTGTGTGTGTGCGTGCGTGCACGCTGTGTATGCGTGCGTGTGCATGTGTGTTTCTTTAGCAGTTGCTTCCTGTCAGGTAAGGGCATAGCCGAGAAGCAGTGCCCACATATGGGATACTCTACCTCAGTTGCTCTACTACTCTAAACTATTGTGTACTATAGTGTGTGATACTGTACCATACATTTCTATGCTATACTCTACCATTATATATATATATTCTATACCATACTATGCCAAACTGTGCTGTACTGTATTATACTATACTAATGTACAGGTGACAGATGTACCTAATAATTCTAGGAGCTTTTAGAAAGTATTCTATTCTATACCATACTATGCCAAACTGTGCTGTACTGTATTATACTATACTAATGTACAGGTGACAGATGTACCTAATAATTCTAGGAGCTTTTAGAAAGTATTCTTGAAGATTCCAGACATTTTTCTTGCTTCCTGTCTCTGTTTGTAGCTTTGTTTCTAAAAGATTCCTTGCATTTTGATTGTTATGTATCTGTCACATTTCTAGAAGTTTCAGTGCCAGAAACTATAAATAGGCAAGCTTTTATTTGTTCGAGAGAGTGTGATCTGTGAATTGTATTGGGGTTGAAGGACGTAAGTCCATTTTGGGACCATTGTTAAAAGTTATGTGTAGACTGATTGTGAATCTTCAGCTAGAAATACACATATTCAGACTTAAAGCTAGTCACCAGAGCTGACCTTTCCTCTGTCTTCATGTGATTGAGGGAGAGGTTAGAACTGGACATAGTCATTCACCTCAGTCAGTGATCTACGTCCTCTGAGGTGTCTTCAAAGAACAGGAATCTGCTTCTCATTGTAACAGTGCAGGATTGCGTTTCATACATCTGTTTGTTGTTTTATCTGAGTTTCTGTGTGTGTTTGAAATTTGCCTTTGTATAGCTTTGCAGTTGCTCCTGACTGTCTGATTTTTTAAAAAAGTGTTTAGTGTGTTACTTTAGATGCTTCTCTTATCCCGCAGGAATGTATAACAATGCTTGTAAGCTGTGGTTGGTAACATCGTACTTCCTTTCTTGTTGTTGTACATCTTGGATGTAGTTAGTTCACAAGCAACTAAAGAGACACAAATAAGCAAGCCACTGTATTCATTACTATTGACGTGTGCTGTGGAAAAGTTGTGTCCCTTCACGTGCTGAACAGTCTGTGTTACGTAGAAGAAGCTTTGTTTTAAGCTGACGCCACAGTGAGTTCGGAGAGCACTCCCAATGAAAGTGCTGTAAACCTGACAACGCGTTGTTCTGGGCAATCTTACGACATGCTGATTACATTTTGACCATTGTGCATACCACTGGTCATTGTGAAATAGTACTGTTACTGTGTCAGACAGTTCTCTCCTGTTGCCGTTGTTTGGTATGCAAAGTTGTGATCCCTCTGCAGTGTGAATCTTATGTTCATCTGCTGCAACAGGAAACACCGCCATGTTGTCAGAAAGATATCCCAGCATGCAAGGACTTGGTCTGGAAACAGACACTGGGAAACATACACTGGGAAACACCTCCGGGAAATTATCCAAAAATGAGACAGCAGGTATCGAAAGCATTCATGGCCCTTTTATGCTGAGGTTTCTGATTGTGCGTAAGGTTATTGACATTGAGGCTTACCCTCCATGGTCGTGAAAGAAGGTACGGCACGCAGGGAGAGCCATACCAGGAGTGTGGAGAATGGGACCTGCCTAACACTACATTCGCACCACCAGGACCACAGCATATTTAGATGGGCAGGGAAATTATGTTTCCACGTTGGGAGCAAGTGGGATTGCAGCTTGCAGCATCAAGCTACACTCTGGTGTACACATTAGGTGGCCAGGCACACTTAGGTTCAGGGATGTGTGTGTGTGCGTGTGTGTGTGTGTGTGTGTATGTGTGTGTGTGTGTGTGTGACTGTGAGCCCGTGAGGGAATCTGTATGCTTTTGGTGTGTATGTGTCTGTGTGTGTCCATACCTGTGTCTGTGTATGGGTGCAGTGAATGTGTCTGTGAGCCCATGCGTGAATCTGTATGCTTTTAATGTGTGTGTGAGTGTGTGTGAGTGTGTGTGTGTGTGTGTGTATGTGTATGTGTGTGTGTGAGTGTGAGTGTGTGTGTGCGTGCGTGTGTGTGTGTGTGTGTGTGTGTGCAGTGAAAGTGTTTGTGAACCCAATACTTTTAGTGTATGTGCGTGTCCATAGCTAAGTGTCTGTGTATGAGTGCTGTGTGTGTGTGTTCATACATTAGTGCATGTTTGGGGTTGCATAAGTGTATGCAGCAAAGGCATAGGGGTATATGTATGTCGCTCAGGAGGTGTGTAGGTGAATGCAATAAAGGTGAAGGGGTATACGCATGTCACACAGAAGGAGGAAATCCTAGCGGCTGACCAGCTTCAGGACACTGTGGACAAGGAGGACCTGGAGCGACAGCTGTATGACCTGCAGGATGAGGTATGTTGGTTACATACAACAAATGAATAGCCCCTGAGGTCGACCAGCTCACCCAGAAGGCTGTAGCACCCCTACCACCTTTTGCTGAAGTGAAGGTGGGGAAGTGCAGGTGGGGGATTTTAGTGGGGGGAGGGGGGGATCTGTATAGTTTGGTCCCTCCACTGTTTGGACATTCTGTGTTAGTAACCTCTTCTCTGTCACTGTCTTGAACTGTGCCTTTCTTGGTTTTGTTTTTCTTTACTTTCACCTACTGTTATTCAGCCTTGGTATGCTGGGCTTCTGTTTTCGGCGTGGTCGCATTTTACGTGACATGTTAGCTTCTTTGGTTGTAATGTGGCGTCAAGGTAGTGGCAGTTGTTTTTGTTTTGAGACAGGTTGGAGATCACTCTTTCCCAGAGTGCACAGGTAGAACAAAGGCAGAACTCAGCTCTGTCTGATGATATTGTGGAAGATCTGACATTGAACATGTTCAAATGACTCACAGAGCATTAATGGAAGTGTCATTTTATTCTGGTTGTCCAACTGCTGATGAACAGTGCAAATTTTCAAATGTACGCACATGCACTTGGTACTTTTTTTTTTCCATTAAGAAATTTAATGACATTATAATGCCCATGAAAAATCTGTTTGGGCATTCTAAAAGTGAACACAATAACAAAAAATTTACAGCTTCTGAGATTGTATACTTTGATCATGTTTCGATCAGCTGGATGTCTGAACTATAGCCACAGCATGACACCATGCAATGATGAGAGTCTGTTTTCAGCATGTCACCACTGAGTAAAGCAGTCAGCTTGTGACCAAGGTGGGACTGGAACACATCAGTCGCCACAGACCAGGTTCCTCTCTTACTGACCAAACAAGGCCAATCAGACGCTGGATATCGTATGGCCGCTGGTACATGGCCGCTGGTACATGGCCTTCAGAGAAATAGGACCAAGTGTTGTACAGTTCTGAAGTTCGATGCACGCGGGACAGGCACAACTTGACACTGATGGGGACACGGCACTCCTAAATCCTCAGACATGAACGAAAATAGCAGTGACCCAGCTACAGAAAGTGACATGCATCATCCACAAAGGACAGCAACTCTGCCCTTCCTGTCATATATCCCTCAATCCAGTGGTGGTGCAGGCTGATATGCTCATTGTCTATCTCTTTGTTAACTTTGTCTTCCTGTCATATATCCCTCAATCCAGTGGTTGTGCAGGCTGATATGCTCATTGTCTATCTCTTTGTTAACTTTGTCTTCCTGTCATATATCCCTCAATCCAGTGGTTGTGCAGGCTGATATGCTCATTGTCTATCTCTTTGTTAACTTTGTCTTCCTGTCATATATCCCTCAATCCAGTGGTTGTGCAGGCTGATATGCTCATCTGTTCGTCTCTTTGTTAACTTTGTCTTCCTGTCGTATATCCCTCAATCCAGTGGTTGTGCAGGCTGATATGCTCATCTGTTCGTCTCTTTGTTAACTTTGTCTTCCTGTCATATATCCCTCAATCCAGTGGTTGTGCAGGCTGATATGCTCATCTGTTCGTCTCTTTGTTAACTTTGTCTTCCTGTCATATATCCCTCAATCCAGTGGTTGTGCAGGCTGATATGCTCATCTGTTCGTCTCTTTGTTAACTTTGTCTTCCTGTCATATATCCCTCAATCCAGTGGTTGTGCAGGCTGATATGCTCATCTGTTCGTCTCTTTGTTAACTTTGTCTTCCTGTCATATATCCCTCAATCCAGTGGTTGTGCAGGCTGATATGCTCATCTGTCCATCTCTTTGTTAACTTTGTCTTCCTGTCATATATCCCTCAATCCAGTGGTTGTGCAGGCTGATATGCTCATTGTCCATCTCTTTGTTAACTTTGTCTTCCTGTCATATATCCCTCAATCCAGTGGTTGTGCAGGCTGATATGCTCATCTGTTCATCTCTTTGTCTTCCTGTCATATATCCCTCAATCCAGTGGTTGTGCAGGCTGATATGCTCATTGTCCATCTCTTTGTCTTCCTGTCATATATCCCTCAATCCAGTGGTTGTGCAGGCTGATATGCTCATTGTCCATCTCTTTGTCTTCCTGTCATATATCCCTCAATCCAGTGGTTGTGCAGGCTGATATGCTCATCTGTTCATCTCTTTGTTAGCTTTGTTTCTTCTCTGCCACCAGATTGTTCCTAATGTTAATTACTGATGAAACCATACAACAAAAGTCATTGGTCAGTCCATCCATTACATTTTTCCTCTGTATGCTTGTCAGTAATGGGTCAGTGTTGATTTCAGTTTACGGCTTAGCCAAACATGATGATGTGTTGGTCTGCTATATGTTTCAGAATTCTGTACGTGTTTTGCAGCTAAACACTGTTAGGGTCACCTGGTGTATGGATCTCACCAAGCAGAATGTCACATGACTGAATGCACTTCACAGGGAGGAGGGGGGAGTGGGGGGAGAATATTGTCCATAGGGATGTGTAGGATTAGTGTGACTGTACATTGTTGATATTTCACATCACAGGGGAGAATATCATGCACAGGAATGCATAGGATTCAGTATAACTGTGCAGTGTTGCCATTTCACTTCAAAGGGGGTGGGGGAATACTGTGCATAGGGATGTGTAGGGTTAGTGTGACTGTACAGTGTTGATATTTCACTTCACAGGGGGAGAATATTGTCCATAGGGATGTGTAGGGTTAGTGTGACTGTACAGTGTTGATATTTCACTTCACAGGGGGAGAATATTGTCCATAGGGATGTGTAGGATTAGTGTGGTGTACAGTGTTGATATTTCACTTCACAGGGGGAGAATATTGTCCATTGGGATGTGTAGGATTAGTGTGGTGTACAGTGTTGATATTTCACTTCACAGGGGGAGAATATTGTCCATTGGGATGTGTAGGATTAGTGTGGTGTAGTGTTGATATTTCACTTCACAGGGGGATAATATTGTCCATTGGGATATGTAGGGTTAGTGTGACTGTACAGTGTTGATATTTCACTTCACAGGGGGAGAATATTGTCCATAGGGATGTGTAGGATTAGTATGATTGTACAGTGTTGTCGTTTCACTTCACAGGGGGAGAATATCGTGCACAGGAATGCGTAGGATTCAGTATAACTGTGCAATGTTGCCATTTCACTTCAGTGGGGGTGGGGGGAATACTGTGCATAGGGATGTGTAGATTCAGTGCTAACTGTGCAGTGTTGCCTTCTGCATGCAGGTGATCCAGCTGAAGATGGCAGCTCCTGGAAGCAACACGTCCTCAGAGCTGATGACCTCCAGCGTCCTCACCGCCCACGATTCCGACGAGGAGTGGGACACAGAAAACCTCAACCGCACCCTCTCTGACATCATCGAGGGCAAGTCCCCCCTGACTCGACCCAGCAATCCCATCCCACGTTTCAGTTCCTTGGAGGATTCCGGAGATTTCGGGCCGTCCCCCGAGCCAGGGGTCATCGGTTGTGTTGAAAATGCAGAACAGGACACTGCCAGCGAGGATGTGTTTGTGATGGATGCAGTGGAGGTGAACGGGAGGAGTGAGGGCACAAACGCTGGAGAAGATACAAACAGCTCTAGTCACCGTCCTGCGGTGCAGACGACAAAAAACTCTTAGCAGTGAAATGAACACCGCTGCAGAGAAATCTTCACGCACAGATTTGGACCGCGCTTCGTCAGACTGTTCTCTCTCCACCTCCACGCTGGCTTGTGAAGTGAAAGTCAGAGGAGACTGCAATGACAACTTCAACATGCCCACTGTCTCACTCTCTCAAGAGTCGCGCCAGACAGCATCATCAAATGGTGAGTGTCCAGTAGCCGCTGCAATGAATGCTGGGAAAGATAGGAAGCTTCAGGCTGGTGAGTTAGTAAGATGTAGTGAAGAGACGGACATTTATGGCACAGCCTGTGATTTTGGTGTGAGTTGCGGAGATCTGGTTTTTAAAGAGTCCACTGTGTAGGAAGAGTAGAAAGATTCATGTTTTATGGAAAAGGCAGCAGTATTGGTGTACATGTTGGATGTGGTAAGAAGAACATAGTATATTTGCTATAATTTAGTGTGTTGCTAATGGAATCAGTTCGAAAAACTATGGGAAAATGAGTTGTTGAAAGGACAAAAACTGCAGTTAAATGAAATGTACTATTGGTAATAATACTTGAAAAAAGGTAGGACTTCTTCATTGGGAAGTAGATATGAAAGTAAACAGATACTGGTGTGTGTGTGATGTGGTATTTATGCAGAAAATTGAGTTAATAATGAATCAGCGTCATACTTGCTTTGGATTGTAATTCTGGTGCAATATGTGAGTGTGTGTGTATATGCATACACGTACTGAAGAGTCTGAACATTTTAATGGAGGGAGGAAGGGTGTGTGTGTGTGTTTCGTTGTATGTCCTACATAACGTATGCATGCATTCTGTTCACATATCTTTTAAAATACAGTGTTTTGGCCAAGGAGAAAGGCATAAAGGAAGCTTGTATAGTGTTTACTTGTTACTCACTTTTATTTGGAATTTTCTTTGTTACAAGAAGTTACAGACAAGACATGTAATTCCAAAGAAGTGATCAAAGAAAATGTTTAAATTTAGTCTTCATATCTGCTCCTATGTGATATATGTTGGGGGCGATCACTCTACTTGTTCTGCTGTGGTACAATAGAGGCATGGTTAGCTCCCATGTTCTCCCAGTGAGGATCCTGATATTTTAGTGATGTTCACTCCAGTTTGGAATGAGGCACTTGTTTGGACAAGTACATGTGAGAAAAAAAATTGATGGCAAAATAGCGCTTTAATTGAATGCAGTGTGCAAAATGGAGGAATTAATTTTCCATAAACATGTCTGCTTCAAACCTAAAAAAAAAAATCATGTATAGAGATTGTGCATAAGAATGCTTTCCCTGATTTTTTAAATTTTTTTTAAAGATTCTGAATATATGGTGATGTTCAACGCCGAGTAGTAGAGATAAATGAGTATGATGTTGAACTTTTTTTTTCTTGTAGATGCGAACTACTTATTCTTATTTTTTGTTGTTCTCAATTTAAGATATGGCACTCAACAACTGTTCATCCTGTATCATTATGAAGCGTGATGAAATAATTATAACTTTATCCTTAAAGGTAATTAGGCAAAAAAGAATTGAGGTTACGGTAACCTAACTGAACCTATTTTTCTTTTGCCATTCCTAAACTTTTTTCTCAATGATTGAAAAAGAAAAAAGAGAAGGAAGGAAAAGATAGGAAGAGAAGAATGACTGAAGGTATTAATCGAAAATGAATAGATACCATGTGATCTTCAGTGAGCCATCAAAACCTCAAAGAGGGAGAGAATTTTCATGCAAAGTCAAATAGCTGAAACGGTGAAAAATGGCAATTGCTGCATGTTCTGTGAATGTTTGCAGGGCGACTGGCAGAAATGAAAACTGAACACTGTATAAGAAAAAAAAAAAAAAAAAGCAGGAAAGCAAATCATTGAGTTCACAAAGTGTGTGTTGCATTTTTGGCACTTTAGCAGCTGAAACCAACATCACTAGACCTTGGGTAAACTTCTTCGCAAGAAAGGGCAGTTGAATTTGTCTGCCCATTTTGGTAAGTCGTTATAAGGAAAAAACAGTGGACAGAAGTGGAACAAGTGATCCTGGTGATGGTCGGACTGAAAAGTAGATAGCATGCCAAGTGACGTTCAGAGTTTCCTCACATCAGTTGCAGTGGTTAGAATGCCAATTTCACCTGTGTTCAGGGGTGGGGATGGGGAGTTTCCTCACATTAGTTGCAGTGTTTAGAAATGCCAATTTCACCTTTTTTCAGGGGCGGGGATGGGGAGTTTTCTCATATCAGTTGCAGTGTTTAGAAATGCCAATTTCACCTTTTTTCAGGGGCGGGGATGGGGAGTTTTCTCATATCAGTTGCAGTGTTTAGAATGCCAATTTCACCTTTTTTCAGGGGCGGGGATGGGGAGTTTTCTCATATCAGTTGCAGTGTTTAGAAATGCCAATTTCACCTTTTTTCAGGGGCGGGGATGGGGAGTTTTCTCATATCAGTTGCAGTGTTTAGAAATGCCAATTTCACCTTTTTTCAGGGGCGGGGATGGGGAGTTTTCTCATATCAGTTGCAGTGTTTAGAAATGCCAATTTCACCTGTGTTCAGGGGGAGGGATGGGGAGGGTGATAGGGGCAGGGGAAGGATGGAGGGTTTGTTTTCATCAGTGAGAGTACTGGTTTGACTAAGGGTCAAGATCCAGGTTTGAAACTGAACACTGTGTTGAGTGTTTGCTATCATATGTGTCAGCCATTACAAAAAAAAGAAAAAGAAAAGAAAAGAAAAAATGCGAGAGCTGACCTACTGACGCTTTGTGTTTTGGCCATGTTACTTATAACCACAACATTTTTTTTGGTGCTCTATTTACATTTCTGTTTGTATGAAGGCTCATAAGTTCACAGTGTTGGCGTTCACTCATTTGTTTACACTGCTCTGTCTTTGATTTCAGATACTGTGTAAACAGTTTGCATGCTGCATGGCTGAAAAGCAAAGCAACCCAAACTATCTGCAGAGTCAGGACTGAGTCTGTGCACCTCTTCTCTCTCCATCTGCAGTCTACATCGCATGCTGCCTGGCAACCTGCCTCTCCTTTGTCTTGTTTTCTTTGTTCACTTCTTTTTTTAATTTAGTTGCAAAGTGAGACGACTGCAGGCGGAAATCTAAACAAGTCTTTAAAAGAAATTAAGTACTGTATCCCCAAACATGAACAAAGGAATCACAAGACAAAACGTGACGCGTTTTGCCCTCTTAGGTCTTCTTCAGTGTTGTTTATCTTGCCTGAAGAAGACCCCAGAGGTCAAAATGTGTCGTGTTTTGTCTTGTGATGTTCATGTTTGACGGATACAGTACTTACTTTTTTTCCTAAGACTTTTTTTTTAATTTGTTTGTATTGTCTTTATTAAGTTTACTTAATCCTCTTTATTGTCAATTGAAGACATTTAAAACTAAACAAAAGCCTTTTTTTTTTAGGTTTTTTTTTTTTTATTTATCTTGTGAGCATGTTGATATGCTGGGGAACTCATTTTTCCTGAGACGGAGCGGCACAGGAGGCGGTGTTGGGAGCAACTTCAGTTACTGAAGAGGAAAAAACTGGAAGACAGGGATCGGAAGGCAGGGGACCAGGCAAAAGAAAGAAGAGACACACTCTTTGGACTTGGTTTGAAGTTTATTTGAATTTTGTTTTCAGTACTTTGATTGTTGATTCATGTTTTTCTAAACATGTGCATGTATTTCCAAAATTTATTTTGAACAACAACAAAAAAACCACACACACAGAAGGTGCTTGTATTTTAGATTATGGTGAGATATATATGTTATATATATATATATAATATGTATGTGAGTCTATGTAATGTGTAATAATAGTCTGACAGGATGACTGTGGTGTTGGCATGGACGGCTTGGTGTTTTCATCATTGTTTCAAAATTAATCATTGTCTTTCAGCTGTTCAGTGTCTGCCCTGCTGTGTGAAATGTTCTGATAATGATCTTTAAAAAGTTATGGAAAAAGTATTTATGACTCTAATGATAATATATTTCCTTGTGAATATCATTGTATGTTTGGGGGTATGTTCCACAGCTTTCTTTTTTTTTTTTCTTCTTCTTTTTGCTTTTGAGGTTTTCTCTTTACTGACTTCATATTTCTCTGTAGTAAGTTGCAAAAAGGCTTTTTCTGGTTTTTCAGAAGTGTTTTTCTTTTGTTATTTTTGTGACTTTTTTTTTTTTTTTTTTTTTTTTTGTAGAAGAAAACTTAGAGCGTAAAGTGATGCAGGGCATTATGTTTCAAAGTCAACTGTTGGGGTGAATGTTGATGGTGACTTGTCACGTTATGTTTATATCCTGGCCTGCCGACTAGGGAATTCTTCTCAAGAAGTATGAGCTAAACATCTGGACATTTTGATATGTGTGTATGCATGTGTGAATGTGTGTGTGTGTGTGTGTGTTTTTCCCTTGCTATGGTAATCAGGAATGTTACATAGCATCACCTGATCTGCATGTGAACGTTCCCAGTGACACACATGAAATGCACTCTTAGTGGTCGACAAACAGTATGCACAGGGACTGTTTTACTCTGGAGAATGCACACAGTAAAACAGATGGAAAAGTTTCTTTGTCACGCTGGAAAAGTTTCTTTGTCACGCTGCTGGCAGCATGAATCATCATTTGCATGGCACAGCTAGCACTGACAGTGCGGCTGCTTAAAATGACCTTAGCGAGATCACAAACACGCACCAGCTATTTGCATACATAAGATGACACACAGCTGATGCATGCACACTTGAAAGGCACATGCACACTCCAACATATGCACACACATGAAGACATAACTGCGTGTGGGTATGCTTACTCCATATACACATTAATACCCACCTGCTCCCTTGCATTCCTTCACCCCCTCCCCACCCCCCACCACGTACTCATTTCTCTTTCTCACCATGCACACAGAGAATCTGGAAGCCTGGCCAGGTGTAAGAGGCATTGCTGTGATACAGTGTGGATTGTTGTCGGTCTCCTGTTACAGTGCTGTGTGTCGTACTTTGAACCACCAGGTAAGGACCATCTGTTTCACAGAGAGAAGAACTGTGCTCTGGATGCAGGGTCTTTTTTTATGTCTGCATGTGGCTTTTTCTTGTTTGTTTGTTTGCCTTCTTCTGTGGAATTTGGATTTGATTCGTTGTTAATGCAATTTTTATTTGATATTGACTACTCTATCTCAAGTACAGGTATGATGTCACGGGTCACAAGAAGTTTTCTTTAAAAAAAAAAGTGAGATTGAAATGCAGTGTTAGTTTGATATTGATTGTTTTATCTCTAACACATGTTTGAGGTCACGGGTCCTGAGGATTTATTACCCCCCCCCCCACCCCCCCTAAAAATAAAATTTGAAATACAATTTCATTTTTATATTGACTGTACTATCTCAAGTACATGTTTGAGGTCACATGTGATTGAATTTAAACAGAAATCCTAAGGTTGAATTTGAGCTTATTTGAGTGTACATGTTCAGTTGCAGTCCATACATGTGTGTGATGAAGAGAGATGCCCAGTCTGCAGACATTAGGTGGATGTAATGCCTCACCTAAGAGGCAGTCCATACATGTGTGTGATGAAGAGAGACGCCCAGTCTGCAGACATTAGGTGGATGTAATGCCTCACCTAAGAGGCAGTCCATACATGTGTGTGATGAAGAGAGACGCCCAGTCTGCAGACATTAGGTGGATGTAATGCCTCACCTAAGAGGCAGTCCATACATGTGTGTGATGAAGAGAGACGCCCAGTCTGCAGACATTAGGTGGATGTAATGCCTCACCTAAGAGGCAGTCCATACATGTGTGTGATGAAGAGAGACGCCCAGTCTGCAGACATTAGGTGGATGTAATGCCTCACCTAAGAGGCAGTCCATACATGTGTGTGATGAAGAGAGACGCCCAGTCTGCAGACATTAGGTGGATGTAATGCCTCACCTAAGAGGCAGTCCATACATGTGTGTGATGAAGAGAGACGCCCAGTCTGCAGACATTAGGTGGATGTAATGCCTCACCTAAGAGGCAGTCCATTATTTCCCTCGCTTTCTACACTGCAAGTTTGCAAGCAAATGGACCTCAAATCAAGGCCTCTGTCAGTAAGTCCATCAGTTGGATAACGATGAAGATTGGCTCATGTTTTTTCTTCCGTCACTTCCACATATTTATTGCCAAGGCATTCTGAGAGTGACCGTCAGAAAGGGGACTAGCTTATGCCGAAATGTCTGTGGCTTAGTTTACTTCAGATTTATGACAATGCTGCAAAGAAGAACTGTAACAACAAACAGTGTTTGTACAGACAGGTTGCCTGTATTGTGAAATGATGAAGGGTATCAGCATCTCTGTGTTCTGTGGAGGGTCATAATTCAAGCTCACTGTCCCTTCACAGAGGTTGAATCAACAGGGTAAAATGATTGTGTTAAAGCTGTCATGGAAATATGGACATTGAAACTGATGAAGGACTGTGAAGGTGAGAAGGGCTGTGGGGTAGAGTTCTGTAATGCAGTTACACAAAGGTGAAAAGGGCTGTGGGGTAGAGTTCTGTGGTGCAGTTACATGAAGGTGAAAAGGGCTGTGGGGTAGAGTTCTGTGGTGCAGTTACACAAAGGTGAAAAGGGCTGTGGGGTAGAGTTCTGTAACACAGTTACATGAAGGTGAAAGGGCTGTGGGGTAGAGTTCTGTAATGCAGTTACACAAAGGTGAAAAGGGCTGTGGGGTAGAGTTCTGTGGTGCAGTTACACAAAGGTGAAAAGGGCTGTGGGGTAGAGTTCTGTAATGCAGTTACACAAAGGTGAAAAGGGCTGTGGGGTAGAGTTCTGTGGTGCAGTTACACAAAGGTGAAAAGAGCTGTGGGGTGGAGTTCTGTGGTGCAGTTACAAAAAGGTGAAAAGGGCTGTGGGGTAGAGTTCTGTGGTGCAGTTACACAAAGGTGAAAAGGGCTGTGGGGTAGAGTTCTGTAACGCAATTACACAAAGGTGAAAAGGAGGGGGGGGGTACAGTTCTGTAATGCAATTACACAAAGATGAAAAGGGCTGTGAGGTAGAGTTCTGTAACGCAATTACACAAAGGTGGAAAGGGCTGTGGGGTAGAGTTCTGTGGTGTAGTTACACAAAGGTGAAAAGGGCTGTGGGGTAGATTATGTAACGCAGTTACACAAAGTTGAAAAGGGTGTGGGGGTAGAGTTCTGTAACGGAATTACACAAAGGTGAAAAGGGCTGTGGGGTAGAGTTGTGTAATGCAATTACACAAAGGTGAAAAGGGCTGTGGGGTAGAGTTCTGTGGTGTATTCAAATAGTGCCAGCTGAAAGTCATTGTGGACCAGTTAATTGTGAAGTCGATGATTCCTGCCCATTGTTGGCAAAGTATTTTAAACTGCTGATGGAGAGATGCATTGAGCGCTGTTTACTGCAGTCAAGCATGTGAATAGATGAGTGATTGATTACAGCACTTTTAATAGGTTTTGCTTTTGACTTGTGGTTTTGTTTTGTTTGTAGCAAGTGTTGTGTTTGCCACAGTGGAAGAGGTAGACTTAATTTGTTATTTCACGTTATCTTGATTCTTTGCTGTCTGAACTGTTTAGGTTTTGTTTGTCTTTATTGACTGAATTCATCCAATCTGAAATGCTGTAGAACTGTGAATATGCAATTTTTTTCCTATCTTTTTCTTTAATACTTGTCTTTTGCCGACTCTTTTATAAATGCATCATACATTTGCAGTAGATGTGTGTGTGTGTGAATGTGTGCATGTATGTTTGTTTGTGTGTGTGTGTGTGTGTGTGTGTGTGTGTGTGTGTGTGAGTGTGTGTGTGTGTGTGTGTGTGTGTATGTGTGTGTGTGTGTGTGTGTGTGTGTGTGTGTGTGTGTGCAGCTCTGAGAAAGCCTATAAGGTGGATTTGATTAGAAACAACATGACTTCAAGCATGTGTGTGTGTGTGTCATTCAGTCAATGTGTTCCACACATAATTCTTCGTTATAAATGAATATTTATTTCAAGATAGATATAACCTTACAGTGAACATCAAATTTGAACAGCAACAAACCAGTGCGTATGGTGTGTTCTGATATTTCAAGTTATGTATGAGGCTAAGGCAGTGACAGGAGATTTGTGTGTGTGTGTGTGTGTGTGTGTGTGTGTGTGTGTGTGTGTGTGGTATGTGTGTGTGTGTGTGTGTATGCATTCTGCTCTAATAAAGCATGTATGGTGGACTGGACAGGAAGCAAGATGACAGCATGCGTGTGTGTGTGTGTCGTCTTTGATCAACAAGATCAGGCCGTGACAGTGTACACATCAGTCCCTCTTTGGGACGGCAGGTTGGGAAAGAGCACTGCAACCTGTTGCTGTGTCCTCACAACAGTTCCCTGTGTTGGGCTCTCTCTCTCTCTCTCTCTCTCCCACACCAGTCCCCTTTTCCACTTCTGTTTCATTTGCTAATTAGAAAAAAAAAGCTAAACATAGCTTAACTATTTATTGTCAGTGAGTTTGGACGCATTGGACATTTATTGACAGTGTTTGAAGACTGGCAGAATTTGTCTCCTACATGGATTTTGTTTCTTACTTTATTTCAACACGGTTTTTTTGTGTGTGTATTTTTTAATCGTTTTATAGGCAGATCTGTGGCATTATTTTGCAATATGCCTTTTATATTCAGTATAGAACATTATAGTCGTTTGTGATATAACATATACATTCACATGGCTGGTTCATGTACTTGCTTTGTTCACTGTGGATGTGGTAGATAATCTTAATGTTAAGGTCTAGTCATGTTTGCTGATGATGGTGGGGAAGGGGAGGGGGAGGGGGGCACAAGAGAACACTTTTTTGTGATAAAAAACCACACAAATAACTCAACAAAACATATATATATATATGTATATACATATATATGTTTAGTTTCAAACTCTTTTTTTATATGCTTTATGCATCGACAGTGTATATGTTTATATTACTGAGTAGACTGTATATATAACTGATCTATGAGGAATGCATGGTTATGTTATACAGACAACATGTTCAGTGTAAATCATCTTTGATTCTTTGAAATCACTTCAAATAACTGTCTTCTGTGTGTGTGTGTGTGTGTGTGTGTGTGTGTATGTGTGTGTGTGTGTTAGATTCATGTTATTTTGAGTTTCTCAGAATAATCCAAATTGTCTCAGCTCTGATGTATGTTTGCAAGGACAGTTCTTAATTAAGCTTTTTTTTTTTTAAATAGCAAACTCTTCAGGCAGATCTGAACATGATTTTATGCAAAGCAGTTTTGTTGCTGTATTTTGATTGTTTCCGCCCAGATTGCTCCGTTCATTATTGTGATGAAAAGGACAAAAAGAAAGAAACATAAACATTTAGTTGACGTTCATTATTGTGATGAAAAGGACAAAAAGAAAGAAACATAAACATTTAGTTGACGTTCATTATTGTGATGAAAAGGACAAAAAGAAAGAAACATAAACATTTAGTTGACGTTCATTATTGTGATGAAAAGGACAAAAAGAAAGAAACATAAACATTTAGTTGACGTTCATTATTGTGATGAAAAGGACAAAAAGAAAGAAACATAAACATTTAGTTGACGTTCATTATTGTGATGAAAAGGACAAAAAGAAAGAAACAAACATTTAGTTGACGTTCATTATTGTGATGAAAAGGACAAAAAGAAAGAAACATAAACATTTAGTTGACGTTCATTATTGTGATGAAAAGGACAAAAAGAAAGAAACATAAACATTTAGTTGACGTTCATTATTGTGATGAAAAGGACAAAAAGAAAGAAACATAAACATTTAGTTGACGTTCATTATTGTGATGAAAAGGACAAAAAGAAAGAAACATAAACATTTAGTTGACGTTCATTATTGTGATGAAAAGGACAAAAAGAAAGAAACAAACATTTAGTTGACGTTCATTATTGTGATGAAAAGGACAAAAAGAAAGAAACATAAACATTTAGTTGACGTTGTCGGGGGGGAGAAAGATGAAAGGGTGCAGGCACATTTCAAAAACAGCTGGCCTGTCAAAAACCATCCTGTGGGGGGGGGGGGGGGGGCATGGACGACGTAGAGATCGACAGAGGATGGAGGACAGCAGTGGGGAAGGGACAGGGACAGGCCACTCTTGGAGGCCACATAGAACTGCAGCAGACGGACGGCACACATGGTCTGTGAGGTGGTGCGTGACGTTGCAGTATCCCCTTCCTGGGGTGAGGTGATGGACCAGGGGATGACACATGTGGTCTGTGAGGTGGTGCGTGACGTTGCAGTATCCTCTTCCTGGGGTGAGGTGATGGACCAGGGGATGACACACGTGGTCTGTGAGGTGGTGCGTGACGTTGCAGTATCCTCTTCCTGGGGTTAGGTGATGGACCAGATGATGACACACATGGTCTGTGAGGTGGTGCATGACGTTGCAGTATCCCCTTCCTGGGGTGAGGTGATGGGCCAGATGATGACACACATGGTCTGTGAGGTGGTGCGTGACGTTGCAGTATCCCCTTCCTGGGGTGAGGTGATGGACCAGGGGATGACACACATGGTCTGTGAGGTGGTGCGTGACGTTGCAGTATCCCCTTCCTGGGGTGAGGTGATGGGCCAGATGATGACACACATGGTCTGTGAGGTGGTGCATGACGTTGCAGTATCCCCTTCCTGGGGTGAGGTGATGGGCCAGATGATGACACACATGGTCTGTGAGGTGGTGCATGACGTTGCAGTATCCCCTTCCTGGGGTTAGGTGATGGGCCAGATGATGACCCACATGGTCTGTGAGGTGGTGCGTGACGTTGCAGTATCCCCTTCCTGGGGTGAGGATGGGCCAGATGATGACCCACATGGTCTGTGAGGTGGTGCGTGACGTTGCAGTATCCCCTTCCTGGGGTGAGGTGATAGACCAGATGATGACCCACATGGTCTGTGAGGTGGTGCGTGACGTTGCAGTATCCCCTTCCTGGGGTTAGGTGATGGGCCAGATGATGACCCACATGGTCTGTGAGGTGGTGCATGACGTTGCAGTATCCCCTTCCTGGGGTTAGGTGATGGAGCAGGTGATGACACACATGGTCTGTGAGGTGGTGCGTGACGTTGCAGTATCCCCTTCCTGGGGTTAGGTGATGGAGCAGGTGATGACACACATGGTCTGTGAGGTGGTGCGTGACGTTGCAGTATCCCCTTCCTGGGGTGAGGTGATAGACCAGATGTGAGGGGAGAAACCTTCATCCCCTGTACTGTAGTTTTCTCTGATGACGGTCATGTTTTGATAGCAACTTCTTCCTTTTGGGGGGAACTGTTAGGCAGAGGGGATGGCTTCTGATCACATCAAAAGGACGTGGGTTATGCTGACATTGGTTTGTTATGTGATGGTGTATGTGAGATTGGTTGGTGTGTATGAAATGGTTAATGGCATTAAGAGGTATGGATGTCTCTGATCTTTTCTTCACTGGTCTGAAGTTTGTACTTTGATGAAGATTGATCTTGCCATTTTCCTCTATCTCCACCCTCAGATCTGAACTGTTGATTTTATTTATATTTTTTCCCCACATGTCTATCTCTGTATAGCTGATCATATCAGATTACCACAAAGATTCAGCCAGTTCTAAGTGTACATGTACTATGGTATTGTTGAAAGAACAAAATAAACAAACAAAAGAAATCTGATGAAAATAACCAGTTGAATTTGAAAGTTGCACAATAACCAGTTGATTTTGAAACTTGCACAATGTATTAGGAAGAGACAGGTGCAGAACATGCACAATTGCTTAATAGCTTGAGTGCTCCCTGTCAGAAATATATTTATGTTGGGGGAAGGAAAACAGGGCACTTTTCCATCCTTACGAAGAAAAATTCTGCCTTTTCATGCACAAAGAAAAATTCTGCCTTTTCTTACACAAAGAAAAATTCTGCCTTTTCATACACAAAGAAAAATTCTGCCATTTCTTACACAAAGAAGACGAAAAAAATCCAACACTGTTCATTCATTTACACTGTCAACAGACTGTTGGAAGGCTTCAAGTGGTTTAGTTTTGAATGAGATATTCCTGCACTGCACATCAGATGTTGGAAGTGCCAGTGACGTTAATATGGAAAGGGTTAAGGTCACCTCGTCTTCATTTCTCTGGCTTGTGGCTGGGGTTGAGGTTTCAGGTTGTGAGTCTTTGATGAGAATTCACCAATGATGAGCATGTGTGGACATAGGGATTGGAGAAATATTCAGCAAGTGTTTCCATGGACCAAAAGCTTAAATTCTACATGATGCTAAGTCTACTGTTTGGGACGTCGTCCAGACATGTTCATCACGAGTGCTGCGGATAGGGACCAGATTCACTGGCATTTATGATGCGCTAGTGAGACTTGTTAGAATGTCTGTTTAAAATGTTAATTTAATTGTTTGAAATTGCACCTGATTGTGGGAAATTGATCCTGTTGAGGCTTGCTGCATTGTAGGCAGATGGTCTACCTATTTCTGGGGGAAGGAGAGTTATTTGCTGTACTGAAGGCAGATGGTTGAGTTATTTCTGTGGGAAGGAGTGTCACTTGCTGTATTGAAGGCAGAGAGTGTATCTATTTCTAAGGGAAGGAGAGTTATTTGATGTACTGAAGGCAGATGGTCTATCTATTTCTAAGGGAAGGAGAGTTATTTGATGTACTGAAGGCAGATGGTCTATCTATTTCTATGAGAAGGAGAGTTATTTGATGTACTGAAGGCAGATGGTCTACCTATTTCTATGAGAAGGAGAGTTACTTGATGTACTGAAGGCACATGGTCTACCTATTTCTGTGCGAAGGAGTGTCGCAGGACTTGTTCCCAGGTGCAGACTGGATTTCTGTGGAAATTCTGTGCCTGTAAATTCTTGTTTTCTGTCACTGTCTTTGCTTTGTGTTTTTAAAAAAAATATTTTCTTTTGTGTACTACTTTTCTGTGTGTGTGGTCCATTAAGTTGTCATTTACAAAATCTTCACACATATTTGTCTCGTTGCAGTTTGTAATGTGCCAGCTTTTTTGTTGTACATGTAATATAGTGACTGAACAGTGCAAGGTTCGCAGTGGACACTGTACATGTAATGTGGTGACTGAAGAGTGCAAGGTTCGCAGTGGACACTGTACATGTAATGTGGTGACTGAAGAGTGCAAGGTTCGCAGTGGACACTGTACATGTAATGTGGTGACTGAAGAGTGCAAGGTTCGCAGTGGACACTGTACATGTAATGTGGTGACTGAAGAGTGCAAGGTTCGCAGTGGACACTGTACATGTAATGTGGTGACTGAAGAGTGCAAGGTTCGCAGTGGACACTGTACATGTAATGTGGTGACTGAACAGTGCAAGGTTCGCAGTGGACACTGTACATGTAATGTGGTGACTGAACAGTGCAAGGTTCGCAGTGGACACTGTACATGTAATGTGGTGACTGAACAGTGCAAGGTTCGCAGTGGACACTGTACATGTAATGTGGTGACTGAAGAGTGCAAGGTTCGCAGTGGACACTGTACATGTAATGTGGTGACTGAACAGTGCAAGGTTCGCAGTGGACACTGTACATGTAATGTGGTGACTGAACAGTGCAAGGTTCGCAGTGGACACTGTACATGTAATGTGGTGACTGAACAGTGCAAGGTTCGCAGTGGACACTGTACATGTAATGTGGTGACTGAATAGTGCAAGGTTCACAGTGGACACTAACTGTCCGTTCTTCAGAATCTGTTTGTCCATACAACTTTTTTTTTCTCAGGACATTTTTGTTTATTATTATATTCACTGTTTATGAACAATTTTCTAGTTTTTTTGTGTTTTTTTTCAACAAGAGATTGAAAAATCAAATCGAAAACTCAAGCAGAATGGCTGAAAAATCCAGCAGAATGGCCAATGACACCCTCTACATGACCATGTTTTCTCCACCCAGTGGGTTGGTAGTTTAACTACGATGCTATGAAGGGATGTACATGTTGATTTGATGGCTACATTCTCTGTACATGGTGAAAGCCTCGAGGGGGTGGGTTATGGTGGGCTGGGCTATGGTACCACTGGGACTTGTTCAGAGTACAGGCCAAGTCAGACATGTTTGTTTTACATCTGTCAGGGAGGGCCTCTTGTCACCCCTGTCCACTGGCTTTGTTTGTTTGTCTGTCCACTGGCCTGTTTGTTTGTCTGTCCATCTGTCCACTGACTTGTTTGTTTGTCTGTCTGTCTGTCTGTCCACTGACTTGTTTGTTAACCAGTCTGTCAGCAGGATTATGCAAAGAAACGTTGATTTTAATGAAACGTGGTGGAAAGAAGATATATGGCCCCAGGATGAATCTTCTAAATTTAGGTGCGGATCTGGATGAATTAGAAAGTACAGAATCTCTTCAGCTAATTAATCAGTATAATAACGTCCACAGAACACGGACACTGGAGAGTTGTTTTTGAATTCGTAAATGTCTGTCAAATGATGCGTTGACATAGAACATCAGCTCTGTCAAATGATACGTTGACATAGAACATCAGCCCTTTCAGGTGATGTCAATTTTGGCTCTCTATCTTTCACACTTTTGTCAGAATGTGACACTTTTGCCTGTATGACTCTGGCAGCCCTAGGAAGGCCATGTGTGGCCAGTATGACTGGCAGCCCTAGGAATGCCGTGCGTGGCCAGTATGACTGACAGCCCTAGGAATGCCGTGCGTGGCCAGTATGACTGGCAGTTCTAGGAACACTGTGCATGGCCAGTATGACTGGCAGTCCTAGGAATGCTGTGCGTGGCCAGTATGACTGACAGCCCTAGGAACGCTGTGCGTGGCCAATATGACTCTGGCAGCCCTAGGAACGCTGTGTGTGGCCAGTATGACTGGCAGCCCTAGGAACGCTGTGCCTGTCAGCTGGGCTGTGAGGATAAGGACTAGAGGGGGAAAGAAAAACCGAGCCTATTCTGCTCAGAAAATTAATGGAAGTAACTTTTCAGTCCCCACCCATGATTACTTCCCCTGGGGGAGATTGATTTTTCAGGATCTGTTTGGCACTGGCAGAGGTCTGCGCTGTCCAGTGTCCCTTTAGTTCCACATTGTTCCCTTGCTGGTTGGAGCACACCTGCTGTTGTAACATCAAGAGAGTTGCTTTCATTCCAGTTCACAAGTTGAAAGTTGTGCTTCCCCGAAAGGAAGACGTGGATTCTTTTCAGGTTTCCTATGCATGTGTATATGATTGCAGACAGCTGTCTGAAAATAAAATCTCCTGCCAGAGTCATCTGAATATTTTCTGGTGTCCAGTTTGTACAAACTGTTGAGTTGGTACCTATTACCTGGTGTCTGTGATGTCGGTGCTTTGAAGATCCAAGTTGATAATACTCACAGGGACTGTGATCTGCTTGCTTTCACTTCTTCCACCACATGTGTGTGTGTGTGTGTGTGTGTGTGTGTGTGTATAAATATATATATATATATACATATATATATATATGTCTATATGGTTAGGGGTTAGGGTGAAGGGAGAAAGGTGGAGAAGAAATGGAGCTAGGAAACTTTTTTACATGTATTTTTTTTCTGCCTTTTGGTTTACAAGATGACGGGGTAGAGTGACATCTTTGGATGAGCTGGGTAGAAAAAAACAGGAGCAATGACATACTGTGAATTTGTATAAGAGGTAGGTTTTTTTTGTTTTTTTAAGGAAATCTCCTCCAAGTCATCATACCATGCATGCTTCAGCCTTTTTCTCAACAGATGGAAATTGCCAACGATGTTTTCCTCATTGGCAGATATTTTCCTCCTTGCGTTCCTTCAGACCCTGAACCTTTACTCACAGGTGTAGTGTACCAGTCCTGAAAACCACCCAAAACAAGATCAGAACAGGCAGCACTGAACACTATCAAAATGACACGCCAACCTGACATTGATTGGTCCTTGACAGTTGGTCAGTTTTATCTGAGGCAGACAGGCAAGGCAGGGGTTGTGTTGTATCCACTGAATCACGCACGTTCCTGTGAAACATCATAAATCAGAGTGCACCTTTGTAGCAAAAGGAAGGCACAAAACTTCATGATCCATCACCAAAATCACGCATCTGCTTCATGCGCTAAAGTTCTTGGCAGTCACAGTACTACTAGCTCTGGGTCCGTGGTGGGTGACAATCTGCCATGATGGAAATGTTTCAACGCCGTTTACTTTAAGGCTGGATAAACATTAACAACGACCACAACTCCTGATTAAGGAAATCGCTGTGTATAACAATATCTTCTTTTTTGTTAAAAGAAAAAAAAGTCCATGAACTGTTCCCACTGTTTCAGAATTCAAGTATGGGGAGAATTTTACTGGAATCTAGCAGAGATTGATAATATCTGTGGTGTCAGCAATATACACTATTAACAACATTGTACAAGTTATGAATCTGTGATGAATAATAGATTTTGTCCGAAAAGAGCTGGCTGAATGCTTGTTCTTGTATGATCATTTGATTTGTTTATCTGTAAATACATTGTTCTGCTCTTTCCTGGTGATGGTACAATGAACATTGATGAAGGTCACATTTGGATGCGAATCCTCTTTGCCTGGTAAGAGAGAATATGAATGTGGCATGAAGAACATGTACCGGTTAGATGTGTCCAAGTACGAGGCACAGCGGATGAAAACAAAGTGCAAGACATCCTCAGAAGAGAGTTTCTAACCATAAGCCCTTAAAAGCAACATTGATCTTGTATGGTTTGAAGGTAGAATTGATTCTAAGAAATGGAAAGGAACCGAATCATGGTTTGGTTTTTTTTGTTGTTTTTTTTTTAACTATTCTTTTGTATCTTTCTCATTTTCACATATGACTACAAGGACTGTAAGTTTTCTGGTTATTAGTGGATTGTTTCTTTTTAAATCTGTATTTCGTAAGAAAGACTAGAAGGACTGTAAACCTTCTGGTGATTGGTGCCCATTTTGCGGGCCATTTCCATGTCCGAGAAACTGATTTAGTTACCACATACTATTTAGATAGTATTTACATTGACAAATAAGTGCATGCAACGGGGTTTTATTTTCTTAAATCAGCAAGATGGTTGGGCCACACTATAACGTTTATGATGATACTGGTTGAAGTCCATTTGGATGTGTTTGGCTACATAGTTCTTGAAGTACTTGCTGTTGGACTTCTGTGAATTAATATGTTCCTTCTTTTCATTTCATATTTAAAAACAACTCTGTTGGTGATTTCTTTGTACTGATCTAGATGTCCTGGTCTGCTCTTTTTTTTTTTTGAATTACAGCGAGTCGAGTCATGACATTGAAAGACCACATCAGGATTACAGGTAAGTTTAATGAAGCAAAGAAGGGTTGAAACTGATGTTTAGATAGGAATTTTCATCCACAAAAAAGCCAAATAAATAAATAAAATTAAATGTTCCTCATAACAGAGAAAGCAATCCAGGACAAAAGTTGGATACACGCTGTGAGTCATAAGAAACAGACACAGCCTCTCTTCAGAATTCTATTAGCTTTTAGAAAGGGGAGGGTTGTATATGATTGTTGAAAGAAAAATACTTGAATTTTTGCTTATGTTGGTTGATCTTTAACTGAAGTACATAGATCATGATGTTTGATTAATGCTATTCATTGTGTACATAATGAATTAGCAGGTAGTTTACGGTTCAGACGTGTGGTTCCATGACCGATCAGTCTTACTCTTGTTATAGAATATCATTCTGTATGTATGTGTAGAGTAGTTTTGCTTCTGCTGCCTGTGCATGTGATCATTTTGATGTTGAGCAATTGCTTTTGTACTTGCCATAGTGTCCAGCTGAATAAAGTACTTATGTGCCATCATGTCACAGAGTCAGTGACTGCCTGTGTGAGCCTGTCAACTGAACACGCACTCATGCAAGTTCACGAGCACATACATCATACAGGTTTGTGCTTGGATGTACAGAATCAGGGTTTGACCATTTTCCTTTTCTTTGTGCGACTGTGGAGGGTAAGAAAAAAAAAAAAAGCAAATGTATCTGCCACCACCATCCGACTGCACGTTCTTCCCTGAAAGTCAGATCAGTAAAATAACACATCTGGTGACAAAATAAAATTATAACCAAACAGCTAAAATGATCAGACAGACAAGATAAAATTGTGATCCCCAGGAAAAGTCAGTTAACAAAAGTAACTCATCCATCGACAAGAACAAAATTGTGATGTGTCTCATTGACACCTATCAGGAAAGCTGAATCGCTACAATAACACATCTGACAGCAAGTTGAAATTGTGACCACCCAAAGAAAGTAAACTCACTAGAGTAATCCATCTGACAAGATAAAATTGTGATCCCCAGGAAAAGTCAAATAACAAAAGTAACTCATCCATCGACAAGAACAAAATTGTGTGTCTCATCGACACCTATCAGGAAAGCTGGATCGCTACAATAACACATCTGACAGCAAGTTGAAATTGTGACCACCCAAAGAAAGTAAACTCACTAGAGTAATCCATCTGACAAGATAAAATTGTGATTCCCTCAGGAAAAGTAAAATGATTAAAGTAAGCGAACTGATGACAAAATAGAATTGCCCCCACTCCCACTGCCAGTCTACCTCTCTTCCTGGAAAGTCGAATCATGAAAAGAACCCACCTGACTAGAAGGTAGAATTGGGATCCTGAAGAAAAAGTAAACTCACTAGTTACACGTCTGATGACAAGGTAAAATTATGACCCCTCGTGGGGTAAGTAACTTACAAAAGTTACCCGTCTGATGATGAAGTAAAATGGTGAGTCCCCCAGGGAAAATAACATCACTGAAGCAACCCATCTGATAAGGAGATAAAATTGTGACCCCCCAAGGGAAAGTCAAATCACTGAAGTAACTCCTTTGATGACTAAATGAAATTGTGACCCCCCACAGAGAGTCAAATCACTAAAGTAACTCCTTTGATGACTAAATGAAATTGTGACACCCTAGGGAAAGTCAAATCACTAAAGTAACCCCTTTGATGACTAAATGAAATTGTGATGCCCCAGGGAAAGTCAAATCATTAAAGTAACCCCTTTGATGACTAAATGAAAGTGTGACCCCCCAGGGAGAGTCTAATCACTAAAGTAACTTCTTTGATGAAATTGTGACCCCCAGGGAAAGTCAAATCACTAAAGTAACCCCTTTGATGACTAAATGAAAGTGTGACCCCCCAGGGAGAGTCTAATCACTAAAGTAACTTCTTTGATGAAATTGTGACCCCCAGGGAAAGTCAAATCACTAAAGTAACCCCTTTGATGACTAAATGAAAGTGTGACCCCCCAGGGAGAGTCTAATCACTAAAGTAACTTCTTTGATAAAATTGTGACCCCCAGGGAAAGTCAAATCACTAAAGTAACCCCTTTGATGACTAAATGAAAGTGTGACCCCCAGGGAGAGTCTAATCACTAAAGTAACTTCTTTGATGAAATTGTAACCCCCAGGGAAAGTCAAATCACTAAAGTAACCCCTTTGATGACTAAATGAAAGTGTGATGCCTCAGGGAATGTCAAATCACTAAAGTAACCCCTTTGATGACTAAATGAAATTGTGACACCCCCCCAGGGAGAGTCAAATCACTAAAGTAACCCATCTGATGACTAAACAAAATTGTGATGCCCCAGGGAAAGTTAAATCACTAAAGTTACCCGTCTGATAACTAAATGAAATTGTGACACTCCAAGGAAAGTTAAATCACTAAAGTAACCAATTTGATGACTAAATTAAATTATGACCCCAGGGAAAGTCAAATCGCTAAAGTAACCCCTTTGATGACTACATGAAATTGTGATGCCCCAGGGAAAGTCAAACCACTAAAGTAACTCCTTTGATGACTAAATGAAATTATGACCCCCAAGGGAGAGTCAAATCACTAAAGTAACTCCTTTGATAACTAAATGAAATTGTGACCCCCCAGGGAGAGTCAAATCACTGAAATAACTCCACTGATGACTAAATGAAATTGTGATGCCCCAGAGAAAGTCACATCACTAAAGTAACTCCTTTGATGACTAAATGAAATTGTGACACCCCAGGGAGAGTCAAACCACTAAAGTAACCCCTTTGATGACTAAATGAAATTGTGACCCCCAGGGAGAGTCACATCACTACAGTAACTCCTTTGATGACTAAATGAAATTGTGACCCGCCAGGGAGAGTCACATCACTAAATTAACTCCTTTGATGACTAAATGAAATTGTGACCCGCCAGGGAGAGTCACATCACTAAAGTAACTCCTTTGATGACTAAATGAAATTGTGACCCCCCAGGGAGAGTCACATCACTAAAGTAACCCCTTTGATGACTAAATGAAATTGTGACCCCCAGGGAAAGTCACATCACTAAAGTAACTCCTTTGATGACTAAATTAAATTGTGACCCGCCAGGGAGAGTCACATCACTAAAGTAACTCCTTTGATGACTAAATGAAATTGTGACCCGCCAGGGAGAGTCGCATCACTAAAGTAACTCCTTTGAATGAGATTGTGACCCCCAGGGAGAGTCACATCACTAAAGTAACTCCTTTGATGACTAAATGAAATTGTGGCCCGCCAGGGAGAGTCACATCACTAAAGTAACTCCTTTGATGACTAAATGAAATTGTGACCCGCCAGGGAGAGTCAACCGACTCAGGTAACCCATCCGATGATGAGGTAAAATTGTGACTGGTAGCCAGGTACCTGGCAAGTTCATTTCCTTTCATGGAGCTTTTGAAAGCATCGGGATCAGCAACAAAAACAATTATAAGAAATCTTACATTTACACTCCTTTTTAATGCTGGAGTGATGTCGCATTACTTCATTGGCAGAAGCAAAGTGTTTGTTTAGAAACACAGCATTCATCAACATCTGTTCAAAATTGCACACACACTGGTGCGTGTACAGATGCCACGAATCTCCCTCGTCTCTTTTCTTACCTACACTTGCTGCGGAAATGGTGAAGAACATTTATACATTGATAATGGCTCACAGAGAAACATGCACTTTTCCCACAAGTTCATCTGTAGAGATTTTGATCACTCAGTTTCACTGCCCATATTGTATGCATGCTGTACAAGAGTCTCTCTAGGACTGACCGTTCCCGCTGCCAACATGACCTGGGACCGGTGACAATACTCAATCAGAATGAAACAAAATAGAAGATCTGTTTCTCTAAAACCTGCTTAACTGACAATAATTTTTTTTTTAACTTGAATGGATATGGTTTACCAGACAGTTGGCAAGATTTGCTCAAAGTCTGAACAACCCTGACATGATCAGCTGTCAACAAGAAACGGGCACAAAATTCAACAACATAAGTAAAAATACCATCAAAAACAGTTAAACAGCAACACATACATAAGTAAACAGTAATCTCACTTTATTTCAGTCTGATAAAATGTTTTACACCAATTCTGAGAAAGAAAAAAAGACAATGTTTTCATTCCAAACAGACATGCGTGATGTTACACAAATGAGCAACTTTGTGTCCCAGGAAATAAAATGAACAGCACAGATTACATCAGCCACCTGTTAAAAGATCAGTAACACGTATATCTCTATCCACACCACACCATAAACTGGGCTGCATTACGCAAATGGGCATTGCTATCGATTCAGGATCTCCTCGCTGATCTAAGTTACTGTTCACCAGATACGGTAATTGTGTCAACCCATAACTGGCATAAGACTATCTAAACCTTTTTTTTTCTTACTTTAACAATGGGTTAAAATCCATTAGATTGTGGTTAAGATAATAAAAGCTATCGCCCACAAAGGCGTATGATCTGTGTGTCATTAATATGGAAACTTCTTGTGATCAAATCTTATCTTTTGAGATCAAACAGATCCATTTGATGGTAATGATGATTAAGATTTGGATTTGTACAGGAAATAGTGTCAAGTAACATATACATTAAGCATCGTTTGAATGTCACAGTCATTCACTTGTGTGATGTATGAGCACAGATTTCGCACAGTCCTTAAAAGTCCTTTATTTTGAGGGCACACTTTTCAAGGCCTTAAAAGTCAAAAATCAGGCTTTTGCTGAAAGGTCTTTAAGAAGTCCTAAAATTTTGTCACTTCCTATGATTTTGAATAAAGTCTGTGTAAAATCTCAAGTTTGTAGAAAAAAAAAAAAAGGCTTGAACTTGAAAAAAAAGAAAAAGTCAGA
Source organism: Conus canariensis (assembly GCA_033310375.1). Taxonomy (NCBI): domain Eukaryota; kingdom Metazoa; phylum Mollusca; class Gastropoda; order Neogastropoda; family Conidae; genus Conus; species Conus canariensis. The sequence goes on from CM065735.1 coordinate 3,474,817, forward strand.
GTCGGACTTGATATTGATGATCTCTCCGATACGTTGTCTGCTATAGGTCAAAACACCAGAGTTACTGGCCTTCATGGCGCATGCTGTATGTGAAAGAATGATCCACCATTTTGAAATTGAGAAGTCAGCATGGCGGAGAAGTGTTTGTTTAACATGGTTTGGCTGGAAAAAGACAAGTACAAACAATGGCTGCAGGCAGACCCAGGTGGAGACAGAAGCGAGGCCTTTCGCCGCATTTGCAAGATCATACATTCGTTCAATGGGAGAATTGGCTGTAAATAGCTATAGAAAAGGGAAAAAACCTCTAATGAAGGCTTCACATCCTGCAGTTCTTGTTCTGAGTTTTTTTTAAATAAAAAATTCTACAAAGAGCGATCATCCCATCACTTCTAGCAGAAGTCGGTGATGTCAGTGAACAGCCTGAGCCGTACTAAAACAGAGGCAGTAAAAGCTGAAATACTGTGGACTTTAAAAGTAGTGACAAGTCATTACAGCCTTCGTTCATGTGAAGGCAGTTCTAATCTGTTCCAGCGAATGTTTTCAGACAGTGCAGTTGCCAAACAGTTTCAGTGTGGAGAAAGAAAAACTTGCATCCTCTGTGTGTATCATTCATTTAACGTCTTTCCACTAAACGTGATATTGTGTTTTGATGTTTATGCCCCCAGTGTTGTGACGTGTGGTTTTAGTTATAGAGACATTTTACCCTCAGTGACTTCAAACAAACATGTATTTGTGTCTTCTGATAACAAGAACTGAGATTCCTTATGGACTTCAGTCAAACATTTTTGTCAACTGCAAGATTGGAGAATCTGTTGTGTACAGCGAACATTTTCAAACATTTTTGTCAGTTGATCACAAGAAGTGAGAATCCTACGTTTGTTCTGCTGTAGTCTAAGAAACAAACATTTGTGTCTATACTGATATTGACTGCTGAGATTCCTAAAGAAATCTATGCTCACAGAGCATCCATGATGTGAGTATCCAAGAGTAACAGCGAATGATTTAATTTGTCTGGATTTCATGATTATTTTTCTTAAAATTATCCTTGAAGTAAGTCCTTAAATGAAAAAAAAAGTGCTTCAAAAGTCGTTAATTTTTTTGTCTGGAAACCTGTATGAACCCTGGAGCAGGTCACACTCCATATATGTGTGTGTGAATGCTATGTTCATAAACTTAGGTGATACACAAGTTTTTAATGCACACAAGAGATTGTCAATGTCAGTCAGACTTACTCAACGTATTTTGTTCAGAATCTGCTGTTGCAAAACTTAACATCTTACTTAGCCTCTCCTCTGTTGACCTTTTGACCTACGCTGCTGCTTCGCCTCTTGCTTAGAACTGACAAAACAAGTTTCAGAAAAAAGGCCTCTGAAGAGAAGTCTCTAAAGGGGAAGGTCTTGACACAGAATTTTCGCACTAAACAATGAAACATATCGCCCAATGCATTATCTTCCTGGTAAGTTTTATGCATACTTTACATGAACAATTCAGAATAAAAACAAAAAGCAATACAAAGCAACAGATAAAACAGTACTTTCAAATTAACACATGACACTTTCATTCATGCAATAGAAATATGATTAATGAGATTTTCATTTTGCCTTTATTCAAAACACTGTTATAAAATCTTAAGAATGTATTACAAATTACCCTTCCACAAAACCCATAAGAAAACAAAGGTAAGGTAAGGTAATGTTGCTTATAGCCCAGCCGACCGCAAAGGGCGATATCAGGGCTGTCACCATGTTAAAGAAAACAAAGGAGAGCAAATTGAAACAAAGAAAAAGGAATAAAGCAGATACAAATTCAGCATATTATCGTCATGATGACATACTTTAAAAAAATGGACTAGTTATCATCTCATGATGTCATAATTTGGCCATTTTTGAAAATTCAAAAGACTGACACAAAATGACCACAGCCTACAAAATGATTACAAGTTATACATATCTAAAAGTTCATTATGTTTATTTTTACAGTGTCCACACAGATTTATCATGAGCGCTAACAATGAATTTTTCTTTTTTTTTCTTTTTAGGAATAATGTCACTAAATTCTAAACAGGAAAAAAATATAAATGGAACATGCAATTCCCGCTTGAGCTTTCAATCAGCAGAATTTGATGGTTTCTTCATCGAGGCAATGTTGGCACAGTCATTTAAACATGTTCAGTTTTGGATCTGTCATCAATCACCAGTTTGCCTGCCTCTCAAAATGACCATTGCCTTCGCTCCACTACAATTGTGGTCTGGACAAAGCATAGCCTCTGACCTGTCAGAACACATCACCATCAGACAGAAAGCAAAACGGTGTTCCACCTAGGTTGAAGAGTGCAAATAAATCATCAAGTGTCTGACCTGTGTAACTTTTCATGGAGTAATGCTTGAGTGTTCATTATTGAAAAAAAAAAATCACATTCTGCTGATCCATAAGCTTTAGTACATCACGGTGTGTGTGTGTGTGTGTATGTGTGAGTGATGTAACACAGTGTGCGTGTGAGTGATGTAACACAATATGTGTGTGTGAGTGATGTAACACAGTGTGTGTGTGAGTGATGTAACACAGTGTGTGTGTGTGAGTATATGTGTGTGCGAGTGATGTAACACAGTGTGTGTGTGAGTGATGTAACACAGTGTGTGTGTGAGTGATGTAACAGTGTGTGTGTGAGTGATGTAACACAGTGTGTGTGTGTGAGTGATGTAACACAGAATGTGTGTGAGTGACATTGTAACACAGTGTGTGTGTGTGAGTGATGTAACACAGTGTGTGATGTAACAGACCTGTTTACCCAGAAGCTGCTATTGGTGTAGCATATTTTCCTTAAAATGTGTGTACACTTCTTCCAATTTTTTTTTTTTTTTTTTTTTTTAAAATAGTAAAAGCAGGGGGTTCCTGCTTTGTTCCGTCATCCAGACGCAAGTTCATGTGCATGATGTGCGAGTTGTCACTCTTTGGTTGTAGCGCTCAAACACAATGGTTATACACCACAAGTCCAACTACTGCTCAAAAACTTTGTCTCCAGGAGGTTGATTGTTCCTTCCTGAGGTTGCTGTTTCATCACAAATGTCAAACCACTGAACACACAGTACACTGGAGAAACTTGGAAAATGAGGTGAACATGACCCATTACTCTGGCAAGCAATAGACAGCGTGATTCCCATTTCTGCAAGTGGCGACTTGAAGATCTGCCTGGTCAGATTTTCTGGTACCATTAGTTTTGTTTCAACCGATCTTGTAAAATCATGATCTTAAAACTTTCAATGAGATCTCATGGTGCCTCTGAACAGTTTCAGGAGTAAAAAAAAACCACTCATACAGGGGCAGACACACACACACACATGCATGCACACAACTGACAAGCAAGCAACTTTCACCATTTCACAAGTAATGTAAACAGGACCTATCCCAGGTCTTCAGAATTACATAATATTCGTAATTGTCTTTTATCAGCAAACACAACCTGAAGAAAAAAACACTTCAATTTCATATCCTTGATAATACATTGTTCAAAATAACATCAGAGTCTAAAACAATGACATCCTTATCTAAATGAGATAAAATTGCATCAGCTATTTTTTCTGACATCATTAAAAAGTTGATAGAAACAGACAATACTGTGAGAAAGTAGACCATCGAGTTCCAATAAGTGCATTCTTCTCAGCTTTATTGTAGCTTGTGATAAAAAAAACAACACCGTCTTATTGGGTGTGGTATGCATGTATTTCTTTCCGGAAGCATTCTCAGTCCGGTCATTGTAGTGATTTAAGCTTGTGTGTGCGTGCATGTGTGCATGCGTGTGTGTGTACGAGTATGTGTGTAATAGTGTGTGTGTGCGTGTGCGTGTGTGTGTGCCTGCATGCTTGTGTGTGTGTGTACGAGTGTGTGTGTGTGTATGTGCATTTGCACATGCTTGGTGTGTGAATAAGTGCCTACATGTGGTGCAGCGTTCTTCAAGAGATTCACCAAAATAAACAAAACAAACAAACAAAAATCAACAACAAAACTTAAAAAAAAACAAACACAGGAACTCTCTCACAGTAAAATTAATGCAAGAGAATCCTTTAATAAAAACAGTAGCCAGAGCTTCATTGATGTAGTGCATAGATTTTTGTTGTTGTTGTTGTCCTTTCATGGAATTTAGTGGGCAACAAGAACTCCTGCCTTTACACTACCCCAAACATCAAGTACTCCCTAACTCAGTTCACTGCTACAGGAAGACATGGTAGTGAAGCGCTCCACCACACAGGATTCTCAACCTAAAGGTTTCAGGTTTGAGGCCACGTACTTTGAGGTGGACACAGGGAAGATTCTCAACCTAAAGGTTTCAGTTTGAGGCCAGGTACTTTGAGGTGGACAGAGGGAAGAAAGGTTTCAGGTTTGAGGCCAGGTACTTTGAGGTGGACAGAGGGAAGATTCTCAACCTAAAGGTTTCAGGTTTGAGGCCAGGTACTTTGAGGTGGACAGAGGGAAGAAAGGTTTCAGGTTTGAGGCCAGGTACTTTGAGGTGGACAGAGGGAAGAAAGGTTTCAGGTTTGAGGCCAGGTACTTTGAGGTGGACAGAGGGAAGATTCTCAACCCAAAGGTTTCAGGTTTGAGGCCAGGTACTTTGCGGTGGACAGAGGGAAGAGCTCGATTTCCCCATCTCCCAGATTCACATCTGGACTGAGCTACCAGTGCCTGGACTCCTTTCTGTCGACACACCATCAAGTTCATGTGTGGAGATCAGTCACCTCCTCTCTACAGTCTGCTAAGGATTTACAGAAAGCAGTGTGAAGTGATGTGGATGACACAGACCTGGTACAGACACAGAGAGAGGTCACTCTGCCCATGTCCTTCACTGCGCCATGAGTTCTGAATGGAGGTATCCTACGCACCATGGCCATCACTGAACCATACAGTTCTTGAGGAATCCTGCGCACCATGTACTTGCCTGTAAACCTCTCCCTCTGAGACACCTGATTTCACCACATGTTTTGTCAACTGCACCCCTGGCAGACTGTGAAGGGCGGACACACAACTCAAAGATCCTTCATGCATGCAGGACTCCCACTGACAACCTGCAAACATCCCTGAAGTTCTTTGAGGGGTCCGATGGAGAGCCCTAACCCGCAAATCTTGTTTTCAAAGTGGTGCGATCTGAAGCCAATCTGAGCATCGAGTGGTGTTCCATAACCTTTTCAGTCCAGCCACAATCTGGACCATTTGTTCACAAAGCTTTCAGTCAATCTCTTTCACTTTCGCCATGTCTTGCCAACGCATGACACTGGGATATGATATAAGCCTGCCTTTAAGGCCGTTATCATGGCCATGGCCGCTCTTGCAAAGAACATGAGATCTCTTGACTACAGAGTCATTTGCTAGCATGTGGAACATGTGACTAGGACTCCAAGAATGAGACTGTCACTTTTATTTCTTTCATCCCTCCTTTCCTTTCGCTGGAAACAAAATCTCCCCTTCACCCCCCCTGACTTCCAGTTCATCAGTTCCAGTTTTTGATGAAATTTATCTCCGAATTTACCAAGAAGTGGGAACCTTGTCCATATTCTGTGAATCATAAACTTAGGAAAATAGCAACTCACTCTCCAATCTTGACAGAAAGACCTACCACCGCCTGGACCCTTTGAAGTCTCTATGTTTTGATCACCATCGTAAGATCACATACATACACACACACATTGAAGATCCCAAATCCATATCAGTGTCCAGCGGGCCATGGACACAGAATAAAATCAGCTAGCATCACGACATGTGTAGAGGATATGGGCACCGCAAAGTATTCCTTGAAAGCCCACTGACATGCCATCCTGTGGCCTAGGCCATGGTGAGCAGTCAGTCAAAGGACAAGCAGTCCTGTGGCCTAGGCCATGGTGAGCAGTCAGTCAAAGGACAAGCAGTCCTGTGGCCTAGGCCATGGTGAGCAGTCAGTCAAAGGACAAGCAGTCCTGTGGCCTAGGCCATGGTGAGCAGTCCTGTGGCCTAGGGCATGGTGAGCAGTCAGTCAAAGGACAAGCAGTCCTGTGGCCTAGGCCATGGTGAGCAGTCAGTCACAGAACAAGCAGTCCTATGGCCTAGGCCATGGTGAGGAGTCATTCCCAGAACAAGCAGTCCTGTGGCCTAGGCCATGGTGAGCAGTCATTCCCAGAAAAAGCAGTCCTATGGCCTAGGCCATGGTGAGCAGTCAGTCACAGAACAAGCAGTCCTATGGCAAAGGCCATGGTGAGCAGTCAGTCACAGAACAAGCAGTCCTGTGGCCTAGGCCATGGTGAGCAGTCAGTCACAGAACAAGTAGTCGTGTGGCCTAGGCCATGGTGAGCAGTCAGTCACAGAACAAGCAGTCCTATGGCCTAGGACCAGCACACTGCCTGTCAAAACACCTCAACACCAAGAACTGATCATGGCTACAGCTTTGTCCTGAAGGTACTGAGTCCAACCAGACACCTTAACACCCCCAACATCACAAATAACATCAAAATGACATTTTTCTGCTGACAGCTGTGTGGGCAGATATGTTCCGTGCATTTTATTTTGTATGTCTTTAAGCTCTGAGATGCACAAAGTGTAGCATTTTGACCTCTTAAGTGTGGCATTGCAAACTGAAGTGCAGCACTCATATACAACATAATAATAAAATCAGTATTCGAAACTGAAATGTAACTTTGTATACGATGCAAAAAATCAGACTGGATAACACTTTCAATGGCGCTTCATTTCACACATTTCTGGTGGCAGACTAACAAAGCGGAAATCTTGCTACTAATGCTAGTTATCATGAGGTTTTGACCTGACCTATGAAAAAGGGGAAAAAAATACCCCCCCCCCCCACCCCCCCACAAATGACCAACAATGAACCAAACCAATGATGCAGCAAAATCATGATCAATGTCTGAGACTTTTCATCGGTCTTTTCCCCCTCTCCTCACTAAACACTGCCATCTGTAGACAAAACTACTGTCCAAACATCTACGTTGTTTTAATTTCGTTAAAGCCATTGCTAAGTCTGTGAAGTTTTCTTTTTTCTTCTTCTTCAATTTCAGTTTTTAGGCGCAGTACTTTGTCAACAGCACAGCATCTCAACAGAATCGCAGCACACTACCGCAAAAACGTAGTACTTGGCAGCTCTGATGACATGTTAAGACGACGTTTTTGCCCAAAGTTTGCCTTGTCTGTTTTGCGTTGTGCATTAAACAAACGTTATTTTCCGCATTACTTCATATTTTCATGCATATTTTGCTTTATTGTTTGGCAGGTAGGTACTGCATGACAAATGATCATGGTAAAAAAACTGAATGGCAACCACCATAGGAAGAACTGAAGAAATGTTATGAATGCGATGACCACACAAGCACACCCCTACAAAACTGACAGGACTTTGGTCAAAGAGACCAGGAGGAAAGTCATCCACGTTACAGTGACCCTGCTCTGACCTTTAGCACCTTGAGAATTCTGTTTGTGACTCAGCAGTAACATGGCTGCCACCAGAGAGGGAGGGGAGGGGAGGAAGACAGGGAGATCGTGGAAATGGAGAGAACTGTTAACACTGAATAGAACAGGAAACCAACCTCCAACACTGAATAGAACAGGAAACCTCCAACACTGAATAGAGCAGGAAACCTCCTTGTTTGTCAGAGCAAGTGCTGTAGGTGGAGTGTGACAGAGAGAGAGAGAGAGAGAGAGAGAGAGAGAGAGAGAGAGAGTTGTGACCATGTCTTGTGTACAAGCATGAATGCACATGTTGGTTTATGTATCTTTTTTCATGTGTTAAGAGAGAGAGAGAGAGAGAGAGAGAGAGAGAGAGAGTGTGTGTGTGTGTGTGAGTGTGTGTGTGTGAGTGAGTGTGTGTGTGTGTGTGTGTGTGTGTGTGTGTGTGTGTGTGTGTAGTGTGTGTGTGTGTGTGTGTGTGTGTGTGTGTGTGTGTGTGTGTGTGTGTGAGTGAGTGCATGCACATACAATGCAAACGCATGTACCAATATTTAGTGGCGCCTCTTTCAAACTGTTTACGCATAAGATCTAATCAATATCTCACCATTTAAGGACAGATAGCAGAATAACAAAATGATGTGACTTTGATACAAAACAAAACAGGTCAAAAGACACGAATCCAGTGCAAAGTGTCTTCACTGCTTTACAACTCAGGTTTTGATAGATTACCTGCCAATCTCCTGAAAAAAAAAAAAAAAAAATCAATCTCCCATCTCCGTATCCCTCCCCCATCCATCTCCCCCAATCCTGTAACGTTTGGGAAAACAGGATGTCCACAGAAAGCTGTTCACAGCCACTCCACACATGTCACAGTTTAAAAAAAAAAAGAGGGGGGGTTATCTCCCCTGGAAATCATTAAATGTTTGTTTTCCTGAAGTCACACGAAATCGTAGCCCCCTATCCGGCGGGCCAGCCACAAGTCCTTGGGCATGATGGTCACTCGTTTGGCGTGGATGGCACACAGGTTGGAGTCTTCAAACATCCGCACCAGGAAAGTCTCTGCCGCCTGAGTCATAAAAAAGGAAGTATTGCTGGATGTCAATGAGAAACAGGTTATCAGCAAATACTGGGCTTCACAGATTCAACTTTGATCAAACTTCCAAAGATTCCTCTGCTGTTTCAGGAAAATCCAACGGAACAGAACTGGACAAAGCGACCACCCAAACCACCACGCAACTGAAGCATACTACAAGTGAGAAACAACTTCATCTTATCAAGGGAGCTCACTCCAGGAAAGACTGTGCAGCTCAAGGCTCTTGGGGCAATTTGTTTTCAGTCTTTTTCATGTGTTCTATCTCCGCTCCTGTGGCCCTCTTTAGCATTACACCTTCACCACTCCCAAAGCTGCCGACCCTCAGGAACTGGAATTCAGGAAGAAGGGATGAAGGGGGGCGCGTGTGTGTGCATGTGTGCGTGCCTGTGTGGAGTGAAGAAGGGGCAGTTCGGATTTTGGCTGAAAGCATTTCTGATCTCCTTATGTTTCTGTTGACAAATCTGGGGGTTAGAAAGAAAATGCCTTTTTTTGTGCGTGTAATTGCCATCATGCACATGACATCGGTTAGTCTTTATTCTGCAAGACATCATCATTCCTATTAAAAAAGGACACACACCCCTCTTTCCCCAAACTACACATTTTTGCACAAAATTTAGAAATTCTGGATCTTTTCATGAAATTCAAAATTTCGGGACTAAATTCTGAATGCAGAAAATTCCGAAACACTGGAAGAATTGTTGAAGAACAAGCATCAGCAGAAACTTCCTGTGTTCATGGGCAGTTATCTGACAAATAGCTGACATAGCTGGCATCATTATGAAAGCGCAATTCTAGAACTGAAGCTGCACGTCAGAGACAGGGAGAGACAGAGAAACTGAGAGAGAGAGAAAAGGGGGGGGGGGGGTGGGGGTAAGGGGGGGGATAGAGAGAAAGAAAGAGGGGGGGGGGAGAAAGAGAGAGACGGAAGGAGAGAGAGAGAGAGAGAGAGAGAGAGAGGGAGGGGGAAGAGAGAGAGAGAAAGAGAGACAGACAGACAGAGAGAAAGAGGTACAGAGAAAGATGAACGTGATTATCACAGTTACACACGCAAAACTAAAAGACATTAAACACACACAGCCAGACAGAAAAAAAAGAGGTTGAGAGAAAGATGCACTTAATTCCAACAGTTACAGGAGCAAAACTAAGTGACACAAAACACAGACACACACATCCTGTGCACTCTCTTTTCCCTCTCCTGCACCGACACTCAGAGGAAAGAAGAAGAGCGTACCTCTTGCAAAGCCATAATGGCAGTGGCCTGCCAACGCAGCTCTGTCTGTCGGGGGAACAGGCTGATGGCAATCTCTCGCACCTGCACACACAGAGACAGAGGGCGCCACAACACGGCTGACTGACAGGCATTGAGCTTTACATTAATGAAAGGTTTCCACGACCATAGTGTTCAAAGGTAACAGGCAAATACATACATACATACACATATGTATGAATGAATGTATGAATGTCTGTCAGGTCTGTTTACACACACACACATAGATAGATATAGGTATATGTATCTAGTTGCAAAGTGAGACGACTGCAGGCGGAAATCTAAACAAATCTTAAATAAATGTTAGCGAACCACTAAGAGAAACGTGGACAAACGAGTCACAAGACAAAGCACCACGCGTGTCGACCTCTTAGGTCTTCTTCAGGCAAGACACAAACAAATAGGACAATGAAAATGAACGAGTTTGTCACTTAAATAGATATAGGTATATATGTATGTATGATATCATTGGGAAAAAAAAAAAAAAAAAAAACCAGCACAAAACAACAGCAACGAAACAAGAACTGCACTCAATGAAGACAGTCCACAAATTCATACAATGCCTCAGCTAAAAAAAAGTGTCAAACTGCATCCGAGGCTGATTAAAACCAATCGCATGCTCAAAGTATCCTCAGTCTGACTTCTTCTTCTTCGGGTTGAGCAGCCACAATCAACTTGCTGATTTTTTTGCTGCTGTACTTTTGAATAGCCATCAATTTTGCTAATCTTTTTGCCATGCCAGAAGAACAACGTCATGGATTTTACTCCACTTTTGCCAGACAAAAGCTGGGACATTTTCTTTTTTTTCTTTCCTTCTGGAAGCACAAATCAAGTTCAAGTTGAGTAGAAAATAGTTTAACTAGTACAAATATTTTCTTTAGATGGAGGAGATTCGGTACCTGACCAGATACAGGCACAGATTCACAAACACCTGCAACTGACAGACACCTGCAGAGTACATGTGAACAGCTTCAGGTGCCATCATCACCAAGCACTGTATCTGACTTCTGAGTGTTGAATTACACAACACATGGTTTAGCTGTTGTATCCATGAATTACACAACACACGGTTTAGCTGTTGTATCCATGAATTACACAACACATGGTTTAGCTGTTGTATCCATGAATTACACAACACATGGTTTAGCTGTTGTATCCATGAATTACACAACACATGGTTTAGCTGTTGTATCCATGAATTACACAACACATGGTTTAGCTGTTGTATCCATGAATTACACAACACATGGTTTAGCTGTTGTATCCATGAATTACACAACACATGGTTTAGCTGTTGTATCCATGAATTACACAACACATGGTTTAGCTGTTGTATCCATGAATTACACAACACATGGTTTAGCTGTTGTATCCATGTGCTCATGCCACTTTTCCCAGCCACGCCTGGGGAGTCTTTCGCAGTAACACTTCCGAAAATGATGATAATGACTCAGCATTCTTCAACCATCTGAATAAGGCAAATGCCTGCTGTTTCAGACTGTTCAACACCCAGGAGGATGAGTGGGAGGATTTGGGGGGGGGGGGGGGGGGGGATAGTCTAATAAATAAATAAACTGCAGTCCACTGAGTCGATTGACAGCAAATTACTCCAGCAAAATACAGTTCTCCAACAAAATCAATTCTGATAAACCAAGAACAACTGAGAAAGAGACATCACAGAATTTCTACATTCACACACACACACACACACACACACACACACACACACACACACACAGTGACTCTCCACGCACACACACACAAACACGTACACACAGACTCACCACCCTGGAGAAGGGCAACTTTCGCAGAAGCAGGTTAGAAGACGCCTGGTACTTTCGTATCTCCATCAGGGCTCTCATGCCAGGGCGGTAGCGTCGTCTTCTTTTGCCATCCCTCGAAGTGTTCTGCTGGTCTCGTGAAGTCCCTGCACGGCCCGTCCCACGGTGACCTGATGGACAGAGCCAGCAATCAACTATTAGAGAACCATAGCCTTTCAGTAAAGCCCTTCCCAATAAAAACTCCTTTCCCTTATAGATTAATCCTTTAAAAAAACAAAACAAAACAAAAAAAAAACACAATGCTGATACATTAATTGGCTCTCAGTGCCATACTTGGCTGGCTAGAAGCTGCTACTTTTCCCTAAACTTTGTGGCTTCTACACTGGCAGCAGCCAATTTATGGATTTTCCGATTCTGTTCTTAACTTGCCATAGTTATCCTCTCCTGATCTGTAGTTAACTAATCTTACACACTTAAAACCAATGTCTGAACAAATCAAATTTGACAACTTTTAGCAGAAAGAAAGAGTCATAATTGATGCATGAGCTACACACAGATGCTAATTAACAAACCACTAGAATAGATGAAAGATTTCATAACTTTCTTTTCTATTGTCAGACTGAGATATAATTATATCTGCTCATTTACTTGCTTAATTTTCCTCCCTGTGTGTGTGTGTGTGTGTGTGTGTGTGTGTGTGTGTGTGTGGTGTGTGTGTGTGTGTGCTCGGCCCGATGGTGGTGTTTATTTTCAAATCTTGTCATTTTTTTTTTCTCACAAATGACTGTTTTACGTTCGGGTGAAAGGGAATTCCAGAGGTTAGCATAAATGCGTGTTAGTATTCAAACGCTGAATAGTGAATACCGGTATGAACTTTACCGTCTTTTTTTTTTTTTTTGTCTTGTTTTGTTTCGTTTTGTTTTTTTCTATTTTAGATAATAATCGACGAACATCTTTGAGTCACGACTAAGTACTGGAAAGAAACCAGTTCATCACTTTCCCCCTGAAAACTAAAAGGCATCAGGGGACTTGCACTAGTACTAGTAGTAGTGCCAGTGAGTTACAAACAACAGTTGGTGGCAGCGAGTTACTGAAGCCCGAATAGCCGATGCCTATGCCGATTCAAATTTCAGCGATGATCGACAGGACATATGACTGTTGTCTGACACATTTGTGAATACCCACCTGAAATCTGCTTTCTACGGCTGGCGCCTGATGGACGTACCATCTTGAAAACTTTTCTAAAATCATCAGCTGTGGATAACAAATTCAAATTCGCGTCCCAGTTGCCATTTTCTTTCGTAAGAGTACTTTCCCTTTAGCCTACAATGAGCCGGCGATAAGCTGTCACGCCTACCTGCGAAAAATTCTCCGGTCAGTTTGGATGCAGGAGTCATGTTGACATCTCATGATCGACTCATAAACTTGAAGAGTTTGTAGCTATTCAACTTAAAGCAACATGGGCTTAATCCTGTTTTCAGCGGCGTAAACCTCATGTGTACATTTTTCCGTTGCAGTTCCGAGAAACGTAATGCACCTAGGGACATTGGACTTGGTGGGCATTGGAACATCACGGATCGGTCAATATATTGAACAGTCCGCGCTGTGATATTTGATAAGGTGCTATAGAAACTACAGTAAGGTTAACAGCTGGTCTGACCAAATTTTGTATAAAGTCAACAACCATCCAGTCTGGTAAAACAAAACAAAGCAAAACAAAACAAAATAATTTTAAAAGACTCCCCCCCCCCCCCCCCCCCCCTCCGCCAAGAACAACAACGACGGAAGAAAAAAAAAGGAAGAAAAAAAAAAAAGGGGGGGGGGGGGGGGGGGGGGGAGGAATCATACCAATGAAATAAGTACTGGCCATCAAGCCAGGGACTTAGACTTTTATGTATCTATCTTGCTTCAAGATTTTCCGGACGTTGAGTTGTTGGCCTGCGCTTGTTTTTTCCCCCACTATTAGATTGTTCGTCTTTGTATTTGTCTGACTTTATTCAAGTTTAAAAGGCTGTGCCAGTCTTGAATAAAAGTTACTCTGTGTTAGGTTTTCTTATGGGAGCAAAAGTTACCCCACTTGTTTACTGTTTATTATTTACTGTTCCCTGCCTCATTTCATTTCCAATTTCGTTTCGATTAATTCGAGGTTATTTGTATTTGTTTCTGTCCGTCTTTGTGTTTGTCTTTTGATCTCCCTTGCATCCTTGGGTGGATCCTCAAGCGTAGGCTCAAAGATTGTCCCCTACATTTTGTACTATTTGCATAATGTCTTTAGTTTTTCAGCAACTTTTTTCCTCCCCACACTTTCGTTAGGTTTCATTTACTACCCTTCACTGGCTGCTTTGGGGTGCTATTGGATTTTTGTTGCACCCTTGGTGGTGACAACACCACAGTATTATGGACTGTGGTGTGTTTCTATTTGACGCCAGGAGCGCAGATACAACTTTTATAGACTACCGTGAATGAAAGACATGTCCCTAAAAGCTTTCGCTATGAGGACGTAAAGCTGAACTATTTTCAGACACAACCGACGTCCTCATCATCGCGTTGAATGCGAGCGGTGTGTGAGAGAGAACATGCACGCGATAGTCACGCAGCGTGTGTGAGAGATCGGCGGAGGGGTGCTGCGTGAGTGCGATCACAACTGGAGGAGGCCACGGAGACCCGTGCTTCAGAGGAGACCAGACCACAAAACTACAGCACCACCATCAGAGGAGGACTGTGCTGTAGAGGAGGCAGCGCCACCAAAGGCCACACAGGAGGCTGTGTCACAGAGGAGCTGCACCCGAAGACCACAGGAGACTGAGTTCCCAAGGACCAGCACCACCAAAGGAGGTTGGGTCCCAGAGGAGCTGCACCAAATAGGGGCACTAACTTAACTAACAGACACAACCAGCCGTGTCTCCCTGATGAGTTCCGATCCAGCGGACGAAAGGCCTCGGAGCAGGCAATACAAATATATCTGCCTTCAAAAGGGATTGCGATGGTTCCCTTATGCAGCTAGCGAAGAGTTTTCATATTTGTAATATATTTTCTTAATTTCATGTTCCCAGTTTCTCCATCTTCAACCTCCCCCCACCCACCCTCCTCCATAAGTCCAAATCTTCGCCCAAGTCATTACTATGAAGACAGTTGAGTTGTTGGCCTGCACTTGTTTTTTTCTCCCACTATTAGATTGTTCGTCTTTGTATTTGTCTGACTTTATTCAAGTTTAAAAGGCTGTGCCAGTCTTGAATAAAAGTTACTCTGTGTTAGGTTTTCTTATGGGAGCAAAAGTTACCCCACTTGTTTACTGTTTATCTATAAAAGCCAAATTGCCGCATTTTTATCATTATTTGGTAATAAGTTGTGGTGAACAGCATCTCCCTCACTCTGAAATCACAGGGACGTGTGTACTTTGGGACATGTGTACTTTAGTACCATCTTAACTGACTGGGCATGTTGCATTTTACTCTGAAATCATATGGACATGTGTTCTTTTGCACATGTGTACTTTAGGACGTGTGTACTTTAGTGCTATCTTTACTGACTGGGCATGTCCCCCTACACTGAAATCACAGGGACATATATACTTTAGGACATGTGTACTTTAGGACATGTGTACTTTGGTACCACCTTTGCTGACTGGCATGTCGTACTTCACTCTGTAAACATAGGTACATCTGTACTTAGGACATGTGTACTTTGGTACCACCTTAACTGACAGGCATGTCGCAATTCACTCTATAATCACTTTAGGACATGTGTACTTTGGTACCACCTTAACTGACAGGCATGTCGCAATTCACTCTATAATCACTTTAGGACATGTGTACTTTGGTACCACCTTAACTGACAGGCATGTCGCAATTCACTCTATAATCACTTTAGGACATGTGTATTTTGGTACCACCTTAACTGACAGGCATGTCGCAATTCACTCTATAATCACTTTAGGACATGTGTATTTGGTACCACCTTTAACTGACAGGCTGTCGCAATTCATCTAAAACACTTAGACATCGTGTATTTGGTACCACTTAACTGACAGGATGTCGCAATTACTCTATAATCACTTAGGACATGTGTGATTTTGTTCCCCCTCTTCTTCTCTGGCCCCTCTTTGCTATTCTGAGCAAGTGACACCTCCAAACCGAATAACAAGTAATTAAGCTGAGGCAGAGAGCGAAGTACTCTGATCAACGCAACCACACGTAAATGGAACTCTGCTCTCTCTCTCTCTCTACCTCCTCTCTCTCTCTTCTCCTCTCTCTCCACACACACACACATACACACAAACACACACAAACAACACAACACAACACACACAACACAAACACACACACACACACACACAACACACCACACACACACACACACACTGACTGATCCTTCCTTCTCCGGTACTCAGTGGTCTGAATTCCACTCTGTCAGTGGAAGACGTCCGGAAAATCTTGAAGCAAGTCACTGTCAAAACATGTGAACTTGACCCTCTCCCCTCATCCCTTCTTACCTGCTGTCTTGACGATCTCCTCCCATACTTCACATCCATTATCAATGACTTTGCAATCGGGTTGTTTTCCCACTCTGTTCAAATCCGCAGTTGTCAGACCTCTCCTCACACACACACACACAACACACACACACACACACACACACACACACACACACACACACACACACACACACACACACACAACACTTAGATCCTGAAAATCTCGAGAACTACAGACCTGTCTCTAATCTCCAATTTCTTTCCAAACTGATTGAAAAAGTTGTTCTCGCCCAACTGCCTGAACATCTCTCCGTAAACAATCTCTTGTACTCAAACCAGTCAGCCTACCGGGCTGGTCATAGCACCGAGACAGCGCTTCTGAAGACAGCTCCTCACAGCTCTTGATGGAAACAAAGTTTCTCTTCTCTCTGTCCTAGATTTGTCTGCTGCCTTTGATACAATAGATCACTCCATTCTTATCTCAAGACTCAACACTTCTTTTGGTCTTTCTGGTTTTGTCCTTTCCTGGTTCTCTTCTTATCTCTCTGATCGCACGCAAACTGTTTCAGTGAATGGTGCTAAATCTCCAGCAAGAGCACTTCAGTTTGGTGTCCCTCAGGGATCTGTCCTGGGACCGGTTTAGTTTGTGCTATACACCCAGCCTCTCTCGGCCATTA
>CM065735.1:3499027-3509027 GCA_033310375.1 Conus canariensis
TGAACAGAGTAGCATGTGCATTTCAAGTACAAATCACTTCCATAATAATCGGGTTCATACATAAGGTAAAGAGGGTGGTAGTGGTTGGTGGTGGATTTATGGCGGAGTATGCGAGTATTTGCACATAAGATGGATGAAATAATGGTGTTTGAAGGTTGATGTGCATTGGTGTTGCTTGGCTGACTCAGGGAGCGAGTTTCATTGACAGGAACCTGAATATGTTAAACTGGATTTGAATAAGTCAATTCTAGGAACAGGGACATGTAGTTTGGGTAGAGTCCTTGAGGAATTAATTGAGAATCTGCGAACTAATGTTGAGGGTGCCTTCCAGACACAATCTTGTGCATTATGATCCCTTTGTTGTATTCTAATCTCAGACTTAAGGGGAGAATTTGAACCTTTTTATAGTCTGAGTCTAGGAGACTACTGTTTTTTAGGAGGACTAATTTGAGTGCTCGCTTGTGTAGGCTTAGCAATGGTTTGAGGGTAATAGCGCTAGCAGAGTCCCATAGAGTAGACCCATAGTCTATGTATGATTGAATATGAGATTGAAAAAAGAGCTTGCGTGAATGCAGGTCGAGGAAGCGTTTAATTTTGGAGAGTTGATAGACTTTCTGAGAGACTTTTTTGCACAGTGAGGTTATGTGAGCTTGCCAGCTAATATTGCTATCAATTGTTATTCCTAGCACTTTGAGGTATGTAACCTGTTCAACGGGTTCATCTTTAAGATGCACCGGAGGAAATTTAATAGTGAGATTTTGTCTTTTTTGTCTGGTTGTGATAAGCATGGACTTTTTTAGGGTGAAGCGACATGTGATTTAGTTCAGTCCATTTCACGAGATCATTCGCACTTTCTTGTAAAGTTTGTGCAAGAACAGTAACATCAGAATGATTTGTGTGTATTGTTGTATCATCAGCAAAAAGTTCACAGGTGGATGTGATATGTAGAGGGAGATCATTGATGTAAATTGTGAATAATAAGGGACCCAAGATAGAGCCTTGTGGGACGCCATAGGAAAGTGTTTGAAATGAAGAGAAAGTTGTATTAATTTTCACACACTGTTGCCTATTTGTGAGATATGAGTGAAAAAGCGTAAGAGTTCTTGTGGATAAGCCATACAATTTTAATTTTCTAAGAAGAAGGTTGTGGTCTATCACATCAAATGCTTTTTTGAAATCAATAAATAGGACACCACAATATCTGTTGTTGTTAATGCTGTTAAGCCAGTCATCAACCAGGTTGATTAGGGCTGTGTGGCATGAATGGTTGTGTCGGAACCCGGACTGTCTTGGATGAAGTAAGTGGTATGTATTAAGGTGGTGTAATGTGTGTTTGTTTATGTGTTTTTCCAAAGGTTTGGAAAGAGTGGAAATGATTGAGATTGGTCTGTAGTTTGCAGGTCTGAGCTGTCACCTGCTTTGTAGATAGGAATGACGTTTGCTTTTTTGAAACTATTGGGAAAATGATTTTTGTCGATACATAGATTGAAGACGTATGTTAACGTATCTGTAATTGCTGGAGCTGATAGTTTGAGAATTTTGCCGTCTAGGCCATCCACCCCGCAGATACTTGACTGTTTTAGGTGTGTTAGGTAGTGATCGACTTCAAATATTGTTATTGGTGGAATATAAAGTTCAGACGTGATGTTTTTATCATGGCAATATTGTTTCAGTTTTTGAAGGTCGTTTGATCTTGAAGAATCAGCTGTGACAACTTTATTGGCTATAGTGCAAAAGTGGGTGTTCAGCTGTTCGACAGAGATGTCTTTAATTATAGTTGATTTTGAAGAAGATTGATTGTTTGTAAGCTCGTTAATAGCTCTCCATACCAATTTTGGGTTCTGATTTGATGAAATTAGTTCTCGATCGTATTTCGTTTTTTCTCTGCGCTTCTGTGAATTTATTGCATTTCTCAGTATTCTAGATTCCTCTTCATAGCCATGTTGTTTAAGCAGATCTCTGAGATGACCTGCCTCCTGTAACTCTTTAGTGTACCATGCCGGTTTGGGATTATGTCGTACTCTAATCGTTTTTAGAGGGGCGTGTTTATCATATATTTCTGTAAATGTTCTGATCCAAAATTCAACAGCAACATCTGGATCAGTTATGTTGTAAACTGATGAGAGATTTGAGCTAAGCAAGTCATGTAGAAAATCTTGGTTGTTAAAGTTTGTAAAGCAACGGTAGGTTATTGTCTTGTGTCCCGTTTTGGGAATTTTTCATCCTTTTTTGGACCATGTGACACACACTGGGTAATGATCACTACAGTTTAGAACAGGGACACAGGCTTCTGCTATGTT
This sequence comes from Conus canariensis, assembly GCA_033310375.1. Classification (NCBI taxonomy): domain Eukaryota; kingdom Metazoa; phylum Mollusca; class Gastropoda; order Neogastropoda; family Conidae; genus Conus; species Conus canariensis. The sequence continues at coordinate 3,501,328 of CM065735.1, forward strand.
AGTTTTATCTGAAACATAAATATGGTCGATAAGTGTCTTCGAGTTTGGTGTGACTCTCGTTGGAGATTCGATGAGTTGATGCAGGTTAAACAGATTGAATGCTTGCGTCCATTGATTTTGCGCTTTCAGAAGGTCTGTGTTAAAGTCTCCGAGTAAAATAATTTCCTTGGATTCTAGTGAGACTGCATCCATCATCGGAATAAATTTGTCGACCCAGTTTACTCTTTCAGATGGGTTCCTGTAGCAGAATCCAACCAAAATGGAAGGGTTTCTTTTCAGCTTAACTTCTATCCAGACATATTCTACACCGTTACGTTCTAGGTGTAGAAGTCGTTTGAAGCTAAGGGTTTCGCTGATGAAGATAAGAAGACCCGTCTCTTTCGTTTGTGCAGGATCTTTCCGGATTACGTTATATCCTGGAATAGCTACATCATTGTCGGTAATGTGTGTAGTTAATCTGGATTCAGAGAGCCCTAAAATATGAAAAGGTTTACCATGATTCCAAATCAGTGTTGATATATCTGATGTCTTGTTAACTGCATGTTGGATATTAAGGTGACAGATTCGAAGTCCTTCTTTGCATGGCCATACAGACTGGTTCTTGCTCATTTGTAGTTGTGCAGTGATGTGATGATAGTAGAGACGATTTCACACGTTAACTGACGTTGGGGTTTGTATGATCAAGGAACACAATAAGATCACATGAAAGGGAAGGAAAATGGGTTTGGTTTACACACCGTGACAACTTTGGGAAACCAAAAACGTATGAGAAGAAAAGAAAATCTTCACAGTATTATGTCAGTAAGCTCCTCAATCAGATGGTACTGATGGATACACTTTTCTGAAAGGAAAATGTACAGTCACTCATAAAGGAAGCACATTTGAAGCAAAATTACAAATAAGGGGATAGAAGGAGAGGAAAAAAAGTAAAGTAAAACTGAAGACAAAAAATGCAAAGAATCAACACTTCAAAACGAAAACAAATTATAAAAAAAAAGGGAAAAAAAGTCACTTATAAATTCACAAGTCACAAAGCCGCACTTGTAAAGTGCGAGTTGGCTATGCAAAAATTGCCTTGCTCGCAGTAAATAGCAGTTTTTTTTTTTGGGAGTCTCCTGCTGCAGAGGCTTTGTTCAGTCTCTTTTCTAAGGCGCACAGTCTCGCACTTTTACGAAAACTTCTTATATATACGTGAAGTCCACTTAGATAACATGGAATCAGCACTGCTGAGAGAGAGAGAGAGAGAGAGAGAGAGAGGGGGGGGGGAGAGGAAAGAGACTTGGTGGGGAGGGTAAGGGGTTGGGAGCGATACCTTGAAAACGCTTTGAATACACTGTATCAAAACAAGATCAGCAATTTAACGCACCATTCTCATTTTCTTTGACATAACATAAACAAAGGAAGTTTTATCACATATCAATAAGAGGTCTGATGGAAAAAAATCGTTTTAGTTGGAAAGCAATACTGGAGCATTTTGATAGCTGTTGTTTACGCTTTCAAGGAAATACAGAACAATGGTAGCGAACACAAAGGATACACTGTACAAAAATAAATTAAAAAAAAATATATATATATAAACACAAATATTCAATTATAAACAAAGCTTGCTCTTATATCTTAGATTGAAGAAATAGGGGGGGGGGGGGGGGGGGGGGGGATAAGCATTCATATCTGCAGTGGCAGACAATTCTGCCTAACTAACAGTATGTGCTTGAGTGGGTGAATGGGGAAAAATAAAATAAATGCTTCTCAAAATGAGCCTTCAGCAAGCTTATAGTCTCCAAGGGGGAGACCAATCTCCAATAGGGAGGAAACTCACTAACATATAACTCCTGGTCAGATACCGATATTTCGAAACCTGATTGTTGAGTGGGTGAATGGGGAAAAATAAAATAAATGCTTCTCAAAATGAGCCTTCAGCAAGCTTATAGTCTCCAAGGGGGAGACAATCTCCAATAGGGAGGAAACTCACTAACATATAACTCCTGGTCAGATACCGATATTTCGAAACCTGATTGTTTCTCCTCAGTGACCGCGGAAAATGGTAATTTGACTCCTCTGCCTTTTCGGTTTTAAGAAGAATGCTATCCCAGAAAAGGCTGGTGTGCAACACCGTAGTATGTGTTTTGAGTTTTCAAAAAACCAACCAAAGGTGCCACCTAAGAAGCAAAAGGAAATCATGAAGGAACAAAACAAGCTACATTTTCTTGTGAAAAGTAGAAAATATAAAAAAGATAACCTCTTAAGACACAAGTGCTGAGGGCCAGTTCTTGGAATGAATCCACAAGGGACTAAATTACAATAAACTAATAAATTCCAAGGATAAGTACCGCACCATTCCAGCAACTTACAGAGCAGCTTGGTGTTGCAATGACTGCAAGAAATATTCAATTATAAACAAAGCTTGCTCTTATGTCTTAGATTGATGAAATAGGGGGAGATTGAAGACTGAAGAAATAGGGGGAGATAAGCATGCTTATCTCCCCCTATTTCTTCAATCTAAGACATAAGAGCAAGCTTTGTTTATAATTGAATATTTCTACTTTAAAGTTCAGGGATGCTAGATGGGGTTTACATAATATCAGCCACTTTTCTGTAGTACACAAGTTGCATTTTTTTTTAGAAATGTTGTTGTATGGTGTTGCTCTTTTTTTTTTTTTTTTTATAATTTTCCATGATATGTTGCAATCTATTTTCTTATCTTTAAGCTTCCAAATACATTTACTTAGTTCTGTTTGGTTTTTATATTTTTCATTTTTGAAGGACTGTTTATGGTTTGCATATCTGGTTTTAAAATGGTTTGCCGTGATCCCTATGTATGTTTCTTTATCACTGTCTGTTGTTACCGTAGCTTGGTACACAATGTTGTTGTAGAGACATTTGTTATTCAGAGGGCACTGGTCTTTTTTTGTGCAATTACAAGATATCCTTTCGTCACCCTCTTTGGTTGTATTATTTTTGGTTTATTGGAAGAATCAATTATATTTTTAAGGCTGGGCATACACGAGTACGATAGCTTGATGGTGTTTTTATTAAATATTTTAGATAGTACATGTTCTTTTGGGAATGATGTTTTAAGGATTCTGAGGAATTCTTTTCCTACGTTAGTTTTTGTTCTTCCATCATATGGAGGGTTATACCATATAATTTTTCTTTTCCTGTTTTTCTTATTGCTGTTCATGTTATTATCTGGATTATATTGTAATTTGTAGTTGTAGCCACTTTTTTTCAACGCCTCTTGGTATTCGGCTGCTGCACTGTTAAATTCTTTCTTATTGCATGACAGTTTAGATAATCTTTTGTTTATACCATTAGGTATGGTTTTTAAAATGGAGGGTGGATGGTTACTTTTGATGTCTACGTAGACAGGTGTGTCATTAGTTTTTTTTATATGGTTTGTATGTATGGTCCTTAAGGTCTAATGTTATGTCTAAATAATTTACTGTTTTTTTTTGTTGGCTTCTACTGTAATTTTTAGGTTGTGGCTTTGGAAAATTTTACAAAGTTCTTTTTTCTTGTTTTCAATGATTCTTGGTTTATTGTTTACGTGGCAAGGCCGTCATCTCTGTATAAGCCAACCTGTTTACCAAGTATTTTCTGTATATGAGGCAACATGAAAAGTCCAACTAATTCACAAGTTTCAGCTCCATCGTAAGATCCCATCGTGACATCGAATGTGGAATTTCTGCTGGTTTTTTTTAAATTTTTTATCCAAGTTACATTGCTGCTATGAAGAAGGGTTTTTTTTAGTGTGGAAAATGATTTCCATCTCAGAATCTGTTATATTTGTATATTTGTTGGCGAATCTTAGTGCTTTAGCAAGTAACTCCTCATCGATAGAAGGATAGAAATCCACTATGTCGAAAGTAATGAACACTGTGTTTTTCTGTTTGTTCAATTCTTTAAACCATTGGATGACTTCATAACTATTTTTCCAGAGATTGTATTCGGTGTTTGTTTTTATGTCCGCTGTTGCTTTTTCCAGGATTTTTTTATATTTTTTTTTTTTACTAATTTTGCCTAATTCGGATTTTGATGGGTTTATTAGTCTACAAGTAGGGTTGTTGTGAAAGTTAGGTTTGTGGTCTTTAAGGGTTATAAAAGCTTCTTTTATTGCTGTTGCTTCTATCCTATCACCTAAATCCATCTGGTGCACAAGTTCTTTTTCTTTTTTGCAAATGTTGTCATATGTGGTCTTATCAGCTTTTTTTTTTTTTTTTTAAATATAATTTTTCTGAATATTTTTGTGGAGGAGTTGAGAGTACTCATAAGGTTCCATTTTATAGAAATTGCTTGTCTTGTCAGCCTTTATGAATATTTTTAAGAACAGATCAGATGTCCTGACCAACAATGCAGATGTGTGCTTGTTTCAAACTTGGTGGAGTCCAGAATTTTTTTGCCTATAACGTAGCAAACAGCCATGCCATGCAGCCACTGACCAAAACGGAATCTTGCAACATCACCGTCATCGTCCTCAGTGATGATAAATGAAAGTCCAAACATTCTGTGGTCCGGTATGCCTTGCTCTTGTGAAAAGTGGGATGACGGTATGTTGTCTGAGGCTAACAAGGACCAGTTGTTCTTGAACTGGTCAGGTGAGAATGTTCGTTGCAAAGTATATATATATATATATATATATATATATATATATATAGAGAGAGAGAGAGAGAGAGAGAGAGAGAGAGATCACTCAAGAACCCCCTATTCTTCTCTCTGTCTCTCTGTCTGTCTGCGTGTCTGCATGTTTGTCTGTCTGTCTGTCTCTCCCTCTCTCTCTCTCTCTGCGTGTGTGCTTGTGTGTGTGTGCTTGCTTTCGTGTGTGTGTGTGTGTGTGTGTGTGTGTGTGTGTGTGTGTGTGTGTGTGTGTGTGTGTGTGTGTGTGTATGACGTGTATGTATCTATGTGTGCATGTGTGCGTGAATGAGTGTATGCATGCATTTGTGTGTGTGTGTATGTGCGTGCATGCGTGAGCACGTGTACGCGCGCATGTGTGTGTGTGTGTGTGTGTGTGGCGCGCGCGCGCGCGCGCGCGCGCGCGCGCGTGTGTGTGTGTGTGTGTGTGTGTGTGTGTGTTCGTATGACGTGTATGTATGTATGTGTGTATGCATGCGTGAATGAGTGTATGCATACGTTTGTGTGTGTGTGTGTATATGTGTGTGTGTGTGTGTGTGTGTGTGTGTGTGTGTGTGTGTGTGTGTGTGTGTGGTGGTTTGCTAATATCGCTTTGTTGTTTGATCTCTGTATCTGCTAATGTCTCTTTGTTGTGTGATCTCTGTGTCTAATAATGTCTCTTTGTTGTGTGATCTCTGTGTCTAACAATGTCTCTTTGTTGTGTTATCTCTGTGTCTAACAATGTCTCTTTATTGTGTAATCTCTGTGTCTACTAATGTCTCTTTGTTGTGTGATCTCTGTGTCTACTAATGTGTCTTTGTTGTGTGATCTCTGTGTCTACTAAGGTCTCTTTGTTGTGTGAATTCTATGTCTACCAATATCTTTTTGTTGTGTGATCTCTATGTTTGCCATTGTCTCTTTGTTGTGTGATCTCTATGTCTGCCAATGTCTCTTTGTTGTGTGATCTCTATGTTTGCCAATGTGTCTTTGTTGTGTGATCTCTGCCTCCACCCCACAGTCACACCTGAAGGACATCAATGGGTATGGTTTAGTATTGTGTGGTTGGGGTATGGTACGGTATGGTATGGTATGATTCAGAATGGTATATCATAGACTGGTGGATATGGTATGGTATGGTATGGTATGGTATGGTATAGTATTGTATGGTCTGGTATGCCACGTTACGCCATGCTATGCTATGGTAAGGAATTGTATAGTGCATTATGTTATGTTTGTATCACGCTTTATTGTCCCAGTTAGAAAGATATATTTTAAGGGCAATACTTTGGGCGATTTCGAATGCTAGTGATCAAAACTGTCAGATGACATCACATTAACAATTATAAACATGATTTCTGACGACATTTCTTTATTTGAATCCGTGCTGCCATCTTTGCAACGCGATGAAAAGACGATTTAAAGATTTCATAGATCTGAAAAAAGCACAACAAACAAACAAATAAAGCAACAAACGTCTTCGTTAACATGACATACACAGATGAAAGTATTTGAGCAAAGATCTAAATATATGATGGAAAGAGAATATGCTATCAGCTGTTTAGCTGAGATGAAAGTGCACAAAAACTGCTGCCAAAGCGATCCTGGGACTAGTTCAGTAAAACAATGCAGTATGATATAATACAGTGTGTAAGCATTTACGATGATATATTGTATGGTCTATAAGCTTTCACCGTGATATATAGTGTAGGTTGTAAGATTTTACCACGACAGATGATATGGTATTCAACATGGCCTTAGTGAGTTTCCCGTGGTTCGTTTAATACTGTACGTAATTTGTTACCATGGTTTAAACTGCATAGGATTTTTATCACAGCATGTAGTATGAAATGCAGGATTTGACTATAGTTTACAATATGACATTCATGATATCACCATGGTATACATCAGTATATGTAGAATTTCACCGTCACGTGTCATATGGTATTAAGATTGAACCATAGTTTAAAAACTATGGCATGTAGAAATTATATGGTATGGCAGGTAGGATTTTACCATGGTATGTCATATGGTGTGCCAGAAATTACCATGATATGGAATATGACATGCAATATTTTACCACAGAATCTGTAGATCAGTTTATGTTGGATTTCATCGCTGCACATAATATGGCATGTAGGATGCTACCATGGTTTAAAAGAATGGTATGAAGGACTCGACTGTGGTGTGCAGCACGGTTTGCTTGATTTTACCTTGCTATATACTATGGTAGGCAGGAAAATACCATGATCGATAACATGGTCTGTAGGATTTTTTATCAAAGTTTATATAGTACAACGTATAGGATTTCATCATGGTATATAGTATACTATCTAGGATTTTACTTTGGTATGTGATATGATATGTGTGTGTGTTTACCTCGCATTGGGTTTATTTTCATTTTCATATCATCGATTTTGTTCTGTTTTTGCAGATGGCTTGATGTAGAAAAAACAGATTGTGGTTATTCAATGTATCATTTCAAAATAAGATCTTGACTTTGACTTTGAAACACACTCGCAGACACACAAACATTGCTAGATAGACACACATGCACTCGCAAGTATCAACCCGCTTCTCGCACTACACATACATACATAAATACATAAAAGATGCATACGTACATGCATATTTTCATACATATATACAAACATACACACATACATACATACACACATGCATACCTACATGCATGCATACATAGAATACATACACATACATACATGCATGCATACATAAATACATACATACAAGCATGCATACCTACATGTATGCGTGCATACATACCTACTGATGCGCACTCATACCTGAACTACCCATCTTCCCTCCATCAATCCACTAAAGACAGCATTCCATATTCTGAATTCCTTGGCCTACGCAGACTCTGCTCCAGCGAAGAAGATTTCAGTGTACAAGCAGCCGAAATGTCTGAGTTTTTCACCAAACGTGGCTACCCCAGTGCCATCATTAACGATGCTCTCAGCCACACTGCAGCTAAATCTCTGGAAACTAACCCTCCCAAGAGACAGACAGACCCACCACCTGCCATCCTTACACTCTGCCCATCTGCAGGATCCTGAAGTCTAACTGGC
>CM065735.1:3514027-3551527 GCA_033310375.1 Conus canariensis
CGTTGTTAAATGTTGTATGTAAAATAGGGTCATCGTGGATAGCCAATCGTTTAAAAAATGTGTTAGCTGGTCTCATCAATGAGGATCAAACAGGTTTTGTTAAGAATAGATACATAGGGGATAACATTAGGCTCATTTACGACACAATTGCTTATTTAGAAGAACACAACTTAACAGGGCTTTTATTAAACATTGACTTTGAGAAAGTATTCGATTCAGTGAGCTGGGATTTTATGTTTAAAGTATTGAAAGCGTTTGGATTTCAACAGGGCTTCTGCAAATGGATTGAAACACTCTATAAAAATATCAACTCATGTGTCCTTGTTATTGGTCAAGTTTCTAGTTGCTTTGAGATAGACCGCGGATGCAGACAAGATGGTCCACTATCGCCATATTTATTCCTATTATGTGTTGAAATTCTAGCATTAATGATTCGGGAAAATGTAAACATACGTGGAATAGTTATAGATACAGTCGAACATAAGCTTTCTCAGTATGCAGATGACACGGGATTTCTTTTAGCAGGCGACAAAAAATCATTTGAAACATGTATAAACGTTCTGGAAATGTATGGTCGTATATCGGGGTTATATATGAACCCTGGAAAAACTAGCGCTGTTTGGTTGGGGAGCTGTAAAAATTCTGCTGTTCGTTACATGGACCATTTAGGTATGGAGTGGAACCCACAAAAATATCAAAATTCTTGGAATCTGGTTTACCAACGATTTGCAAAACTGTGCAGATATTAATTATTTCTGAAAAATTAGCGGACGTGAAACATTTGTTCAAGATTTGGGTGAGAGGACAACTAACACCTTTGGGCAGAGTGACAGTTTTAAAATCGCTTATTTTATCAAAACTCATCCATTTGCGGATATTACTACCTAACCCACCTGACACATACTTAGACATGCATACACACACACACACACACACACACACCACACCACACACACACACACACACACACATGCGCGCGTGCACACTCACACACACACACACGCACGATCACTCACTCACTCAAACACAATCGGGTGCGCAAGTACATGTGGAACGATAGGTAGGTAGGTAGACAGACACACAGATAGATACACAGACAGACAGACAGACAGACAAATAGACAGAGAGAAAGACAGACAAACAGATAACTAGACAGATAGATAGATAGATAGATAGATAGACAGATAGACTGATATGATACATAGATAGGTCGGTAGCTAGATTTTCAGATAGATTGATAGACTGGCTGACAGATAGATGGACAGATTGACAGATAGACAAAATACATACACAGGCACCAGCCGCCGTGGCGAAGTGGTTAGCGTCGCGGACTCCCGGCTGGGAGGTTATGGGTTCGAATTCCATCAGAGTCATGTAGGTTTTTTCTGCCCCGACCGGCTCCTACCCAGAGTTGAGTTTGCTGCGGACTCAGTTGGAAAGACTGGGACCACACAGTCGAGTTTCATCCAGTTAATGGATGCGTTTCTGAGAGTGTTGCTCAGATTTCCTGACAAACACTGCAGGTGCCTGTATCTCTTGGGCCTGGTTGACGCCGGGATATATTATGAAAGAAAGCATAGAGTACAGCCCTGTCATGTAGTCTCAGACCGAAATGGAAATCCGTAGCATCATCTTAATCATCCTCATTCTCATTGATCAGCATTTAAATAAATGTCTCAAATTCTGTGGCCCTTCACGCCTTACTCTCACGGTGACCTCAATTTCGATGTCCTCTCCACGTCTATGGCCTTGGTTTGGTTCCGTCGGGGTCACCGGTATCGGCGAGTCCATGGGGGCTGTCGTTGGACGGACGTGGTGGCGCCCTCCGGAGGGAGAGCTCACTCACGCCGGCTCCGCGACTAAGCAATTATTGTCGTCAGTAGGGGGTATAGTAGGCGGTGTCCTGCGTATGTTAGATCAGAACAGGCGCCACTGAACACCACCGAAGTGACTCGGCAGCAGTGCAGTGTCTCCTCCGGTGGGTTGCCTCTTGACGACTTGACATTGACTGCTCCCTGTGGATTGCCGGTGCCGGGGCTGTGGCAGGGCCGACCGGGCTGTGGCTGTGGACGGGGTGTCGGGATGAGCGGCGTGGGTGCACTGCCTCTGAGGTGGCGCAGAGGTTGGGACAGAAAAAAAAAACAAAAAACATACGCAGGCAGAAACATGAAGAGAGAGAGAGAGAGAGAGAGAGAGAGAGAGAGAGAGAGAGAGAGAGAGAGCTGATCACGACATCTTCGGGTATTCTCCGCTCTCACTGCTTATCTGGAGGTAACAACATGACGTGGCCTTCCTGGTTGATTTATTGCTACGTAGACTTGCTTTTTTCTAAAACGCTTTTGACAGATTTAGGACACACAAATACACGTTCGCTAAAACACACACACACACACACACACACACACACACACACACACACACACACACACCTTTCTCAGTGTGGTCAAAGTGAAGAACGAATAAACATCCTAGCTGTTGAGATAACGCAGGCAATAGCATATGAGGTTTCTCAGAAATTCTGCCTGGTATAAAAACTGAAAGCGTAGTATCCGGTATCATTCACTGGCGATCGTCGATGGCTTCAACAGTCGAGATGGCAGACAGAGAAGGAAATCTTCGAAAAATGGCGGCCGAGCTGCGAGATGATATGCGTACTGTAGCTTCAGACCTGGATTACCACTTGCGGAATTCCCGCATCGCGGGTGTCACAGGTAGAACTGTCGCCGTTGCGTCGGGAGGTAAGTGAAATGTGGAATGAATGAATGAATGAATTTTCTTTTTGAACGTCTTTTCACCATAATTGGTGATATTACACGAGTGAAATATGGCTATAAAGGGGCGTGTGTGTGTTTATGGATTAGGGTTTTGTTTAGGAAAAATAATGGTTAATTCGAGCACAACTTACCAAAGAAGAAACGTGTGCCTCTCAAGCAAAAATGGATGATCTCTTTTTCCACTTTACCCAGTGTGTATGTGTCAGTGTGTGTGTGTGTGTGTGTGTGTGTGTGTGTGCGTGCGTGTGTGTGCATGCGTGTGTGGTGTGCGTGCGTGCGTGTATGTGTGTGTGCATGCGCGCGCGCGCGCGCGCGCGCGCGTGTGTGTGTGTGTGTGTGTGTAATTAAAATTTACAAACACAATCTGCTGGAACTGGGTAGATATAATTGTATCTTCTATGCCCAGAAAGGAGACAAAGTTGAACAAACTTTCTTCGTCTTCTTCTTCTTCTAAAACACTTGTTTGGTATGATGGAGTTTTGGCCAATTCCATTTTATTATCCAAAAGTCAAGAAACATTTGTCAGGAAAACACTTAAAACTATCTCAACTGCTTGTGCAATCCATTTATGTTGTGACACCTCAACAACAACATACTTTATTCAAGAATTGTTCACTAACAATTACATCTAGTTTCAGTCAATGTCATTTTATTATCCAGATTCAAGGAAATGGTCAATGACTCACGATCACCTCAACAACAACATACTTTATTCAAGAATTGTTCACTAACAATTACATCTAGTTTCAGTCAATGTCATTTTATTATCCAGATTCAAGGAAATGGTCAATGACTTTTGGATGATCATCACCCAACAGTCACTGACGATTTCCATTTCCTCCATACCGGCATTATCATATCAGTGCCAACACTTTATTTCACTTATGACAATGATCATTATCCAACAGTCATTATCATATCAATGCCAACACTTTATTTCACTTATGACAATGATCATTATCCAACAGTCATTATCATATCAATGCCAACACTTTATTTCACTTATGACAATGATCATTATCCAACAGTCATCATATCAATGCCAACACTTTATTTCACTTATGACAATGATCATTATCCAACAGTCATTATCATATCAATACCAACACGTTATTTCACTTATGACAATGATCATTATCCAACAGTCATTATCATATCAATGCCAACACTTCATTTCACTTATGACAATGATCATTATCTAACAGTCATTAATTATTTCCATTTTTTTCCAAGGCAACATTATCATGTTAATGGCAACACATTATCTCCCTCATGACAATGGTCATCATCCAACAGTCATTAATCATTTCTATTTGTTCCAAGGCAACATTGTCATATTAATGGCAACACATTATCTCCCTTATGACAATGATCATTATCCAACAGTCATTAATCATTTCTATTTGTTCCAAGGCAACATTATCATGTTAATGGCAACACATTATCTCCCTTATGACAATGGTCATCATCCATCAGTCATTAATCATTTCTATTTGTTCCAAGGCAACATTGTCATGTTAATGGCAACACATTATCTCCCTTATGACAATGGTCATCATCCATCACTCATTAATCATTTCTATTTGTTCCAAGGCAACGTTGTCATGTTAATGGCAACACATTATCTCCCTTATGACAATGGTCATCATCCTTCAGTCATTAATCATTTCTATTTGTTCCAAGGCAACATTATCATGTTAATGGCAACACATTATCTCCCTTATGACAATGGTCATCATCCTTCAGTCATTAATCATTTCTATTTGTTCCAAGGCAACATTATCATGTTAATGGCAACACATTATCTCCCTTATGACAATGGTCATCATCCTTCAGTCATTAATCATTTCTATTTGTTCCAAGGCAACATTATCATGTTAATGGCAACACATTATCTCCCTTATGACAATGGTCATCATCCTTCAGTCATTGATCTGTCCATTTCCTCCCAACCGGTTATTATACTAACGCCACCACATCATTTCACTGAGGACAATGATCACCATTACTAACGCCACCACATCATTTCACTGAGGACAATGATCACCATTACTAACGCCACCACATCATTTCACTGAGGACAATGATCACCATTACTAACGCCACCACATCATTTCACTGAGGACAATGATCACCATTACTAACGCCACCACATCATTTCACTGAGGACAATGATCACCATTACTAACGCCACCACATCATTTCACTGAAGACAATGTTCACCATTACTAACGCCACCACATCATTTCACTGAGGACAATGATCACCATTACTAACGCCACCACATCATTTCACTGAGGACAATGATCACCATTACTAACGCCACCACATCATTTCACTGATGACAATGATCACCATTACTAACGCCACCACATCATTTCACTGAGGACAATGATCACCATTACTAACGCCACCACATCATTTCACTGAGGACAATGATCACCATTACTAACGCCACCACATCATTTCACTGAGGACAATGATCACCATTACTAACGCCACCACATCATTTCACTGAGGACAATGATCACCATTACTAACGCCACCACATCATTTCACTGATGACAATGATCACCATTACTAACGCCACCACATCATTTCACTGAGGACAATGATCACCATTACTAACGCCACCACATCATTTCACTGATGACAATGATCACCATTACTAACGCCACCACATCATTTCACTGAGGACAATGATCACCATTACTAACGCCACCACATCATTTCACTGAGGACAATGATCACCATTACTAACGCCACCACATCATTTCACTGAGGACAATGATCACCATTACTAACGCCACCACATCATTTCACTGATGACAATGATCACCATTACTAACGCCACCACATCATTTCACTGATGACAATGATCACCATTACTAACGCCACCACATCATTTCACTGATGACAATGATCACCATTACTAACGCCACCACATCATTTCACTGATGACAATGATCACCATTACTAACGCCACCACATCATTTCACTGAGGACAATGATCACCATCCTATAGTACTGTTGGCTTTTCCAATACTAACGCCACCACATCATTTCACTGATGACAATGATCACCATCCTATAGTACTGTTGGCTTTTCCAATACTAACGCCACCACATCATTTCACTGATGACAATGATCACCATCCTATAGTACTGTTGGCTTTTCCAATAATACTGTCGGCTTGAGCCCCCCCCCCCCCCCCCCCACCTCCCTGTGCACACGTAGGTATAGGGGGAGAATATGAACTTTCCTTCCCCTCCTCCTTCCCCCCTGCTCTTCCCCCCCCCCCCCCATTTTCTTCTTCACAACTCCCGCCCCCCCCCCCCCCAATGTCCCTTTCCAACCATTATTATCAGTATAAAAACATCCCCACATAAAATTGTTATCATTATGATCACCACCCATTAGTTCTATTTGATGGATATCCCAACATATTTCACTTACGACAATGATCGTCATCCAATAGTACTGTTGGCATGAGTTTCCCCTCCCTCCGTCCTACGCACACGTATGTATATGTGGGGAGAAATGAGTTTTCCCACTCTTCCTTCCATTCCCCCCTCCCTGCTCTCTCTCTCTCTCTCTCTCTCTCTCTCTCTCTCTCTCTCTCTCTCTCCCCACCCCCTGCCCCTTTCCTTAGCACAATCCCCCTGTCCAACCATTATCATCAGCACAATCCCCCTGTCCAACCATTATCATTCGCACAATCCCCCTGTCCCACCATTATCATCAGCACAATCCCCTGTCCAACCATTATCATCAGCACAATCCCCCTGTCCAACCATTATCATCAGCACAATCCCCCTGTCCAACCATTATCATCAGAACAATCCCCCTGTCCAACCATTATCATTCGCACAATCCCCCTGTCCCACCATTATCATCAGCACAATCCCCCTGTCCCACCATTGTTATTCCAACCATTATCATCAGCACAATCCCCCTGTCCAACCATTATCATCAGTACAATCCCCCTTTCCAACTATTATTATTAGCACATGCAGGCAGAGTCTGCTGGATGGGGCAGATGACTGGGAGTGCACTGCAGACCTCCCAGAATGGAAGAGTCACCCAGAGATCATCAGCAAGAGTGGCATGAGACCAGACATAGCAGTCCATTCTAAGTCAACCAAGCAGCTGATCATGATCGAGCTCACGGTGCCATATGAGAACAGAATGGAGGCAGCTCAAATCTACAAGACTGAAAAGTATGCTGATCTGGCAAACAGCCTGAGGAGAGAAGGCTATCAGGTCAAAGTCCTCACTGCAGAAATTGGAGCTAGGGGGTTTGTAGGAACGTCTGCATACAGCCTCATGAAACAGCTCTCAGTTGCAGGGAAGGAAAAAACCAGAGCCCTGAAAGCAATGGCAGAAGCGGCAGAGAGGTGTTCAAGCTGGATCTGGTCAAGGAGGAACAAAAGTGAACTTCATAAGGCTTAATTTCCCTACAAATATCAGGTGTCCCTGTGGCTCAGTGGTTAAAGCGCGAGTCATTAAGTGGAAAATGAGCATGTCCAGAGGGTCATGGGTTCGAATCCCAGCCATGGCTCGTCCCAAGATGGGAAAAAAAGGGGCAGCAGAGGGACATCCGGAGTCATGAACCGGGTGTGGCCCAACCCCCCTAGAGTGTCAGGAGATAAGGGCCGAAACACTTGCTTGAAGGGGGCTTCTCTTCTGAGGACTCTCTGCTGCCACGCTCTCCACGAGTTTCTTTCTACTGATGCATGGGTAAACCATTGACTTCCGGGAATAGGCCGGAGGACGTCCGGGAAAGACCGGAGGACACTGGGAAAGACCAGAACCAAGGGCTCTGTGGGCTGGCTCCCCACTTTGCCTTAAACATGTGGCTACTAAAAATAAAAGGAAAAGATGCTCCCAGGATTCACCGAAAGGGGGAGAGAATGATGAATCCATCGGTGCTCAACCAATCATGACTGCAAATCCCAAACGGACTATGAACATGGACCAAATGGAATATCCATGTGTCTGTGGAAAGCGTTTCGCTACCACCCGTGGCATGAAGATCACAGAACAAAGATGGGATGTGTGAAGACTCATCTGAATGAGCAGCAGCGCACTGCATCAGCAGATAAGACGTCGGAAGACCAAGGCCAGGATTTAAACCACAGTGCCAAGGACATCCACGCTGTTGGTTCGGATGAGGAATTTGCACAGGCCCTCGATGCCAGGCGCCTGAAACTCAACTTGCCACGAGCAAACGAAACTGAAGATTGGGAGAAACTGGATGCAAAAATCGTCCAAAGACTCGATGCACTGATAGGGAAAAGCACCCTGGAACACAAACTAGCCACATATGGGGACATTGTGTATGCCACATGTAGATCAGGTGTCCCTGTGGCTCAGTGGTTAAAGCGCGAGTCATTAAGTGGAAAATGAGCATGTCCAGAGGGTCATGGGTTCGAATCCCAGCCATGGCTCGTCCCAAGATGGGAAAAAAAGGGGCAGCAGAGGGACATCCGGAGTCATGAACCGGGTGTGGCCCAACCCCCCTAGAGTGTCAGGAGATAAGGGCCGAAACACTTGCTTGAAGGGGGCTTCTCTTCTGAGGACTCTCTGCTGCCACGCTCTCCACGAGTTTCTTTCTACTTTCAAAGTTTTCTATCTCTCTATCACTCCCCTCATCACCAGATCCACTTTGTAATATGATTTCAAGCGCTTCATTGAGCGAGAAATCGCTACCACCCCTTCGCCTGACTGACATTTTTCCTGGCACAGGAAATACGTGCCGCGCGCCGGTGCCGCCAATTTCTTTGTTCCAAAGCTGCTGGGGTCAGCCAAGTTCACAATAGGCCACTGAAAGTATGGTCTACAACTCGCTCCAACATCCCAAGACTAGTTACAGAGCTTATTTCCCTTGGATCATTTTCTGGAAAGTGTAGGAATTTTCTATGTTCCCGTCATGCGATAGTGGATGACACGGCAGAATGTACTGCTGTCTGTCCGTCATCCAGCCTTGCATGACTCGGCACAAGGGAGAGAAATCCTGTCCCGCTCTATTGGATGACACGGCTGGTAAAGTGCTAAGCGGTAAGGAATAAAAATGGTACGTTGTAAAAACCAAAAAAACTTTAGGGGTGGTGATTGTGATGATAGCAGCTATATGTGTGGGTGTGGGTATTGATAATAATGACTGGAAAAGATCGGAAGAGATGAATGGGTGAGGGGCTATCGTTTTGGGGAAAGAAAAAAAAAGAAAAGGAGAGGGCAAAGGGGGGGGGGGGGGGGGGGTAAGTTGCTCATATCTCTCCGCCTACACATACGTATGCACAGGGAGGAGGGATAGGCAACTCATGCACACGGTATTACTGGAAAGGTAAACAGTACTGTTGGATGATGTTCATTGTTGTAGGTGACATAATGTGTTGGCTTTAATATAATAATGTTGGTTGGGAAGAAATCGAAATGATCAATGAGGAAAGGGGTAACATATCTTAAAAAAAACATTCACACACAAGGGGGGGGGGGGGGGGGGGGCATATAAACAGTATTATTGGTGGACGTTGATCATTATGAGACTAATGGTGAGAAGTAGGATAGTGTTGGTATTACGATGATAGTATAATGATATAATAATACTGGTTGGAAAGGAAATGAATGGAAACGATCAATGGGAAAAGTGTTGAGTGGCGATCATAATGATTGCAGTTATATGTGATGATGTTTTTGTGCTAATAATAATAGTTGGAAAGGGGGATTGTACTGATGATAATGGTTGGACAGGGGGATTGTGCTGATGATAATGGTTGGAATAACAATGGTGGGACAGGGGGATTGTGCTGATGATAATGGTGGGACAGGGGGATTGTGCGAATGATAATGGTTGGACAGGGGGATTGTGCTGATGATAATGGTTGGACAGGGGGATTGTGCTGATGATAATGGTTGGACAGGGGGATTGTGCTGATGATAATGGTTGGACAGGGGATTGTGCTGATAATAATGGTGGGACAGGAGGATTGTGCTGATAATAATGGTTGCACAGGAGGATTGTGCTGATAATAATGGTGGGACAGGGGATTGTGCTGATGATAATGGTTGGACAGGGGGATTGTGCTGATAATAATGGTTGCACAGGAGGATTGTGCTGATGATAATGGTGGGACAGGGGGATTGTGCTGATAATAATGGTGGGACAGGAGGATTGTGCTGATAATAATGGTTGGACAGGAGGATTGTGCTGATAATAATGGTTGCACAGGAGGATTGTGCTGATGATAATGGTTGGACAGGAGGATTGTGCTGATGATAATGGTTGCACAGGAGGATTGTGCTGATGATAATGGTTGCACAGGAGGATTGTGCTGATAATAATGGTGGGACAGGGGGATTGTGCTGATAATAATGGTGGGACAGGGGGATTGTGCTGATAATAATGGTGGGACAGGAGGATTGTGCTGATAATAATGGTTGGACAGGGGGATTGTGCTGATAACAATGGTGGGACAGGGGGATTGTGCTGATAATAATGGTGGGACAGGGGGATTGTGCTGATAATAATGGTTGGACAGGGGATTGTGCTGATAACAATGGTGGGACAGGGGGATTGTGCTGATAATAATGGTGGGACAGGGGGATTGTGCTGATAACAATGGTGGGACAGGGGGATTGTGCTGATAACAATGGTGGGACAGGTGGATTGTGCTGATAACAATGGTTGGACAGGGGGATTGTGCTGATGATAATGGTGGGACAGGAGGATTGTGCTGATGATAATGGTTGGACAGGGGGATTGTGCTGATAATAATGGTTGCACAGGGGGATTGTGCTGATGATAATGGTTGGACAGGGGACTGGGGAAAAGGATGTGAAGAAGAAAAGGGGCAGGGGGTGGGGGGAGAGAGCAGCGGGGCGAGGGAAAGGGGAGGAGGGAAAGCTGACATCTCTCCACATATACATTCGTGTGCACAGGGGGGAGGGAGGGGAAACTCATGCTAACAGTAATATTGGAAAAGCCAACAGTACTATTGAATGATGATCATTGTCATAAGTGAAATAGCGTGTTGAGATATCCATCAAACAGAACTACTGGGTGGTGATCATAATGATAACAGTTATATGTGGAGATGTTTTTGTACTGATAATGGTTGGAAAGGGGGATTGGGAAAAACGTAAGGAAAGGGGCAGGGGTGTGGGAGAGAGAGAGAGAGAGAGAGAGAGAGAGAGAGAGAGAGAGAGAGAGAGAGAGAGAGAAAGAGAGAGAGAGAGAGAGAGAGAGAGAAGAGAGAGAGAGAGCAGGGAGGGGGAATGGAAGGAAGAGTGGGAAAACTCATTTCTCCCCACATATACATACGTGTGCGTAGGACGGAGGGAGGGGAAACTCATGCCAACAGTACTATTGGATGACGATCATTGTCGTAAGTGAAATATGTTGGGATATCCATCAAATAGAACTAATGGGTGGTGATCATAATGATAACAATTTTATGTGGGGATGTTTTTATACTGATAATAATGGTTGGAAAGGGACATTGGGGGGGGGGGGAGTTGTGAAGAAGAAAATGGGGGGGGGGGGGGGGGGGGGGGGGAAAGAGCAGGGGGGAAGGAGGAGGGGAAGGAAAGTTCATATTCCTCCACCTATACCTACGTGTGCACAGGGAGGTGGGGGGTGGGGGGGGGGGGGGGGGCTCAAGCCGACAGTATTATTGGAAAAGCCAACAGTACTATAGGATGGTGATCATTGTCATCAGTGAAATGATGTGGTGGCGTTAGTATTGGAAAAGCCAACAGTACTATAGGATGGTGATCATTGTCATCAGTGAAATGATGTGGTGGCGTTAGTATTGGAAAAGCCAACAGTACTATAGGATGGTGATCATTGTCCATCAGTGAAATGATGTGGTGGCGTTAGTAATGGTGATCATTGTCATCAGTGAAATGATGTGGTGGCGTTAGTAATGGTGATCATTGTCATCAGTGAAATGATGTGGTGGCGTTAGTAATGGTGATCATTGTCCATCAGTGAAATGATGTGGTGGCGTTAGTAATGGTGATCATTGTCCTCAGTGAAATGATGTGGTGGCGTTAGTAATGGTGATCATTGTCCTCAGTGAAATGATGTGGTGGCGTTAGTAATGGTGATCATTGTCCTCAGTGAAATGATGTGGTGGCGTTAGTAATGGTGATCATTGTCCTCAGTGAAATGATGTGGTGGCGTTAGTAATGGTGATCATTGTCATCAGTGAAATGATGTGGTGGCGTTAGTAATGGTGATCATTGTCCTCAGTGAAATGATGTGGTGGCGTTAGTAATGGTGATCATTGTCCTCAGTGAAATGATGTGGTGGCGTTAGTAATGGTGATCATTGTCCTCAGTGAAATGATGTGGTGGCGTTAGTAATGGTGATCATTGTCATCAGTGAAATGATGTGGTGGCGTTAGTAATGGTGATCATTGTCCTCAGTGAAAATGATGTGGTGGCGTTAGTAATGGTGATCATTGTCCTCAGTGAAATGATGTGGTGGCGTTAGTAATGGTGATCATTGTCCTCAGTGAAATGATTGTGGTGGCGTAGTAATGGTGATCATTGTCATCAGTGAAATGATGTGGTTGGCATTAACATGAAACGTTGGGAGCGAAATGGACAGATCACATGACTGAAGGATGATGACCATTGTCATAAGGGAGATATGTGTTGCATTTAACCATGAAATGATTGCCTTGGTAACAAATAGAAATGATGTAATGACTGAAGGATGATGACCATTGTCATAATGGGAGATAATGTGTATTGCCATTAACATGATAATGTTGCCTTGGAACAAATAGAAATGATTAATGACTGAGTGAGGATGATGACCATTGTCTCATAAGGGAGATAATGTGATGCCATTAACATGATAATGTTGCCTTGGAACAAATAGAAATGATTAATGACTGAAGGATGAATGACCATTGTCATAAGGGAGATAATGTGTTGCCATTAACATGAAATGTTGCCTTGGAACAAATAGAAATGATTAATGACTGTTGGATAGATGACCATTGTCATAGGGAATATGTGGTTGCCATTAACTATGACAACGTATGCCTTGGAACAATAGAAATGATTAATGACTGATGGATGATGACCATTGTCATAAGGGAGATAATGTGTTGCCATTAACATGACAATGTTGCCTTGGAACAAATAGAAATGATTAATGACTGAAGGATGGATGACCATTGTCATAAGGGAGATAATGTGTTGCCATTAACATGATAATGTTGCCTTGGAACAAATAGAAATGATTAATGACTGTTAGGATGAATGACCATTGTCATAAGGGAGATAATGTGTTGCCATTAAATGATCAATGTTGCCTTGGAACAAATAGAAATGATAAATGACTGAGGATGATGACCATTGTCATAAGGAGATAATGTGTTGCATTAAATGTACATGTTGCCTTGGAACAAATAGAAATGATAATGGACTGTATGGTGATGACATTGTCATAGGGTGATAATGTGTGTGCCATTAAATATGAAATGATTGCCTTGGAAAAATAGAATGATTAATGATGAGGTGGATATGACCATTGTCCATAAGGGAGATAATGGTGTTGCATTACATGAAATGTTGCCTTGGAACAAATAGAAATGATTATGACTGTAATGGTGATGACCATTGTGATAGGGAGATAATGTGTTGCATTAACATGAAATGTTTGCTTATGGAACAAATAGAAATGATTAATGACTGTATGGATATGCTCATTGTATAGGGGAGATAATGTGTTGCCATTAACTATGAATATGTTGCCTTGGAACAATAGAAATGATTAATGACTGTTGGATAATGACCATTGTCATAAGGGAGATTAATGTGTTTGCCATTAACATGAAATGTTGCCTTGGGAACAAATAGAAATGCTCATAATGACTGTTGGATGATGACATTGTCATAAGGGAGATAATGTGTTGCATTAACATGATAATGTTGCCTTGGTACAAATAGAATGTTAATGACTGTGGATGATGACCATTGTCATAAGGGAGATAATGTGTTGCATTATACATGGAAATGTTGCCTTGGAACAAATAGAAATGATTAATGACTGAAGGATGATGACCATTGTCATAAGGGAGATAATGTGTTGCCATTAACATGACTAATGTTGCCTTGGAACAAATAGAAATGATTAATGACTGTGGATGATGACCATTGTCATAAGGGAGATAATGTGTTGCCATTAACATGATAATGTTGCCTTGGAACAAATAGAAATGATTAATGACTGATGGATGATGACCATTGTCATAAGGGAGATAATGTGTTGCCATTAACATGATAATGTTGCCTTGGAACAAATAGAAATGATTAATGACTGAAGGATGATGACCATTGTCATAAGGGAGATAATGTGTTGCCATTAACATGACAATGTTGCCTTGGAACAAATAGAAATGATTAATGACTGAGGATGAATGACCATTGTCATAAGGGAGATAATGTGTTGCCATTAACATGACAAGTTGCCTTGGAACAAATAGAAATGATTAATGACTGATGGATGATGACCATTGTCATAAGGGAGATAATGTGTTGCCATTAACATGACAATGTTGCCTTGGAACAAATAGAAATGATTAATGACTGAAGGATGATGACCATTGTCATAAGGGAGATAATGTGTTGCCATTAACATGATAATGTTGCCTTGGAACAAATAGAAATGATTAATGACTGTTGGATGATGACATTGTCATAAGGGAGATAATGTGTTGCCATTAACATGATAATGTTGCCTTGGAACAAATAGAAATGATTAATGACTGAGGATGATGACCATTGTCATAAGGGAGATAATGTGTTGCCATTAATATGACAATGTTGCCTTGGAACAAATAGAAATGATTAATGACTGTTGGATAATGACCATTGTCATAAGGGAGATAATGTGTTGCCATTAACATGACAACGTTGCCTTGGAACAAACAGAAATGATCAATGACTGTTGGATAATGATCATTGTCATAAGGGAGATAATGTGTTGCCATTAACATGACAACGTTGCCTTGGAACAAATAGAAATGATTAATGACTGATGGATAATGACCATTGTCATAAGGGAGATAATGTGTTGCCATTAACATGATAATGTTGCCTTGGAACAAATAGAAATGATTAATGACTGATGGATGATGACCATTGTCATAAGGGAGATAATGTGTTGCCATTAACATGATAATGTTGCCTTGGAACAAATAGAAATGATTAATGACTGTTGGATAATGACCATTGTCATAAGGGAGATAATGTGTTGCCATTAATATGACAACGTTGCCTTGGAACAAATAGAAATGATTAATGACTGATGGATAATGATCATTGTCATAAGGGAGATAATGTGTTGCCATTAATATGACAATGTTGCCTTGGAACAAATAGAAATGATTAATGACTGTTGGATAATGACCATTGTCATAAGGGAGATAATGTTTGCCATTAATATGACAATGTTGCGTCGGAACAAATAGAAATGATTAATGACTGTTGGATAATGACCATTGTCATAAGGGAGATAATGTGTTGCCATTAACATGACAATGTTGCCATGGAAAAAAATGGAAATAATTAATGACTGTTAGATAATGATCATTGTCATAAGTGAAATGTAGTGTTGGCATTGATATGATAATGACTGTTGGATAATGATCATTGTCATAAGTGAAATAACGTGTTGGTATTGATATGATAATGACTGTTGGATAATGATCATTGTCATAAGTGAAATAAAGTGTTGGCATTGATATGATGACTGTTGGATAATGATCATTGTCATAAGTGAAATAAAGTGTTGGCATTGATATGATAATGACTGTTGGATAATGATCATTGTCATAAGTGAAATAAAGTGTTGGCATTGATATGATAATGACTGTTGGATAATGATCATTGTCATAAGTGAAATAAAGTGTTGGCACTGATATGATAATGCCGGTATGGAGGAAATGGAAATCGTCAGTGACTGTTGGGTGATGATCATCCAAAAGTCATTGACCATTTCCTTGAATCTGGATAATAAAATGACATTGACTGAAACTAGATGTAATTGTTAGTGAACAATTCTTGAATAAAGTATGTTGTTGTTGAGGTGATCGTGAGTCATTGACCATTTCCTTGAATCTGGATAATAAAATGACATTGACTGAAACTAGATGTAATTGTTAGTGAACAATTCTTGAATAAAGTATGTTGTTGTTGAGGTGTCACAACATAAATGGATTGCACAAGCAGTTGAGATAGTTTTAAGTGTTTTCCTGACAAATGTTTCTTGACTTTTGGATAATAAAATGGAATTGGCCAAAACTCCATCATACCAAACAAGTGTTTTAGAAGAAGAAGAAGACGAAGAAAGTTTGTTCAACTTTGTCTCCTTTCTGGGGCATAGAAGATACAATTATATCTACCCAGTTCCAGCAGATTGTGTTTGTAAATTTTAATTACACACACACACACACACACACGCGCGCGCGCGCGCGCGCGCGCGCATGCACACACACATACACGCACGCACGCACACCACACACGCATGCACACACACGCACGCACACACACACACACACACACACACACACCACACTGACACATACACACTGGGTAAAGTGGAAAAAGAGATCATCCATTTTTGCTTGAGAGGCACACGTTTCTTCTTTGGTAAGTTGTGCTCGAATTAACCATTATTTTTCCTAAACAAAACCCTAATCCATAAACACACACACGCCCCTTTATAGCCATATTTCACTCGTGTAATATCACCAATTATGGTGAAAAGACGTTCAAAAAGAAAATTCATTCATTCATTCATTCCACATTTCACTTACCTCCCGACGCAACGGCGACAGTTCTACCTGTGACACCCGCGATGCGGGAATTCCGCAAGTGGTAATCCAGGTCTGAAGCTACAGTACGCATATCATCTCGCAGCTCGGCCGCCATTTTTCGAAGATTTCCTTCTCTGTCTGCCATCTCGACTGTTGAAGCCATCGACGATCGCCAGTGAATGATACCGGATACTACGCTTTCAGTTTTTATACCAGGCAGAATTTCTGAGAAACCTCATATGCTATTGCCTGCGTTATCTCAACAGCTAGGATGTTTATTCGTTCTTCACTTTGACCACACTGAGAAAGTGTGTGTGTGTGTGTGTGTGTGTGTGTGTGTGTGTGTGTTTTAGCGAACGTGTATTTGTGTGTCCTAAATCTGTCAAAAGCGTTTTAGAAAAAAGCAAGTCTACGTAGCAATAAATCAACCAGGAAGGCCACGTCATGTTGTTACCTCCAGATAAGCAGTGAGAGCGGAGAATACCCGAAGATGTCGTGATCAGCTCTCTCTCTCTCTCTCTCTCTCTCTCCTCTCTCTCTCCTCTCTCTCTCTTCTCTCTCTCTCTCTCTCTCTTCATGTTTCTGCCTGCGTATGTTTTTTGTTTTTTTTTTCTGTCCCAACCTCTGCGCCACCTCAGAGGCAGTGCACCCACGCCGCTCATCCCGACACCCCGTCCACAGCCACAGCCCGGTCGGCCCTGCCACAGCCCCGGCACCGGCAATCCACAGGGAGCAGTCAATGTCAAGTCGTCAAGAGGCAACCCACCGGAGGAGACACTGCACTGCTGCCGAGTCACTTCGGTGGTGTTCAGTGGCGCCTGTTCTGATCTAACATACGCAGGACACCGCCTACTATACCCCCTACTGACGACAATAATTGCTTAGTCGCGGAGCCGGCGTGAGTGAGCTCTCCCTCCGGAGGGCGCCACCACGTCCGTCCAACGACAGCCCCCATGCACCACATTGGCCAAGCCACTAGATGATATTGCACAGACTAAACGACTGGACGGTTATATAGATTGATAAGTCCAAAGAAAGGACTGGCGAAGAGGGCGTCATGGACAGGACTGGCAGACGTCAGACCTGCACATCAGTTGGCCCAACGCGCTGGTCAGACCTTAACTGACTGCCTAAGTTCTGGCTGACACTTGTGGCTGGCTGCTGTAGGGAAACTTGATCATTGACATCATCACTGTCCTGGTTTCATTTAACCTTGGATTGTAGTGATTCGCAGTAGTCTTAGTAGAGCTGTATTCGTCCCACTGTGTAGAATAATAACATCAGTGTAATGGCTTTTTCTCTGCGTATGACACCCGTCATTTCCTTTGAAATAATGAAACTTGGATCATCCTAATACATGACAATTGAATTCCCTTTCATTTCCCAGTCTCCACTCCTTCCGCCCTCTGTATGACAGTACTACATGATTCCATGTGTATTCACGTTATGCCTTTTACTTTCATCAACTAACATTGTAACGATACGAAACTTGTCATGATGTTATATATATATTCAATTATAAACAAAGCTTGCTCTTATGTCTTAGATTGAAGAAATAGGGGGAGATAAGCATTGATATCTGCAGTGGCAGATAATTCTGCCTAACAGTATGTGCTCGAGTGGGTGAATGGGGAAAAATAAAATACATGCTTCTCAAACTGAGCCTTCAGCAAGCTTATAGTCTCCAAGGGGGAGACAATCTCCAATGGGGAGGAAACTCACTAACATATAACTCCTGGTCAGATACCGATATTTCGAAACCTCAAGCTTTGTTTATAATTGAATATTTCTTGCAGTCATTGCAACACCAAGCTGCTCTGTAAGTTGCTGGAATGGTGCTCGGTACTTATCCTTGGAATTTATTAGTTTATTATATATATATATATATATATATATATTAATTAATACATACATAATATATATATATATATATCTTTTGATCTCCCTTGCATCCTTAAATGGATCCCCAAGCACAGGCTCAAAGATTGTCCCCTACATTTTATACTGTTTGCATCATGTTTTTAGTTTTTCAGCAACTTTTTTCCTCTTCACACTTTTGTTCTGTTTTATTTTCTGCCCTTCGCTGGCTGTTTTGGGGGTGCTGTTGGATTCTTTTATGAACCCTTGGTGGTGAGAACACCACAGAATTATGGACTGTGGTGTGTCTCTATCTGACACCAAGAGCATAGACACAATCAGCCGTGTCTCCCTGATGAGTCCGATCCAGCGGACGAAAGGCCTAGGAGCAGGTAATAAATATAAATCTGCTTTCAAAGGGGATTGTGATGGTTCCCTCATGCAGCTAATGAAGGGTTTTCATATTTATAACATATATTTTCTCATTTTTAAAAATTTTTTCATGTCACTCTCTTTATCATCATTACTTAATTTTGTCGATTTTTTTTTTTTTTTTTTTTAAAGTTATCTACAGCTGGCTGAGTGTGTAAATTTAGAAAACGCTGAAAATTACAGTACTGAACTTGACAGTATTTTCATTCTAGTCGTGTCAAATCACATACTGGCACCGTGTGTTTGCCTGAAATTCAAAACAGTCGTATGTTGTAGATTTTGTAGTTCTACATTGTTGTTGGATTTGGTATAGGAGGCTCTGGTGTAACTAAACTTGAAAACAGTAAAAGTTCTTTGATTGCAAATGCGTTAACATTTCATCGTTTATTATAAAATGTGCAAAACGCTGGATCTGACATGATTTTGAATGAGACAAATGCAAGAAATTTAAATGTAAACTATTTTTTATTGGGAAGAAAAACATTGTCTGCTGTAGCTGTTTAAAGCTTCACATTTGAATTATCTTTTTTTGTTTTGTTTGTTTTTTCTTTTGTTACATTCCAGCTTTCTTTGAACAATGATTAGATGTTTAAATACGCCTGTGTTTCCCTGTTGATGACAAATTGAATAAAACGATCTGCAGAAAGAACGTTTCCATTGTTTTTTTAACTTGTACCCTATATTTTTCTTTCTTCTGTTTAGTGTGTTTGAATGCAAAGTTCTTTTTATTGTCTAACCTATTATTATTTCTGTCTTTAAATCTCTATCCTAAAACGTAGTCAATTTTATGTTCCCAGACAAATAAACCCCATTTCGGGCGCCTGAGTTTACACTAGAGGCATTCAATTCAGTTAATGCCACACAAAGGCCTCATTTTTGTACTCCCAGTTTCATTAAATCTAGTTTTGTGGTATCTACACTCAACATGGACAAGTTGGATGTAGGAACTGCAGGAAGCCTGTCAAAATCAAAAGAGCCACGCTCAAATACTCTGGCGAAAAATAGTACCTTTTCTTTACCCCCAGCCCCGATACATATAAACATATATAATCTTTTTCACTCATACGCTTGACAACGACAAACACTGAACACACGAAAACTCAGATTAATCACGAGATGTGATTTTTTTTTTTTTTTTTGGGGGGGGGGGGGGGGGGGGGGGCTGTTGTAAATTGGTTAAAATAGGCACTTAATGCAATAGAGGGGAACAGACCTATAACAAGGGAAATAATTATAACAAGATGCAAAGTATATGATTGTATTCCCAGTTTATCTTGAATAGCAACGTTTTCTAACTGTCACAAATATAGGCCCATATCCATATTTGTATCAAGAGCTCTTTGCTTTGCCACAATCTCTCAAAAATCGCTTAAAACTCAGTCCAGTAGATTCTAAGATATTCAATAAAGGAGAGAGAAGAAACATTTATGGTCGTCACGGCGGAAGCCGGTGAAGACTGTTGAAAAATAAAATGTCAGCATCAGCCTTAACCATATTTAACATACCTACCATTTTTCAGAACGATCAGTTTTCTGTGAAAAGAGTGAAACATATTTTCCTGATATTTCAACAGTTTTTAACAGTTATTTAAAGAATTGTAACAATTATATCCCATTATCTGAAGGAAGGCCTTGATTTGACACAAATTCGTCCAAACCGCTTTACAATCGGTCAAGTAGCTTTTGAAAGAAGAAAAAACAGTTATTTGCCGTTATAACCATTATTAACGGTTATTCTGTGATAAATAAATGAACAAATAAGTAAATAAAATGAAAATGTCGTCATCGTCCCTGACCCACAGCAAACATATGTCCTGCATTTCAGAGAAGATCATCACAGTTGTTTCGTCTGTAGCGTGTGGAACATATTTTTTACACACACACACACACACATAGACACACAACACACACACACACACACACACACAGCGCGCGCGCGCGTGCGCAACACACACACACACACAAGCGCGCGCACACACAGAATTTTTCCATGTAGATTGTAAAGTGCTGTCTTATAACTGGGATTACAAAAAAAAAAAACCACAACAAAAAAACAAAAAAACAATTAGTCTAAGTCCAGTGTACGCGACTGACTTCAGATCTGAAGTTTTTTTCTTTCGAGGGGCGACAAAGTGTGCAGCAATGTCACATATGAAAAGTGACGACAAAGTGTGCAAGGGCGACAAAGTGTGCAAACTTGTCGATATTTGTCATGGCTGGGACGACAAACTGTGCAGCACACTTTGTCGTCGGCGACAAAGCATGCAGCACAGTTCGTCGCCGACGACAAAGTGTGCAGGGGCGACAAAGTATGCCGTAACATCGCCGACCAGCGAGATCGTCCAGTAAAGATCGCTTTGAGTCTGCATAGCAACAAGCAGAACGTTCACATTGTATCACAGGAAGAACTATGCCGTCGTGTCGGGAAGTGAATGGGGTGTTAGATGAAAAGGTTTTGTTGTTGCAGTCAGGTTTTGTTTTTAAAAAAATGCTGCTTAACCCAAGCACAACTTATCGAAGAAGAAACGTGTGTCTCTCAATAAAACAAAACGGCTGAATTCGTTTTCTATCATATAAGTGTGTGTGCGTGTGCGTGTGCGTGTGCGTGTGCGTGTGCATGCGTACGTGCGTGCGCGCGCGCGCGCGCGCGCGCGCGCGCGCGTGTGTGTGTGTGTGTGTGTGTGTGTGTGTGTGTGTGTGCGCGCGCGCACGCTCGTGCGCGCGCATTTATGTATGTAAAGACTGACGGAATTCAGCAAATTATTCCTTAATGCTTACTGATATTCAAGAAACTGAGACGGAGAGTTGTTCAAATAATCGGCTTTATATCTACTGTTAATCTGTTGTTGGTACACTCATCTGTGTAAAAAGCAGAGAAATAATGAATGATCCACTTTGTTACGGACATTTCGTCTATCACAAATTGAATGGAATGTACGTTACTACAGCAGAAACCCCATACTTGTGACTACATCTTTCAAAGAAAATCTTCATTTGCAAAAAGTTTGGTACAAAACACTAATCCTAATGTAAACACTCTTGTGAAAAACAGGAAAAAGTTGAAAAAGAAAACTCTAAAGGAAAAGACAAAGTGGAGAGGGGAATAGCGGGAACAAGTAAAAGGTTACAAATTTACAGCATAGGTCAGTGGGATCAATATATACAACGCTTACAGTGTACATGAACTCTCTAGTCACTATATACAATGCTTACAGTGTACATCAACTCTCTAGTCACTATATACAATGCTTACAGTGTACATAAACTCTCTAGTCACTATGTACAATGCTTACAGTGTACATAAACTCTCTAGTCACTATATACAATGCTCACAGTGTACATCAACTCTCTAGTCACTATATACAATGCTTACAGTGTACATAAACTCTCTAGTCACTATGTACAATGCTTACAGTGTACATCAACTCTCTAGTCACTATATACAATGCTTACAGTGTACATAAACTCTCTAGTCACTATATACAATGCTTACAGTGTACATAACCTCTCTACTCACTATATACAATGCTTACAGTGTACATAAACTCTCTAGTCACTATATACAATGCTTACAGTGTACATCAACTCTCTAGTCACTATATACAATGCTTACAGTGTACATGAACTCTCTAATCACTATATACAATGCTTACAGTGTACATGAACTCTCTAGTCACTATATACAATGCTTACAGTGTACATCAACTCTCTAGTCACTATATACAATGCTTACAGTGTACATCAACTCTCTAATCACTATATACAATGTTTACAGTGTACATCAACTCTCTAGTCAC
This sequence comes from Conus canariensis, assembly GCA_033310375.1. NCBI lineage: Eukaryota > Metazoa > Mollusca > Gastropoda > Neogastropoda > Conidae > Conus > Conus canariensis. The sequence goes on from CM065735.1 coordinate 3,536,726, forward strand.
TATATACAATGCTTACAGTGTACATCAACTCTCTAGTCACTATATACAATGCTTACAGTGTACATCAACTCTCTAGTCACTATATACAATGCTTACAGTGTACATCAACTCTCTAGTCACTATATACAATGCTTACAGTGTACATGAAATTTACACATGAAAGCATAAGTTGCACAAAATGCTGTTAGCAAGAATTCATTGAGTAGAATGTTTGCAGTGTATAACAGCAGACACAAAGTGGAACGTGGTCACTTCTCTTTGTCTACCTACACACACACACACACCCAGAGAGAGAGAGAGAGAGAGAGAGAGAGAGAGAGAGAGAGACACTTTGACACTTGACACTTGACACTTGACGCGCGTGTTAAACGCCGCGCCATTTATTGTGGGGCCATAGGTCCATACACAAAGAGTTCGCAGCGTCAATGTCAATTTTTATAGAACCACAACAAAAATAAACCACTCTACAAACGTAAGACAAAGTATAGCAATAATGTTACTATTAACTTCAGTGACAAACATATATCGGTTTAAACATAGAATCTGTTCATTTTGATCAAAAACCAATATGTCGACATATATAATTCTGTTGTGTTCTTTCGTCTATGTCCTGTTTCTTTTCATCTACCCTTCACCCTTTATTTAGCCCTATCGTTAATCATAACTATTATTCATACATATTTAAAAGCATCTGCTTAAATGTCTTATTGTTATCGAAACATTTCCATCGAAATCGCCTCAGTTTACATCTCAACCATGCTTCTACTATCCTAAGCTTTCAACCCTCTTCTTTATGTTAAACTGCGTAGCCCTAGAAATCAGATTTTACAATCAGTTCATACACAAATCCTGAATTTAAATCATGCGCATATATATTCAATCATGCACACATCTATAATTCGAACATACTCGCATATATAAAAATAATTCAGGTCATACAAACATTACTCCACACTGTATAACCAATCTTCACAATCTATTAGTAATAATATAATATCTTCTTTATAGCATGATTGTAACATCGTGTTACGTTCTACATGTGTATTACTAAGTATAATCCCGCCTGTCCTACTTTGTACATCCTTTTCTCTGCACACGCACCTCTTATTTTAATCAGCCCTGATGTGGCCCTTTGCGGTCGGCTGGGCTATAAGCAACATTATCTTATCTCTTATTTTAATGCCGCCCCTGTTGACCTGTGTGACCCCCATATCATAGTTCAGTGTCGTTTGCATAAAATTTTCCCGTTGCAAGATGGCGTGTGTCCATGCGTTCACTGTTTACATATTTACAACTTTGTAATTCGTGCATGCTCGCGATTCACTGGATTTATTTGTATAAATGATTTGGTTTGGATGTCTCTGTCTTCCTGAAACAGGTTGGTACATTTTTTCTATTTTCCGTTTACTTGTGTGGTGTTGGTTAATTAATATTTGTTGTTCCGTTCCACTTTAAACTTGCTCGTCTTCCTTATTGTCTAGTTGGTTACATTAGGACAGGCAGGATTATAACTCTACTATCGATCAGTAACAATTGAACACTATTTCTAGGCAGTTGTTTTAACCTCGAACCATAATCCAAATCATTCGTTATGTAGTAATATTTCTACTTGGGACAGAGTCCCTTCGAGTGAGCGGAGGACCGTACTTGTGTTGGGCCAATAATTAAACTGGATCTGTGTGTTTTGAGGCCAGTGCACAAATTCAGGCCAACCCGGCTGCGCGCGACTGACATGTCTCGCGAAGGAGACCGCGCGCCGCGCAGTACCGGCCGTGACCTTTGCTGATCTCTCGTTAGCCATTGAGTGATTGACCCAGATTCCCAAATAATCTGTTCTTTGATATGTATATTTAGCTGCAATATGTAGAACACATAGAATTAATGCTAAAATAATGCCGCTCTACACGAAACTGGTCAGCATTTATTATTGTTCCTCTCAATTGAGAGAGAGAGAGAGAGAGAGAGAGAGAGAGAGAGAGAGAGAGAGATGTAATTTGTAAGTTTTCTGACTGGTAAAACTCTCACAAGTGTATGATATGGAGATGGGTAACAATTACCTTCATTATCCTATGGGTGTGTTAGATTACACAGTACACATAGTTCCTCCTGGTGACGCAGTATATGCAGTACACATCATTTCTATCGTTGACCGATTACACAGTAGATTACACAAAACAGACTACCCTGGGTTAGTGTCATCTCTGACAATTCAAATAGCGGCGCGCTTTTCTGTGTGTGGGGTTGGAGTGAGGAAGAGGGGTACATGTTTCCTTCATTGTGTTGGTGCGCGCGCGCGCGCGCGTGTGTGTTGTGTGTGTGTGTGTGTGTGTTGTGTGTGTGTGTGTGTGTGTAGGCTGAAAGACATATATGTGTGCGCGAGAACAGGTATGCATATTAAAAAAAAATGTATTCATTTGTATAATCATACGGTGTGTGTGTGTGTGTGTGTGTGTGTGTGTGTGTGTGTGTGTGTGTGTATGAGAGGAAAGAGACTTGGTGGGGAGGGGCATTGGTTGCGAGTGTTAGCTTCAAAACGCTTTGTGTGTGTGTGTGTGTGTGTGTGTGTGAGTGTGTGTGTGTGTGTGTGTGTGTGAGTGTGAGTGTGTGTGTGTGTGTGTGTGTGTGTGTGTGAGAGAGAGAGAGAGAGAGAGAGAGAGAGACAGACAGACAGACAGACAGACAGACAGAGAGAGGGGAAAGAGACTTGGTGGGGAGGGGGAGGGGTTGCGAGCGTTAGCTTGAAAACGCTTTGAATACATTATATCAAAACAAGATCAGCAATTTAACGCACCCTTATCATTTTTTTTGACATAATATAAACAAAGGAAGTTTTATCACATATTAATAAGAGGTCTGATAAAAAAAAAAAAAAAAAACTTTTTGCTTTAGTTGGAAAGCAATACTGGAGCATTTTGATTGCTGTTGTTTACACTTTCAAGGAAATATAGAACAATGGTAGCGAACAAAAAGGATGCAATGTGCAAAAAAAACCCAACAACAACAACAAACAAACAACAACAAAAACGGAAAAAAAGAATGCAAGTAGAATGTAAACACTTCAATAATATGATGTCTGGACTCTCTCTCTCTCTCTCTCTCTCTCTCTCTCTCTCTCTCTGTATATATATATATATATATATATATATTGTAATTCGACAGACGTGTCACAGGTAGTAATTACAGAAGTTCATGAATCTTCGATTTTTCTTCTGTGAATAACATCTGCCAAGTTGTATGCATGCATATATATATATATATATATATATATATTATAATATATATATATATATATATATATATATTTATATATATATATATATATATATATATATATAAAATACATATACATGCATACAAACTGTTTCTTGATATCTCTTGAAAAATAAATTCACCTCTGTGTTGCTCCTTGTAATGAATTAGAAAAAAAATTATCGTATTCAAATTGTGTAACTCAGTCAAGAATATGAAATAAATCATGGCATATGCAGTGATAAAAGAGTTGGTGACTTTTGAAAGAGCTAAAATCGACACAAAGATACAAAATGAAAGTTTGACTCGTTGAAGGAAGCCAGACATACCAGTTGTACCCATTGTGTGGTTTGGCCATAGATTTCTAACAAGTTGTCCCTTCTTCACCTATCTTTTCCCTAACATTGTGTTGTCAGGCCATAGATTTGTAACAAGTTGTCCCTTCTTCACCTGTCTTTTCCCTATCATTGTGTTGTCAGGCCATAGATTTGTAACAAGTTGTCCCTTCTTCACCTGTCTTTTCCCTATCATTGTGTTGTCAGGCCATAGATTTGTAACAAGTTGTCCCTTCTTCACCTGTCTTTTCCCTATCATTGTGTTGTCAGGCCATAGATTTCGTAACAAGTTGTCCCTTCTTCACCTGTCTTTTCCCTATCATTGTGTTGTCAGGCCATAGATTTGTAACAAGTTGTCCCTTCTTCACCTGTCTTTTCCCTATCATTGTGTTGTCAGGCCATAGATTTCTAACAAGTTGTCCCTTCTTCACCTGTCTTTTCCCTATCATTGTGTTGTCAGGCCATAGATTTCTAACAAGTTGTCCCTTCTTCACTTTCCCTATCATTGTGTTGTCAGGCCACAGATTTCTAACACGTTGTCCCTTCTTCACCTGTCTTCTCCCTATCATTGTGTTGTCAGGCCATAGATTTCTAACAAGTTGTCCCTTCTTCACCTGTCTTTTCCCTATCATTGTGTTGTCAGGCCATAGATTTCTAACACGTTGTCCCTTCTTCACCTGTCTTCTCCCTATACTCCTCCGCCTTTCCACTCCTCCTTTCCCATTCCCCTTCCGTGTCTCCTCCTCCTCCTCTTCCCTGTCTCCTCCCTTCCCACCCTGTCCCCCTCCCCTTTCCCTTAGTCCAGAATCCCCCCCCCCCATCGCTTCAATCTTTGCCCCCCACCCTCTCCCCTCTCCCCCCCCCCGTTTCCTCTTCTGCCTTTCCCACGTCCCCTCCACTATATGCCCTCTCTTCCTCTCCAGCCCCCCCCCCCCCTTTTTTTTTCTCGCTGTACCATCTTCTGTGCCACTTCAGTGGCAGTGAACCCACGCCGCTCATTCCTCGGTCAGTCCTGCCACATCCCCGGCACCGTCAGTCCACAGGGAGCAGTCAATGTCAAGTCTTCAAGAGGCAACCCACCAGAGGAGACACTGCACTGCTGCCGAGTCACTTCGGTGGTGTTCAGTGGCGCCTGTTCTGATCCAACATACGCAGGACACCACCTACTATCCCTCTATTGACGACAATAATTGCTTAGTCGCGGAGCTGGTGATTGAGCTCTCCTTCCAAAGGGCGCCACTACGTCCGTCCAACGACAGCCCCCATGGACTCGCCGATACCGGTGAGCCCGACGGAACCAAACCAAGGCCACGGACGTGGAGAGGACATCGAAACTGAAGTCACCCTGAGAGCAGGGCATGAAGGCCCACAGAATTTGAGACATTTTTTTTATGCTGATCGATGAGAATGAGGATGATGAAGATGATGCTACGGATTTCCATTCGGTCTGAGACTGCATGACAGGGCTGTACTCTACGCTTCCTTTCATGATATATCCCGGCGTCAACCAGGCCCGAGAGATACAGACACCTGCAGTGTAGGTCAGGAAATTTGAGAAACACTCTCAGAGACGCATCCATTAAGTGGATGAAGCTCGACTGTGTGGTCCCAGTCTTCCCAACTGAGCCCGTAGCAAACTCAACCCTGGGTAGGAGCAGATCGGGGCAGAAAAATCCCACATGACTCTGATGGGAATCGAACCCACGACCTCCCAACCGGGAGTCCGCGACGTTTACCACCTTGCCACAGCGGCTGGTCCAGTCCCTCTCTTCCCTCTCCTCGTGTCACCCCCCCCCCCTCACACACACACACACACACACACACACACACACACACACACACACATCTTTCCCGTCCCGCTGACCTTTCCCCCTCCCGTTCCCCTACCCCCTTCACCTTTCCCTCAGACCCTCCCCAATTCTGACATCGCTTTATATCATTATCCGGCGGCATTTTTAGTCACATTAAAATGCGACTTACGTCAAAGTTGGAGAACACACACACACACACACACACACACACACACACACACACACACACACACACACACACACAGTGGGGTACGGGAGGGGGAGAGGGGACGATAAGATAAAGGAGGGACGGGGGGTGACAGGGTCAGGGTAATGGAGGTACGAGTGGGGTTGACAGGGTCAGGGTGAAGGAGGGACGGGGGGTGGGTGGGGGTGGGGGTGACAGCGTTAGGGTAAAGGAGGGACGGGAGGTAACAGGGTCAGGGTGAAGGAGGGACGGGGGGTAACAGGGTCAGGGTGAAGGAGGGACGGGAGGTAACAGGGTCAGGGTGAAAGAGGGACGGGGGGGTAACAGGGTCAGGGTGAAGGAGGGACGGGGGGTAACAGGGTCAGGGTGAAGGAGGGACGGGGGGTAACAGGGTCAGGGTGAAGGAGGGACGGGGGGTAACAGGGTCAGGGTGAAGGAGGGACGGGGGGTAACAGGGTCAGGGTGGAGGAGGGACGGGAGGTAACAGGGTCAGGGTGAAGGAGGGACGGGAGGTAACAGGGTCAGGGTGAAGGAGGGACGGGGGGTAACAGGGTCAGGGTGGAGGAGGGACGGGAGGTAACAGGGTCAGGGTGAAGGAGGGACGGGAGGTAACAGGGTCAGGGTGAAGGAGGGACGGGGGGTAACAGGGTCAGGGTAAAAGAGGGAGGGGGGGGGTGACAGGGTCAGGGTAAAGGAGGGATGGGGAAGGGGGTGACAGGGTAAATGGGATGGGTGACAAGTGTGGAGGAAGAGCACACAGTTGAGAGGGTGGGGGTGGGGGTGGTGGTGGTGGGGGCTAGGTGGATGAATGAAGAGGAGGAGGAGTGACGGGGAAGGGACTGGGGTACAGGAGGAGGGAGGGGGAAGGGGCTGGGGTACAGGAGGAGAGAGGGGGAAGGGACTGGGGTACAGGAGGAGGGAGGGGGAAGGGACTGGGGTACAGGAGGAGGGAGGGGGATGGGGCTGGGGTACAGGAGGAGGGAGGGGGAAGGGACTGGGGTACAGGAGGAGGGAGGGGGAAGGGGCTGGGGTACAGGAGGAGGGAGGGGAAGGGCTGGGGTACAGGAGGAGGGAGGGGGAAGGGGCTGGGGTACAGGAGGAGGGAGGGGGAAGGGACTGGGGTACAGGAGGAGGGAGGGGGGAAAGGGGAGGGGACAGGAGGTAGAGGAGGGAGGGGGAAGGGACTGGGGTACAGGAGGAGTGACGGGGAAGGGACTGGGGTACAGGAGGAGGGAGGGGGAAGGGACTGGGGTACAGGAGGAGGGAGGGGGAAGGGACTGGGGTACAGGAGGAGGGAGGGGGCTGGAAGAGGGGATGAGGGGGTATGGGGGGGGGGATAGGGGACAAGGAGCTGGAAAAGAAGAGAGAGAGAGAGAGAGAGAGAGAGAGAGAGAGAGAGAGAGAGAGAACTGAAAAAAAATAGAGATAGACAGACAAATTATTATGAAAACAAAAAGAGGGAGAAGGGGCTGGAAACGAACTGACATCAAATAGTTCAGTGCAAATCAGGCGACACAGCCCTGCGCACAGTGTCCTTACAGTGAATAATGCACGGACCAGCTGACCCATAGTTCTGGAAGTTCATCCAAGCTCTGAATGTGCAGGCTGCTCTCCAGCCTCAATCCGGACATTAGTGGCATCATCAGAGCCGTCAGCACTATAGGCAGGCGGGAGTTCAGGCTGCTCTCCGGGGTCAATCCGGACATTAGAGGCATCATCAGAGCCATCAGCACTATAGGCAGGCGGGAGCTCAGGCTGCTCTGCAGGCTCAATCCAGACATCAGAGGTAGGCCACTCTCCAGTTTCAGCAAACGTGTGCAGGAAGCGAACCAACTCTCTCAACAGGTGCCCGGCCGGACATCCTGTTTGCCTGTGGAGCTGCACGCTGCCGTCTATGATGTCATACAGGCTGACGCCGATCAGGATGACATTCAACACAGCCCCTCCAGTGGCGGCGACTGCAGCGACACGAGCCGCCCCTCCTCCTGCAGCGGCACCAATTCTGGCCCCTCTCAAAGCCGCTCCAGTGATGTTTTGACCTATTCCCACCCCAGCTATACCCAGGCGAGTCAGGGTGGCCGCCAGGTTGTCTCTGATTTGCTGGAACCTTTCATAATCTTGTTCCAGGTCGTCGATCATTGCCTTACGGAATCTGGACCATTTTTCCGAGAGTTGTTTCATCTTCCGCCTCTCATGGATGAACTTGAAGAGGCTGGCGCCACCTGCGGTAAATCCTCCTGCGGCACCGGCTATGCCGCCTCCCACACCCACCATTAAGGTTGAGGCACTCAAGGTAATTGGCATGAGAATGAATCCAACGGCCGCAATGACTGGAAATCAAAAAGAAAAAAAACTGCCATTATATGCCATCCAACACAATTGTGTGAGAACTGTATGTTCCCCTTTGGTTGGTTGGATGTTGGCTAGTTGTTGTGGTTTTTGTTGTGGTTGTGGTCGTTCTTGTTGTTGTTGATGATGATGATGTTGTTGTTGATGACGATATTTTCATTTAAAGTTAACTGCATACATCTGCCAACCTACTATGAAGAATGTCACCTTCATCAACCATCTATTTTCAAAGAGCACCCTCTTCATCCCTCCATGGCCCCAAGCCCATCCCGTGGCCCCCTTCTTCCCAACACACACACACACACACACACACACACACACACGCACGCACGCACGCACGCACGCACGCACGCACGCACGCACGCACGCACGCACGCACACACACACACACACACACACACACACACGAAACGCTCCAGTGGGAGTGTAACAGGATTAAAAAAACAAACCAAAAACCCCACTGACTTTCTTAATAATAAGAACAATGTTTATACAGCGTTTCATCTTGAGTGACAAGAACAGATCTAATCCCTTGGCCACGACATGTGCACGCATGCATACTGCAATGTAAAGGGTGGGAAAAGCAGTTGCAGACGCACACGCAGATTAAGCAGAACAATGGAGCCGGGGGAAATCAGGGGATAACAGAAGGGTTTCAGCATGGCTTTAAAAGAGCCCAGTGTTGGTTGTTTGACGAAGAGGAAGAGAAAGCTGCTTCCAGGGATCTGATTTGAAATAGAGAAGGAGAGGCGTCCAAAATCTAACCGTTTGAAATTCTACATACGGAAGTAGTGCGGATCTGAAATGGGACATAGAGAACGACATAGAGACAGTCACAGAGGTAGGAAAGGGCAGAGCTGTGAATGGCATTATAACACAGAAGATGTATCTAATACTTTTTCCTCAGTGAGACAGGTGGCCAATGCAGAGACTGCAAAAGGGGAGTGACTTTGTCAGACCTTCCCAAGGACAAGGCATGTGGCTGACCTTGCACACCTTAAAGGCAGTAGATGGATGACACGTCAAACCAGACAAGAGAGAGTGACAGTTAGTTGGTATGTGAAAAAACTCTGGGGGAGACAAATTCGGATTAGCAGAGGCAGACAGGTATTTCTGATAGAACTGATGCGTCATAGATGGCAGTGCCAGAACTGACTAGTTTGTGTGACACATTGTAACATGGACAATGTGTTGTCAAATAGCATAACAAGGTTCTTCAGTGAGCTGGGAAGGGGGTTGTTTAGGGAACAGTTGTTTCCCTTGCATTGTTTGTGATGTGAAGAACTCCATATGACCATGCGGCCAGCTGCTTGTGATGTAACAATTGCCAGCCACACCATCCTCTGCAATCCCCCCCCCTTCTCTCCCTCCCCCCTCACTTTCTTTGTATTACAAACTTCAAGTAAGATTACCACTCTACATTAATTTTCAGTCTCTACCTCCCCCCTCAACCCCCCCCCCCCACCCTCACACCCTACCATACCATACCATACCATACCATACCACACCATACCATACCATACCATACCATACCCATACCATACCATACCATACATACCATACCATACCATACCATACCATACCATACCATACCATACCACACCATACCATACCATACCATACCATACCAATCCATACCATACCATACCATATAATATACCATACCATACCATACCACACCATACCATACCATACCATACCATAAAATACCATACCATACCATACCATACCATACCATACCATACCATACCATACCCATGTCATACCATACCATGCAAACAATACCATATCATAACAATAAGAACAGATTATTCGTGTCACTAAATTCAGGCAGCAAACCGCAAACCGAAAGATATATTGATCACATACACAAAATTACGGTAAAGTAAACCCCCTTTTTAGCGACTGTCACTTGTGGCACACGGTTTTGGATTGATACATTACGCTTTTATTAAGCGTTATTTTTGTCCTAACAAAATGAAACTGGACACACAAAAGTACATCATTTTTATCATGTACACATTCCCTCACCTCCACCCACGGCGCCTACAGCTCCTCCTGTCACACGGGCAATGTTGACGATTCTGGTGTGTTCGTTCAGATCTGCAGCCATTTCGTCGCAGAAATCTGCAAGCTCCTTTGCCATTCTCTGAAGATTTTCCGTTCTTTTCCTGTCTTCCTCCATCTTGTCATTCAACGCCTGTGAGTTTTCCATCTTGTTTTTCAACGCCTGTGAGTTTTCCATCTTGTCTTTCAACGCCTGTGAGTTTTCCATCTTGTCATTCAACGCCAGTGAGTTGTCCATCTTGTCATTCAACGCCAGTGAGTTTTCCATCTCGTCTTTCAACGCCTGTGAGTTTTCCATCTTGTCATTCAACGCCAGTGAGTTTTCTATCTTGTTTTTCAACGCCAGTGAGAGCAGTCAGCTAACGATATGATCGGACATTGCGCTACCCTTTGCTTTTAATATCTTACCACGTTCCTGAGAAATCAAACGATTTGTAGAAAGTGTTGAGGCAGCGGCTCTCTCTCCCTCCCTCTCTCTCTGTCTCTTTCTCTCCCCCTCCCCCCTCTCTCTCTCCCTCCCTCCCTCTCTCTCTCTCTTTATAATTTTTATAGTGACGTCACTCAGAGAGTTTGTATGAGGCGTGTGGTGTGTGTGTGTGTGTGTGTGTGGTGTGTGGGGGGGGGGGGGTGAGCATGTGCATGTTTGAGGATGTGTGTGTGTGTGTGTGTGTGTGTGTGGTGCGTGCTGTGTGTGTGTGTGTGTGTGTGTGTGTGTGTGTGTGTGTGTTTGAGTGTGTGTTGTGTGTGTGTGTGTGTGTGTGTGTGTGTGTGTGACGTCAACGTAAATTATGACGTCAACTTGAAATGACATAAGAACATGATGAAAATAATAAAAAATTTTACGAAAAAGGAGAGCAAGAATTAACGGCCGAGGCTTTGGTGTCCAGCCTACTTTATTTTGTTTTAATCGTCGTTTTCTCCGTAGTGTTACTATGTGGAGAGGCTGACTTTCAAGTCAGTAGTACGTTGATGTTCACTGTGTATGTGCGATACTTCTGATGACGGTACCAGCGAAATATGTACCAGGAAATTTATTTGTTATAGAAATGTTGTGAATGCTGTGTGCCGAGAGTGACTTAAAACTCCTGCAAGAATATTTATGTGCTCTAATTGTACCACCTCATGTGTGTCGGTGGGCTGAATTTATTGATGTGAACATTGTAATCTCAATACACGGAGAAGCTAATTAATTTTTGTTTTAGATCAACAATACGTGGAATCGAAGTTTATTGTGTTCCATGGGACTTTGCTGAAATCGGTTCTCCGGGGATTCAGTATTGGTTGCTGTGCCTTGTTAATCTGCAGTTCTTCTATGGTTTACTGTGCTTTATGAATCTGCGGTTCTTCTTCTATGGATTGCTGTGCTTTATGAATCTGCGGTTCTTCTTCTGGATTGCTGTGCTTTATGAATCTGTGGTTCTTCTGTGGATTACTGTGCTTTATGAATCTGCGGTTCTTCTTCTGTGGATTGCTGTGCTTTGTGAATCTGCGGTTCTTCTGCTATGGATTACTGTGCCTTGTGAATTTGCGGTTCTTCTTCTGATAGTTTGACGTGATTTATTATGTGCTTGTTGTGTGGAGACCCTGTTTCTTCTTCTTCATCGCTTGTGTTTGTGAACGGCTGTGCTTATCATGTGGGGACCTTGGTTATCCTTATTTGTCTTCTTTTAGTGTTGTAGACTGTGGCTTGGGTACTGTGGAACCGAGTGTGTTGACTGCATATGTGAGACACTGTGGACGGCGCGGCGAGATCTGTGAGTGATATAAGATATTAATATGATATGCTGATATCTAATGATTGAAGTTCCTATGTATTGATATCTTGATCTATATGCTATGTAGTGACATGTATTGATTTGTACCAAATTCACATGAATGTTTGTTTGATGGTTCAGGCAGCATACTTATAAAGAAAAAAAAATCTAACTCGTGTGTTGCCTGGCTATCCATGTGCGTTTGGTGTGGGTGTGCGTAGGGAATAATTATTACACGCATCCAAACTTTTGAGAGCGAGAGTCAGACAGCAAAACACGCACCGCACACCATCCGTAACATCTGGTGACCCCGTAGTTAAATTTCTTTTGCTATTGAATTAAAAATCGCCTTAGTGGTAGGATTTGTTTTTGTACACCTATAATTGCCCAATTAGAAGTAATAGGTCACGTTCACAGACTTTTCTTTTGAACAATTGAGTTGTGTTTTATTGTTTTGTTTTATGACTTTTTGTCTACTTTCTTTTCCGTCTCCAGCGTAACGGGGTATCTCCTTCTGTATAATTTCTGGAGATACGAGGGCCTAGTTCCTAGTTCTTCCTTCCTTTGTGGGTTTATTTTCATTATCTTCAGTTATCTCTTTGATTATTTCTGTTTCTATCTTTACTTGGGGATTGTGTTGCTTCTTCAGCATTCTTAGGGTTCTTTTTTCTTGAATGAATGAGTGTGGAGTGGCTGCCCTGAACCAGTTAAAAATAAATAAATAAAATAACAACAACAATACATTGATTATATTCGTTATTACTCTCATGTCATTGCTTGATTTATACTTGTTGCTGAAAATTTGGTATTGATTATCGATTGTGTTTTTCTTTCTCCCCATATCCCTGAAATCCTGTTTCATTGTTTATCTCTATCTTTTTGTTGGTTGGGTTTGATAATACTTAGTCTTTTTAAGAGTGATTGTCGTTAATGTTTGTTTGAAAAAAAATCCTCTTTGGAATTCATATATATATTTTAGTGGACAGGGGGGTTTCAAACCTTTTTGCTTGTGATAGCAATTGTTTGTATTTGATCCACTAGTGTGTGTCTGGGTTTGACAGGACATTATTTCATATTTTCATTATGGCACAAAAGGCTAAGGAAGAAAGTCCTGTTGTGTCCTCTATGGACGAGGACAAAGTTTTCGCTAAATATTTACAACGAGGTAAAGTATGTGGTCTGGAGGGAGAAGATCTGTTGGCCTATGTGGATAAATGCATTGCTCAAGATATGGAAAGAGAGGAAAGAATCAAAATGAAAAGAATGCAGGAAGAAGAGATAACTAAAAGAGAAACAAATACAAGAGGAAACAAAAAGAATGCAAGAGGAAACAAAAAGAATGCAAAGAGGAAGAGGAAACAAAAAGAATGCAAGAGGAAACAAAAAGAATGCAAGAGGAAGAGGAAACAAAAAGAATGCAAGAGGAAGAGGAAACTAAAAGAATGCAAAGAGATAGAGGAAACTAAAAGAATACAGTTACAAATACTTCTCAGCAGAGTGCGGTCTCAGGACAGGACAGTGAGAGTCAGGGTTCTGGTTTTCCCAGGTTTAACGCCCCTCGTCCTACTTTTCCTAAGTTGCCCCCTTTCAAGGAAAGAACTGATGATATAGACAGTTACTTGTTTCGTTTTGAAACCCATGCTCGGTCCTTAGGATGGTCTGAGAGTTTGTGGGTTACATACCTGTCTGCACTACTTGAGGGTTCCGCTTTAACTCTCTGTCACAGTCTCGCTGAAAATAATGTTGTATCTTACGAGCTTTTGAAAGAGAGCTTGCTGAAAAAATTTCAATGTGCTCCAGATGGTTTTCGTAAGCGATTTCGTGAGGCTAAACCTAGCTCAGATGAACCTTTCGAGACCTTTGCAGTTGAACTTAGACGTTTGTTTGACCGTTGGGTCTCTTTGTCAAAAAATGATAAGTCTTTTGAAGGTCTGGTGGATCTTATCTTGCGTGAACAGTTTTTGGAGTGTGTCTCTAAGGACTTGGCTACTTTTTTGTGTGAAAAAGATGTGAAAACTTTTCATGAAAGTCTGCAGAGTCATACAGACATGCTCATCCCACTAAGGTGCTTTCTAGGAAAGCTGATGTAAACATTTTTGCTTCTGTTGGATACAAAACTCCTGGTCAATTTGATAGAAATCCGTATCCCGGTCAGTCTGATAGAACTCCGTACTGTGGTCAGTCTGACAGAGGAAACAGATACTCTACTTTTCAAAACAGTGGCCACTACTCTGGTTCCTCAGCTGATCGTGGAAGTAACTTCGGTGGTAGCTGTTATTGTGGTCATCAGAGCTCTGGTTACTCAGCTGGTCGTGGAAATAACTTTGGCGGTAGCCGTTATCGTGGTCGTGGCGCCCGTTATATCTCTGGCAGTAAGAGTTCCTCAGAAAGTGCTTCTGATCAGTTTGCAAGTGTTGTGTGTTTTTTGTGTAAAAAGACAGGACATGTAGCTGCTAGGTGTCCATGGAAGTCAGGTAGAAACCCTTGTAGAATTTGCACCCTTAGCCACCCAGACACGTGTCCTTTTGTGGTTGGTAACTCTTCTTTTGTCGAGAACTCAGCTGACAGCAAACAGTCGAGTGCTTGTTGCTCTGTTCTTGATACTCCTTTTGCTTGTCTTGCTGCTGGTGAGTTCACAGGCAAATTACATTTGGAGTCTGGTTCTGTGAATGGCACTTTGAGTTCTGTTCTGCGTGATACTGGTGCTACTATTTGTGGCGTTCGCAAACGGTTAGTTTCTGACAGTCAGATGTTAGGAACCACAGTGAAGTGTGTTTCTTTTGGTGGTCGTGTGGATGAGTTTCCACTGGCTACAGTTTCAGTCAGTTGTCCTTATTTTGTGGGTGATTTGACTTGTTGTGTCTTGGATAGCCCTGTCGCAGATCTCATTGTGGGTAATGTACCTGGAGTGAGTGATGAATTTAGTGATGTATCTGGTGAACCTTTCTCTTTAGACGCCATTACGAGGGCTAGAGCTAAGCATGCTGTGGAAAAAAAGCCTTTGTGTCAGATTCCTGATGATCTGAACATTTCCCGCTCTGACCTTGTTC
>CM065735.1:3564027-3586527 GCA_033310375.1 Conus canariensis
CTGCACATTACTTGTATAAGAACCCCCCCTGTCAGGTGTACTCACACTTGACAACTATGGTGGAGATGCAGGGTACAGGAATGTGTATGTGGTAGTGTAAAAGCGACACTCTGAACTCACTACCGCCCGACCCTTGAGAGACCTGTCTTTCTTTACGTGTATTTGACGGGTGGTTGGTTGGGTGGGTTCTAGAGTTAGTAGGGAACCCATTGGAGCGGACCGGTTTTGGGGGTGCTGTCGGCAGTAGAGTCCCGCGCTCCGTGGTCGGACCTTCGGCGCTTCCGTTCCGCGTTCGTCTCCGTGTTTTTGTTTTTTCTAGTACCGCCGGCTATTGTTTCTAGAATTCCGTTCTCCTTTTCTCATTACCTTGGTTAGAGTAGGTACTTGGGTGGAGAAATAAGGGGTTTTGAATTCTAGATTAATAGGTCTTGCTTGTGCAGAGTCGTCGATATCAGTGTTTGTACTGATTTAGGATTTTGGTCTGCGTTTGCCTGTACCCAAGACGCCGACTGTGTTAGTAAGGTAAGTGTAGGCAGGCTTGCCAAGCATTTGGTGCTTTGTTTACAAGGCAAACTTTGACACTTAGTTCCGATACCGTGTTTGCGCGAAACTCGGTCTTACATAAGTGTCTACTTCAGTTCACAAAAACAAAGACTATCTGTTCTTGGTGGTGTGTTATTTCATTGTTATTACACACTAGGTTGTAGGATCTGTGTTGTTTAGTCTAAGGGGATTAGCCCTAAGCTGATAGGCTTTCCTCTTCTGTCTAGCGCACAGACAAGCGGTTTGCTTTCCTATCTAGCTGTTGATGTTAGGGCTTTCTTAATTGTTCAACACTAATTTGTGTGACAGTGGTGATAGGAATAATAAAATTGTCAGTCGTGTGTTGAGAATTTGAGTGTAGCGTCTTCTGATATATTTAAGTGTTTTTCCAAAGAGCCACTTGCGCTTTTTTTGTCGCCCCCTCCCCCTCTCATCCGCTTCCCATTCAGTTACAGAGCAGTGATTTTAGCACGTGGGTCCCGTCTTTGGACTAGATCGTGTTGCACGGGAGTTTCGGCGCGCACATCAAGCCACTGTTTTGATCGAGTCGGTTCTGTTCCCGGTGCCACAGTGACCGTGTTGGTGCACGTGCGCTTCCGTGTTTACGTCAGTCGCCGGTAGAAATTAGGTTAGCTGTTTGACCTTGCGGTACGGGTTGTTTAATTTCTATTGTCCGTCCCTGCCTTATGCGTGTTTGTTGATGTCTTGTTGCTTTTCTCTTTGGATAAGTTGGTTGCTGGTTGGAGTAACGCGTTGAGTTATAAATTCCAGTTGTATAGGTTTGTGATTTCTTTGGCCTCGTTGCTGAGTAAACGTCTTTGAAGTCTTATTTTGAGAAATCAACATTTGATCCGGAGATAGGTTTGTTACCCAGGTGTGGTAACTTTGTTTGGGTTCTTGGCACGCCGGTGCACAAGGGCAGTTGTTATACGGTGATAAGCTTTTACTTTGTCGATTTAACGCCACGTCGTGTCGGAATTGGTTCATGT
This sequence comes from Conus canariensis, assembly GCA_033310375.1. Classification (NCBI taxonomy): domain Eukaryota; kingdom Metazoa; phylum Mollusca; class Gastropoda; order Neogastropoda; family Conidae; genus Conus; species Conus canariensis. The sequence goes on from CM065735.1 coordinate 3,565,560, forward strand.
TTGGACATTGTTTTCCGTAGAGGAAAAGAAACTGCTGAGCTCGGACCACGTTTTCTGGCCAGCGGTTTTTTTTAAAGATTGTTGTTCTCAACGCTCTGAAGTGTTAAAAACATAACTGGGTATCTCCGTCGTTGGATGTCAGGGGAAATAACTCAGCTCTTAGCTAGCTATTGGATTTGGGCACTTGGTGTTCATTTGGTGAGAAGTTAGTTTGCTTTACTTATTGAGCTTAGCCAGGGTTAAGCGATTCAGTTCGTTGGGCTAGCTTAGTGTGGCAGTACTCTTGACTGTAATTTGGTTCGTGAAGCATTCTTTCTCTTCGAGTTTGAACGGTTTTGGAGATTGACTACACTTAGTCATAAAGTCATACAGTGTTGACTTTGTTGTTCAAACTACTCTTTTGTCTTGTGAGACATACCTTAGACTGTAACCTACGGTTGGAGATTTGTTGGTGTTGACTACACTTAGTCAAAAAGTCATACGTAGGACTTTGTCATTTCTCCTTCCCTGTTTTGGGAATGTTGTTACAGTTGTTGACTACCCTTAGTCATAGTTACATTTGTGGAGCGTTATTACTCCGTATTTCCTTCTCGTGGGAATACAGCTACAATTTAGCGGATTTGAGTTGCTGATACGTTGTGAGCTTACTCAATTTCGGTTTCCGTTCTTGGACTTGGACTTTTGTGGTTCTACCTTAGAGGAACTCGGACTTTGGAGGAAATATTGTTGGTGGACCACTCTTGGTTCGTTGGATAGTAGTACTTCCTCATGGTGTTTTGTTAGGGTTGTCCATGCGTGTTTGACTTGTATTAAATCCTAACGTCATTTCTCATTATCTTTCAGTGAGTGTTGTCATTCTCGGTGAGGGTGGGTTAACCATTGTGTTGGTGTTACCCTATATGACTCACTGATTTAAGATAGTGCGTTTTTCCCTTTGGAAGTTGGGGATAGTTCTCTTCAAACCTAGTGACTATTCACAGAATCTTGGATTTATATCCATTTAGTGTCGTCCTGTACTATTGACTTGTGGGTTCAAATACTTTGTGACCTTCGAAGTAGTCGACTGTGGTACTAAGTGCGAAGTAGACACACGTGGGAACCTTCTTGGGATTTCGTTCGACAGGGTTCTGCGTGGTTGTGCAAATCTTGTGTATCACTTGGTGATTCAGTGACTTCGTGTGTGGTGAGGTGTACTGTGAGTTATGGAACACGTAGACGACGGGCGCCGGATCACACGTTCTCAGACTCGTGGTGCAGGAATCCTACCAGGGATGGGGAGCCCCATGATTCAGGCGACGACTGGCCCTACTACCCAGGTCGTGTATTCTTCTGGTGGGACTCGTCCTCCAGTCACTGCAATGTCCACAATGCAGGGGATGACCCCTCCTGAGTCACTCTCTCCGAGACGACCTCTGCCCACTCCAGTCTCGGGACTTCGCCCTCCGCCGTATCTGCGAGATGACTTCCGCTTTCGGCCTTCGCCTATGCCTCATCCTCCTGGACCAGCGCCCATGGATCCCCTTATGCTGATGAGGATTGAGAGAGAAGAGAGGCAAGGGAGAGAAGAGAGAGGGAGGAGAGGAGACTGGAAAAGGAAGAGAGAGAGGCGAAAGAGAAAAAGGAAAAGGAAGAGAGGCGAGGGAAAAGAGAGCGGGAGGAGAAAGAAGCCAAAGAAGAGAGACGCTGGAAACTGGAAATGGAGAAGAGGTTGGAGAGGGAGGAGAAGGAACGGCGATGGAGGGAGGAGAAAGAGAAGGAACGGCGATGGAGGGAGGAGATGGAGGAAAGGAGACTGGAGCGAGAGTCGAAAGAGAAGAGAGAACAGTTAGAAAGGGAGGCCCAGAAACAGAAAGAGTTGGACTTTGAGGCTCGTTTGGAGGAGGAAAGAGAAAGACTCAGGGCCGAGCTAGTTCAACAGTTGGATGCAGCCGAATGAGAGGAGGCACAATCTGTGATTGCTTCCGAGCATGGCTCTGCCCATCGGGAAATAGCGGATTTTCATCAGGGCGTGGATATTCCGGTGGCTCCACCCATGCTACATATGCCAGTGTATAGTGCTAGCGATAACATAGACACCTACATCGAGCACTTTGAGGCGGTAGCCGCTGCGTACCAGCTGACCGACCAGAGGAAAGCCCTTTACCTCATCAGTAGCCTGACGGGGAAGGCTAAGGAGGCGTTTGTTGACATTCCACCCGGAGCTTCCTATACCGAGTTAAAAGCGGCTCTTCGCCGGAGACTGCACATGACTGCCGAGTCCTATAGAAAGCAGTTTCGCACAATGAGGAAACCTTCAGAGGAGACTTTTCACCAGTTCGGGGAACGCCTCTGGCGCACTATGGAATATTGGATTGAAGCCTCAGAAATGGAAATGGATTGTTTCGTCTTGGAGCAACTTGTGAATTCTGTAGCTCAGGAACTGCAGTTTAAGTTGGGTGAGGAGAAACCTAAGACATTCACCAGGGCAATCGACATTGCTGAAGCCTTCGCAGATGCGCGCCGTCACTATCGGATGCCTACACCAGGAACTAGTAGGAAACCTGCCGATCGGGAGTCACGTGATCCCAAACCGTCGTCACCCTCCAAAAACGTTACCTCCAGCGATTCCAGGAACGTCGGAGCCAAGCCCAAGCTTTGCTTCCTCTGTGGGGAAAAGGGACATTTCGTCCGGGATTGTCCGAAGAGGAAGGACAAGACAAAATCCGACGTCTCGCACGTTAGGGTGGCATTTGGAGAGAACGAGGTCACGTCCCCATCATATCCTACCTTCCCGTCGGTGGTGTGTGGCAAGAAAGTGGAAGCTATTAGGGACACAGGAGCTACAGCGGTCTTCATCGACGAGCAGTTGGTCCCTACTGAGGCACCTCGAGGGGGAGAGTGCCAAGTGTCAGGAATCGAGTCATCCTTCAGGGCAACCCGATCTACAGTATTGGTAGATGTCTATACACCATACTTTAAAGGGAAGGTATGGGCAGTCGCCCTTCAGCGACCAGCGTACTCCCTACTGATTGGCAATTCAGTGTGCTTTGGGGATGGTCAACGTCGGGAGATATCGTCCGAGTTGCCACCTGAGGTGTTTGTGGCCGCCACCACACGTTCCCAAGCACAGAGAGAGAGAGACACTGAAACCCCTCCTGAAGCCCCTGACTCAGCATGGCATCTTGACCATGGATCCCTCAACTGTAAGCAGCTTGCAAACAAAGGATCCATCCCTCAACAAGATCCGGAGTTTGGTTGGGGAACCAGCAAGGACATCCCGCAGCAGCGCGGTAGAGTTCGTAAGACGCAAGGGACTGGTACACAGACGTCATACGTCATCTACTTCGTCTGCCACTCAACTTGTCGTACCAGAAGCTCTCCGCAGCACCGTCATGCGCCAAGGCCACGACACCCCTATGGCAGGACATTTGGGGACACGTCCGACCCTGGAGAGAATCCAGCAAGACTTTCATTGGCCAGGAGTGGCGAAGAACATCAAAAGGTACGGTCGCAGTTACGATGTGTGCTAGCGAACTACTCCGAAGGGCCGGAACACCAGGATGCCTGTGGTGTTGTTGACATCAGCAGGTTCTGCACCCTTGAGGAGTAGAAAACCATTGCTAGCAAAGCAAAGGAGCAGACGCAAAATGAGTCAAACATGCACTGAAATGAGAGCGAATGAGAGGGAGTCGAACACCAACCAGGACCGCCTCACAGCTATGGAGCGACACCTGGGCCAGTTGTGTGACAGCTCTGTCTCCTACACACGTAAAACAGCACGTCTACGTAACAAAGGTGACCACGTATGTAGGGAGATAACAGAGAACGCAGAACATGAGAAATGGATCCCTTCTCTACGCAAAGGCATGACCCATTTTGCTGAGAGTCCCTCAGCTGTTCAGGACTGCAAGGGAGCTCAGGTGAATCGACTAGAAAAGAAAGTGGTGTGTAATCTCAGTGGCTACGGACTGTTGTGCGAACAGGCCAAGAATAACTTGAAGGAAGCCTTCAATGCCCAGTCCAAGGAAGCGATGCAGAAGAGGCAGCTGGAACAGATCAAGATGAAGATGCCACAGAACCAACAGCAGATTGTGCAGGTGGAATCGGATCTACAGAAGGCCAGTGTGGAAGCTTCTCGCAGTCATCACGCCTTGGAGCAACAGATTCACAGCGTTCAGGCCAAGATCACAGATATGAAGAAAGTGCTGACAGAGTTTGTCAACACTGAGCTGGTCTTCCATGCCAGGACCCTGGAGCTCTACGCACAGTGCTTCCAGACACTGAACGTCATCGACCCAGGCGGTGACCTGGAGATGAAGCCAGCTGAAGCAGTGCATCAGGACATAGCACGCACGGCTTCCCAGCAGTCCCTGAACAGCAACAACAGCAGCAGACGTACTGCTTCTCGTCGTACCCTATCCCCTTGTCTATCTCCAGTGCCCCGGTTAGCAATGGTGTGCCCAGAAAGGCACTGGATGTCACTGAAGGTGAAGATGATGATGATGAAGGCTGATTACCTTAGCCGAATGGAGTAGCGAGTCAAGGTTCAAGAGTGAGGAAAGTCCACATGAATGTAAGGGTATACAAAACGTATTGGAGGCTGTGATAGGCTGTGCCTCAGTGGCACAAGCCTCTTTGGTTGGGGGGTGTTGTCACGGACGTACATACTTTTAGTTGACAAGATAAGTCATTTCTTTTCAAACCCAGTATAAATTGGAGTGTCACCAGTGACTTCTTTACTACATTGGCCGGGTGTTGACCAGTGTGCTATTTTTGTCATCCCGGGTGCGCTGCGTCCGTGCATTTCGCTCCCATCCTCCAATACTTCTCTTCATTTTTTCTTTTAAAGTTTTTTGTTGTTGTTCTTTAATCGCTTTCCACGTGGTTCATCAGCTGTCAGGTGCCACAGGTGAGCTGTTTTTACCTGTTGCCATCCTGGTTAGGCTAGTGGTGTGGCACTCGTTTACGGACCGTCGAGTCGGAGAGATCTCCATCTCTGCTAGCTGGGCCCACTTTTCTTTATCCACTTCGGTGTGGGTTGTGTGGAGTCTTTCACCCTTCAGCGGGTCGGAAAGTATTCCACTGGACACCTCTGGGATCCCTATCCCTGCCAGCTAGAAGAATCACCTTGGGTCGTCCCTGACCTGGAGTCCCCTTTGGTGTGGACCGGCACGGTTTCGGCTTCCACCCTTCGTTGGACTGGGGAGCGAACCGTTTCTCACCTCGCCCACCCGCCATTTTGGTAACTATATGTTCTGTTCTGGACAGTGTTTCGTTTTATTTGGGTTTTCTAACCTTTCAGCGGTTGAGAGGTTTTTCTTTTCCCTTCATGTGCTGTTGGCTCGGGCACCCCTTTTCCGTGTGTAACTGCTCCAAAGGGGGGAGCAGGTATGGAACTGGCATGGAGATATGCATCTTGTTGTAGAATTGTAGAGACGCATTATCTTTAATTGCGTTTTCGGTCCTTAGCGGCTAGGGCTCTGTCGCTTTGGACTAAGTTGAAAATCTCTTACTATATATCTTCATTTCGGTCAATGGAAGCTGTGTTTTTTTTTCCTGATTACACAGGTTGAGTCAATGCTTATCTCCCCTCTTTTCCAAAGGTGTCATACTGGAATTATGTGATAAATATTGTCTCTCGCTCAATATGTGATTTTGGCCGGAAGGATATCAGAAATGTTAGTTTCATTTTTCCTTGTTGCTTCAGACACGAGACGGATCATGGAACGCATGAGCGTGCGAACGGCTAAACATTTAGACCGCGGAGTGTGGAATTCCTGCCGTATCGCCCCACATGTGGTTCCGTTCTCGTTGTGTCCTTGTCTTATATGTTTGTGTGACAGATGTGTGGATGAATTCTAATTGTTTTGTTTTCATTGGAGCTTTAGTTGACTAAGGAAATTGTCCTTAGTAGAGGTCAAAAGGAAAGGAAAAGGGGAAAGAGGTTATTCTAATTCATTTGCCCCTTTTGTTGTGACAAAGACATAGTTGACCTTATCTACGGTATTGCGACCCTTCATACTGTGACGCACTGCCGGACCCACTATGTTGCCACACACTGACTACAACAAGGACTATAGGGTGATGACTTCTCATCTGGAAACTGATCTCCGCCGTAGGGCGGGATTTTTCGCCCTTTTCCTTCAGCTGCAGCTCCGGTCTTGGGCTGGCTGGGCGGCCAGCATCTACAGACCCTGCAGTCATCCTTCGCCCAGGCACCAGTCGTTATTCAGACCTAAGGACTGGTGGTGCGGACTGGTGGTGGTGGTGAACCTTGTCTCCTTCACCGAGACATCTGCCACACCTAGGACTGGAAGACCAGCCCACTACGAACGTCGCCCCTCTACAGGATCCACCTCCCTCTGCGAACCTCGGCTCATGGACTCGAGTTGAGTTTTCCATCTTGTGTAGTGTGGACGTGGGTCTGGCGTGCGTGTGCGTGGGTTTAAAGCCTGTCACTGATTCGTTTTTTTTTTTTTAATTTGTTTAACTCTTGCTGTGTAGGTCCTGTTGTATGTAGCATTGTTTCTATAACTGTCTTTCTTCTGTCATTCTACTGAATGTCCTTGTAGCAGGTTAGTGGGTTAGGTTGGGACGGTAGCGGGATCCTGGGATATTTGGGAGTTTTTTTTTGTGGTCTATTCAATTTACTTTGTCCCCTAGGTCAGCTAGTTCTGAATAGTGCCTTTCTCTTCTATGCCCCTTTTTTTGTTTTTCCTCTCTCGACTATCTTTTCTCTTCTTTGTTAGGATCCATACCCCATCTGGAGTGCTAGTGCGAGTGAATGATTGTAATGTGAATAAAAGTATTGTCGAAACTTCTTCCTCTTGTGGTCTGGTGGTGTGAGGGATCGAGTGATCGCTCCGTTTCTGCCACTGCACATTACTTGTACAAGAAACCCCCCTGTCAGGTGTACTCACACTTCACACACACACACACACACACACACACACACACACACACACACACACACACACACACACACATTTATAGCCATGTTTCACTCCGTGTAATATCACCAATAATGACTTTTGGATGATCATCACCCAGCTGTCATTGCCCATTTCCCTTTCCTCCCTACCGGCATTATCATATCAATACCAACACTTTATTTCACTTATGACAATGATCATTATCCAACAGTCATTATCATATCAATGCCAACACTTTATTTCACTTATGACAATGATCATTATCCAACAGTCATTATCATATCAATACCAACACTTTATTTCACTTATGACAATGATCATTATCCAACAGTCATCATATCAATGCCAACACTTTATTTTACTTATGACAATGATCATCATCCAACAGTCATTATCATATCAATGCCAACACTTTATTTCACTTATGACAATGATCATCATCCAACAGTCATTATCATATCAATGCCAACACTTTATTTCACTTATGACAATGATCATTATCCAACGGTCATTAATCATTTCTATTTGTTCCAAGGCAACATTATGTTAATGGCAACACATTATCTCCCTTATGACAATGATCATTATCCATCAGTCATTGATCATTTCTATTTGTTCCAAGGCAACATTATCATATTAATGGCAACACATTATCTCCCTTATGACAATGGTCATTATCCAACAGTCATTAATCATTTCTATTTGTTCCAAGGCAACATTGTCATGTTAATGGCAACACATTATCTCCCTTATGACAATGATCATTATCCATCAGTCATTAATCATTTCTATTTGTTCCAAGGCAATGTTGTCATGTTAATGGCAACACATTGTCTCCCTTATGACAATGGTCATCATCCAACAGTCATTAATCATTTCTATTTGTTCCAAGGCAACATTATCATGTTAATGGCAACACATTATCTCCCTTACGACAATGGTCATCATCCATCAGTCATTAATCATTTCTATTTGTTCCAAGGCAACATTATCATGTTAATGGCAACACATTATCTCCCTTATGACAATGATCATCATCCAACAGTCATTAATCATTTCTATTTGTTCCAAGGCAACATTATCATGTTAATGGCAACACATTATCTCCCTTATGACAATGGTCATCATCCATCAGTCATTAATCATTTCTATTTGTTCCAAGGCAACGTTGTCATGTTAATGGCAACACGTTATCTCCCTTATGACAATGGTCATCCAACAGTCATTAATCATTTCTATTTGTTCCAAGGCAACGTTGTCATGTTAATGGCAACACATTATCTCCCTTATGACATTGGTCATCATCCAACAGTCATTGATCATTTCTATTTGTTCCAAGGCAACGTTGTCATATTAATGGCAACACATTATCTCCCTTATGACGATCATTATCCAACAGTCATTAATCATTTCTATTTGTTCCAAGGCAACATTGTCATATTAATGGCAACACATTATCTCCCTTATGACAATGGTCATCATCCATCAGTCATTAATCATTTCTATTTGTTCCAAGGCAACATTATCATGTTGATGGCAACACATTATCTCCCTTATGACAATGGTCATCATCCTTCAGTCATTAATCATTTCTATTTGTTCCAAGGCAACATTATCATGTTAATGGCAACACATTATCTCCCTTATGACAATGGTCATCATCCTTCAGTCATTAATCATTTCTATTTGTTCCAAGGCAACATTATCATGTTAATGGCAACACATTATCTCCCTTATGACAATGGTCATCATCCTTCAGTCATTGATCATTTCTATTTGTTCCAAGGCAACATCATGTTAATGGCAACACATTATCTCCCTTATGACAATGGTCATCATCCTTCAGTCATTGATCATTTCTATTTGTTCCAAGGCAACATTGTCATATTAATGGCAACACATTATCTCCCTTATGACAATGGTCATCATCCAACAGTCATTGATTATTTCTATTTGTTCCAAGGCAACATTATCATGTTAATGGCAACACATTATCTCCCTTATGACAATGGTCATCATCCATCAGTCATTGATCATTTCTATTTGTTCCAAGGCAACATTGTCATGTTAATGGCAACACATTATCTCCCTTATGACAATGGTCATCATCCATCAGTCATTGATCATTTCTATTTGTTCCAAGGCAACATTATCATGTTAATGGCAACACATTATCTCCCTTATGACAATGGTCATCCAACAGTCATTAATCATTTCTATTTGTTCCAAGGCAACATTGTCATGTTAATGGCAACACATTATCTCCCTTATGACAATGGTCATCATCCTTCAGTCATTAATCATTTCTATTTGTTCCAAGGCAACATTATCATGTTAATGGCAACACATTATCTCCCTTATGACAATGGTCATCATCCTTCAGTCATTAATTTCTATTTGTTCCAAGGCAACATTATCATGTTAATGGCAACACATTATCTCCCTTATGACAATGGTCATCATCCTTCAGTCATTGATCATTTCTATTTGTTCCAAGGCAACATTATCATGTTAATGGCAACACATTATCTCCCTTATGACAATGGTCATCATCCTTCAGTCATTAATCATTTCTATTTGTTCCAAGGCAACATTATCATATTAATGGCAACACATTATCTCCCTTATGACAATGGTCATCATCCTTCAGTCATTGATCATTTCTATTTGTTCCAAGGCAGCATTGTCATGTTAATGGCAACACATTATCTCCCTTATGACAATGGTCATTATCCAACAGTCATTAATCATTTCTATTTGTTCCAAGGCAACATTATCATATTAATGGCAACACATTATCTCCCTTATGACAATGGTCATCATCCTTCAGTCATTGATCTGTCCATTTCCTCCCAACCGGTTATTATACTAACGCCACCACATCATTTCACTGATGACAATGATCACCATTACTAACGCCACCACATCATTTCACTGAGGACAATGATCACCATTACTAACGCCACCACATCATTTCACTGATGACAATGATCACCATTACTAACGCCACCACATCATTTCACTGATGACAATGATCACCATTACTAACGCCACCACATCATTTCACTGAGGACAATGATCACCATTAGTAACGCCACCACATCATTTCACTGATGACAATGATCACCATTACTAACGCCACCACATCATTTCACTGAGGACAATGATCACCATTACTAACGCCACCACATCATTTCACTGAGACAATGATCACCATTACTAACGCCACCACATCATTTCACTGATGACAATGATCACCATTACTAACGCCACCACATCATTTCACTGATGACAATGATCACCATTACTAACGCCACCACATCATTTCACTGAGGACAATGATCACCATTACTAACGCCACCACATCATTTCACTGATGACAATGATCACCATTACTAACGCCACCACATCATTTCACTGAGGACAATGATCACCATTACTAACGCCACCACATCATTTCACTGATGACAATGATCACCATTACTAACGCCACCACATCATTTCACTGAGGACAATGATCACCATTACTAACGCCACCACATCATTTCACTGATGACAATGATCACCATTACTAACGCCACCACATCATTTCACTGAGGACAATGATCACCATTACTAACGCCACCACATCATTTCACTGATGACAATGATCACCATTACTAACGCCACCACATCATTTCACTGATGACAATGATCACCATTACTAACGCCCCACCACATCATTTCACTGAGGACAATGATCACCATTACTAACGCCACCACATCATTTCACTGATGACAATGATCACCATCCTATAGTACTGTTGGCTTTTCCAATAATACTGTTGGCATGAGTTCCCCCCCCCCACCCCTCCCCCTCTTCCCTGTGCACACATGGGTGTAGGTGGAGAGATATGAGCTTTCCCTCCCCTCCTCTTTCCCTCACCTCGCTGCCCTCTCTCTCTCTCCCCCCCCCTCCCCCCTGTCCATTCTCTTTACATTCTTTATTCCCCAATACCCCTTTCCAACCATTATTATCAGTAAAAAAAAACCAACATCATCACATATAACTTATCATTATAATCACCACCCATCAGTTCTGCTTGATGGGTATACCTCCCCCCCCCCCCTTTTTTTTCCCCCCAATCTCCCTTTCCGACCATCATTATCAGTACAGAAACATTCCCACATACAACTGTCATCAATAAGACCAGCACTCATTAGTTCTGCTTGAAGGGTCTCTCTTCCCCTTTTTTCCCCCAATCTCCTTTCCAACCATTATTATCAGTACAAAAATACCCCCACACATAACTGTTATCATTATGATCACCACCCATTAGTTCTGCTTGATGGGAATCCCAACACATTATTTCACTTATGACAATGATCATCATCCAATAGTACTGTTGGCATGACTTTCCCCTCCCTCCTCCCTGTGCATACGTATGTGTAGGTGGAGAAATATGAGCTTTCCCTCCCCCTTTCCCTCTCCTTTTCTTTCTTTTTTCCAACAACGATAGTCCCTCACTCATTAAGCACTCCCATTCCTTTCCAGTCATTATTATCATTACCCACACCACTACATATAACTAGTATCACAATCACCACCCCTAAAGGTTTTTTTAACGTACCATTTTTTATTCCTTACTACTTAGCACTATTATCAAAACGCCATAATCACTACCATCACTAATATATCATATCATTAAACAATCATTACAAAAACAATATATCATACCATTAAACAGTCATTACAAAACAAACACTATTATCAATCCACCATAATCACTACCATCGTTAATATATCATACCATTAAACAATCATTACAAAACAAACGCTGTTATCAATCCACCATAATCACTACAATCACTAATATATCATACCATTAAACAATCATTACAAAACAAACAAAATATACCATTAAACAATCATTACAAAACAAACAAACCCTATTGTTTGACCCCCCGCCACCCCGCACCCCCCTTTTTTTTTCTTTCTCCCCATCAGTGTTTAGCCACTATTAAGACTTAATTTTTTTGGTACCAGTGTCCCTGCTCTTATTATAGACGTTTTCATCATCCCCAGTATTATCCATATTATTGTCATTGTAACCATTATCATCATGGTCATTACTATTTCAACTCCTATGATCCCCTCCTTAACGGCCTCGTTTTCATCCAACAACCAGTTTGCGTCGAATATGAGAAGATAAGTGGTTTCTTTGTCTTCGTTTTCATTGTCATGAATGTTGTTTGTGTTTGCCTGAAGAAGACCCAAAAGGTCAAAATGCATTGTTTTGTCTGTATCTGTGGCGGTAACTAACACCGTTTCGTTTTAAATTTGAATTCAAGGAACTTTTGTCAGGAAAATTTCTAAAGGCTCTCAACTGCTTGTGTAATCCACATATCTTGTGACACCATCTCAACAACAATAAACTTTATTCAAGAATTGTTGGCGAAAAATTACATCGTCCTTTGGATCAGACGTTGTGGTCTTTGACCGTCATTTTGTAACGTCAGTGATCGACGATTTAGAAACTTCACTATCTATAAGAAATCAAAACAAACCAACAAATAAACAAAGCAATAGAATCTCTTTGTTAACAATGACATCGATAAAGGACAGTACATGAGCAACCAGTGTAAATAAATGACGGAAAGAGGGTCTATTCATCCACTTTCAGCCGTTTTCACGGGATGTCACAGAGAGCGTGAAAGAGAGGAAGAATAAAGAAGAGAATAGTGACAGCGTTGTGCGTGTTCTATTTTCCCCCAGTCTCATTCATACACTTCCTCACCACACTCACATTCTGCAGACATATAGTTTTGAGTGGGCATCCCAGAAAGGACATTGATTTAATTAATATTATCTTGTTTCCTCCCAACAACAGAGTTCACTCCCAAGTTACATACATACTTCTAAGTTAACACAGATCCAGTTCACTCCCAAGTTACAAACATACTTCTAAGTTAACACAGATCCAGTTCAAATTCCCCAGTTTCTGGGTTTCACAGTACAATACTTCGCACACTCAGCACAAACGGGTTTTCTTTGGCTTCGACTCCAGCCACCCTTGGGCGAGACACCAAATTGGGGAGGACCTCCGCGTCCACTCCCACAGCAGCACCACTCTCTCTCTCTCTGCTCTTTTTCGGCCGCACCCCACCAGCCGACAGATGCCTATGTCGTTCCTTCGGCCAGATCTCCAGTCAGCAACTATGTTCCTCCTCCAGCTAGGTGACATAAGATAAACTCTCCTAAGACTGTGTTCTCTAAACACTAAGAGGACAGACAAGTTCCAGTCCACTATACTTTAAGAATCATTTAACGTCCACACCACTCTTCAAAGTCCTACGGCAGACGAACCTCATTCCAGAGTCATAAGTAACAATTATTAACCCAACTGACAACACTATTTCCCTTCTGAGCATATTCTCAGAAGTAATCTCTCAACTGGACTACATAATGACATCAATTCTCATAAATATTAACCAGTTTCCGGACTCACAAATTCATCAAAAATAAGACAATGAATATGTTTTCTGATCGGAAATCATTACTCCAAAGAATTTTCATAAACTTGTTATGAAAATTCAACTCCCGCTTTCCATTTTCATGTTCCAAAGAAATAAACCGGCACAAAAGTAGATATTCAAAAGGGAAGATACTCATAACAGAAACTCCAAACATTTGCTTATCTCCCAGCAAACACGTACGAAACAATGTGAACAAAATATTCCAAATTTCTTTGTGAATTATCCAGTCTAAGCTTTAGGTTAACCAAATCAGGTTTTGATAAAGTTTAAATTAAGTTCTAGGCTTGTCAAATCCTAAAAACAATTTAGCCTAACAATGACAGTATTTTTTTTCAAGTCCTCGGCTAACTACTCAAACTGTCATTCCTCAACAAAGCTTAGCCTACAGTCAGTCAGTCATACAAACACTTAGTCACCTGCTATAAAAACCCTGCACAAGAGGAATAATGTTTGTAACATTAGTTAATATTCCTCCACTACATAACAGAACACCAACCTGCTATAAGCAGCTTATCAAGGCTCTTGAGTCTTTTTCAGCCCGGACTTCGTGAGCTGTAGATCTCAAGGCTGGCTGTTGCAAGACTGACGTCAGTAGATCTCAATTCCGCAGCAAGAAGACTTAACAGCCAATGAATAAAAAGGGTTCATTCGGCCAATGATTAACAGTCTTACAACCTAGAATTAACACCCAAATAATAATAATAATAATAATGTATAATACTTATATAGCGCATTTCTTGTTACACAACTCAATGCGCTTACATCCACCATTTGCACTTATTCATCAACACTCGTTTACACAACGGGCTGCCTACCTGGGTAGTGCCGACTGAAGAGCTGCCAGCTGGCGCTTCATTCAGTCGTTTCCCGTGTCATCCAGTCAATATCGTTCACTCAGTTTCTTTACTTCCTTCATTCTTTTTTTCCATTTCTTACGCAGGGTGCATGCTGTGTGTAACGTGTCATCCATAGCACAACACACACACACACAACAACAATCATACTTAAAGCAGCAGTGAGGACACAAGCACGTCCGTCACAGGGAGCTCAGTGTTGCTTTCCTCTCCATGTCCATGCCCTGGGTGGGTTCTGTTGGGTCCATGATATGGGCAGGTGCCCTGGGTGGGTTCTGTTGGGTCCATATGGGCAGGTGCCCTGGGTGGGTTCTGTGGGGTCCATGATATGGGCAGGTGCCCTGGGTGGGTTCTGTTGGGTCCATGATATGGGCAGGTGCCCTGGGTGGGTTCTGTCGGGTCCATGATATGGGCAGGTGCCCTGGGTGGGTTCTGTGGGGTCCATGATATGGGCAGGTGCCCTGGGTGTGTTCTGTCGAGTCCATGATATGGGCAGGTGCCCTGGGTGGGTTCTGTTGGGTCCATGATATGGGCAGGTGCCCTGGGTGGGTTCTGTTGGGTCCATGATATGGGCAGGTGCCCTGGGTGGGTTCTGTGGGGTCCATGATATGGACAGGTGCCCTGGGTGTGTTCTGTCGGGTCCATGATATAGGCAGGTTCATGGAGACTGTCGTTGGATGAACGTGGCGGCGTCCTCCAGAAAGAGGGCGCACTCACTCTGGTTCTGCAACTGAGCAATTATTGTCAGTAGAAGGCTTAGCAGGTGGTGTCCTGCGTGCTTTGGATCAGAACAGTCACCACTGAACTCCATCAGTGAGTCGCCGGCAGTGCAGTGTCTTCTCTGGTCGGTTGCCTCGTGACGACCTGACGTTGAGTGTCTAGTGTGGATTGCTGATGCCGAGGAGGCTGTAGTGGAACAAGGCGGGAAGTGGCTGTGGACAGGGAGCTGTGGCGGAAAAAGGCGGGCAGTGACTGTGGACAGGGGGCTGTGGACAGGGAGCTGTGGCGGAACAAGGCGGGAAGTGGCTGTGGACAGGGAGCTGTGGCGGAAAAAGGCGGGCAGTGATTGTGGACAGGGGGCTGTGGACAGGGGGCTGTGGACAGGGAGCTGTGGCGGAAAAAGGCGGGCAGTGACTGTGGAAAGGGGGCTGTGGACAGGGGGCTGTGGACAGGGGGCTGTGGCGGAACAAGGCGGGCAGTGTCTGTGGACAGGGGGCTGTGGACAGGGGGCTGTGGACAGGGGGCTGTGGACAGGGGGCTGTGGCGGAACAAGGCGGGCAGTGTCTGTGGACAGGGGGCTGTGGACAGGGGGCTGTGGCAGAACAAGGCGGGCAGTGTCTGTGGACAGGGGGCTGTGGACAGGGGGCTGTGGCGGAACAAGTCGGGCAGTGTCTGTGGACAGGGGGCTGTGGCGGAACAAGGCGGGCAGTGTCTGTGGACAGGGGGCTGTGGACAGGGGGCTGTGGCGGAACAAGGCGGGCTGTGACTGTGGACAGGGGGCTGTGGACAGGGGCTGTGGACAGGGGGCTGTGGCGGAACAAGGCGGGCAGTGTCTGTGGACAGGGGGCTGTGGACAGGGGGCTGTGGCGGAACAAGGCGGGCAGTGTCTGTGGACAGGGGGCTGTGGACAGGGGGCTGTGGCGGAACAAGGCGGGCAGTGCTGTGGACAGGGGGCTGTGGCGGAACAAGGCGGGCAGTGACTGTGGACAGGGGGCTGTGGCGGAACAAGGCGGGCAGTGTCTGTGGACAGGGGGCTGTGGACAGGGGGCTGTGGACAGGGGGCTGTGGACAGGAGGTTGTGGCGGCACAAGGTGGGCAGTGTCTGTGGACAGGGGGCTGTGGACAGGGGGCTGTGGCGGAACAAGGCGGGCAGTGTCTGTGGACAGGGGGCTGTGGACAGGGGGCTGTGGCGGAACAAGGCGGGCAGTGTCTGTGGACAGGGGGCTGTGGACAGGGGGCTGTGGACAGGGGGCTGTGGACAGGGGGCTGTGGCGGAACAAGGCGGGCAGTGTCTGTGGACAGGGGGATGTGGACAGGTGGACAGGGGGCTGTGGACAGGGGGCTGTGGCGGAACAAGGCGGGCAGTGACTGTGGACAGGGGGCTGTGGACAGGGGGCTGTGGCGGAACAAGGCGGGCAGTGACTGTGGACAGCGGGATGGAAGGAGCAGCCTGGATGCCCCTCCATGGAGGAGGCGCATAAAATGAAATGGAAAGAAAAGAAGAAAATGGGTGGTTGGTGAGGGCGAGGAGGAACAATGTCTGTTTCGTAGCAGACTGGATGGAATGTGCAGTTTATTTTAAAACAACAAAGAAAGAAAGAAACAAACAAACAAAGAAGCTGGCTATACCACCAAGTCCTTCCCCCGCCCCACCACGACCTGCGGGGGCGGAATCGCATTCGTCATCTCGGATAAGCTGCTCCCCTATTGCTCTTTTGACTCGTCTTTTGATTTTCAGCATCTGACCTTTGAACTTGCTCACCTGAAACTGTCCCTACCTAGCGCTCCTGTCACTAACATTTTTGGGATTTATAGACCGGTACCCAGCAGAAAGAACAAATTTACGCCCAGCATGTTTGTCAACGAACTTCCAGACTTTCTTGAATTTGTAAATGACCTTCCAGGAACATTGTTATTGATCGGCGACTTCAACTTCCATTTCAATAAGCCCACAGTTGGATACACGCCCGAGGTGTTAGAAATTTTAGATACTTTCGGACTCCAGCAGTCCGTGAATGAAATGACGAACAAACAGGGTAACATAGTAGACTGGGTAGTCTACAGAGACAGTGATCATCTTCTCAAATCCTCAACCGTTGACGATAACCTAGTATCGGATCATTATGCTGTGAAGTGTGAATTAGATATCGTTAGGCCCGCCGTTCCAAAGACTTACAAGGAAGTTAGGAAAATTTCTGCTATCGATATAGAGGCTTTCAAATCTGATCTGAGCACAGCCATACCGAGCGAGCCATCGGCCTGTCAGCTGACCTCTGCCCTCCGTGCCATGCTTGATAAGCATGCTCCAGTGAGCAGGCGCTTGATCACTGATCGCTCACTGTGTCAATGGCACAACACAGTGGGTCCCGAGTTGTCGGAGGCCAAGCAGGAGAGGAGGGGGGCTGAGAGGCGATGGCGCGCCACGGGACTGACTGTGCACAGGGAAATATATCAAACTGCGAGAAATCATGTTACTGACATTGTTCATCAAGCAAAAACTTTGTTCTATTCTTCAAAGATATTGGCCTGTAATACGGCCAAGCAACTATTTAATGTCACAAATAGTCTCCTAGGCAAAGTCAGCTACTCCCCCCCCTTCCCACCATCTTCCAAACTCAAGAGCTCCCTCAAAAATTCTTAGAGTTTTTCAATGGAAAAATTGACACTATCCGTGAAAAGCTAGATTCTACTGCACCTGTACATCCTCTGAATGACAAAGTTTACTGTGGACCTCCTTTGGCTTGTTTTAGTCCTGTTAGTCAAGACTATGTCAAAAAACTTTGTTTGCGATGCAGCCCTAAATCATGTGAACTTGATGCCATTCCCACTAACTTGCTCTTTCAGTGCATTGATGATGTCCTACCCCATCTTACTCATGTTATCAATACCTCTTTGTCCTCTGGTCACGTTCCTGAAATCTTCCGGTCCGCAGTGGTACGTCCATTGATGAAGAAACCTTCATTAGATAAAAATGTTTTAAAGAATTATCGGCCTGTATCAAATTTGACATTTCTATCAAAATTATTGGAGAAGATCGTTTTGGAACAAATTCTAGAACATCTCGAAAAGAATCACCTTTTGAATCCTCATCAATCTGCTTACAGACAAGGCCATAGTTGTGAGACAGCACTCCTCCGTATAGTCAATGACCTCCTCTGCGGGCTTGACGATGGGAATGTTTCCTTATTAGCGATGTTAGACCTCTCTGCAGCATTTGACACGATCGATCATAATATTTTGTTCTCACGGCTTCAAACTTCCTTTGGATTCAAGGACACAGCTCTCGACTGGATTATCTCTTACTTGACTGGACGTACTCAGACAGTGTGTGTACAGGGAAGATACTCAGACAGTTCTCCTCTTAGGTACGGTGTGCCTCAGGGTTCTGTACTTGGGCCAGTCCTTTTTGTGCTGTATGCTAGTCCTGTGTCTGACGTCATCAGTGGTCACGCCATGTCGCATGAGAGCTTTGCTGACGATACTCAGCTTCATCAGTCGGCTCCCATTGCTGAAACTGACTCACTGATTTCTCGGATGCGGGGCTGCATTGCAGACCTGAAGGACTGGATGACAACCAACAAACTACAACTAAACGACGACAAGACGGAACTCATGTTCGTGACAAAACAGCCTAACCATCCTTCTCTGCCTTCAACTGTCACTATCAATGACTGTGCTGTCTCTGTCTCCACCTCTGTCCGCAGTCTAGGGGTCATACTTGACCAATCCCTCTCCTTTGAGAAACAGGTTTCAAATATTTGCAAGATTGCCTATTTAGAACTAAGAAGAATCAGCTCTGTACGTCACCTTCTCTCTACAGATGCTACAAAAACTCTCATTTGTGCATTTGTCTTATCTAGAATAGATTACTGCAACTCACTTTTGGCCGGCCTTCCAAAATACCTGATAGAAAGATTACAGCGAATCCAAAATCATGCAGCCCGAGTCGTCTGTAAAGCAAGAAAACATGCTCACATTTCGCCTCTCCTCCACTCTCTTCACTGGCTATCTGTCTCAAACCGTATCTCGTACAAAATCTCAACTCTCACTTTCTCTGCTCTCTTTGAAAATGGACCTTCTTATCTCTCAGATCTCCTTAAAATCTACACCCCCTCTCGACAACTACGCTCCTGTGCTGACGACCGCCTTCTGCGAATGACTCGCTTCAGGACTACTACTGGTGAAAGATCTTTCTCTTTTCAAGCTCCAGCGACGTGGAACAGACTGCCAGACTGTCTCAGACATTCAGATTCTATCTCTTCTTTCAAGTCTAAACTTAAAACCCATCTATTTTCTCATAATTAGTCAATGCTGTAGGGAGAGGGGGGGGGGGGGTACAACCTAACTCATAGCCGTCTGGGCCTTTTCAAATGTAGCGTATGTGTATGTTCTCTATTATATGTATATGTTGTATGATTGAACGTTATAGGATTAAGTTTTTGTAGTGATATTTGAAGAATAAGTGAATGTCACATTGGTAGGATTAGGATTTGTTAGTTATTGTAGTAATAGTATTTGTAGTTGGGTGTAAGGTGTATTATTGTATATGAGAAGGGTGAATGTAGTATGACTTTGTAAAGTGCTTAGAGAAATTCGTTTGATTAAGCGCTATATAAGAAATCATTATTATTATTATTATTAATATTCACTCTTAACACACGTCAACTGAATTATGCAAGTTGGAATAAATCGCTGGCTTTTTGTGATTTAATTTTCAGTCGCTGTCATTCTTGGATCTGCTTTTATCCCAGTCACCTTTGGCACCTCAGCTCTTGTGGTCGGGTTGACAGGCACCATACTGGGTGCCTTGGGGACAGTCACCGCCGGGGGCGCCAGCCTCGTCCAGATCCTTACCCTGAGGAGCAAATTGAAACCTATCCAAGAAAAATTGTCTGCCTTCCAGCGGGTGTTGACAGACGACAAGACAGGGGACTCTGAAGCGTTACAGCACTTTATCAAAGAATGGAATTTGGAAGTCGATGAGGATGGACTCCTTAACTCTATCCCTAACTCTCTCTCAGAGGCCATTGGCAAACTTTTCAGAGGTGAGGGAGGAAAACTTAAATCTGTCAGAGAGGCCATTTGTAGACCTTTCAGAGCACTATGGCAGATTATCAAAAAAAGGAAGACGATATTCAGCGTGGCAGTCAAAGTGATAGGAGTCGTTAAATCTTTCAGTGGGGCCACTTGCAAAATTGTCAGAGCCGTTTTAAAAGGGGCCAGAGTCTTCAAACCTATTGCTAGTGTGGCACGCCGTGTTCTGTCACATACGTGGAGTATTGGCCTGATCTTGTACGCCCTGGTCGACATGGCATACACGTCCGTCCAGCTTTACAAGGGAAAGGGGAGCAACACTGGGAACGCAATGAGAGAGATGGCTGACGTCCTGGACGAGTTTTCCCAGACTGGTGAATGCTCCACCAGCACCATTGAGGACATGGGTGTGCAACTTGACATGGCTGAGCAGGAATGAACGTTCACGCCTGACCCCTTATGTCCTTTCAGGAATGAACGTTCACACCTGATCCCACGAGGACTTTATGGAATAAACATTCAAACCTGGTCCCTCGCGGACTTTCAGTTTACTTCTTTAAAATTGGCTTATGTCCAAATTTTGCCATACAAATTATCACTTTAAAAAAGGAGAGAGGAGGAGTGGGGGAGAGAGAGAGAGAGAGAGAGAGAGAGAGAGAGAGAGAGAGAGAGAGGAGAGAGGAGAGAGAGAGAGAGAGAGAGAGAGAGAGAGAGAGAGAGAGAGAGAGAATTGTAACAGAAAGAAGTAATGTTTCAGACAGAGATTGTCAAACGTATCTACTTTTGCTTTACTTCAGTTTCAGTTTCATGAAGGAGGCGATAGCGTGCAGACTAGTCTGTATACACTTCACCACATTGGCCAAGCCACTAGATAATATTGCGCAGACTAAACGACTGGACGGTTATATAGATTGATAAGTCCAAAGAAAGGAC
>CM065735.1:3591527-3599027 GCA_033310375.1 Conus canariensis
GATGATCAATGCAATCTGCGTAAAGTTGAGTCAACTTCGAACATTCATCACAAATTTATATGTATATATACATATCACTAAATCTGAATTGAGAATTATCAATACATTTCAGGGTATAGTGGAGTCAAATCGGAGACATTCATCAGATATTTCGAAACTTAGACTTGATTTTTTTTCAAAGTTTGATTGATTTTTAAGTTCTTGAGAAATATGGTTCCATAGCCAATCTCCGGAATACGCCAAACTAGACTTGTATTTAGTGTGTATAATGCTGTCTTGTATTCAACATTCCCTGTTCGTTGAAAAACAGCAACTACAGCAACAACAACAACAACAACAATAGCAACAACAGCACCTTGAATTTTGTTGTAAAACTTCACGAGAGTCAGTCGGAAACCAGATCGTGCTCGAATTTCCCAATTTTCCAAGTTATTTCCCTTGACTCTAGAACCAACTGCAGGCCAGTTAGCAAACTTGAGATCTTTCAGTTTTTGTTTGTTTGTTTTGCATTTTGTTTTTCTGCTGTTTTCCCCCCTCATTTTGTGCGCATTAGACAAATAAACAAGCAACGTTCCGAACTTTACTTCCAATTTTTCAAGAGCCAACACTGTCCCCTATCCATTTTGCCCTGGAGTTCACAATAGGAGGGGTACTGTAAAACCCCCACACCGTACCTTCACGGCCCTTGTGTCTGAGGTGTGATCATTTTGGCCCCAGCTGTACACAGAGATCGGCTGAACTTCCGGGTTGATCTCTACATGAGATGTCCCCTCAGGATTTGTGCTGCAAGTCATGACGAAAGAATCACCAGCGAGGAAAAGCAACATGTGTCATTGTCATGTGAAACCCAGAGATAATGAAAGTTCCGAGTGTTCCTATCACAGTATTCAGGTAAGTCGATTCCGACATCGTCACGCCTCGCGACATGACAACAATCACGGCATCAAAACATATGGTGCAGTAGGTTGTCACTTGTGTCTGTACCACAGGATGTGCTGGGCAGGCAGGATTCACAGGTGGTCAGCTAACATAAGCTTAATGAGAAAAAAGATGACTTTGTGAGAAATAAAAAGAAGAAAAAGAAAGTGTGTTTCTGTCTGCATGGTCTGCACATGGGGATAACACGATCAGGTAAGCACAGGGAGAGAATACGACCAGAACTTTCCCTGAGTGTGGAGTAGGGCTGGTGAGTACAGACAGAAAAACACAGCACGAATCTGGCAGCGCAAAGTCCACCTGCAATTCAAACCTGCAAACTTCTCAGTCACTCTCTTTCCTTCCTGGCATTCAGAGAAATCGGGAGTCTGAAGAAGATTCTGGAGGGTTTGAAAGTGGGCTGACTGCAAGCGGAAATGGAAGCAACTACAACAACCACAACAACACAACAACCACAACAACACAACAACCACAACAACACAACAACCACAACACAACAACCACAACACAACAACCACAACAACCGAGTTACAGGGCGGCCTACGAAGGAACAATTTGAAAAGGCAAACACGATGCGTTTCGACATCTTGTGTCTTCTTCAGGCAGGACGATTCACGTTGAAGACAATGAAACGAATGAACAGACAGTCATTTATTTCTTCGATTTGGCTGCAAATTTTGGTCTTAGGTGAGCGACTTCATCTACGGAATGGAACCGACATTCAATGGGAGACAGTGCTGGTTATTATTGTTACTATTCTTTTTTTTCTCTCCACTAACACAGAAAGTCTCTTCCGATTTATTTTTTCATTTCATCATACAGTGTTGAGGGGGACTCTGGAGGTCCTTTTCAAGACTGAAGACCAGAAGTTCATGCTGCTCTCCCAGAGCTTCTATCCCCCTAGTCACCCCGCCTTCATGTTACCTGTAACGTGGGGCTAAGACATGCATCTTCTATCCTCCTAGTCACCCCGCCTTCATATTACCTGTAACGTGGGGCTAAGACATGCATCTTCTATCTCCCTAGTCACCCCGCCTTCATATTACCTGTAACGTGGGGGCTAAGACATCTTCTATCTCCCTAGTCACCCCGCCTTCATATTACCTGTAACGTGGGGCTAAGACATGCATCTTCTATCTCCCTAGTCACCCCGCCTTCATGTTACCTGTAACGTGGGTCTAAGACATGCATCTTCTATCCCCCTAGTCACCCCGCCTTCATATTACCTGTAACGTGGGGCTAAGACATGCAGCTTCTAGCTCCCTAGTCACCCCGCCTTCATGTTACCTGTAACGTGGGTCTAAGACATGCATCGTCTATCCCCCTAGTCACCCCGCCTTCATATTACCTGTAACGTGGGGCTAAGACATGCATCGTCTATCTCCCTAGTCACCCCGCCTTCATGTTACCTGTAACGTGGGTCTAAGACATGCAGCTTCTAGCTCCCTAGTCACCCCGCCTTCATATTACCTGTAACGTGGGGCTAAGACATGCAGCTTCTGTCTCCCTAGTCACCCCGCCTTCATATTACCTGTAACGTGGGACTAAGTCATACGTCTGTTTCTCCTGCCATTCCACAGGTGAAGGACGGAGAGGGGGGTGGGGGGGAGGGGGGGGGGGAGGTGAGAGGAACTCTTGTCACAAGGGCGTGAGGGACCAAAGGGCCACAACTGATGCTGACGTCGACCACAAAGGACAAGACAGGAGAGCAAGGCTGGAAAAACCGTAACGACCTTAGTCTCTTGCTATAATCATTTTTTCCCATGTTCTTGTTATTGTGGTTGTGGTTTGTTGTTGTTGTTCTTTTCTTTTTCTTCTTCTTTGATCAGAGAGAATGGGAGATCAAATTCGGTTGATTAAAACATGTTAAAAGAGAATGTTTTGTGTGCATGCGAGTGAAATGATTTTGACAATTTGCACACAAACAAAGAATCAAAAATACAAAATAACTGTATTATGATTTTTTAAAAAGAAGAAATACTACAGGCCATTCTTCGCGCAACACATACGACCTGAACCCGCCTGAGAGGTCAAAGGTGATACCAGAAAGCTAAGGTGACCTGCAGCAGCTCACAGCGGTGCCAGAGCGGCGGGTCGTCAGTCAGGATGTGTGTCCTCACGGCCCAATTGGAACGACTTAATTAAAGAAGAAGAAAAAAGACAGTAAATGAATAAACAACAGACCAGAAGGGCAGACAACCAATGCCTGACACCCACTGTCCAGGGTTTTGACCAGTTAGCAAACCTCTCTCTCTCTCTCTCTCTCTCTCTCTCTCTCTCTCTCTCCTCCATCCATCACATATAAGGACAGAAAACACATGGTGCATGATCGGTGATGGAAATCTCTATACCCAACAGGAAGAACGACAAATCCCAATTCTTCATCCGTCCAGCAGGTGAGACAACTCATCACACTGATACGAATCGTGTCCGGGAGAAGAAAGCACCTCCAAGACCAGTCGGCAGATCTAATACAGGTGTGGGGCCACGATAACGAACGCCGCACAGTGCACCACGCTATACACACAACGAGCAACATTCTATACACACACACCAAGCAACATTCTATACACACACCAAGCAACATTCTATACACGCAACAGACAACATTCTATACACGCAACAGACAACATTCTATACACACACACCAAGCAACATTCTATATACACAAGGAGCAACATTATATACACACAACAAGCAACATTCTATACAAACAACAAGCAACATTCTATACACACAACAAGCAACATTCTATACACACAACAAGCAACATTCTATACACTCAACGATCAACATTCTATACACACAACGAGCAACATTCTATACACACAGCAAGCAAAATTCTATGCACACAGCAAGCAAGATTCTGTACGCACAACGAGCAACATTCTATACACACAGCAAGCAACTTTCTATACACACAACAAGCAAGACTCTACACTCAACGATCAACATTCTATACACACAACGAGCTACATTCTATACACACAACGAGCAGCACTCTATGCACACAACAAGCAGCATTCTATGCACATAATGAGCAGTTGGGGTGGCTCAATTTGCGGAGTCTGCACATAATGTCAAGCAAGCACTGAATCAAATGGAACACAGACATATGGAGGGAGACAAGCATAAGCCAATGTTCTTCCTGTTATCAATACTTGATGTCGGAAGTTGTTGGCCTTTGTAGGCTGAACATCCATGTAATTAGAGCAGTTAGATTTGTGTTGAAGAGCTGAAACCATAATAAATTGTATGTCACGGTCGCTAAGCCGGACGGCCCTACCACCCTTACCCACGCCTATCACACACTAGGTCAGACAACACAGCACACTAACACAGTTTTACAATCACGCACGCTTCTTTATTTCACACACACTCCATGGCGCCACCACTCACGCACATCCACAACTGCACACAAGTATCCTAATTCCCGCTGACTCACCCTACTCTACGATAATGACCCGGAAGACCCTAACCTAACCTAAAACACCACTTGCGGTATATCACTGTGACCTGGGGACACAGCGATAGCCCGCACACGTGGTGACTAACTACTAGGGACAAGGATTTACCAAAGGGACTCTAATCTCTTAACTACTGCTACCACCCACACCTCTCCACAGGACTCACCCTTCTCTTTTAACCCGGGACCACTACTGCACTGATCGCTGCGTCCCTAAGGGAGGCAACGACCAGTACCCTACACTGTGCTGGCCACTACGTCCTGAAAGGAGGCAGTAGCTAACACCCCTAACCCTACTGCCTAACGCTACACCCCTTCTACCACAAACATGGGACAACCCATCCCGGCCCGGAAAGCTCCAGTCCTCGGCGCTGTACGTGGCCCCTCACAGGCTGACACCTCCCCGGAAGACTCTGCACCCCGGCGCTGACCGTGGCTCCTCCGCGGGCCGACACCCTCCCCGAAGACTCTGCACCCCGGCGCTGACCCTGGCTTCCCGCAGTCTGACTTCTCCCCCCGATGGGCACGACCCCCAACGCACACACACACCAGACGCCCTCTCGACGAGTCTGGGGCTCGAAGGACGCCCTCCTCTGAAGGCCCCGTCGGACACTGAGGGCGAGGGAAAAAAGCCTGGTGCAGGGCCCTCTCACAGGACGCCTGAACAGGGACGAGGAACCAGTGCCGGAGAACTCCCGGAAGAGCACCGGTAGCCGGAGGAGAGCTGCCCCACAGAAGGCAGACGGCCTGGGTGGTCTCCCTCTCCCGGGAAACAACAGGCACTGGAAAGCGCCGCTCACCTGCCAGCACGCGGCAGTAGACTGCGGTGATCTGGCCCCAGCCTCAGGACGGAACAGGATACCTGCTGACACAACTGTAGGCCACTACTGTAATGTTGCTACTACCCGAGTCATCAAGGCACACAGGCTACTTGGTAAAGCTTTAACTCTCCATCTCCCTTGCCTACTTCCCACTCGGGCATGAGAGTGACCCCTTGAATTTCGAACACATCCCCCAACCCATTACTCACTTTGGGGCTATCAGACCCATTTCCTGCCAACCCTTACAACAGCGGTAAAACAATATTCTCCCTGAGCCCATCCACGCTATTACATATGAAATTATGAATCACACCCAATTCTCGGAGAAATAAACCAATCTAAGCGATCCAACACGGACTCCATGGGCCCCCTTAGGACATACTAAATAATCTAGGAAATGGCCAATTTCACAAGGAAATGTCTCCACACAATAACCAGTAGTAATACACATCTCTCAGAGAAAAACAAACAAAAAAAAACTTATAATTTTTAGCGGTTCACAGTTCCAGCATGTTCACACAAGAGAATCGGCTCGCAGCCACAATCCTTCACATTATTACCCTTCTTTGCACTGTCAATTATAATCATATATCAAAACCAACATGATTTGTTCGCCAAAATTTCCATCCAGCACCTCACTCTCATGTCATCTCTTGTCAGATAACCCAGTGGTTAATCCTTGTTATGCCAACACAACCACACTTCATACAATATTACATGCTGCACATCATCCGTTTTTATCCTATCAACTGCTAAGCTACTCGCCTTAAACTTTACCTTTCCCTTCTTTCTGCTTACTAAAATTCATAACTGGGTTGCTTCCCCACAACCTAAGATATCTTTCTCCAACCCCGTTCTGTCACAAACACATACATCCCTGCATGTGTGACGACTGTCACTTGTATTACAAAAACTTCTACCCTATGGACTCACTGTCCTGTACCAAATGCGTACGTCACAGATACAGTCCGCACGCGTACGAGACCCGCGTCGAGAACCCTAACTCGTAACGAAAGTGACAAGACACCAATATAAGTTGAATAGTCACGACCGTACTCCAGTATAAACCACTCGACCACAAATTGGCCTTAGCCCTACTACACAGTTAACCGATTCCAATGCTGTGCAGGTCAACTCCGGAATCGTTAATCAATTTCAACGAACTCCTATTTACAATTGAGATTGAGCACAATCATCAAACCCCTCTATGATTCACGCAGACACATCTGCACCTGACTCATATTATGATCCTCAACCAAATGCAACCTCGTACTACCCTCTTATTGAACCCACTGACATTAACATGAACTAACCACAAACAATATCTACATCACCGTCCATCAATGGTCATTATATTGAACCCACATTGTCTAGCCAAACTGTCCTGAGAAAATCGAACTCAGGAACCACTATGTACATTACTTACAAAAATATACAGGAAAGAGGTGACAACTCAAACCGGCTGACAACAAATTTCAATCGCGGAACCAAGACATCATACCAGACAACCAGTATACGCAACGAACATAATACAACGAATCGCAACATGAGACAACTATAGTACAACTCGCCATAATACAAGACAACACGACGAACTACAACACAACGAACCTAACAGATCACCAACCTGGATATACAGACGATCAACCACACCAGTTCTGCAACTGGCTGACAGTGGCTGCCAACAAGGACGACACCGACTCAGCACAGGCCAAGGGCACCCAAACCCGACGAGGACCTGGCACTAACTATGACTCGAAGTCACTCTTCAAAACTAACGGCGCTGCCGCCGCACCTACAAGGAGTACGTCCACTCCGACGAACACCAGGGACCGAAGTGAAGCTACCCCAACGCATTCCGCCCTGGTCGGAATCAAGCGAACTCTACTCATCACACAAAACAACGATTGGTCAGAGAAGTGTATCCCTCCGCAGAGCTGACACACCTGACCAACGGACTAGTTGTTGCTCGTGCAACAACACGACAATTTACCACAACAACTCACAGACTTGACAACACCAACAACAGCCGATATCCTGCACCGCCTTCTCTGGTATAGAACCAAAGTAACAAAAGGGTAACAATCGGGAACGAAACCAACCTCCGCTCCCATCCCTTCAACAAGTGAAGACCGGAAAGTAAGAATATTGCATGTCCTACCTCCCCAGCCCCCCTACCTAGCCTACCCTTTCTACCTAACCCCGAGAAACTTAGCCTAACCCCAGCTAACTAAACCCCAGTCTTACCCCGCGCGCACGCACACACACACACACACA
>CM065735.1:3604027-3659027 GCA_033310375.1 Conus canariensis
ACCTACGTTGCTTACAATCTGACAGCTTTTCAGGAGTTAGGTGAGTCCCCACTTTCTATTCCATTGTCTAAACTGGATGAAGGAACTGGTTTCGAGGAGACCTTGAGGAAGCACAAAGCTTCTTGGCACAAATCCGGTCGTGCAAAAATAAGCAACACTGTTTAAAACAGGAAAAGACAGCTAGCAAGTGATAAACCCAGTCCTCTGAAAACACGGAAACTTGCAGATAAATCTAGCTGTGAGACAGATGAGATGGGCAAAGGACCAACATGCTTTTTCTGCAATGGATCTCTGGGGCAGCAGGGCTTCATCGAGCTCTTACTTTGCCCCTGGATGATAAAGTTTGTGCACATGCTCAGCAACTGAACGATCAAGAGCTACTCAGAAAACTTGCTGTCAAAGACATGGTGGCAATGGATTTTCATTATCACATCAAATGCCTGTCTGCCTTCTACAGACGTGTACCAGCAAACCAGGCTCAAGAATCAGAAGAAACAATAAATAGATCAACAGCGCATGCTATTGCACTTGCTAAGGTTCTGGCTTATATTGAAAACTTCCAAGATAATCCCCAAACAGCCCCTGTCTTTGACATAACATTCCTGCTTCGTCTATATACTTCTCATCAAATAGACAGACAGCTTAGACCAAGAAAATCGAAGGCCCTTCCAGCATTTCATGCCTTTACTGGATGTGACACAGTGTCTTTTTTCAGCAGCAGGGGCAAGACAACAGCGTGCAATACAGGGACTATCTTTCCTGAAGTGACAGACTCCTTCCTGGCCATCATGGACAGACCATGTTCACTGACAGATGCTTTGTTGGAAACCTTCGAAAGGTTTTTGTACTCAGGTACGAACGTACGAGTGCACTCCATAAAGTTGACCAGGCTAGGAAGAAACTGTTTGCTCAGCAAGGAAGGCTTCTTGAGAACATTCCTCCAACTTCAGCAGCTCTTAGACAACATCTTCTCCGTGCGAGCTATCTACCAAGCTGGACATGTCTGGGGTCAGTGTCTAGCAAAACAACCTGTGCTCCCATCTCCTGCAGATTGGGGTTGGAAAAAAGAGGGGCAAATGTGGCAGCCCGTGTGGACAACTCTTCAGCAGGCACAGGATTCATGTCGTGAACTGGTTCACTGTGGATGCAAGCAAGGCTGCAAAAGACGTTGCAAATGTGCGAAGGCCAACCTGCAATGTACCGCCCTCTGCGCATGTGGTGGAGACTGCTACCAGGACAAGTGAGCTGATTTGAATGTGACGTGAGGCAAAGCAAACGTTTTTCTTTAGAAGAAAAATGTGTGTGTGTCTGAATCTGATTTATGTCATTTGCTTGACACTGACATTCACAAACTGTTTCCCTTTAATGTTCATCGGAATATATGGTGATTTAGAGTTATATGATATATTTAACAAACCACATAGTATATTGATAGCGAATGAGTCCTAAATAGGTCAAATCTTGCCATATAAAAAGGCAACTCAACAGTCTGTCAACTTAGGCAATAAGTATAGAGACAATCAAGTACTTGAAACCCCATCTTTCCCTTCAAGAAGCAGCTGGATTGGTCAAATCTGATACCAAAACATGTAAAGACAAGCCATTTAGTAGTCAAAAATACTTGACCTACTTGTTTTTTAAATGACAAAATGCTTTTCATTTTCAAAAATAAGTTTACATCATTTTTCTGCTATAAAGGTAATCACTGTTAGTTATGAACTTTGCAAACTACGTGGAGCCAAAAATAAAACACACCAAAACCCTGTAAAAATGGAAATAATAAGATTTTAAGGACTTTTACCTACTTTTAAATGACCTACTTTATTAGAGTCTTACAAGTTAGCTTCAATATAGACTTGTCTTCATATGTCTCATCAAATACATACTCAGGGTTATTCTGAAGCAGTTTTTTGTTGCAAGAATACATTGTTTTGTGCAAAAACCGAAAATGAAAGAACATGACACACTGACCTAATTAAATGAATGACCACGCCCTCCAGAGGTCACGCCCATTGTGTTTCCCTCTCTAATATCAATCAGAAAGGGTCTAGGTACCCACATACCAAATGGCATGCTTCTACTATGAAGTGCACGATTCACTGATATTTACTACCTTGACTGCCCCACTGCCCAAATTCACTGTTTGACAGCTAGTTAGTGTAGAACGAGTTCATGTGAACAATTTATGACGTTGCTGACCAGTGGTCAGTGTCACTGACCAGTGGTCATTTTTACCCAATTTCACTGTTTCACTGCAAGTTAGTGTAGAGCGAGTTCATGTGAACAATTCATGACGCTGCTGACTAGTGGTCAGTGTCATTATCCAGTGGTCATTTTGGCAAAAATTTACTGTTTTACAGCTAAGTAGTGTGGAATGAGTCCATGTGAACAATTCATGATGTTGCTGACTAGTGGTCAGTGTCATTGCCCAGTGGTCATTTTTGCCTCATTTGACTGTTTGACTGCTAATTTCTGCGGTAAACCTTGTGTGTGTGTGTGTGGTGTGTGTGTGTGTGTGTGTGTGTGTGTGTGTGTGTGTGTGTGTGTGTGTGGGCAGTCGATACCAATGAGGTTAGATTTCACCTATCCCCCCCCCTCCCCCCCCCCCCCCCCCCCCGCCACACACTTCCAGAAGATGATCCCTACATCCCCACAGAGTCGTCCTTGAACCGAAAGGCGAGAAAACAAAAGGCAAGGGCGCTGCAGGGAGTGCACACACCGAGAAAGGAAGAACAGAATGGGGAAGATAGGGGAAGGGGGAAGGGGGGGGGGGGGAGGGGCGGAACGGGGGGAAAAAGTGAATTCTAAGTAGTCTCACCAGTAGCCTCTTCTCCTAAAAAGACATCCCTGTAGAGAGAGAGAGAGAGAGAGAGAGAAAAAAGTGGGGTCTACAAGGAAGTCATGAGGAAAGACCAAAAGCAAGACAACAAATGCATCGATGTGTGCGTTCGCGCGCGGGGATGTGTAAATGAGTTAGAGTACGTGCTTGTGCGCCCGCAGAGTGTGGGAGGGGGTGAGGCTCTGAATGAATCTCCACACAACTGGTTAAACTATTTTGAATTGACTAATGTCATTTGAATATAAATCTATTACGGAGTGACATATGTGCTTCGAATATTGTACAAATGGACATCGAAGCATACGTTTTTTTTTGTTTTTTTTTAAATGCTCACACACATTTTTTCCAGTTAATATTATGTGATTAAATTGATTAAGTGCTGTTTTTCTAATGTTCCGGTCAGTAATACCAACTATCATTTTTAAGACGTCGAGCTTCACATGAACGTCAAGATTAATAAGAATATAATTCTCAACCTTTCTCCAATATGCTAAGACAGAAGGGCACTCTCAAAGAAAAAATGACTTATCACGTCAACAATATCTCTGCAATATGAACATTTGTTGTCATCTATTACTTTCCTCTTATACAGCATGATGTTAGTCGGATAAATATTATGCAAGCTGTTCCAGTGTAAAAGACAAAGCCTTGTTTCTTTTGTTGCACATATAGCAAAATTCCATATTTGTGGTGTGATGTCAAAGTCAAATACTCTCTTCCAAAAACCTACCGCACAAGGCTGACTATACCTATTTATCTGCTAGTTGTTTTCGAAACTCTCTAACGGTTGATAAACGTTTGCCACAAAACACAAGAGAGCTGAAGTGAGTACTATTATCAGATAACTGTAGATCCAAATAATGCTGAACACGTATAAAACTGTTTATAGCATTGCAAACAACATTATATTCTAAGATACGACAGGATGAATTTCCCACTATATCAATTATTTCATCAAAAGATTTCAGCGCATAGTTGTTTGTCAACATATCGCCTACGCTTAGTATGTTTTCATGAATCCAGTGTTTAAAAAACAAGACGTTTCCTTGATACTTTATCGCACTATTGTTCCAATTCACATGAGACACAGGCAACTCTAAATGGTTGTTGTTATTTAACCAAGCACGTAAAATCAAGTTCCAAAAATGTGATTTGATAAGTTGAAATCCCTTAAAGTGTGTACTTTTTACTGTTGCATAAAAACATACACACTTTTCTCCAAATGCAGAAAATATGTTTCTGGCTACTAGCCACCATTTAGTTTTATTTGTGGCGTTATCTGTGTCGTTGTTTCAGCAGCCCATTGTAGCAAACATGCAGTTTGAAATTCTTTTAAATCTATCATTTTAATCCTTCCCTTTTCTGTTTGGGTACACAGTACAATTCTGTTAACTTTTCCAAATGCTTTTTTGTTGCAGTCTTTTTTTTCCACCACAAAAATCTATATAGTAATCTATTCACTTCATCAATTACGTGATCTGGTACCACTATTACTTGCATAATGTAGACCCACTGTGCGATCAAGAAAGTTTTTACAATACTCACCTTTCCCATAATACTCAAATTTCTTTTTTCCCACATTGCAATCAGACGTCTACAGTTGTCAGTTCTACCCGCGCAGTTCTCCTTTAGTTCAGATGCACAAGTACTATTGCTGAAATACACACCCAAAATGTTTATTTTATTTTTAAATGTAAAACCCTGAAGATTGTGTTTATTGTTTATTTTACTTCCCAGCCACATTGCTTCAGATTTATTTCTGTTTATTGTCAGACCTGATATAAAGGAAAACCTGTCAAATATTTCAAGGGCTAATCGCATATCGTCTTCGTCAGCTAAAAACAATGTGATGTCATCAGCGTACAAGGCTATTAATAATGTACAAATATCATCAGCTTTACCTCTACACTTTAACTTAATGCCCTTAATCTGAGAAGATTGCCATAGTTTGATTGCCAACAGTTCAAGGGCTAGAACAAAGGCTAATGGAGAAAATGGGCAACCTTGCCTGATTCCCGATTCCGTATTAAAAGGCTCGGAAATCCATCCACAGTAGTTCATACTGCTTACTGAGTTGGTTGCCAATACTGATACCCAATTCATGATGCGCTCCACGAAACCATACAATTCAAAGGAATTCAACATGAATTCTTTGGAAATACAATCAAAAGCATGAAAATAATCGATAGTTAATAAGTAAGCCTGGTCTATTGTCTTGAGGCAGTTGATCTGTGACATCATCAATCAAACGAAGCAATGTAGATACTCGTCTTCCTTTTACATATCCAACTTGATCATAGCATATCAGATTATCTATGACACTACCCAATCGCCGTGCCAGACTTTTAGCTAGGAGTTTATAGTCCACATTAGTTAAAGGTATTGGTCGCCAGTTATTTAGATCATTCCTTGATAAACTTTTTCCTTTATGTATAAGTGTTATAACGGCCTTACGCTGAGAAGAGGACATGTTACCTGTTTCAAATGCAACGTTAAAAGACGCCATTACATTCTTACTGATACGACTCCAGAACACTTTGTAGAACTCGGCTGTTAGTCCATCACTGCCAGGACTAGAACCATTTTTCATTTCTTTCAGAGCACTTCTAATTTCTTGCTCTAAAAGATTACTACCACGATATTCTCTATCGTTATTACATAAAGAAGGTACAACCACACCACGCAAGAACGCTTGCGTTCTTTGTAACATATTATCACTATTTATGTTTTTCTTATATAAATTCTTAAAATAATCCCTCGGTGCAGCTAGAATGTTTTTCTGTCCCGTAACCTCAACCCCATCTGCATTTTTTACACTTTCCATAATTTTCGAGTTAGCACGAGCTTTCTCTAAACCAAGAAAAAATGTAGTGTTCTTTTCGCCCTGCTCTATCCACTGTGCACGGGCACGTACCTGTGCCGCACGGGTTTTGTTTCTTTCTTCTAATTCTACCTTTCTTCTAGTTTCACGTGCTCTCTTTTCCGCAGTGTTTCACTGCAATCTGGGTCAATGCTGAGAGCAGTATCTAATGTGTTCAAATCAGCGTGAAGGTGTGCTATTTTATTTCTAGTTGACAATGCTTTCTCTTTTGAAAACTTGATGGTACATTCTTTGATTTTAACTTTTAATATTTCCCAAGTTACCTGATCGTCTTCTTCAGGGTCCTTTTCAAAATCGTCTAAAACGTTGTTCAAATAATTAACATAGTTTATATCAGAAAGTAACGAGCTATTAAATTTCCAGTACCCTTGACCATGTTCAGTATCTACAAACATAACAGACATGAAGCATCCTCTGTGATCGGAGAAAAGACACATTCTGAATCGTACTTTGCACTACTTTTTCAAAGATGGATGAGTTGGTCAACATGTAATCTATTCTAGCAATAAATGGGCTTCTTCTTGACCAGCTAAATTCCTTCTCTTCATTATGAAATAATCTCCATGTGTCGTGTAAATCACATTCACTAAGCATCCTATTGAATCTCTGTACAATATGCTGATCATGATACTCACCACTTACTACATCATACATATCTAAGACAGCGTTAAAATCACCACACACGTCAATATTACTGACATTGACATTTTTAATAACATCCTCTGGTTTATCAAAAATACATGTTTTTCTCGTAAAATATTAGGGGCATAAACATTAACCACAATCAACTGCTTGTCCCCTGAAATCACTTTCAAGGCCAAAATTCTTTCAGATGCATACACAAGCTCAGTCTCCACAGGCAAGCCTTTTTTAAAAATGAATATAACCAACCCACCGCTGTGTGTACTTTTGTCAGTAAAAGTCAGCTTCCCACCCCATTCTTTTTGCCATTTTTCATTCACATTTTCAGTGATATATATCTTTCCTGTAAACAGATCACGTCATACCCACTACTTTTCAAAAACTTATAAACACATATTCTTTTGTTATTAGACCTTATCCCTCTCACATTCAAAGAAAAAACATTAAGAGAAGATAAAGCCATTTTAGGGAGGTAATCAAAGGAAAGTCCACGAGATGCGCTGAAAACCGTTCAAACATTCATCACCCATGCCCATCCCTTGTCACTGTCTGTCTGTGACTGAACGAGCAGTGGAAAGCTTGGCAGTTTTTTCACGTTTGTCAGAATGACTGGGAGAATCCCTCTCTGTTGAACGTGGTCGTTTCGGAGTTTGCGATCGAGAACATGTTGCAAAATCCAGTTTAAACTGACGTGTCAAAACGGATCTTTTCCTTATCCACATCTTTTCCCTCTTGGATGGTCTACCACTCCTCTTCTTTTTTCCCTGTTCCCCATGACGGCCGGAATTAAAGTCTGACTGACAGTCCTCCACCACATCAGTCTTTCCTTCTTTCTCACTCTTTTTCTGACCTGTCCCTTTCTCGTTGTCAGTCGCATCACAGTCAGGTCAGTGTCATTGTCAGAAAGGGGTGAGTCAGTGTCAGATGTGTGTCCAAACCTTGTAACCAGTGGCAGAGGGTCCCAAACGGACATCACTGTCGGTTCCTCACTCGCTTTCTGAATCTCACAGACGGGATCCCCTTGCCGATGACCGGGTAGATGACAGGCTCTGCAGGTAACCACAGTTTCCGGACACTCCCTGGCCCAGTGACCCAGTTTCAGGCAACGATTACACTTTGTTACCCTAGTATCTCTTTTGGGCTGTTCCTTGTGATACAGGCTAGCCATAAATCCTGCAACCTTCACAGATCTATCAAGTTGTTTGTCTGGAATATTTATGAAAATAAATCGCCTTCCAGTGTAGAATCGCGTCAATTTTCCATCTCTATTCCTCATTTTCTCCAGAATCAAGGGAGAGCGTAAGACAGGTCCCAGCCTGACAAGAGCTGACTCGATGTCCGCCCCGTCGCAAGAGAGAGGGATATTAGAAATCCACACCTTTGTAACGGAATGTTCAGTGTCGTCCTGTCCTCTGAGTATGAAAGGATTTTTGTCATACAAACGAAGCCCAACAGCACGAAGTGACAAACCCTCAATTAGCAACTTGCTGCGTGCAGCCCTCGTCGATGGGTAAAGTCTCCACAGTCCCAAAATTTCTTGAGCACCCACCATACTTTCTCTACCACAAATGTCGAGCGCTTGAAAAGATCGCTCGTGTTCATTTTCAAAAGAGAGTGGTAAGTCTCTCTTCAACAAGAACACGGGTTCAACGTGAGAGTCCGCCATTTTGAAAATACAAGATTCAATGTTGAAAAAGAAAATAAATAAAAAATACCACAAATATAGCGAAAATCCATCCAGCCAAGATACACAGAAATTCAACAAACCTTTATCACCTAAAATCTATCCCACAGAAACACATCCTATAGAAGCAGCGCAGAAAAAAAGCTGAACGGTAGCACACGAAGAAAAAAGCGGCTGTCCACTTCGAAGCCTCGCTCTCGAATCAGTCGTATTACTCTAATTAGCAGTCAAACAGTCAAATTGGGCCAAAATGACCACTTGTCAATGACACTGACCACTGGTCAACCACATCGTAAATTGTTAACATGAACTCGTACACTAAATAACAGTCAAACAGTGACATTGGGTAATGACCACTGGTCAATGACAATGACCGCTGGTCAGCAACGTCCAATTATGTTCAAATGAAGTCGTTCTACACTAATTAGCAGCCAAACTATGAAATTAGGCCAAAATGACCATTGGTCAAGGACACTGACCACTGGTCAGCAACGTCATAAATTGTTCACATGAACTCGTTCTTCACTAACTGGCTGTCAAACAGTGAAATTAGGCAAAAATTACCACTGGTCAAGGACACTGGCCATTGGTCAGCAACGTCATAAATTGTTCACCTGAACTCGTTCTACACTCACTAGCTGTCAAACAGTGAATTTGGGCCAAAATGACCACTGGTCAATGATACTGACCACTGGTCAGAAACGTCATAAATTGTTCACATAAACTCGTTCTACACTAATAGGCCAAATGACCATCGATCAGTGACCCTGGATAGTAATAATATTAAGAAAGAGGACATAATTTCACACAGGGATCATTTCACTAGATAGTTGCAACGCAAAGCTACTAACTTCTGAAACGTTACTATTACTACCATCTTCTGAAATCACTACCATAATTTTCATAAGTTAGTAGTATTACTACTAACTTATGAAAATTATAGTAGTGTTTTCAGAAGATAGTAGTAATAGTAACGTTTCAGAAGATAGTCGCCTGACATACGTTTACTTCCATAATGTATTTCGGTGTCAATTAGGCCCGAGAGGTACAGACACCTGCAATGTTGGTCAGAAAATTTGAGCTATGCTCTCAAAGTGGATGAAGTTCGTCTGTATGGTTCCAACTCTGGATAGAAGCCAGTCTTGTGCCAAAATATTCCTCACATATCAATGACACGTATAGGAATCAAATTCAAGCCCCCCCCCCCCCCCCCCCCAACCAGGAATCTGCTACATTAACCACTTTGACACGTCGACTGGTACAATTCATTCTTAATATTTTAATAATTGAATCGCTGATTGAAATGTTATGCAAGCGTTACCATGAATATTAATCATCATTTTGTTACTAACAACGGACATTAAATGCAGTTTCCATCGAACCGAGAAGTAGATATAACAATGCGTCTTATTAAGTTCAGATGAAAGACAGGCCACATACAGATATATCTTGGTGAATATAGCAATGTTAGAGTATGTATTGATATATCTTGGTGAATAGAGCAATGTTAGAGTATGTACAGATATATCTTGGTGAATAGAGCAATGTTAGAGTATGTACAGATATATCTTGGTGAATAGAGCAATGCTAGAGTATGTACAGATATATCTTGGTGAAGAGAGCAATGGTAGAGTATGTACAGATATATCTTGGTGAATATAGCAATGTTAGAGTATGTACAGATTTATCTTGGTGAATAGAGCAATGGTAGAGTATGTACAGATATATCTTGGTGAATAGAGCACTGTTAGAGTATGTACAGATATATTTTGGTGAAGAGAGCAATGGTAGAGTATGTACAGATATATCTTGGCGGAATCGCATTCGTCATCTCGGATAAGCTGCTCCCCTATTGCTCTTTTGACTTGTCTTTTGATTTTCAGCATCGGACCTTTGAACTTGTTCACCTGAAACTGTCCCTACCTAGCGCTCCTGTCACTAACATTTTTGGGATTTGTAGACCGGTACCCAGCAGAAAGAACAAATTTACGCCCAGCATGTTTGTCAACGAACTTCCAGACTTTCTTGAATTTGTAAATGACCTTCCAGGAACATTGTTATTGATCGGCGACTTCAACTTCCATTTCAATAAGCCCACAGTTGGATACACGCCCGAGGTGTTAGAAATTTTAGATACTTTCGGGCTCCAGCAGTCCGTGAATGAAATGACGAACAAACAGGGTAACATAGTAGACTGGGTAGTCTACAGAGACAGTGATCATCTTCTCAAATCCTCAACCGTTGACGATAACCTAGCATCGGATCATTATGCTGTGAAGTGTGAATTAGATATCGTTAGGCCCGCCGTTCCAAAGACTTACAAGGAAGTTAGGAAAATTTCTGCTATCGATATAGAGGCTTTCAAATCTGATCTGAGCACGGCCATACCGAGCGAGCCATCGGCCTGTCAGCTGACCTCTGCCCTCCGTGCCATGCTTGATAAGCATGCTCCAGTGAGCAGGCGCTTGATCACTGATCGCTCACTGTGTCAATGGCACAACACAGTGGGTCCCGAGTTGTCCGAGGCCAAGCAGGAGAGGAGGGGGGCTGAGAGGCGATGGCGCGCCACGGGACTGACTGTGCACAGGGAAATATATCAAACTGCGAGAAATCATGTTACTGACATTGTTCATCAAGCAAAAACTTTGTTCTATTCTTCAAAGATATTGGCCTGTAATACGGCCAAGCAACTATTTAATGTCACAAATAGTCTCCTAGGCAAAGTCAGCTACTCCCCCCTTCCCACCATCTTCCAAACTCAAGAGCTCCCTCAGAAATTCTTAGAGTTTTTCAATGGAAAAATTGACACTATCCGTGAAAAGCTAGATTCTACTGCACCTGTACATCCTCTGAATGACAAAGTTTACTGTGGACCTCCTTTGGCTTGTTTTAGTCCTGTTAGTCAAGACTATGTCAAAAAACTTTGTTTGCGATGCAGCCCTAAATCATGTGAACTTGATGCCATTCCCACTAACTTGCTCTTTCAGTGCATTGATGATGTCCTACCCCATCTTACTCATGTTATCAATACCTCTTTGTCCTCTGGTCACGTTCCTGAAATCTTCCGGTCCGCAGTGGTACATCCATTGATGAAGAAACCTTCATTAGATAAAAATGTTTTAAAGAATTATCGGCCTGTATCAAATTTGTCATTTCTATCAAAATTATTGGAGAAGATCGTTTTGGAACAAATTCTGGAACATCTCGAAAAGAATCACCTTTTGAATCCTCATCAATCTGCTTACAGACAAGGCCATAGTTGTGAGACAGCACTCCTCTGTATAGTCAATGACCTCCTCTGCGGGCTTGACGATGGGAATGTTTCCTTATTAGCGATGTTAGACCTCTCTGCAGCATTTGACACGATCGATCATAATATTTTGTTCTCACGGCTTCAAACTTCCTTTGGATTCAAAGACACAGCTCTCGACTGGATTATCTCTTACTTGACTGGACGTACTCAGACAGTGTGTGTACAGGGAAGATACTCAGACAGTTCTCCTCTTAGGTACGGTGTGCCTCAGGGTTCTGTACTTGGGCCAGTCCTTTTTGTGCTGTATGCTAGTCCTGTGTCTGACGTCATCAGTGGTCACGCCATGTCGCATGAAAGCTTTGCTGACGATACTCAGCTTCATCAGTCGGCTCCCATTGCTGAAACTGACTCACTGATTTCTCGGATGCGGGGCTGCATTGCAGACCTGAAGGACTGGATGACAACCAACAAACTACAACTAAACGACGACAAGACGGAACTCATGTTCGTGACAAAACAGCCTAACCATCCTTCTCTGCCTTCAACTGTCACTATCAATGACTGTGCAGTCTCTGTCTCCACCTCTGTCCGCAGTCTAGGGGTCATACTTGACCAATCCCTCTCCTTTGAGAAACAGGTTTCAAATATTTGCAAGATTGCCTATTTAGAACTAAGAAGAATCAGCTCTGTACGTCACCTTCTCTCTACAGATGCTACAAAAACTCTCATTTGTGCATTTGTCTTATCTAGAATAGATTACTGCAACTCACTTTTGGCCGGCCTTCCAAAATACCTGATAGAAAGATTACAGCGAATCCAAAATCATGCAGCCCGAGTCGTCTGTAGAGCAAGAAAACATGCTCACATTTCGCCTCTCCTCCACTCTCTTCACTGGCTATCTGTCTCAAACCGTATCTCGTACAAAATCTCAACTCTCACTTTCTCTGCTCTCTTTGAAAATGGACCTTCTTATCTCTCAGATCTCCTTAAAATCTACACCCCCTCTCGACAACTACGCTCCTGTGCTGACGACCGCCTTCTGCGAATGACTCACTTCAGGACTACTACTGGTGAAAGATCTTTCTCTTTTCAAGCTCCAGTGACGTGGAACAGACTGCCAGACTGTCTCAGACATTCAGATTCTATCTCTTCTTTCAAGTCTAAACTTAAAACCCATCTATTTTCTCATAATTAGTCAATGCTGTGGGGAGAGGGGGGGGGGGGGTACAACCTAACTCACAGCCGTCTGGGCCTTTTCAAATGTAGCGTATGTGTATGTTCTCTATTATATGTATTTGTTGTATGATTGAACGTTATAGGATTAAGTTTTTGTAGTGATATTTGAAGAATAAGTGAATGTCACATTGGTAGGATTAGGATTTGTTAGTTATTGTAGT
The DNA here is from genome assembly GCA_033310375.1 of Conus canariensis. Classification (NCBI taxonomy): domain Eukaryota; kingdom Metazoa; phylum Mollusca; class Gastropoda; order Neogastropoda; family Conidae; genus Conus; species Conus canariensis. The sequence goes on from CM065735.1 coordinate 3,616,724, forward strand.
AATAGTATTTGTAGTTGGGTGTAAGGTGTATTATTGTATATGAGAAGGGTGAATGTAGTATGACTTTGTAAAGCGCTTAGAGAAATTCGTTTGATTAAGCGCTATATAAGAAATCATTATTATTATTAATATAGCAATGTTAGAGTATGTACAGATATATCATGGTGAACATAGAAATGTTAGAGTGTGTACAGATACATCATGGTGAATATAGAAATGTTAGAGCACGTACTGTTGTTTCTGGCAAATCCAGCAAGGCCAGCCACATGAAAGCAGCAAACAAAGCATGCTGACTGGTCGGCACAATAATAGTTACCATGCCAGTGTGTCACCAGCTGGCCTTTGTAAGGGAGTCAACATAGTTTGAAAGCGTTCATCACCGGAGAAATCACCACCCACCCCCAGTCAGTGTCTGTTACAGGTATCACTAATTTCTCTCCAGCCGTAATTCTACGTCAGTCTTCAATTTCTAACGTGGCCTCGCTTTCATAGCGCCTAACATTCATTGCAAACTTGAGATCAAAGTTTGACTCTATTCTTGATTGGTGAGACAGACAGCTCTTTTTCCATGTAGTCAGTGGGAGACTTTGCTGGGATATATTATGGATGACAGGAGGCACTGAAGAATGGCTTTGATGAGAGATGTAGGAAGAATGAGGCTGATGAGGTGGGGCCGATACATATTGCTGATGGATGGAATTGGTGAATGAGGTTGATTCATGACATGGCGAACAATGTGATGGAAGATGTTAGATAGACGAACGGTGTGGGAGATTGTTTTGATAAGGTGATATTGACTAGAGAGGTTGAAATGTGATACTGATTGATGAGGTTGATAGGTAATATTGCTAGGGGATGGTGAGGGAAAATCACAGGGCAGGTTGATTCTGATTTCGCTGACTTGGGTCATTGACCGACGAATAGTGACAGTTATGTTTGATCAGTTGATTCTGATTTCGCTGACTTGGGTCATTGACACGAATAGTGACAGTTGTGGATGATCAGTCAGGCTAATAGGGGATATTGTAGTGCCTCGTCGAGAGACCAAATGATGGACGATGATTGATTGTTGCATATACCTGCACATGTTCTGTAACAGAAAGGGGGTCACAACTAATGCACACACACACACACACACACACACACACACACACACACACACACACACACACACACACACACATGCGGGCGCACGCGCGCAAGCACGCACGCACACACACACACACACACACACACACACACACACACACACACACACACAACATTTATGCGTACACGCATAGTAGACGCGAGCGCACGCGGAGTCACGCACGCGCGCGCGTGCACGCACGCACGCACACACACAACACACACACACACACACACACACACACACACACACCACACACACACACACACACAAACACACACACACACACTTTTTCTCTCCACCCCCCCCCTCCCCCACCCCAACCCCCTCTTTATTTTTTTCTATCTTTGTTTATATTCATTTTTTAATTTATTTATGTTAGTCCCTATCCCTCTCTCTTTCCAGATAATAAGTTAATTATCCTGTAGATGGCATTATGATTTTCCTTTATTGCCAACAGATTGATGTGGCTTTGTCGTTGTATGAACATGTATTTAGTAATGTCATGAGTGTCTTTTGTGTTATGCTATATGACATGCATTCAGTACATATCCAGTTTTGAAAGGCGAAGTCAATGGGTGATGTTGATAGGCACTGTGAAAGATGATGTGGATGGGGGAAGTTGATCGCCTACGCTAATGGAAGTGCTTTTGTTTGTATTTTGATTGTTGTCTTTAAAACTATTATTGGTCATAGTGATTTCTGAAATTTCTGTTTGTCTTATTCTGTTGTCATAGGAGGCGAATATATAGTTTGACGAGCCATGTCCATAAACTGTGTAGAGTGAAGATAAGAAGTGATAATGACGGAGGCCATTTAGGTGTGAACTTTGGAAATGAAGTCGATGCTTAATTCTTATAACCCTTGAATTCTTTGAAAACATGATAACCTTACCCACCAATGAGTTCATTTTGGACCCCATTTTGTTTTTCTCCCTTATGCTTCTCTGTTTCCCCGCACCTTCTTGCGTGCCTCCCACCCCCCACCCCAACACCCCCCACTCCCACTCCACTCCTCTTCACTCGCCGATCCATCGGTCAAGTCTGCGTCGGTTTCCTTTCAGCATTCCTCATAAAAATGGGAAAAAGGGGAAAGGCGGGGGGTGGGGGTGGGGGTGGGGAGGGAAGAAAGAACACGTGCTTGCATGACCCTCCCCACCCCTACCCATCCCCCTCGCATCACATTCCGTGCGTGACAAATCATGAGTTGTGTCGGACATTTTTAAGGCGCATCAGCTGAGCAGCATTAACATTGAACTCCATGCACACGCACGCCCGTGTGAGTGCTATTCCACTCCCCATCCACATCCAACTGCCCATGTTCTGTTTCACACGAACGCACGCACACACACACACACACACACACACACACACACACACACACACACACACACACACACACACACACACCACACTCGTACAGATGTAAGCACTCGCGAGCGCACGGGCTGACAGTACCTTTATGCAGACTTTGTCATCGCAATTCTTTGTCAATGTGTTGCCCCCAAGACAAGAAAACAAACCTTCCTGTTTTGTTGTTGTTGTAAGGCAGGTTTGTTTCTTCTTTATGATACTCTATTGCCTTTACATGTTGAATATCACACTTTCCTTCTTCTTCTTCTTCTTCTTCTTCTTCTTCTTCTTCTTCTATGCACCTCCTGCTCGCCTGCGTTGGTCAAGCAATTTTTGACTCAAATTGGAATTAAATCATTTGCTTCATAGCATCGTACATTTACTGCAATATGCATTTGTTTACATGTATGTATTTGTTCATGCTCATGTGTGTTCCCTTAATTGTTCATTGGTTAGATGTATGTGGCACGATTGAAAACAAAAGGCACACCCTAATGATTGAAGAGATGAAACGTACAAAAGTAAGGACAGTCAAAGCGCATTGGATTCAATAACAATATTATCTTTGGATTGCCAAGGTCTTGGAGGACACTCAAAAAGAAATGACGTATTCCATTTTTTTTAAAGACACAAACAGCACTCTATTAATTTTCTGCAAGATTCCCATTTTACAAGTAAATTAGAGCGCCAGATAAGAACTGAATGGGGTTACGAGTGTATATTTGCTTCCAATAACTCTCGATCAAGAGGCGTTGCAATACTATTCAATAATAACGTTAAATTCAAAATAAGGAAAACTGTCAAAGATGCACATGGTAATTATATCATAGTAACTATTAATACAATGAGAAAAGACTTAGTATTAGCGAATATATATGGACCAAATGATGATAAACCGTCCTTCTTTGAAAATATGAAATTAAAAACAGAAGATTTAAATGTCTCCGACATAATAATGGCAGGGGACTAGAATCTGGTCCTTGATCCTAGTAAGGATTATCACAATTATAAACATACTAATAACGCTCGCGCACAGGAAGAAGTTACGGAAATTATGTCAAGATTAGAGCTAGTTGACACATGGAGAGATCTGAACCAAGACACAAGGCGATATACTTGGAGAAAATCAAGACCGTTTCAACAAAGCAGGCTAGATTTCTTATTACTGTCCGACACGTTAATCACTTATATAGAAGATGCTGATATTTTCTTCGGATATAGAACAGATCACTCTTTGATATACATAAACATTGTTTTGTTTTTTTTAAAAGAGAGGCATAAAGGTTTCTGGAAATTCAATTCTTCTCTTTTAAGAGACGAGCAGTATGTAAATCTGGTGAATGAAACGATTGAAAGAATCAAGGAAAATATGCATTACTGCCTTACAATAAAAACTCTGTAAAACTCAGTAAAATCCCAAACGATCAAATTCAGTTCTCAATTTCAGACCAATTATTTTTAGAAACTCTAATCATGGAAATAAGAACTGAAACAATTACATTCAGCGTTCGAAAAAAAAACACGGAAAGAGATATGAAAAAGAAAAAAAGAAATTGAAAAAGAAACACAAGAATTAGAAAGTAAAAATTGCTGACTAGAAACAAACTTGGAGATCTTGAAAAACAAGAAAGAAGAGCTGAGTAGGCTAAGAAAATCGAAAATTGACGGAATAATAACACGATCTAGAGCAAAATGGCCATCTTACGGGGAAAAAATAAGCGAATATTTCTGTTCACTTGAGAAAAGAAACTTTGTAAGCAAAAGAATGCTTAAACTTGTCACGGACCAAGGAACAACTTTGACAGAAAAGGATGAAGTTAAAAGAGACAAAGAACAATTAACAAAACTTATACGCGGATAAGGAAGTATTTGATATTGAAAGTGAAAAATATGTAGATAACCTGCCAAAAACTAAGTCAATTAGAGAGATTCATCACTTTAAGAAAAGCTACCAAAGTCCTAAAAAAGATGGAAAAGGATAAGAGTCCTGGAACATACGGTATGACAGTAAACTTCTATATAGTAGAATGAAACTCGCGGAGAGCGTGGCAACAGAGAGTCCTCAGAAGAAAAGCCCCCTTCAAACAAGTGTTTCGGCCCTTATCTCCTGACACTCTAGGGGGGTTGGGTCACACCCGGTTCATGACTCCGGATGTCCCTCTGCTGCCCCTTTTTTCCCATCTTGGGACGAGCCATAGCTGGGATTCGAACCCATGACCTCTGGACATGCTCATTTTCCACATAATGACTCGCACTCTAACCACTGAGCCACTGGGGCACCTGATATTTGTAGGGAAATTAAGCCTTATGAAGTTCACTTTTGTTCCTCCTTGACCAGATCCAGCTTGAACACCTCTCTGCCGCTTCTGCCATTGCTTTCAGGGCTCTGGTTTTTTTCCCTCTCTGCAACTGAGAGCTGTTTCATGAGGCTGTTTGCCAGATCAGCATACTTTTCAGTCTTGTAGATTTGAGCTGCCTCCATTCTGTTCTCATATGGCACCGTGAGCTCGATCATGATCAGCTGCTTGGTTGACTGAGAGTGGACTACTATGTCTGGTCTCATGCCACTCTTGCTGATGACCTCTGGGTGACTCTTCCATTCTGGGAGGTCTGCAGTGCACTCCCAGTCATCTGCCCTGTCCAGCAGACTCTGCCTGCATGTTCCGAGTGGCACTGTTGTTCTTAGCCATGATTTGCTACCTCCTGCCGTGAAGAATGTTGCGGGTGCTTCTGGAGTCCTGATTTTCCATTTAGTGGTGTCGGTACTAGCCCAGACTACTTGTACAATCTCTTTGAGCACTTGGTTTGCCTCCATGTGTACCTTCCTTGAGCCAGGGCTACTTTACATGAGCTTAGGACATGCTCCACTGTTTGTTTTTCATGGCAGAGGGGGCATGCAGGATCGTCTGGTTTTCCCCACTTCACCAGGTTTGCATTTGAGGGTAGAAGGTCATATGCAGATCTGAGAATGAAGCTGATCCTGAGAGGGGCCATGTGCCAAATGTCATTCCAAGTGAGCTGCCTCCATTCTGTTCTCATATGGCACCGTGAGCTTGATCATGATCAGCTGCTTGGTTGACTGAGAGTGGACTACTATGTCTGGTCTCATGCCACTCTTGCAAAAAAGATGGGAAAGGATATTAGTCCTGGAACATACGGTATGACAGTAAACTTCCTTATAAAAATTTCTGGAGACAATTAGGACATTTTGGTGTGCGTTCTCTAAATGAGGGATTCAGTAATGGAGGAATGCCTGTAACACAAAAAGAAGGAACAATAATTGGTCTTCCGAAAGGAGAGAAACCGCGAGAATACTTGAAGAACTGGAGACCTATTTCACTTCTAAAAGTAACGTACAAAATTGCTTCACCCTGTATTGCAAACAGAATAAAAACTTTTGGGTGGATCCTCAAGCGTAGGCTCAAAGATTGTCCCGTACATTTTATACTATTTGCATAATGTCTTTAGTTCTTCAGCAACTTTTTTCCTCCCCACACTTTCGTTTGGTTTCATTTACTACCCTTCACTGGCTGCTTTGGGGGGTGCTATTGGATTCTTTTTTGCACCCTTGGTGGTGAGAACACCACAGTATTATGGACTGTGGTGTGTCTCTATTTGACACCAGGAGCGCAGACACAACCAGCCGTGTCTCCCTGATGAGTTCCGACCCAGCGGAGGAAAGGCCTCGGAGCAGGCAATACAAATATATCTGCCTTCAAAAGGGATTAGGATGGTTCCCTTATGCAGCTAGTGAAGAGTTTTCATATCTGTAATATGCTTTCTTAATTTCATGTTCCCAGTTTCTCCATCTTCAACCCCCCCCACCCCGCCCCCCCCTTAAATCCAAATCTTTGCCAAATCATTACTATGAAGACAGTTCAGTTGTTGGCCTGCGCTTGTTTTTTTCCCCCCACTATTAGATTGTTCGTCTATGTATTTGTCTGACTTTATTCAAGTTTAAAAGGCTGTGCCTGTCTTGAATAAAAGTTACTCTGTGTTAGGTTTTCTTATGGGAACAAAAGTTACCCCACATGTTTACTGTTTAGAATAAAAACTGTTTTGTCAAAACTCATGAACGAAGACCAGACGGGATTCATTCCAGGAAGATACATAGGAGATAGTTTACGAACAATATACGATTTAATACATTATTTAGAAGCGAATCGCTTACGAGGGTTACTGATATCTGTCGATTTCGAGAAAGCTTTCGATTCGGTTAACTGGTCATATATGAGTAAAATTCTGGGTGCATTCGGATTTGGAAAGGGAGTACAACGATGGATAAAGTCTTACGTAATTGTGAATGGGAAAGTGCCTTCAAGTTTTTCAATTGGAAGAGGTTGCCGTCAAGGGGACCCTATATCTCCATGTTTATTTGTTTTGTGTGTCGAAATGCTAGCGACCAAGAAAAGGCAAGACCACGATATCAAAGGCATAAAGAAAGAACAATTAAGAATTTAAGATAAACCAGTTTGCAGACGACAGTATGTTAGAAGGAGACAAGAAATCATATGAAAAGTTATTTAGAAACCTTTATGAATTTGAGTAAATATCTGGACTCAAATTGAACCATAAAAAACGTTTGATGTTTGGTTAGGTATAGAGGAAAATTCCACGAAACCATATTTACCCTACTATAAAATGGAATGGAAGCACTCAAAGTTCAAAACTCTAGGACTGTGGTTTACGAATAGTCTATCAGATATGACGGATATTAACATGAAATATGAATTCTCAGAAGTCCAAAACATGTTCAAAATATAGTAAAAAAAATAATAACACCATGAGGTAGAGTAGCGGTGCTCAAATTATTAGTGCTATCAAAATTGGTGCACTTAATGATCCTTTTACCAAATCCTCCAGATTCCCAGATCGCTTCATTACAGAATGTGTTTCAAATTTGTTTTGAACAACAAAAATGATAAAATTAAAAGAAAATACTCAATACAAAATATATAAAAAGGAGTGATAGGTATACCCGACCTATATATATATATATATATATATATATATATATATATATATATATATAATAACCGAAGAATTGTTAGCCTGCACTTGTTTTCCCCCACTACTTAATTGTTCAGCATTATATTGTTTGGTCAATCAGTGGGAGATTGCATCTCTTAGGAGATCTAAGTAAAGGTTGTCCTGCACAATTCTTAGCCACTGACATTGCTTGAGTTATTGAACAGCAGAGCTGACCACTCAGACTGTTCCATATCTTTTGATCTCCCTTGTATCCTTGAATGGATCCTCAGGCTCAAAGATTGTCCCCTACATTTTATACTGTTTGCATAATGCTTTTAGTTTTTCAGCAACATTTTTCCTCTCCACACTTTCGTTTTATTCCATTTTACTATCCTTCGCTGGCTGCTTTGGGCTGCTGTTGGATTCTTTTTTTAACCCTTGGTGGTGAGAACACCACAGAATTATGGACTGTGGTGTGTCTCTATTTGACACCAGGAGTGCAGACACAATCAACCGTGTCTCTCTGATGAGTCCGATCCAGCGGACGAAAGGCCTCGGAGCAGGCAATACAAATAGATCTGCCTTCAGAAGGGATCACGATGGTTCACTCAGGCAGCTAGTGAAGGGTTTCTCATATTTAGTAGAAAGAAACTCGTGGAGAGCGTGGCAGCAGAGAGTCCTCAGAAGAGAAGCCCCCTTCAAGCAAGTGTTTCGGCCCTTATCTCCTGACACTCTAGGGGGTTGGGCCACACCCGGTTCATGACTCCGGATGTCCCTCTGCTGCCCCTTTTTTTCCCATCTTGGGACGAGCCATGGCTGGGATTCGAACCCATGACCCTCTGGACATGCTCATTTTCCACTTAATGACTCGCGCTTTAACCACTGAGCCACAGGGACACCTGATATTTGTAGGGAAATTAAGCCTTATGAAGTTCACTTTTGTTCCTCCTTGACCAGATCCAGCTTGAACACCTCTCTGCCGCTTCTGCCATTGCTTTCAGGGCTCTGGTTTTTTCCTTCCCTGCAACTGAGAGCTGTTTCATGAGGCTGTATGCAGACGTTCCTACAAACCCCCTAGCTCCAATTTATAATATATTTCCCCCATTATCTTCATTTTTTTTTTCTTTCTCAAAAAGTTCAAATTTTGCGAAGTCATTATTATAATAACCGAAGAATTGTTAGCCTGCACTTGTTTTCCCCCACTACTTAATTGTTCAGCATTATATATATATGTTGTTTTTTTTAAAATTATAAACAAAGCTTGCTCTTATGTCTTAGATTGAAGAAAATGGGGTGCTCGGTACTTATCCTTGGAATATATATATATATATATATATATATAATATCAGCCCCTTAAAATCGCCTGGATAAGGAAGGTGTGCATGCACAACCACAAATAAAAAATAATATGAAAGTCATTACGTCCCGAAATAAGTAACACTGACGCATACGGACCTGACAGATTTGTTGAAAGCAATCTTATAACCAAATTTTGGAAAGGAGTCTTTCAATCATATGGAAGGTTCTGCAAACATATAGAAATAAACGAAAGTGCAGATTTAGCCACTGAACCTATTTTTTGTAATGAAAAGTTTAAAGCAGGAGAAAAACCATTCTTTTACAAGAAATGGATGCAGAACAATAATATTATATTTTTAGTTAAACATTTACTCGATGATGATGGTAATTTTGTAAGCTGCCATAAACTGTTGGAGAAAATGGGCTTTCAGGTCAATGTTCTAAATCATGTAAGTTGCGTGTGTTCGATCAAAGCTTAGGCAAAAGAAAAGAAGTTGAAATTGGCTAGCAACATTGGTAATGATAAAACTTTAGCACCTCAAAATAGTTGTAGTATTAATAAAGGAACATGCACTTATTACGATATTATGGTGGAAGCTAATGAAGTTTTTAACATTAGTGCCTTTATCAAGTGGAAACAACGTCTTAATATACCTATTGACTGGATAGAGGTACTAAAAAGGATTAAGAAAATTAAAGAAACAAAACTGAAATGGTTCCAAATTAAAATATGCCACAGAATTCTGGTAACAAATAGTATTTTGAAAAGTATGCACATTATTTATAGCGACAAATGTAATTTCTTTGTTGGAGAGAAAAACTCAATTAACCATTACCTGCGGGTATATGGATTTACCCATTTTCTGGAAAGACCTTGAAAGACTTCTGAAAGTTGACTGTTCACACTGTGTAAAATTATGCCTTAATGTGGAAATTATATTATTTGGTACGGATGAGAAAACAAAAACCGACGATATGCTACACCTTATAATTTTAATGGAAAAATACTTTATATATAAATGTAGAAATAACAAAACAAAACCTAATCTAAACGTTTCTAAAGGAGCTGGACTGCAGACATAAAATAGAGAAATATATGTCTTTAATGGAGATGAATCATGCAAACTACCAAACAAAATGGTCACCATATATTAAACTGCAAAGGGACTAATGGTTATACTATGTATCATATATATATGTGTATGTAAGTGTGTGTGTATGCGTGTGTATCATGTTAATGATAAGTACTGTATACTCTCTTTGTTTTATATCTAATGTCGTCCGCAAGCTTGGTGCACAGGAGTAATGCCAGTAATTGGAATTTGTTTGGAATATGTGCCCGTGTAAAAGATTAAAAACGAATTCTAGATTTTGAAAAAATGCATGTACATCGGTTTGCGTTGAATATGTGCCACCGTGTATCGATGTATGGATTTGTGTATGTTGGTTATCATAGTTACATTGCATGTTTGGACAATTTTTTTACGTCGTCTTCCAGTGACGTTCCGAGGTAGTAACTTGACCTATGTTTCATTTTCTTTTCATGAAAAAAATAACGCTTCTCGTTTTGATTACAGGGCAACGAGCATCGTTTGGAGCTACGCTGAGACACCACCACGTGACAGCTCACAGACCCATCCGTTTTCACCTGGAGTTCATGAGCGGAGCAGAAGGCTACAGCCCCCACACCGGCATTTACACAGTCCCCATTTCTGGGGTGTACTTGTTCGCGTTCCAGGTGTACGTCCAGCGTAAAGTAGACTTCATTGCTGACCTGTACATCAACAGTGTCATTAGCATTCGTTCTCATTGCTACATCGTCCATGATAACTCCTGTGCTGCCTCGTCATTCTACCATCTGAAAAAGGGGGACAAGGTCTGGGTGCAGACTACAGTCACTGCAAATTACCATGCTGTTTGGCACTCCTTCTTCTCTGGATCTTTGATTTCTCCTGACCCCTAAATGTCTTCCTGCGAGCTGTCATGTGTCAATATGACCATCATGTTGGGCTTTTTCATGGTCTTCCTGCAAGCTGTCATGTGTCAGTGTGACCATCATGAAGGACTTTTTTTCGTGGTCTTCCAAGCTCTGTCATGTGTCAGTGTGACCATCATGAAGGACTTTTTTTTCGTGGTCTTCCAAGCTCTGTCATGTGTCAGTGTGACCATCATGAAGGACTTTTTTTTCGTGGTCTTCCAAGCTCTGTCATGTGTCAATGTGACCATCATGAAGGACTTTTTTTTCGTGGTCTTCCAAGCTCTGTCATGTGTCAATGTGACCATCAGGTTGGACTTTTTTCGTGGTCCTCCAACCTCCTATTTTTTCCACTTTTCATCTTTTCCTTTTTAGAATTTGAATTAAGGGTGGGGCCGCCATCCTCCTTCTTTTTCCGCACTTTTTTTTCCTTCTCAAATTATAACTCTCACACACCATACAAGTCTGTATGCTGTTATAACGACTGGACATTCTCTTGCGGACTTTTAATGTTTTGATCATGATTGACTAAATTTAGAAGTTTTCGGTAACGATACCAACGCCAAATTTTATCATCTATGGCTACATATCAATGTTTCAAATCATTATCGAGTTCGTTACATCGTATATAGAAAAAATTAACGTGATTTCTACGTGGAGGTACGGTAACATGGCAAATAAATGAGAATACATTTCTTCCTTTTATAGACATGCAGGTAGATGTGTGCACACACACACACACACACACACACACACACACACACACACACACACACACACACACACACACAGTATACATTTTTAGCTTTTTACCACATAATAAAAAGCAGAAATGTTCTTATTCTCTTTTTTTTTCAATTGAACACGTCTGTTGTTGTTTGTTGTTGTTGTTGTTGTTTTATTTGTTTGTTTGTTTGTTTTGCTTTTTTTTTTCGCATTCCTTAGTAAAAGACAGTTAAAAGCGATGCAGAACCGTAACTGTATGAATGAATAAAGGATGGAAAATGTCTGCTGTTGAGAGTTCTTTCATTGAGAGAAGAATGCCAGAAGTCTGTTGAGAGTTGTTTCATTTGAGAGAGGATTGCTGGAAGTCTGTTGAGAGTTGTTTCATTTGAGAGAGGAATGCTGGAAGTGGCGGTGAAGCAGGAAGACAAGAACATGGATAATCTGGAAATGATTATGATGGTGCTGGTGACTTTCCCTTCACAAGGTACCACCCCTTCCCCTCCAACACCCTATCCCCCTATACTCCTCCTTGACCTCCCCCTTTTCCTTCCTCCTATTCCCTCTTCCTCTTCACCTTCTCAGGATCTTGTTCCAGCAGGAAGCCCTGTGGAATATGCTGATGTGGTTTTCCTACTATCTTTCACTGTTTCGTTCTGTCAGGCTGGCGTATTGGGCAGAGGTGTTCCCTGCTATCTTTCCCTGTTTCGTTCTGTCAGGCTGGCGTACTGGGCAGAGATGTTGCCCGCTATATTTCCCTGTTTCGTTCTTTCAGGCTGGCGTATTGGGCAGAGATGTTGCCTGCTATATTTCCCTGTTTCGTTCTTTCAGGCTGGCGTATTGGGCAGAGATGTTCCAAACTATCTTTCCCTGTTTCGTTCTTTCAGACTGGCGTATTGGGCAGAGATGTTCCCTGCTATCTTTCCCTGTTTCTTTTTGTCAGGCTGGCGTATTGGGCAGAGATGTTCCCTGCTATCTTTCCCTGTTTCTTTCTGTCAGGCTGGCGTATTGGGCAGAGATGTTTCCTGCTATCTTTCCCTGTTTCGTTCTTTCAGGCTGGCGTATTGGGCAGAGATGTTCTTTCAGACTGGCGTATTGGGCAGAGATGTTCTTTCAGACTGGCGTATTGGGCAGAGATGTTCTTTGCTATCTTTCCCTGTTTCTTTCTGTCAGGCTGGCGTATTGGGCAGAGATGTTTCCTGCTATCTTTCCCTGTTTCTTTCAGGCTGGCGTATTGGGCAGAGATGTTCTTTCAGACTGGCGTATTGGGCAGAGATGTTCTTTAAGACTGGCGTATTGGGCAGAGATGTTCTTTGCTATCTTTCCCTGTTTCGTTCTTTCAGGCTGGCGTATTGGGCAGAGATGTTCTTTCAGACTGGCGTATTGGGCAGAGATGTTCTTTCAGGCTGGCGTATTGGGCAGAGATGTTCTTTCAGGCTGGCGTATTGGGCAGAGATGTTCTTTCAGGCTGGCGTATTGGGCAGAGATGTTCTTTCAGGCTGGCGTATAGTGCAGTGATGTTTCTTACGAAGAAAGACAGGTCGGAGGAGTGGAGGACCCAAAATTGAGGACAGGAGCTCTGGTGGCTATGAGTGTGTATAGATATATGTACACACACACACACACACACACACACACACACACACACACACACACACACACACACACACACGTATATCTACATATACATACATATATGTATATGGAGACAATAAAGCCTCCAATGTGCGTAATGGAGAATTACAGAAAGATTAACAACAGACTATCCCAGCACCGACTCCAGGACAAAGAATCATCCTGGACTGGCCTAGAGTCCCAGCCAATGGAGGCAGCCCATGGTGACCCTCCTAGAGTCCCAGCCAATGGAGGCAGTCCATGGTGACCCTCATACAGTCCCAGCCAATGGAGGCAGTCCATGGTGGCCCTCCTACAGTCCCAGCCAATGGAGACAGTCCATGGTGGCCCTCCTACAGTCCCAGCCAATGGAGACAGTCCATGGTGGCCCTCCTACAGTCCCAGCCAATGGAGGCAGTCCATGGTGGCCCTCATACAGTCCCAGCCAATGGAGACAGTCCATGGTGGCCCTCATACAGTCCCAGCCAATGGAGGCAGTCCATGGTGGCCCTCATACAGTCCCAGCCAATGGAGGCAGTCCATGGTGGCCCTCCTACAGTCCCAGCCAATGGAGGCAGTCCATGGTGACCCTCCTACAGTCCCAGCCGATGGAGGCAGTCCATGGTGGCCCTCCTACAGTCCCAGCCAATGGCAGCAGTCCATGGTGGCCCTCCTAGAGTCCCAGCCAATGGAGGCAGTCCATGGTGGCCCTCCTACAGTCCCAGCCAATGGAGACAGTCCATGGTGGCCCTCCTACAGTCCCAGCCAATGAAGACAGTCCATGGTGGCCCTCCTACAGTCCCAGCCAATGGAGACAGTCCATGGTGGCCCTCCTAGAGTCCCAGCCAATGAAGACAGTCCATGGTGGCCCTCCTACAGTCCCAGCCAATGGAGACAGTCCATGGTCGCCCTCCTACAGTCCCAGCCAATGGAGACAGTCCATGGTGGCCCTCATACAGTCCCAGCCAATGAAGACAGTCCATGGTAGCCCTCCTACAGTCCCAGCCAATGGAGGCAGTCCATGGTGGCCCTCCTACAGTCCCAGCCAATGAAGACAGTCCATGGTGGCCCTCATAGAGTCCCAGCCAATGGCAGCAGTCCATGGTGGCCCTCCTACAGTCCCAGCCAATGGAGGCAGTCCATGGTGGCCCTCATAGAGTCCCAGCCAATGGAGGCAGTCCATGGTGGCCCTCATACAGTCCCAGCCAATGGAGGCAGTCCATGGTGGCCCTCCTACAGTCCCAGCCAATGGAGACAGTCCATGGTGGCCCTCCTACAGTCCCAGCCAATGGAGGCAGTCCATGGTGGTCCTCCTAGAGTCCCAGCCAATGGAGGCAGTCCATGGTGACCCTCCTACAGTCCCAGCCAATGGATGCAGTCCATGGTGGCCCTCCTACAGTCCCAGCCAATGGAGGCAGTCCATGGTGGCCCTCCTACAGTCCCAGCCAATGGATGCAGTCCATGGTGGCCCTCCTACAGTCCCAGCCAATGGAGGCAGTCCATGGTAGCCCTCCTACAGTCCCAGCCGATGGAGGCAGTCCATGGTGGCCCTCCTACAGTCCCAGCCAATAAAGACAGTCCATGGTGGCCCTGCTACAGTCCCAGCCAATGGAGGCAGTCCATGGTGACCCTCCTACAGTCACAGCCAATGGAGGCAGTCCATGGTGGCCCTCCTACAGTCCCAGCCAATGGAGACAGTCCATGGTGGCCCTCCTACAGTCCCAGCCAATGGAGACAGTCCATGGTGGCCCTCCTATAGTCCCAGCCAATGGAGACAGTCCATGGTGGCCCTCATACAGTCCCAGCCAATGGAGGCAGTCCATGGTGGCCCTCCTACAGTCCCAGCCAATGAAGACAGTCCATGGTGGCCCTCATACAGTCCCAGCCAATGAAGACAGTCCATGGTGGCCCTCCTACAGTCCCAGCCAATGAAGACAGTCCATGGTGGCCCTCCTAGAGTCCCAGCCAATGGAGGCAGTCCATGGTGACCCTCCTACAGTCCCAGCCGATGGAGGCAGTCCATGGTGGCCCTCCTACAGTCCCAGCCAATGGAGACAGTCCATGGTGGCCCTCCTACAGTCCCAGCCAATGAAGGCAGTCCATGGTGACCCTCCTACAGTCCCAGCCGATGGAGGCAGTCCATGGTGACCCTCCTACAGTCCCAGCCAATGAAGACAGTCCATGGTGGCCCTCCTACAGTCCCAGCCAATGGAGGCAGTCCATGGTGGTCCTCCTAGAGTCCCAGCCAATGGAGGCAGTCCATGGTGGCCCTCCTATAGTCCCAGCCAATGAAGACAGTCCATGGTGGCCCTCATACAGTCCCAGCCAATGGAGGCAGTCCATGGTGGTCCTCCTAGAGTCCCAGCCAATGGAGGCAGTCCATGATGGCCCTCCTACAGTCCCAGCCAATGGAGGCAGTCCATGGTGACCCTCCTACAGTCCCAGCCAATGGAGGCAGTCCATGGTGGCCCTCCTAGGGTGGGCGGCGAGCTGGTGACAGACGCCAGGGACAAACCCAAAACCCTGAAGACACAACTTCCGGTCTGCGCTCAGCGCCAAAATCCCATGCTGTCCCGAAGACCTCAGATCATGGACAGCTTTGAACGCAATAAAACAAAAAGGAAAAAAAAAAAAACAACGAAAAAAACAAAACAAAACCGGTCCCATCTTCGATACGGTCACCACGTGGGAGGTCGGGGTAACAGAATAGTTGATGAAAGGACTGGACACGAGTCGGGCGCCCAATATTTTTTTTTGTTCTGTCCCATCTTCTGTGCTACCTCAGTTGCATTGCACCCAGGCCGCTCATTCCGACACCCCGTCCACAGCCACAGCCCGGTCAGTCCCACCGCAGCCCTGGCACTGGCAATCCACAGGGAGCAGCCAATGTCAAGTCGTCATGAGGCAACCGACCGGAGGAGACACTGCACTGCTGCCGAGTCACCTCAGTGGTGTTCAGTGGTACATATTCTGATCCAACATACGCAGAACACCACCTACTGAATCCCCTACTGATGACAATAATTGCTTAGTTGCGGAGCCACTGTGAGTGAGTTCTCCCCCCAGAGGGCGCAACCACGTCTGTCCAACGACAGTTCCCATGAAAATGACGATACAGGTGACCCTGACAGAATCAAACCAAGGCCATAGATGCGGAGAGGCCATCGAAACTGAGGTCACTATGAGAGCAGAGCATAAATGGCAACAGAATATGAGACTTTTTTTTAATGCTAATCGATGAGAATGAGGATGATGAAGACGATGCTACAGATTTCTATTCCGGTCTGAGACTGCATGACAGGGCTGTACTCTACGCTTACTTTCACAATATATCCCGGCGTCAACCAGACCCGAGAGGATCAGACACATGCAACGTTGGTCAGGAAAATTGAGCCACACTTTCAGAGATGCATCCATTTAGTGGAAGAAACTCGACTGTGTGGTCCCAGTCTTCCCAAATGAGCCGGTAGCAAACTTAACTTTGGGCAGGAACCGGTCGAGGCAGAAAAAAATCCCACCTGGCTCTGACGGGAATCGAACCCACAATCTCCCAACTAGGAGTCCGCAACGCTAACCACTCCGCCACGACGATGCTATAGGTATTCTTAAATAAGTCAGTGGACAAAAATCATCCCTGCTCTAACGTTTCCCAACAGTTCTTTCGTCAATACTGGCTCTATTGCAAAAGAATGGAGAATGGTAAATGTCTCGCCTCCATGCAAGAAGTGTGAAAGATACAGTTCCCGAAACTACCGCCTTAATTTTTTTCACAAGTGTGCCATACAAACTCCTGGAGCATGCTATTGTGGTTTGCATTATCACTGCAACTGCAAAGGCAAACACCATCGTGAGAGAAGAGCATCATGAATTCAGGCGAGGTCCATCATGTTAAAGGCAGCTGTTGGGCGCGTGCACGATCACTCATACAACACGGAGTAGGGTAAACAAATGAACGCCTTGATGATGGACTTCTTCGACAAAATCTGCTACTTTCTCATCGTCTGGGAGCTGAGGCACCATCGAATCACCGGCCTGGGAAAAACAACGGGATCTGCAGCATCTCAGCAGACAGGCAGCGAGCGGTGATCGTGGATGGTGCTACGTCCAAGGCCGTTCCTGTGGACACATGACCTTCCAAGAGCTCAGCCTCGGGCCCTGCTCTGTACCAATGAAGCATCAGTAATTTTCATGAACAAATACAGTTGCCTACGCCGCCCTTCGCCGATGACACGGCCCTGCCTAAAATCTGTCAGATCACAGGAGAATCAGACAGTGCTCCAGTACAAGCTGGGTCAAGTGGCAAAATAAAAACTACTGGCAAAAGTTAAGGGCCACTTCCAATGACGTCTCGCAGACTCCAACAGCACAGCCAATTTCAAGAAAAACTGTCTCAGATCGATGAAAATTTATTCAACACCACATTCATTTCAACGTTGAACGAAATCAACGAATCGGACGCGAACAGTGAGCTTTAATGTCCAGTCATCCTTCTTCAGCAAAGTAAGAAAAACCACCAGTGAAAACTGCACCACTCAGCGAACGTGCTGATGACACCAGTCTGCACGGGCTCTGCAGTGTCCTGGAGTTAGGGGCACTCAGACTGCTGGTCTCTGGGAAGACAGCGAGAACTCGTGCAAACGGTTGCAAATCGTCCTTCTGCTGACATTGACGTTCGAAGCCTACATGAGTTCACGCCTCAGGGTGGATGAGGTGACGGTCCGATTGCATAGGGCGGACAGCATGAGGAGTCGGTCATCCTGTCTGTTGGTACCCCGAGAACGACCTGATCGTAGCCGATCCTGTACACTTCCAGTGACCTGGAACCTCTCTAAGGGACGTTGGATGACGGAGTGAGACACGTTGAGACGCCTGGAAATCTCGTGGCCCGAAATCCCCTCGTCAGTCAACGCTAAGGTGCGTCCACGATCTGCAGTGTCCAGTCTTCGCCAGTGTGCCATGCTTTTTGAACTGCCTTGAAAGGCTATTCAGTCTACTGATTTGAAGCCAAAGACGGCTGAAATGTGTTCATCTTAAACGTTCCTTGCACGTGCATCATGAATCAACATGGACACTTCGCCCTTTTTTTCAATCACATTTGCTACCACAGCCACTCTGACTACAGATTTTTCATGCTTTTGGCACGTGCAGCTGAACACCATCTTGTAAATCAGTGGGTTGTTTGGTGTTGTGCAACGATTGAGGTCTGTCTGGTCAATGTTTGTAACCGGGTTGGGGTAACCGTTAATTAGTTTCAGGAGTATTAATTGCAAGAACAAAAAGGGACGTCAAAATGAGAGCTGGCCTTTAACAGATATGGATGTCAGCAGCAGAACGAAGATGAAGAGGTGTGGACAGACTGAGGGGTTCAGAGCTACACGCTGGAGCCTGGTCTTCGAGCGACTTAAAGACAGAAGAGAGAGACTAGAATATAGCCTATCTTCTGGACAGACTGAGGGGTTCAGAGCGACACGCTGGAGCCTGGTCTTCGAGCGGCTTAAAGACAGAAGAGAGAGACTAGAATATAGCCTATCTTCTGGACAGACTGAGGGGTTCAGAGCTACACGCTGGAGCCTGGTCTTCGAGCGACTTAAAGACAGAAGAGAGAGACTAGAATATAGCCTATCTTCTGTTCAACGTGCGACTGGCGAAGAGGAACAAAAGAGACAGGTGCAACACAAGCATGGTAAGAGGATCCGAAAACACGTCGTGCAGCACTGTTCTGGATTGAACTGATGTTGAATCCCCACGTCTAGTCAAAAGTATTGTCCGTTATATGCTGTACATTGGATAAAGGAGCACATAAAAGTAGACACGGCTTGTTCACTAAGATAGGAACGGAAGGAACCGATTCTTCTGCGCTCGACATGGAAGGTGCGACTAATGCAAGCGAAGAGAGTTGTTGAAACGAAAGTTTCGTCAAGCAATACATCTTGATTGCTCACCCATTCAGACAAATTATATTTCTCTTTTCTTTACGTGCTAAAGAAGATACAGATCTATAAAAGAATGAAAGTAAGAAAAAAAAAAAAAAAAGGGGGGGGGGGGAGGGGAGGGAAGGGGGGGGGGGGAGACAGTTCTAAAATCGACACGGGAGACAGGAAGAAAAAGGGTTGTGGCCGTCATACAGCGCTGTTATACCATGAAACAAGGAGCTAAAAGGACGATCTTCTGAAATCCATAATCATAGCTAAGTGTGATACATATGTTCGTTATATTAGTCGTTCAACATCCCATTCCATATCGCAAATCCAGTATGGTCAAAGGAGAAGAGAAGAACAAATACACGGTTACATCTTTTAGTGTAAAAGGACATTTGCAGGGGAGGGGGGGGGGGGGGCACACAGTGAGTAAGAACCAAGGGAGAAAACAAATAAAATTCGACTTGGAGGGAAGTAAATGAAACACAACTTGTATATGAAAAAAATGAGCGTGCGTGAAATCTGCATGACATGATCACAGATCGGTAGGAGTGAGAGACAGAGAAACAGCCCCGCTATAACTGATCAGTAGGAGTGAGGGACAGAGAAACAGCCCCGCTATAACTGATCGTAGGAGTGAGAGACAGAGAAACAGCCCCGCTATAACTGATCAGTAGGAGTGAGAGACAGAGAAACAGCCCCGCTATAACTGATCAGTAGGAGTGAGAGACAGAGAAACAGCCCCGCTATAACTGATCAGTAGGAGTGAGAGACAGAGAAACAGCCCCGCTATAACTGATCAGTAGGAGTGAGGGACAGAGAAACAGCCTGGCTGTCACAGATCGGTAGGAGTGAGAGACAGAGAAACAGCCCCGCTATAACTGATCAGTAGGAATGAGAGACAGAGAAACAGCCCCGCTATAACTGATCAGTAGGAGTGAGGGACAGAGAAACAGCCCCGCTATAACTGATCAGTAGGAGTGAGGGACAGAGAAACAGCCTGGCTGTCACAGATCGGTAGGAATGAGGGACAGAGAAACAGCCTGGCTGTCACAGATCAGTAGGAGTGAGGGACAGAGAAACAGCCTGGCTGTCACAGATCGGTAGGAATGAGGGACAGAGAAACAGCCTGGCTGTCACAGATCGGTAGGAATGAGGGACAGAGAAACAGCCTGGCTGTCACAGATCGGTAGGAATGAGGGACAGAGAAACAGCCTGGCTGTCACAGATCGGTAGGAATGAGGGACAGAGAAACAGCCTGGCTGTCACAGATCGGTAGGAATGAGGGACAGAGAAACAGCCTGGCTGTCACAGATCGGTAGGAATGAGGGACAGAGAAACAGCCCCGCTATAACTGATCAGTAGGAGTGAGGGACAGAGAAACAGCCTGGCTGTCACAGATCGGTAGGAATGAGGGACAGAGAAACAGCCTGGCTGTCACAGATCAGTAGGAGTGAGGGACAGAGAAACAGCCTGGCTGTCACAGATCGGTAGGAATGAGGGACAGAGAAACAGCCTGGCTGTCACAGATCGGTAGGAATGAGGGACAGAGAAACAGCCTGGCTGTCACAGATCGGTAGGAGTGAGGGACAGAGAAACAGCCCCGCTATAACTGATCAGTAGGAGTGAGGGACAGAGAAACAGCCTGGCTGTCACAGATCGGTAGGAATGAGGGACAGACAAACAGCCTGGCTGTCACAGATCGGTAGGAATGAGGGACAGAGAAACAGCCTGGCTGTCACAGATCAGTAGGAATGAGGGACAGAGAAACAGCCTGGCTGTCACAGATCGGTAGGAATGAGGGACAGACAAACAGCCTGGCTGTCACAGATCGGTAGGAATGAGGGACAGAGAAACAGCCTGGCTGTCACAGATCGGTAGGAATGAGGGACAGACAAACAGCCTGGCTGTCACAGATCGGTAGGAATGAGGGACAGAGAAACAGCCTGGCTGTCACAGATCGGTAGGAATGAGGACAGACAAACAGCCCCGCTGTCACAGATCGGTAGGAATGAGGGACAGAGAAACAGCCTGGCTGTCACAGATCGGTAGGAGTGAGGGACAGAGAAACAGCCCCGCTGTCACAGATCGGTAGGAATGAGGGACAGAGAAACAGCCCCGCTGTCCATCCCATCGTGCCCTCAGCTGACTGCCAACTTTGATCACGAAAGAGTTTTCACATCAAAATATTTCTTTATTTCCCTATACAATAACTTCACGACTTATGATCTTGATGATCTCAATGAGCAAAAGTTCAATTAATTACATCAACCGATACAGAAAAAAAGGCATAGAATAGGTAAAGCAGACTGGAAAAAAATAACCGAAGCCGCTGCCCAAACCACCCAAACAAAAAGAACACAAAGGGAGAGAAATCAATCGTCAGGCCAAAGTTGAAATTCATGCTTACAGCAAGATCCAATGGCTGACGCACTCAGCATGGCGTAGTTTTGTATGTCCTAAGATGGCAAACATCCGGCTTGTATAACACGCATGGTTTACATTACTTGGTACGTACGCCATTTTCTTGTAGATCTCTCTCTCTCTCTCTCTCTCTCTCTCTCTCTCTCTCTCTCCTCTCTCTCCGTCGTCTCTCTCTCCGTGTCTCTCTCTCCGTGTCTCTCTCTCTCTATCTGTGTGTGTGTGTATGTTTGTGTGTGTGTGTGTGTGTATGTGTGTGTGTGTGTGTGTGTGTGTGTGTGTGTGTGTGGTGCGTGCGTGCGTGCGCGTGCGTGCGTGCGTGCGTGCGTGTGTGCGTGTGTGTGTGTGTAAGCCCGCGCGCGTGTGTGTATGTGTGCTTGCGTGCGCGCGCACACAGGCGCGTATGTGCGTGCGTACGCGCGCGTTGTGTGTGTGTGTGTGTGTGTGTGTGTGTGTGTGTGTGTGCTGATAGAACTACCTGTCCTCTGCATGGTGACAACGCTGAAATGGCTCCATCGCGTTATGCGAAGATCGAGTATCCCACACTTTACTGCATAAGTAACAAAGTGTCAGGCGTGCATCGAATATCCTACTCTTTACGGCGAGAGAATGATAATATCTATGTTCAAGACCACCCCTTTTTATTTTGCACGCAAACCCCCCTTTTTAGAAAGACTGTCTTCATTTCTTGCTGCTTTTTACACAAACTAACACCTTTTTGTAAAAAAATTAACATGCAAAAAAGCCAAAAATCGAAGTTAATCGTTACTTCAAAGTGGGGGCTTACGTGCAAAATAAAAAGGGGTGATCGTGAACATAGATATTATCATTCTCTCTCCCTTTCTCTCTTCTGATTCTTGCGCAAACAATAGTAACGGTTTACTTAATTTTTTTAATTGGTGTTTATAATATGGTTTAAAAAATGAGGCCCGAAGTAGTTGCAGAGCTTATTGATATATACAGAACTTGGGAGGTGGAGAGGGGGTGGGGGGCTGATAGAGAACAGTTAAAGAGCGTGTTTGAAGAATTAATTACGGATCTTTTTGAGCGCATAGATATGCGGGAAAGCGTAAGGAACGCCGTCAGTAAAATACCAGATTCTTGGCCTCAACCAGTTATAAAGTTGTTTGCCATTTTAGTTGATCAAATAGCTCCTGAAGATGCTGATCTGACTGTTTCTACTGACCCTGAAGGAGTAACTATTCACTTTAATCCAGATCAATTTTTACGACTAACAACAAATGCTCACTGAATCCATCTATTTTTAATTCATTCATTATTTTTTTTTTAATTTACGTAAATATTGTGGCTTTAAAAATGAAGCCCACAAGTGAGTCCGAGTTTGAAAAACTGCCCAACAACGTGCTGTTGGAAGGTAGTGACAAACAATGAGACAATATGTTCAGTGAATTAGACATGGACATTATTAACCCCACAAAAGTTCATGAAAGCGTAGCACATGCTATCTCTAAAATCCCAGAGTCTCTTCAAATTGACCCACCAGTAAAAGTGTTGTTGGTCATTCTGATTGATTATATAACACCTGATGGTAGTAGCATACAAGTCTGGGTTTCAACTAAACAGAAAGAAGTAATCAGCTATCACGACTTTAATTCTGAATGGGCTGATTACATGCTTACACAGTTTAACCATGCAAGTGAAGAAGCAAAATTGCGCGGTTCTGGCTGGTCTGAAGGAACAGTCCTTGAAATCAGATTAAAACAAAGAAAGTTCTATCCTATAGTTGGTAATTCTTACATTCCTCTCCCAAGAGAGTTAGAGTTAAAACGAGCAGTCCTAAACATACAAAATTCTGACAACTTGTGTTTTATGTGGTTTTGGCACATTTACATCCTGTTAAAAATCATGCAAACAGAGTCGCCAAGTATGAACAATATATAAATGAGCTGAACTTTAATAACATAAACTTTCCAGTAAGTATAGACAGTTTAAGCCAGTTTGAAGAGCAAAACAAACCAATAACCGTAAACGTATATACATGGTCTGTAGTTAACAATCTACTGCCTCTATGGATTTCTCCCAATGCCCCTACTTTAGGTGAATCTCTTAACAAGCATGTAGACTTGATACTGTTTACAGACGGCCCCAAGAGCCATTATGTATTAATCAGATCAATAAGCAGACTTATGGCTTATACTACAAAGGACCCATCTAAACAAGAGCTTTGTAGAAGGTGTTTGGTTAGAATCCCAACTGTAGAAGCAGCTGCCGAACACAGAAATCATTGTAAAAGTTTTGTAGACTGTAAAACCGAACTTCTTACGCCCCCACCAGGGTCTAAAGTTAGTTGTAAAAACGTACACAAAATGCAGATGAGACCATACGTAGTTTATGCTGACTTTGAAGCGAATTTGCCACAGTACTACGGCCCTCAACAACTAGAAGAAAAAAAAAACAGCTTTATTAACCCACCATCAGATCTGTTCTTATGCTTTTGTTGTTGTTAGATCAGATGGCCAACACACACAACCAGAGATTTACAGAGGCCCCGACGCAGCTAATCGATTTTTACAACACATGAAACAAGTTCGTAATTACTTTTCTAATCAACTGAATCTCTCAGACATTGTCATGGCTCCTGAAGATCAAGAACAGTATAAATCATCGACACTGTTGGGTTTGCGGCTTAGAGCTAACACCTAACAGTAAAGACGCGACAGTAAGGGACCACGATCATATTACTGGAAAGTTCAGAGGGGCTGCACACAACAGTTGTAATCTTCAGCTTAAGGTTGACCCCAAGACATGGAAACTGCCAATCTTCTTTCATAACTTACGAGGCTATGATTCTCATTTTATCATGCAAGCAATAAATTCTGAATGTAAGAGGGTTGACTGTATTGCACAATCATCAGAAAAGTACATGACCTTTATTATTGACAACCTGTCCTTCTATGACTGCTCAACATCTGATGGGGAGTTTGGATAAATTAGCAGGATCTCTACAAGACTTCCCAATAACTGAACAATATTTTGACCCATCTTTAGTACGTAAAGGCGTTTACCCTTATGAATACATGGACTCGTGGGACAGGTTTGATGAGCCAGCCCTACCACTTAAGGAAGACTTTTACAGCCGTCTTACAGGCAAAGGCATAACTGACGCTGACTATGAATACGCACAGAAAGCTTGGACAGAATTACGCTGCCAAACAATGGGCGATTATCACGATCAATATTTATTGGCTGACGTGTGTTTATTGGCAGACGTCTTTCAGAATTACAGATCTACATGCATGAAACATTACGGCCTAGATTCATCACATTACATTTCTGCCCCTGGCCTTTCTTGGGACGCTTTCTTAAAGTCTACAAACATTGAGATTGACTTAATATCTGATCTGGCTACACTCCAGATGATTGAAGACGGCCTAAGGGGAGGCATTAGCATGGCTTCACATCCTTACTGCAAAGCCAACAATAAGTACTTAGATGACTATGACCCAACTAAACCATCTAACTATCTAATGTAATGCTGAACAATTAAGTAGTGGGGGAAAACAAGTGCAGGCTAACAATTCTTCAGTCATTATAGTAATGACTTGGCAAAGACAGATTTGAACTTTTAGAAAAAAAAAAAAAAATTGAAGATGAAGAAAATGGGGGGAATATATTATAAATATGAGAAACCCTTCACTAGCTGCCTGAGGGAACCATCGCAATCCCTCTCGAAGGCACATCTATTTGTATTGCCTGCTCCTAGGCCTTTCGTCCGCTGGATCGGACTCATCAGGGAGACACGGCTGATTGTGTCTGTGCTCTTGGTGTCAAATAGAGACACACCACAGTCCATAATACTGTGGTGTTCTCACCACCAAGGGTTCAAAAGAGAATGCAACAGCACCCCCGAAGCAGCCAGCGAAGGGTAGCAAAATGGAACAAAACGAAAGTGTGGAGAGGAAAAAAGTTGCTGAAAGACTAAAAGCATTATGCACACAGTATAAAATGTAGGGGACAATCTTTGAGCCTATGCTTGAGGATCCATTCAAGGATACAAGGGAGATCAAAAGATGTGGAACAGTCTGAGTGGTCAGCTCTGCTGTTCAATAACCCAAGCATTGTAAGCGGCTAAGAATTGTACAGAACAACCTTTACTTGGATCTCCTAAGAGATGCAATCTCCCACTGATTGACCAAACAATACAATGCTGAACAATTAAGTAGTGGGGGAAAACAAGTGCAGGCTAACAATTCTTCAGTCATTATAGTAATGACTTGGCAAAGAAAGATTTGAACTTTTAGAAAAGAAAAAAAAAATTGAAGATGAAGAAAATGGGGGGAATATATTATAAATATATCTAATGTACTTAGACGCCAACAATTTGTATGGGTAGGCTATGAGCCAGACACTCCCACTAAAAAACTTTAAAATGTACAAGGGACCTGATGACTTTAATCTTGTGTTAAAGGTGCTGTCAAAGCGTACACCTGATCATCCAAAAGGACTGGTCTTAGAAGCAGACTTAGAATATCCTACAGAATTGCATGACCTCCATAATGATTACCCCCTAGCAGCAGAAAGATTAAAAATGACCCCCACAGAACCGCCTAAACTTGTGCCTAATCTCCGTCACAAGACTAAGTATGTATGTCATTACAGACTGCTACAGTTTTAGTCTTTTTTTTTTTTTAAATCATTTTTCAAACAATACATTACAAACGAATATCATAACATTTCAAAAAGAAAAAAAGAAGAAAAAAAATGGGGGGGGGGGGCACACAAACACACGCACACACACACACACACACACACACACACACACACACACACACACACACACACACACACACACACACAAAACAAAAAACAAAAAAGGCCATTGAGCAATCAAACATCCTTGTACACAAAAGAAAAGGGGGACCGGGGTCGGGGGGGGGGGGGGGGGGGGGGGGTTGGGGGCTGAGGGTAAGGGACAGGGGAGGTCCATTGACATTTTCATATCAAACACAAATCAAACTTGATTATATACAAATATTCAACCATTTTTGAAAACATACAGCTGAAGTAGATCTTGCTGAATGTAGTGGTTTACAGATAAAATACATATATTTTATTTTGAATTCTAACGCTGAAACCAATCGAGAACTGAACTGTACAGAAACCAAGTTTGTTTAAACTTGCACAAGTTATATTTGTAATTGCCATGTAATGCTCCAAGTAATATCTGTTACTCAGTGATACAAAAAAGGTATGTACATGCAGCTGTGCATTTGGCATTTATATGCAGATGTAAAATTTTGCAAATAAAGTGATGGATTCAAAAAGAGCGTCTGTCTGTGTATTCTGCTTAACATCAAACAATACAAGTTCCTTGTCAATCATAAAATCATGACAATGTGAATATATTCAAGTCAGCAACTGCTGGACATTCGTCCAAAATCGGTACATATTAGTATGACAGTTAAACAGCATATTGAAAAATGTCTGCTCTTCTTGCTCACAAAATTTATATAAAAAGTACAAGATGATGCAGAGACAAGAATCTCTGGGTTGAAAGTAATCCATGTTGCAATCAAAATATCTATTTCCTGAGATTATTTTAGTTTTTTAACTAACATATAACACATATTCTGTGCACAACTGTATGTGATCCTCCGGTGACTAAATCCCTCCCATACTATCCTTGGGACGAAAGAAAGGTCGAAAGTTCCCAAGAACAGCAACAGGACCAGCCAGCAAGGGTCACATCAGTACATTAGAATGGAACCTTCCGCTCTATATAGAGCCATCCAAGATAAAAAGAAGAAAAAAAAAGTAACAGGCTGAACATTGGATATTCCATGTCATCCAATCTATCTATAGGTAAGCATCATCCCAAACACAAACATGTATTATATCCACACACCCAAATATTCACATTGCACACATAGATCTCATCCCTTCCCCCCCATGCTCCCTCCATGCACACTCGATGAAATTGTTTGCAGACACATGGCCAGAGCTCGCCAGTGACGATACACATCGTACTCCTATGCATTAGCTCTTTTACACTCAAGTCATATTCATCCTACTGAGACCATGGCATCTACGTATGCCTCGTATATTATGGCAAATACCTCCCTACTGCGTAAGCTTATTCTATTTAAAAAAAAAAAAAAGAAAAAAAAAGAAAGAAGCTCTTATTTCCCTGACATATCTCCCCTCAAATGCGACATATATATACCCACACACACCCCCCCCCCCCCACACACACACACAACACATACATATAATATAATATACATATACACATACACACATATATATATATATATACATACATATATATATATATATATATATATAATACATATACATACATATACATACACACCTATATACATATGTCGCTTATAAGAATTAAAATCCTTCAAAATTAGTAGTTATCACAATGACAATAATATTCATGGGAATCGAGATAAGCAATCAACGTACAGTGTATTTGAAATAGTTGACAATTCTTTTCACTTTCAAAGTTGTAACTTCCCCACTCACAGATCATTTACTAAAAGACCATTACTCATGTGAATCTTCAAATAAAGGTTTATAATGAATCCAGTTGTTTTCGAGTTTTTGAAGTTCAGAGTTCACTGTTGCTACGTATCTTGCTATTTGATACCGTGCCTTGAGTATTTTAATGAATACTGAAGTGAGGATCTGGCACTTTGTTATCTTGCATCTGTATATATAATTTTTAGCCAAAAGAATTATCAGATCAACTACAGTATCGCTGTTGAAGTTAAAGTCTGTACCAAATAGTACTATACTTTCTGTGAAATATAAGTTATCTACATTTGAACATTTCTCTTTCAGCAGATTTTCTAGTGTTTTCCAAAATTCATGAACATATTTGCATCTCCAGAAGACATGCTCTATAGTATCTTTCTCATTACTGCAGAAATTGCAGTTTTGATTTTGTACAACTCCTATTTCTTTCAACACCACGTTCGTTCCTATTATTCTATGTACTATTCTTATCTGTAACCATTTAAGTTTTATATCTTTAATCTGCTGAATCTTTGAGAAACAACGTTTCCAAGGTATGTCTCGGTTGAGCTTTTCAGACCATTTTGTGATGCATTTTGGTTTCCGGTTATCCTTGATTAATGTTTTATATATATCTGGGTGCCTTTTGATATAGAGCATATCCTTCCCAAAGCTGCGTTGTGCTCTGCCATATTGCGATCTTGAATAGTAAGTCCAACTTTTCTTAAATAATTCTTTATTGATGCTATACATCCCATGTATGATAGAAAGTTAATCTGTATGTCGTATCTTGATCTGAATTCATTAAATGTGAGTATTTCTCCATTATTCTTTATTAAATCAGAAATTCTGTTTACTTTTTTTTCATGCCACCCTTTAAACTAACAGTTTTATTCCCTATTCTAATGTTATCATTATAAAGAATTGGTTCGGCTAGTACTTCCTGAGTGGTTTCTGGTTTTACTTTATAAAAAAATTGTCTATAGGAGGTGAATACATGTTGCCAAAACATTTTTCTTTATTTCTTATACACAGATAGTTTGGAGAGTACTCTTCAATGTGTTCAATAAACGAGCAATTATGCACCAACAATTCTTTCCATCTGTGTGTAGTATTTTTAATTCGTCTTACCCATGTTAGTTTTAGTGATGTGATAAATGCTTGTACATCTGGTATGTTCAGTCCTCCATCTCTTATATCCTTTACAGCTGTTTTACGGCTAATCTTGTCTTGCTTCTTGTTCCACACAAACCAAAAACATAGTCTTTGTAATTCTTTTATATATGCATCCGGAGGGTTTGGCAAAAGAAGCCAGAGATGTGTTAATTTGGACAAGATTAGCGATTTGAGTACTGTGATTCTCCCGAGAGGGGTGATAATTCTTTTTAGCCAGGTTTTGAATAATGCTTTCACTTCAATCATCTTTTCTTTGTAGTTTCTTTTTTTCTATGTCTTTTAGATCATTAGTAAACCATATTCCTAGTATTTTGAATTCTTTAGGATTCCATATCATGTTTAGGTGTTGCATATATTTTATTGTGCTATTTTTATTACTCCCCAACCATATGATCTGCGTTTTTTCTTTATTCAGAAACAGTCCAGACGTTTTACCAAACTTTTCTAAAATTTGAGTTGACTTTTCAAAGGATATTCTGTCTCCACTATTCATTAGTTGAGTGTCATCTGCAAACTGTGATATTTTATATTCACTCTCACCTATTTGGATTCCTTTTATGTTTTTTTCTTCTTTGATCATAATAGATAATATTTCTGCACATAGTACAAAAATGTATGGTGACATTGGGTCGCCTTGACGACACCCTCTCTCTATATAAAACCATGGTGTGCTTTGTCCATTGGCAAAAACTATTGATTTAATATTTTTATAAAAAACACTAATCCATCTGCACATATCCTTGCCAAGTCCAAAGGCTTTTAATACTTTGAACATAAAATTCCAATCTAATGAGTCAAACGCTTTTTCAAAATCTAGATTTATCAACATTCCTGGTTTGTGTTGTGTGTTCAGTTGATTGATTATATCATAAATGAATCTGATATTGTTTCCCATGTATCTGTTTGGAATAAATCCGGTCTGATCTTCGCTAATTACAGTTGGGAGTATTCTTTTTAATCTATTTGCTATGCATGTTGATCCTATTTTATAGATAACATTTAGCAAGGAAATAGGTCTCCAGTTCTTAATGTGTTCTTTGGGTTTACCTGGTTTTGGTATACAATAATTATACCTTCTTTCTGTACATTAGAAAGCTCTCCCTCTTTAAAACTCTCATTCAAGGCTCTTACAACTAGAAAGCCAATCTGTTTCCAAAAGAACTTAAAAAAACTCAGCTCCAAACCCATCTGTTCCTGGGCTTTTTCCATCCTTCATGTTTTTCAATGCCGTGCTTGCTTCCTCCAGTGTTATTTTACCTTCTAAAGATCTGCTTTCTTCCATTGTTATTTTTGGTACCTCTTTAACTAAATCTTCAATATTGAGTTGTTCCAAATCTCTTTTTTTATATACTTTTTCATAGAAGTCTTTAACTTCTTCTTTTATTCCATCTGTATGTTCTATTATTTTCCCTTGACTGTTTATCAGTTTTGTTATTTGCTTGCTAACAAAGTTACGTTTTTCAAGATTACAGAAATACTTTGTAATTTTTTCTCCTTCTGCTACCCATCTTGCTTTAGATCTTAGTAGTACCCCATTCATGATTTTTTCTCTTAACAAAGTCAACTCCTGATTGTATTCTTCAAGTACCTTCCTGTCTTGTTCTGTTTTGTGTTCTTTTTTCTCAATTTCTTTTATGTCATGTGTCAATATTTCTTCTTTCTGCTTTGATTCTCTTTTTTTCATTGTTGCATATGAAATTGTTTTTGTTCTAATTTTCATCAGCAAAAAGTCCAGAAAGGTCCTATCAGATACTTTAAATTTTATTTCTGAGTTACCTTCATCTTTAGTTTGGTTGGGTTCTTCCTGGGTTTCTGTATATTCTTTTATTACGTTTTGTATTTTTTCATTAATTTCATCAACATATTTTTTATCTTTAAGTAGGGAGGTATTAAACTTCCAAAAAGTATTTTGTTTGACATCTTTTCCAAATTTAAGTTTTAGAGTTATTAATGAATGATCAGTTCTATAGCCTGGAATTATATCTGTATCATCAAAGTACCATATCAGGTAATCCGATAGTAGAAAGAAATCTATTCTACTTTGCTGAAAGGGGGTTGGTCTTCTCCATGTATATCTCCTACTGTCTGGATTGTTCTCTCTCCATATATCTGTTAAAACAAGCTCTAACATCATTTCTTCTACTGCTTTCTTAGCTTTGGGGTTATTAACATGTTTATAGTTAAAACAATCTATTTCCTGTTCTAAGGCAATATTAAAGTCTCCAACTATTATAACATTGTTGTTTTTGTATCTTTTTATTCTCTGTATTAGATCTTCATAAAACATAGGGTCATCTTTATTGGGACCATATACACTTACTAATAATAGTTCTTTTTCCATAGCTGTAAAGGATATAATAATGAAATTACCATTTATATCTGATTCAACTTTATTGATCTTGAATTCAAGGTTATTATTAAATAGCACTGCTATTCCCCTGGCATTTGAAGTAAGTGAAGAAAAGACACAAGTATATCCCCATTCTGATTGTATATAGTTTTCCATTTGTTTTTCAAAATGTGTGTCTTGTAGGCAGTAAATAGAATAATTTTTTTTCCTCAAATAGTGAAAGACATCTCTCCTTTTCTGTTTATTTCCAAGCCCCTGACAGTTTAATGAAGAAATTGTTATTATATTGTTACTACTTGTTTTTTGTTCCATTATGTTGTATTGTTAGTCTGCTTACTAATCAAATGTTCCTTTAGACTCGCTAAGAACTGCTACAGTTTTACTCAAGACACGGACTAAAACTTACTACTGTTCACAGAATAATAGAATTTGACCAAAAGCCCTTTATGAGACCATACATCATGAAGAATACTGATTTTAGGACTAACGCCACTGACGCTTCAGAAAAAGACTTTTTTTAAACTAATGAACAACAGTTGTTTTGGCAAAACCATGGAAAACCCACACAAGCGTAAAGATGTAAGATTAGTTACAAAAGAAAAACAAGCAATTAAGCTGGTCTCTAAACCTAACTACCAAGACTTTAGAAGATTTAGCGACAGCCTGGTTGGCATTATGATGAAGAAACAGAATGTGAAGTTGGACAAGCCGGTGTTTATTGGGTTTACTGTGTTAGAGCTGTCAAAGCTGTTAATGCTTGAATTTTTGTATGACTACTTTAAACCGTTGTATCCAGAATCAAGAGTCCTTTACACAGACACCGACTCTTTTATTCTAGACATCCCCACAGAAGACTTTTACAAAGACTTAGAAGCAGAGGTAGCTAAAGGAGCTGATGGATGGTACGACACATGTGACTACCCTAAAGACAGCCCTTTACATTCAACTGTAAACAAGAAAGTAATTGGAAAGTTTAAAGACGAACTTAACGGGACAATTATACAAGAATATGTTGGTTTGCGGTCAAAGATGTATAGCGTTGCTAGCCAGACTTCTGTAATGAAGAAAGCTAAGGGCATAGGTAAAGAAGTTGTGAAAAAGAATATAACTCACGACAAGTACAAGCAGGTTCTCTTTGAACACAAAGTATTTCACCATACAAATGTTAATCTGCGCTCTACTCTTCGTCAAGCAAACACAACTGCTGTTAATAAGAAATCACTAGTCTCTAACAATAACAAGCGAACTTACGTTGATCCTGAGTTTTCATACGCTATAGGTCATTGGAGAACTGACTTAAAAGCTCAAGAACGTACTTTAAAAGATTAACTTAACTGACTTTACTTGTACTTAAGTTAAAGAATTAGTTGGAGGATCTATAAATTCAGTGTGTGTAAAAATAACTAACCAAGACGGAAAACCAGTTGTTTGTTCTGATTATTAGTAGTGCTTGAGATAGAAGAGCGTAAAAAAATAGTAAGGTCTCAGTCCCGCAGGCGTTAATTGGTTAAGTACAAGTAATGTCAGTTATAACAAGTTAAGTTATGTAAAGTACAAGTCATGTTAAGTACTAGTTAAGTTCTTACTGTTTTCACCAAATGTGCTTAACTGATAATCGCAAAACCCCGCCTTAATTGATGGTAGTACTCTTAGAACTGTAGATGGATGGCCATCAAATAAATTACTGTCTGTTTTTAACTCTTGTAAATGGACATACAACATTGGGTTCGCGAGAAAATCAGATGGTTCATTACCTTCAAATTGATAGATGCCTTCTCTTGTACTAAATTTATAAGATCTGTCACTACTGTGGAAACCCAAGATTTTAGCAAGTCCTTTAGGAAAAGTGTATTCTCCTCTTTCTTCTAGTGGAAAATGCATAGTAATTCTGAGGTTTGCTTCGTTAATTTTTAGCAGTATGCCAAATTCGTTAAGTACTTCTTTTAAAGAACAAAAGTTGTAATAACCTTCTGGTATTTTTTCATGAGTTATTGGATTGCCCCCTTCGTTACTAATATTAATCCAGTTATTCTGAGCTTCTTCAGATATATTAAACCACTTAACTTTAAAACCAATTCCTCTAAGAGCAACCCTACTATCACCGCGCCTATTGTCAAATGGATACTTTAAGAACACACGCGTGTTTTGTTTGGTTATATAAATGTGCATCCTTTTTAAAAACTATTTAAAAATGGAACTTTTAAATATAATGAAAGTGCCACTTACAATGTAGGAGGGGTTTATGAGCCCAAATCTTTGGACTTCAGTGTCCTAACCATTGCAGTGGATGAATCATATGGCTTCCAAGTTAGACTTGTAAACCCACTAACTAGATATTTAAATCCTCCAATAAAGAGTGATAGTGTGCCATAAGCATGGTCAACCCACCCTATGGCTTTTTACCAGAATCAGTTAAATTTTGCAATTTACTGCTCAACCACTGGCTGCGGTGTTTCATATGCAAACCATTTAAACCACCCCAATCTCTTAGTAAGGTCAGTATATAACTTTCATGTTTATTACCAGTATAGGCGCATACTAACTGAACTACAAGTACGCCTCCCCAACGACAACGCGTTTAATCCATTTCTCAGCCCAATGGACAATAATGCATATGAAAGAATCTGCAACGAATTTA
This sequence comes from Conus canariensis, assembly GCA_033310375.1. Taxonomy (NCBI): domain Eukaryota; kingdom Metazoa; phylum Mollusca; class Gastropoda; order Neogastropoda; family Conidae; genus Conus; species Conus canariensis. Next base: position 3,650,776 of record CM065735.1, read on the forward strand.
ACATTAAACCTTCAACTGACTTTAGACAAAAGTTAGACCGCAATCACGGGTTAGGCACATTGTATTTGTGGAGTCAACATAGAGAATATGATTTTGACTACTGACCTGGCCACACCTCTTTTCAACCAAACAAGCAAGTTAGATTGGGATCAATAGAACAAAAACACCCTAATGCTTGGGCAACATTTATCTTAGATGAAAGTAAAGGCCTAACAATGCCAGGAGTGCAAAGACTCAATGACTCCATACGGACGTACGTTTGGTGTCTATTAGGAGCACAAGCACAGACCAAGTCTAGCATAGTGGATCAATCTACAGGCTTTGACGCCAGAAAACAATTTTTAGCCAATTTAGAAGATGCTATTAACTCTGCTGTTGATTTGCCTTCCAGCATACAAAGGTACCAAAACGTTCTTGCGCATGCTAGGTCAAATGTTGACTTTGTTGTGGGCAATGGATTATACATGCTGCCTTCTGACCTTAGACTACTACAGATTGGCATGATACAGAATTATAATAATGAAATTCTCATAGCTGGAGCCGATCAAAACTTAGGACACAATCAAGGCTTAAACACAAGGCCCGCACCAGCCATTTAAAAAAAAAGCATTTAGCCCCGAACAACCAGAAAGCAACCCACCACCGGCTATAAGCAACCCACAACCAGAAAGCAGCCCACCACCTGTTAATATACTTCACCCCGACAGACACACTAGCGAAAAGACAGCCCTTGTTGTGTTTTTAACTTTTACTGGACTGGCTATACTTTATTTCACTAAAAATTAAACCAGCAGCCAGCACCCTTAACGTCCACAGATGGTCAGCCATATAACCAGCCACTTTGCCTATAGTAGACAAAACCCAACTAACAACACTGCCTATTATGCCAGGCAGAGCATCAAGCGCTTTGGCAGCTAACTTCTTTAATAAGTTTGCTAGATGGAGTAATTGTTTTCTAATCCAACTTTTACCAGGCTGAGGCGCTGGAGGCACTACTGGCCCTGTTGGCACACCACCAGTTAATGCATAAACGAGTGTAGAGACAGCAAACCCAATGGCTGTTATCATACTAAGTATTGTAATCCCCTGTTCGCTAAACAGAGTCCTTATTCTTTCTGCTAGCGTAGTATTTTCATAAAGTATTCTGTTTATAGTTTCTCTAATTCTGTTTGTTTGTGATGCTAGCTGTGCTCTATTAGTAGACAGCACTTCTAACCTGGCCACCCTTTCTAGCATTAAATCTTGTATTTTCTGCTGTATTCTAGCCTTTTCTTCTCGCCCTAAATTGTTATCATCTGCATTAGCCAGTCTAGGTTTTTCTTCTTCTATCTCTCTATCTAGCTCGCCAAGTTTTGCCACATTGCTTGTTAGTTCACCCTTTATTGTCCGTAGAGCAGCATTAAGACCCATAATTTCACGCATAGGCAATGGAGAATCGCCAATTGTTTTTAACTGTGTCTCCTCATTAAAACTCGTTTCAAGTTCTGTTATTAGTTCATCTGCCTGTTGACTTAATTCTTGAAGAGAGATGTTTTGCATTTCAGATTGTGTTGGCAACTCTTGCACTATGCTTTGTAAAAGTCTAACAGCATTAGGCCTTAGATTTGAAATATTTAATCGTTCTGCCTCAGCAGCAGGGAGATCTCGTCTAATTGTGCTTAGTTTTAAAAACGTGGTTGTGTCTGGCTTTGTTGTAACTCTTACGCGGCCTCCTTCACTAGTCCTAATATACAAATGATTATTTTCTTCCTCAAAATCGTTAGGATCAAGTACGTCTGGTAGCTCTCGTCCTATGCTTCTATAGAATGATTGAATTCTTACTTGCAATAGTTCTTGACGTTGTCTAGGGAGTAAAGAACCTGCTCCTTCAAGTTCTTCTTGCAATGAAGGGCCTAGTTCTGTTTCATCTTCTTCTTCTACAATAGGACTAACCGCGTCAAAATCTTCATCCATATTTTTATGTTATTTTTTTTTGTTTTATAAACAAATGAACTCATACGGTTGCGATCTTGATCCATACAGAAAAGTGAAGGAACCCTATGGCATAAAAGGCATAAGACAGACTGTATTTGTTGTAAATAATCAATCAACAGTTGAGCCCAATCAAGTATTAACAGTAAAATTTCCTAACCTTGGCGCTAAGAATATCCTCCACCTAAAGTAACATGATGCCAAATATGAAAGGATATCCTCCACCTAAAATAGCATGATGCCAAATATGAAACGATATCCTCCACCTGAAATAACATGATGCCAAATATGAAAGGATATCCTCCACCTAAAATAACATGATGCCAAATATGAAAGAATATCCTGCATCGAAAATGACCAGGTGCGCGTTATGTACGGATGTACCTGACCAAAAAATGACATAATGCCAGATATAAACAAATATCCTAGTCAAGAAATGATATGGCGCCAGATATGAATGGATATCCTACACCAGAAATAAATGGTGCCAGATATGAACTAATTTCCTACACCGAAAATAACATTGTGCCATATATGAACGGATATTCTACACCGAAAATAACATGGTGCCAGATATGAATGGATATCCTAACCCTACAATAACAGGGAGCCAGATATGAATTGATATTCTACACTGAAAATAACATGGTGCCAGATATGAATGAATATTCTACACCGAAAATAACATGGTGCCAAATATGAATGGATATTCTACATCTAAAATAACATGGTGCCAAATATAAATGGATGTTCTACACTGAAAATAACACGGGGGCTAGATATGAATGAATATTCTACACCGAAAAGAACATGGTGCCAGATATGAATAAATATTCTACACCGAAAATAACATGGTGCCAGATATGAATGGATATTCTACACTGAAAATAACATGGTGCAAGATATGAATGAATATTATTCTACACTGAAAATAACATGGTGCCAGATATGAATGGATATTCTACACTGTAAATAACATGGTGCCAGATATGAATGGATATTCTACACTGAAAATAACATGGTGCCAGATAGTAATGAATATTCTACACTGAAAATAACATGGTGCCAGATATGAATGGATGTTCTACACTGAAAATAACATGGTGCCAGATATGAATGGATGTTCTACACTGAAAATAACATGGTGCCAGATATGAATGGATGTTCTACACTGAAAATAACATGGTGCCAGATATGAATGGATATTCTACACTGAACATAACATGGTGCCAGATATGAATGGATGTTCTACACTGAAAATAACATGGTGCCAGATATGAATGGATGTTCTACACTGAAAATAACATGGTGCCAGATATGAATGGATGTTCTACACTGAAAATAACATGGTGCCAGATATGGATGTTCTACACTGAAAATAACATGGTGCTGATTGACGCAGCAGTGACGCACCGCATTCGCAGTTGGAAGTTCCGACCAACATTAAAACTGTATTTGATCGCCTGTTTAAATGCCCTGTTCTCCTCTTTCCCATGCTCCACCTTCCCCTGCCCACACACATGCAGTCTATCTGTCAGTGGTCCTTCTTCTCTGTCACATCAGTTACGGTGCTTGTGGATCTCTCACACACACACACACACACACACACACACACACACACACACACACACACACACACACACACACACACACACATACATATATATATATATATATATATAATTATAAGACATAGGCGCACGCGTGCGCGCGCATACAAAATACACACATAAACATGCGCGCGCTGTGTGTATGTGTGTGTGTGTGTGTGTGTGTGTGTGTGTGTGTGTGTGTGTGTGTGTGTGTGTGTGTGTCTAGCACAAACTACACACGCACACACACACACACACACACACACACACACACACACACACATACATATGTATATATATATATATATATATGTATCTAGGTAGATATAGATAGATAGATACATAGACAGATAGATAGGTATGGTTTTTATTCTTCGTGTTGTGTATTGTCATATTGCAGTTGTGAAAGTAACCCGTCACGTTTCCGATAAGTCTATGGCCTACCACTCGTCTATCCATTCTTCCATCGTCATTCATTCTTCCATCGTCTATTCATTCTTACAACGTCTATCCATTCTTCCATCCCTCCACTCTCCATTCATCCATTCGTATATTTATCTAGCCACGTGTCTACCTGTTTGCCTTTTAATGCGCTTCTCATGATCTGCTGTCTGTCAATGTTCTGATGTGAAGTTTTAAAGAAACTCGTTTGATGTGTAAGTATCTATTGATGTTTCACCACTTCGTGCACTATAATTAAAGTGTTGCACTGAGGGGGGGTGTTGAGGCCAGTGTCTATCAGCTCCAGGTCTGGTTCGTGTGGGACTCCAACCATTTCATCAGTTTTCCTTCGTTGGACTTTTCCATTTTTTCAGCCAGTGTGTTGAACGTGTACATGAAAGGATTGACCGAAGAGTTTAACGGTAACACAAAAATTGCAAGGGCCACGTTCACTTCTCCAGGGATGGGAGTTCCAGCCGCACCCAAAATTCCGCAGACTCCAATTGGAAACCAGCACATGCAATCTGTAACCGCGATAGTGATCAGCCTCTGAGCTATGGCTATGTCCCTTGTCATTTTTGTTGTGCTGGTTTTCAATGCATCGGTCTGCACAGACCAGTAGATCAGGGCCTGACCCACAGAAATGAATAAAAACAGAATGAAATTAAGTACGATTAATACACTGAAAGAGTAAATTTTACCTTTAAAATCATGCCTCGTTACTGGCAATGGAATGCAGATAGGTGTATGACTGAAAAACTCCCAGTGTGATGTGAATGGAAGTAACGGTAACACTGCTAGAAGACACCCAACAAACCAAGTCAGCTGACACACGACTGTTGCTGATTTCCTCTCAAATCGAACTGTGCTGAATGGAAAGTGAAGGACGATGAAACGATCCAGAGTGATAATCCAGATGGTCAGAGCTGACACTTCACTGGACAACAGAGACAGAACTCCAGCCACCTTACAGGCTACACTGCTTTTCCATGTGTCATCGTAGTGAAGGTATCTGCCGCGGAAGATCTCATCAGCTACCCCAATGATAGCTATGTAGACACCCATCAGAAAATCAGCTATGGTCAGATTAGTAACAAACAGACTGAAACTGTCAGACGAAGTCATTTTTTTCTTACAGACACGTGCACTAAGGGAAAAGACATTACCTGTCACAGACAGACAGGTGACCAGCCACAAAAACACTCGGTATGTCCAAGACTGTAACAAGTCATCACATGATGAAAGCTCGTTTTCTGGAGCATAACAAGATGATCTATCAAAGCTATAAGGCAGTATCTGCTTGCAGCAAAACTTAAAATTTTCTGTGACTATTACTTCTAAATTAGATAGACCTTTCAAAATATCAGGTGAGAACACTTTTATATGGCTACCATCCATGTACAGTTCTGTCAATTGTTGTGGGAAGCGAAACCCATCAGACTGGATTGTATGAATGGAAGTAAAATTGATGTTCAGTTGTTGCAGTCCTCGAAACGGTGAGAAGAATATTGTATCTAACACTGTCAGAGATATGTGAGACACATCTAGCATTGCGAGTGTGTACTGATGCATGGTAGTCGTGAGATCGTTGGAGAGTGAGGTTATAGGATTATTGGACAGGGATAATTCTTCCAGATTTTCCAGGCCAAGAAAGCAAGTCACGTTGATATACTGGAATTTATTGCCATTGAGGTTAAGAATCCTTAAAGTCAACATCGTCAGGCTAGGCAAACGAATTAATGAGCATTGGGCAAGGATTAAATGAAAAAGGTGATTATGATTATTGACATCAGATAGTGTAATACCTGAACTTGTAGCATCCAAATAGCGGAGCTGGGGGAAAAGTGTAACAGAGAAAGGCTGAGAGCAGATAAATGTGTGACCTTGACACAGACAGTGGACAGGACACGTGAAGCCACACACTAACTCATCATCACGCAGTGGGCAGTGAGGCCAGCCATCACACATATGGTCACTGTGAACACATATTGCTGACGCCCTGCATTTGAAAAATCCTGGACACGTCAGATCTTCACATCCTTCTTCATCCTGGTGGTCAATACAGTCATACATCCCATTGCATCGTGTGTAGACAGGAAGGCAGTCGTTGAACTCACCAGGACAACGATAGTGACTCTCAGGACAAGGCTCCGAGGAATTCATTGGAATGGATGTGAACTTTCTAATGCTATCAAAATTGATAAGAACAGGGGATAAAATAAATGCGAACTGAACGAGTATGTCCATTAATAGTTCACAGTTGTTTTCGTCTGATTCGTCATGACAATGGATTGTTTGATCACACAGTTTGTTGTAAGACAAACACTGACCATTTGTGCATTTAAATGTGTTGACACAGACAGGATGTCCACACAGGGACTCATCAGTCTTGTCCTGACAGTCGGGTACATAGTCACACACCAGTGTATAGGACAGCGTTGCTGTTCCATCACGGCAGGTAAATGTGGGTGATGATGTGATATGGCGATCCGAGGAGGAAGCTGTGCTTGTGTGTGACAGTTGATCAGGAAAACTACAAAAGAGATCTTCCTTGCACACTTCATATTGGCTAGAACCACACACTATAGATGAATGTGTCCAGTGACCATCTACACATTTTACAAGAGACGGCTGTCCCATGGACCTAACATGTGTGCTGGTCAGGGAAATTGGCTTCTCTTGATGAGAGTACTCCCTAGTTTGGTTTGGCCTGAATTCACAAGCCAGCCCAGAGACATGCTTTAGGCGCTTGCACTTTTTCATTCTTATTTTTCTAGTATTTTGTCATTAAAATAATCCGTATATTTACTCGAAAAAACATCCGTTTGAAAACAACTCGCCCTTCCATCATGTCTTACTTCTAAAGAACCAAAAACTAAATTTCGTATATAAATGTCAAAAGAATGATAAAACACAGAATTCTTTTGCAGAATCTCATGTCTGTACATATTTGGAGCTGACATGTCATTAGAGTGAATACCAAGCCGAAGTTGGTCAAGCCTTAATGCATGAATCTTCATTAGCATTTTTAGTGAACGATACCAGTCTTTCACACACTTCGGAAAATGAAATTTGCCACCCAGTGAAGCACAGTAGTTGTTCCCTATTTCTGTTGATAACAAGAAGTACATTCGGGCAAAATCCTGCCCTTGATGAATTTGTAGCAACTGTTACAAAATGCCACTAATCCGTGACACTGAGGACTGCTGAAGGGGCAGTGCTCTGTCTCATCCCGTCCATCGTCACACTCAGTCTGATGGTTGCAGGCCACGTGGTGATGGAAGCTGGCATAGTGATCCACAGAACAGTTCCACAGACCACTGAGTAACTTCTGAGGGGCTTTGATCTCATGAAAAAAAAAGAGAAAAAAAGTTGAAAGCAGTTCGTTTTTCTTTTGATACAAATATTGCGTTTCGGCAATACAAGGGATACCTTAGTGGTCTGAATTACATCCATAAAGTCAGACGTATAGTGATGCATCCTGTACCAGACTAATCTTACATGCCCGACTGAGTATTCCATGGAATGGCTGAGCAATGTCGCATTGACAGAATACAGCGTAGTGTCTCTGAAGCTCACAACAATTGTGTTACGTGCCGGAACGATGACACTCCTCTGCAAAATATTCTGGTCAGAGAGACTTGCATTGGTTCCAACTGTGATGTAGCCAGAAGACTGTGACGTCATAACCAGAATCAGATCACCTGATTCTTCGTGCTCTTGAACAGAGAACTGATCGATTATGTCAAAGAGGTAACGCAGGATCTATTGACTAGTGACGTGTGTGTGTGTGTGTGTGTGTGGTTGTGTGTGTGTGTGTGTGTGTGTGTGTGTGTGGTGTGTGTGTGGTGTGTGTGTGTGTGTGTGTGTGTGGTGTGGTGCGCGCGCGCGCGGGGCGCGCTGTGTGTGTGTATGTGAGTGTTGTGTGTGGTGTGTGAGTGTATGTGTGTGCGTATGTGTGTGTGTGTGTGTGTGTGTGTGTGTGTGTGTGTGTGTGTGTGTGTGTTTGCGCGTGCGCATGTGTGTGTGTGTGTGTGTGTGTGTGTGTGTGTGTGTGTGTGTGTGTGTTTGCGAGTGCGCATATGTGTGTGTGTGTGTGGTGTGTGTGTGTGCGCGCGCGCGCGCGTGTGCGTGTGTGTGTGTGTGTGTGTGTGTGTGTGTGTGTGTGCGCGCGCGCGCGCGCATGCTGATGTTGGATTGGAGTCTATGAGCGGACTTGCTTTCTTTTTGTTTAAAGATCTTTCCTTG